>OX244037.2:16498830-17698830 GCA_945859785.2 Tridacna gigas | reverse complement strand
ATCAAACCTCCACTCTTCATGCTCTGTGAAATGGGGGTTTAATACATCTGCAAAATCGTATTGACTTAGGTCAGCCTGCACAATCTGCTCAGGCTGACCTGGGTAGAAACTTTTTTGTATTGGTCAATATTCTGCATGTCAAAGGAGCAGGCTACCTCATGATTCAGTTGGTAGTTAGACAAAATGGGTTTTATAATGCATCACAGAGAAACACTAAAACCCCTTTTGCCAGAACACACTCATATGTATTAATGTAAAACTGAAGAAACTTACTGTTGGGTGTATATTTTTGACTCATTGACAACAGGCTATTGTCAACTCTATGAGTTGTTCCCTGGGACTTGGACTGTTTAATTTTGTCCTCCATACTGCCAAGCATCGTGTGAAGTTTGTTTGTCATTGAGAATTTGGAGTATTTGTCTAGTCTGAAGCAGGAAAAAAGAAATATGAAAGTAATAAGTGAAATGAAGTATTTAAATAAACTTGTCAAAATTTTATGGAGATACTGAGAAATTTGTATAAAGCAACTCTTCTACGTGAATAAACAGGAGTGGTTTGAAAGCTGTTTAGATAAGAAACGATTTCTGTAAAACACATTTTATGAAATGACTACTTTATGAAAATACAAATAAGAAGTAAATACTCAAGTTTTCTTCTTAACTCTTTACCAAACTACAAAATTTTAGACATGCCCATATAGAAGGCATTTGTAGATGACAAAATAAATATGACTCCAAAGTTGGAAATTGTTTTTAGAAGGGTAGAAAACATTCTGAAAAATCGTGGAAATGCTGATAACTAGCATTTTCTCCCAGAATGTTTTCAAAAGCCTTCTTCTTGAGGTCTTAAAAGCTGGGGATTGTTTGGTATTCTGTTAACTCCTACCAAAATGCTGAACAGACCAGTCAAAGAAAAGTATAAATAACCATGTTGAGTACATTGCTTTTTATGTTTAGACTGTATTGCAAAATTATCCTCTATAGTACATGAAAAGTTCTCCTCGAAACAATTGATATATACCTGTAACCATAGAAGTGCCAAAATAATGCAAAGTGTGATTTTAGTCTGCACAAAAGACAATTCAAGATTATTTGCTCAGAATATCTCATGAAATATGACTGCAGATTCATTATCAACTTTCAAAACTGAAAGCATTTTGGTTGAAAAATTTGAAATTAAAAGGAAGAAGCTGTAAATTCTCTTACAGGGCAGAAAACATTATAGGAAAAGGAGAAAGGGCAGGTTACCAACATTTTTCCCTTTTTCCGACATGTTTTTAAAAAGCTTCATCCAGATGTCTATTTATTTTACACTGATTGTGAAACAAGATCTCACAACTTAAACTGATCACTCCCAATGATGGCTTCCTGGAAACCTTAACCAGTGGAAGAGCCATGATGTGCATAGTTCCAAAGGTTGATTCTACACATCACATGATTCAAAACCTTGATGTAAAAGACCAACAATCTAGCCCTTCATGAATGTAGACATATTAAAACACAGGATTATTTGGGAAAAAGGTCTACACAAAAATACAACTCTATACACGTACATACCACCAGGAGACAGCTTTCCAAAATACTATGGCAAAAATAACAATAATTACTTTTTGGTACAGTCCATTCATCACATCATTACAACTCACCTTTCTTTTAGCCTCTCTGTGTTAAAGTGAACCCCTTCTCTTGTAGTGGAAGGCAATAGTTTGACATCCAATAGGTCATCCACCATTTTAACCTTCTCGTCCTCTGTGTGGCATTTACCGAACATATCCTGCAAAAGCTGGATGCTACCTGCTGGGCTTGGCTCATTCTTGATGGAGCCAGATGTTGACTTTCTAAATCTTGCGAAGAAGAGATCGTCACAAACAACAGCTAGAGCTTTATGGTACTCTCTTAGGAAGTCAGGGTTGTGATCATCTCGTAAATCACCTGTTATGTAAATAATACGAGCATAAATGGCTGCTGGATATTAAACAGCATTCACAAGAAAACCCAACATGGAAAGGTCATACATGTTTTTGTTGAATTTATCAAAACTCATATTAACAACACAGGTCTAAACTCTGACAGACAGGTATTCAAAGTAAGCTTTCATGGTATCCTATCAAGATAAGGTCATTCCAGATTTTCATATCTTCCTCAAAGTATGAAAACAAGTCTCTAAAGAAGTAAAGATATAATGAAATGAAGCACTTTTTCTAGGCTAGGGCTATGAAGTGTCTTAGCTAAAGACATACAAAATCTCACCTGATTTGATGTGGGCCAGGGTGTGAACTAATACAACCACAAATTCTCCCACACATTCCAGTCTAGCTGCTCGGATGTACAAGATCTTGTTATTGCCATCGAAATAGAAGGAGTTTCTGTAAGGGTTGCGACGAAGTCTCTCATTTGGAGGAATTTTATTGGCCAGTAAAACAATGACTGGGGCGTGTTGACAGTGTGCTGCAACCAGTTCTGTGACGAAACAGCCAAACTTGTACACAACAAATCTTCTGGCATCGAGTTTGTTCAGGTCAACAGCTTCAAGTTTGGAATCATTTGACCACTGCAAGTCTTTGGAATCCATGTATCCATCACCTACAACAACAATGTAAAAAATAACCCATGATCTTTTAGGTGCATGCCATTCAGTATCCCTTTTACCAGATAAAATTATCTGAGACATGTCCATATTTGAAATATATGCAAACAGCAGGTTAAATGTAACTAAAATGGTGAGGTATGTCCTTGATATAAAAAAGAACATTGTGAAAAAAGGAGAATATTTTAGTTAACTCTTTACCAAACGACAAAATTTTAGACTAGTACAAAGTCAAAGCATTTGCAGACAACAAAAGAGATGTGGCTCAACATTAGAAATTTGTTCTGGGACACATAGAAAACATTGTGGGAAATGGAGAAAATGCTGATTACCAGTATTTTCTCACAATATTTTCAAAAGGCTTTTTCTTCAGGGTCGCTTGAACTCCTGATTGTTTGGTAAAGGGCTAACAGAATTTCCCCCATTTCCCACAATGTTTTGAAAAGCCTTCTTTTCTTTCACAGAATCATAAAACAGGATGGAATTTTTACGTAAAGTTTTACTTCATGACGATTCTTCAGATGCTGTGATAATCAGAGTAGTATAAGATGCTACTTTGAAAAGGTACTTACAAACTCATGGAAATGATTTTTTTTACAAATCAAAATTAAACCTTAAGCTGCTAAGCACAACTCACTGACCTCTTGCAGATAGTGTAGATTAAGATCAGACTGCACAGAATGTGCAGTCTGATCTTTGATCCACACTGTCTGACATGGTGTTTGCTTCCAGTGAAATCAACTTTGAAATCGCAATATTTTTTTTTTTTACTATTGCATGGAAATTTTTGTTTCATCTATTTAGCAGTTTGAGGGTTAGGGTCAATGTATCCATGAAATCTTTCTAGGAGACAATGAAGGGATGCAGTTCCCTAATTTCAAACCTTTTAGGATGGAACCTCTTATGAAACATTTCAATCTTGGTTAACACCCACTTCTGCCTAGTTTTCCTAGGAGAGCAATCTCCAGGAGTACTACATATGAGCTGCACTCTGACAAAAGGGGGCTTAATGCATCTCCATGATGCAATATACCAAGCAAGTCATCACATAATAAGGGATGCATAAAATCTGTTGAGTAAGTAACCGACTGAAGCTTTAGGGACACTGGTCCTTCGACATGCAGAAAATTGACTGATAGCAAAAAGTTCTGACCCCTGTCAGCCTGCACAGTCTGCGCAGGCTGACATGGGTTGATACTTTTGGCATATGTGTTAAGCCCCCTTTTCATAGAGCATGGCTCACATCAAATTTGGAGCCTGTGACATAGTTTCACAATCAACATAAATTAACTACATGTATTTGTATGACTGATGAATCAAAACAAGTGTTCAGTAACTATTTGTATGTCTGATGAATCAAAACAAGTGTTCAGTAACTACTTGTATGACTGATGAATCAAAACAAGTGTTCGGTAACTATTTGTATGACTGATGAATCAAAACAAGTGTTCAGTAAATATTTGTATGATTGATGAATCAAAACAAGTGTTCAGTAAATATTCAATGTACTAAACATCAATACCAAATCAAAAAGCAGACACACAGAGGGTATTAACCCTTTCCCAAACGACAAATTTTGGACTGGTCCAAATTGAAAGAGTTTGCAGACGACAATTTTAAATTTGATGAAAATGGCAGAAAGGTCTCAAAAAGGGTAGAAAACACTGTGGAAAAAGGAGAAATTGCTCGTTACGAGCAATTTCTCCTTTTCCCACAGTGTTTTCAAAAGACTTGTACTGCAGACACGTGAAAACCAGGGCTTGTTTGGGAAAGGGTTAAACTAACTTACTGTCAATCTTGCTGTCTGGTTGTTTCTTATTCGCACCCTTCTCTATCATTTTCTTGATATTTTCCATTTTCTGATACATGGGGGAGGCTGTTAACAAGTTCATCAGCTCAGTCTCGTCAAGTGGGGCTGCCATGTTGTACGAGGGAGGTAAGGACTGGACGGTGTTCTCGCGCTCTATTTCTGGCTGGGGAGCAGACGACTCTGCAGACTTGGGACGTGACTCAACTCTTGAAGTTAGTACATCAATGTTAAGAGCTTCTTGGATAGTTAGAGCCTAAAAAGTAAACACAAAGTTCTTCATAAAGTCTTTATCAAATGACAAAATTTTAGACTGGTCCTTATCAACAGCATTTGTAGACAACAGTACAAAATTGGCTCAAATGCTAAGATTTAATTTTTATTGGGTAGAAAAACGTTGCAGAAAAAAAACAGCAAATGCTGGTTACAAGCAAACCAGTATTTTTTCCTTTTCCCAGCGTTTTCAAAAGGCTCCTTTCTTAGGCTTGTGAAATTAAGGGATAGCTTGGTATGAATTCAGCCTTTTCCAAATGACCTTGCACTTTAGAAAACATTTTTGTGACACGCTATTTTACATTTTCTCGAAATCCTTCCACACTTTTCACCATTTCAGTCACATTCTATCGGTCATCCTCATATGATTTTTTTGATATGAACAAGTCTCTTTTGAAAAACTTAAAAGGTATGTGATAATCATCAACAGAAGCCCATGCAATCCAGTATCTTAAATATTAGTTTTGGACTATTTGAATTATCAGATAAAAGAATGCTCATTATGGGGACAGAATGCATGAATGCATGCCGTCTGCATACTGAATAAAAGAGTCCTCATAACAATGTGACAAACAGAGAAACTTCTCATAATAAAGATTTTTTCTGCATGTCAGAAAATTAACAATTTTTAAAAACATCTTCTATAAAAGATAGACCTATACCAAAACAGTTAACTTGAAGCCAGCATTTACCCTTTCCAACATTGTTTTCTACTCTTTCATAGACAAACCCCATCCTTTTTCTTTTGCCGTCTGCAAATGCTTTCAATATGGACAGGTCTAAAATTTTGTTGACTGGTTTAGGTTTAATTTCACACAAGCTACAGACTGGTTCCCACCTCATCATTCTTCATCCTCTGTATCTGGTCTTGTTGTTTATGTTCCAACTCTCTCTTTGCATCATTGGCATTGTTCACCAACTCATTTTGTTTGGCCCTTAACTTTTCTTCACGCTTCTTCTGCAAGCGTTCCTGAAGATTTCCCTTCATGCGTAGTCTTTCAGCATCTATCTTGTTGACCAGATTTTGCAGGTCCTTCTCGTGCTGTTCGAGAACCTTGCGCTGGTCTTCCTCACTAGCCCCCTGGTCCTTCAGCTTTTCAACTTCATCCTGTTTAGAATATTTCAGTGCTCAGTTAAAGATTTTGATACCCTCTACCAGACAATACAGTGTTGTTACATTTAAAGATACATCTTTTCTCATTTTCAGCCAGTTTTTGACCCATTTCATTTTTATTTCATAAAATTGTAATCATTCTCGTATCTTCATGCCAAATTTTGCCTCTGAAGGTTGCAAAGATTTTGACAGAAGAAAATGCATTTCATTTTCTGGACAGAGCCAGCTACAGAGACAAAGATAAGGAGATATTTTTCTCCAAAAAGTAAGTTTGAAGTAACATTATTCAGGTTTTTACAATCGGCTTGAAAATTTAAAAGTAACTTATTTAGCAGGAAGAGGGTTAAGTAAATAAGCACACACCATCATTTTCTTTTTCTTGACTTTGATGATTTCATCTCGTCGTTTACTCAAGGACTCCATGTTTCTCTCATGCTTTTCTTTCTCTTGTCGTGTCTCATCTTCCAACTGTCGGGCATATATAGCCATCTGATCTTCCATTCTCTGTTGTTCCTCTTTCTGGAATTCTGTAATGTGCAGTGAACAGGTAAATTATTTGTCTTCCTATACTTGTTAAAAGAAAACAAATATTTTGTATTTTCAAGGATTTACATAGTACATATAGTAAAGTTGTGTTGATTGCAATGTCATCACACAAGCTTTGCTACACACTCTTACAGAAAACAATGTTACTTCAGGATATTTGCCATTTGAAGGTTAAAATAGACATGCAAATAACACTTGAATTATTTGTCTAACTTACTTCCTCCTGAATAATATTTGGGTAGACAACATTATAAAATATAGATTATCAGAGACGATCAGTGCTTGATACATTAGTTCAAATGAAAAAGTAGTGAGTTACCGGGTTAACTCTTTACCACACAATGACGACTTTTAACGACCCAGAGAAAGAAAGCCTTTGAAAACATTGCGGGAAAAAGAGAAAATGCTGATAACCAGCATGTTCTCCTTTTCCTACAATATTTTCTACTTTTCCCAATTCAAATTTCAATTTCTAAGTAACACTTATTTTGTAATCTGCAAATGCTTTCAATCTGGACTGGTCTAAAATTTTGTTGCTTAGTGAAGAGTTAACCCTTCACCAAACAATCCCATGTTTTCATGACACTGAGAAAGACTACTTTTCAAAATAGCCTGAGATTTGTTAAAGTGGTTAAGTAAAAGATTAATGAGCTAGATACCATCTTGTTCCTTTTTAAGCTGATCTTCTTGCTTCTTGCGCTCAATCTCTAGCTGATCTCTCATAAGTTTCAGCTCCATTGCCGATTTTTCAGCATCTTCAGCTGGGCTCTTGTCTGGGACAAATTCACGTAGAGCTTCTGCAAATTCCTGTTGAAAAATAACTTAACAAGTAAAACCCTCATACATGTACCAAGATAGGTGTCTGTTTATCTACCCATTAAGTCTTTACCAGATGACAAAATTTTGAAGTCTTCCATATTGACAGCAAATGCAGATGTCAAATTGAATGTGGCTCAAATGACAGGATTTGTCTCCAAACAAATAGAAAACATTATGGGAAAAGAAAAAAAAAGGTGGTTACTAACAATTTCTCCTTTTCCCAAAATATGTTCAATAGCCTTCTTTCTCAATGTTGTTACAATTTGGTATTTTGTGGTAAGGGGTTAAAACAAATATATAACATTTTACATTGCTGCTGTTGACAGATTTTGACAATGCTCAAGGAAAAGGAGAATTTGCTTGTACCACACACTTACTCATTTTCTGACAGTGTTTTCAATACTAATAAATATTGGAATTTTTCTTTCCGCCAAATGTTCGCCTTTTTCACTTCAAAATGTCACATATGTCTCCAAATTCTGTTTATCCATTTTGTCTATTTCTCCCACATTACACGTGCAGCATGCAACATCTTTTTGGTTTTGTAGTAGACTAATTTCAAACAATTATGGCAAAAAGACGAATTGGGTGTAATGTGTAATTCCTCCTTTTGCCATGATGATGTCACATGTATTCATGTTTAAAGCCTCAGGTATGAACTTCATGTTGATTTATCCCATTTTATGATGTTTTAAAAAATCTTCTGCTTAAACTCTTTAACAAACGACAAAATTCTGGACTGAATCAAATTGAAAACATTAGCAGACTACAAAATACATGTTGCTAAAATGATAATTTCTGTCACTAATAGGATAGAATAGAAAACAATGTGGTAAAAGGAGAAAATGCTTGTTACCACCATTTTCTCCTTTCCCGCAATGTTTTCGATAGGCTTCTCTGTCAGGGTGGTTAAAACTCGTGATTGTGTGGTAAGGGTTAAATTTATTTGAAAAAGTAGTGATGTGAATTGAACACTAACACAACTTGTATAGGAAAGGGTATGATACCTTGTAGTGTCTCTCTTTGAGGGCCAGTTTAGCCTTGGCAAACTTGAGTTCCCACTCTGCAAGAGCATTTCTTTCTGCAATCACTTTATCACTGGCCTGTTTACGATCAAGATCAGCCAGCTCATCTTGATGTTTACTGAGCAACTCTGAACGATGTTCATGCAGCTCTTCTGGACTCAGACCCTGTTTCTGTAATAGTGAAAAATATCTTTTCAAAAGCAAAGAAGAAGCACTTGTGATAGTCCAAAGTTATTCAACAACTTCTAATAATTTTTCAATAGATTACCTCTTTACCACTTTTAACGACTCTAAGAAAGAAGCCTACTGAAAACATTGTGGGAAAAGGAGAAAATGCTGGTAACCAGCATTTTCTCCTTTCCCCACAATGTTTTCTGCCTTTCCCAAAACAAACTTCCATTTTTTCGGTAACATTTATTTTGTCCTCTGTAAATGCTTTCAATTTGGGCCAGTCTAAAATTTTGTCGTGTGGTAAAGAGTTAAGTGAAATTTTAATTATTAGAGAATCATGGTCAATTCTTTTATCATTATTTATTCTGTTGCCCCATTTTCCACAATGTTTTAAATACTGTTAATTCCAGAGCATTAAAACTTATATGGATTACAATGTATGATACAACACCATTACAAAAAGTGTGGCAGAAGTAGATGCATGAATTTATCCTAGCTTTATTTCCAAAGACCAAAAGTGTGAATTTGGGGCAATCTCTTCTTACATAATTTTTATTTGGATTTATTTTCAAGATGATCCTTAGACTTGGCCTTGTTGAAAGCACATTCAGAAAACTTAAGTAATGATGGTAAAAAACGGTCAGATTTGTCTTTGAAAGGTAGAAAACACCTTCTTTTCCCACACTGTTTTCCAATGCCTTTTTCCTTTGGCATCACTTGGTAAAGCATTATCTCTTCATCTGATGAATCCATGAGAGAAACATTTCAAAAAATTGTAGGAAGAGGGGAAAAATGCTGGTAACCAGCATTTCCTCCTGTTCCCACAATTTTTCCTACCCTTTCAAAGAACAATACCATCATCTGAGAAATCTAATTTGTCTACATATGCTTTCAATTTGGGAAAGCCTGAAATGTTTTTGGGTTAACCCTTATGCTGCTAAATAAATGAAACTTTCAAGCGAATTGTAAAAACAAAATTCTTGCTATTTCATTGGCAATTTTTGAGGAAAATTATCTCCTTATCGGACAGTGCGGATCCAAGATCAGACTGCACATTTTGTGCAATCTGATCTTGATGTACATTGTCCTTAAAAGGTCCCCAAGTCCCGCTTTGTAGCCTAAGGGTTAAAACAATCCCATCTGAAAGAACCCGGTACAGTACCTGGAGGTCAGCTAGCTCTCTATCATGTCTTTTCAACATGTCATCTCGCAGCTTGTCATACTTCTTGTTCACATCATTGACTGCTTCGTTCACCATCATGCGCTTCTCTGCAGCAAACTGTTTGTCAAGGTCACTCATTTCCTGTCAATGTTACAGTACATTATGCTCATGAAATCATTTGTCATAATTCTTAATTTTCTATAGCTTGCATCCATTTATAAAGTTATGGTGCTAAATTTTTTTTTTTTTAAAAATTAGAAAGAGACTGATTGTCACCAACAACAGTTTAATAGTCAATATATATCAATAAGTGACCAAATAATGCTACAGCCATTTATAGTGCAGCGGCTAAAAGAAACCAAGAGCATACAGGTGCCAATGCTTTGCTGCAGTCGCTTGATTGTCAGTTAAAATTCAAAGTCAAAAGAGGGGCCTGACTGTGTCAAAAAACTTTAATTGTTACCTGCCCCTGTTGTATAGGTTCTCCTGTAGATTGTAGATAGGGAACAACTTGTCCAAGTTTGACAGAGATATTACAGAATGTCAAAGTTTTTAAAAAAATATCAAAGTTTGTTTGTTCTATGATGCAGACAATGCCAGGGCCATGACAATACCTTGATGTTTGCTTTGAAAACAGCCAAACTAAAAATTGTAAACACGATAAAAGATTGAAAGAACATTTATATTCTACCACGGATAAAAGTTTAATTATTATAGCAACCATTATGCCTATAGTTTAACTCACCTGAGCCTGCCTTTGAGCAAGGACAGCTTTAATAACTTGTTCACTTTCATCTGCACCATTGTCCTTGATGCCCTTCCTGATGGCCTCCCTTTCTGCCTCCTTGGCTTTCTTCCGTTTAACATCATCCAATTCTTTCTTCTGTTCAAGCATCTCTCTTGTCTTTTCTATGTCATGTTTGCGCTGGAGATCATCAAGCTTCCGCATACGTCTCTTGGCAAGTTTGTCACGGAGCATGATCATCTGTCTGTGTTCCTCTTGGGCAAGTTTATCATTCAGACTTTCTAGCTCATGTTCATGTTTAGCCATCAACTGAAAAATACATCAAAATCCCTACATGAATCCTTTCAGCTCCATAGGCAAAAGCAGGGGCTTTCCAGATGGCGTAGATCAAAATCAGACTGTACAGAATCCACAGACCACACTTTCTATGTCATTTTGTCTCCTGTCTAAAAATGCTTAAAGTTTGTTATCAGGTAACTTAGAGCTAAACGAAAGCAAAGTACCCAGTTGAGACAATAACATAAATTTTTTATCATTAAATAAAAACCTACATAGCAATGTCATAACAAAAAAATAATAGTGAACAAGTAAACAAATGAAGATTTTATTTTTTGAAAGATGATAAAATTTCAGATCAATCCTTCTGAAAGCATTTGCACATGAATAAAACATAGCACAACTGCATTTGTCTTAGAAAGGAGTGAAAACATTGCAGGAAAAAGCATTTTCTCCATTTCTCTCAATGTTTTTGAAAGCTTTCTTCCATAACAACATTGGAAATGAAAACATAGGATTTCTTATAGAGGGTTAAGTCTTTCACTAATTCTGACGACTTAAGCAGCTTTTGTGGCTGGTATAGATCAAAATCAGAATGTGCAATCTGATCTCTGATGTACACCATCTGCTACCCATGCTAGACACAATTCATCTTCAATAGGAGTGGGAATCTTCTTTTAGATCTAGTGGAAAAAAGTGGAAGAGTTAAAGGCCTCAGTTTACATGACAAATTATAAAACTTACAGCATCTATCTGTTCCTGGCTCAAGTCTGGCTGTGCTGCCAGTTCAGCTGCTTGTCTGGATTTCATCTCATGTATCAGTTTTTCATGATCTGCTTTTATAGCGTTCTTGAGGTCATCCTCTTGTTTCTGTGCATCAGCTGTTAGCTTCTTTGTTTCTTTCTCATATTCAGACTTCTGAGTCTTGGAAAGTTCTTCTTTCTGCTTGCCCTGTAACAAAGGTTTTGGAAAAATTGGAATTACTCAGTCCATTACCTAATAATGCATTCTTTAACTCTTTACCAGAAAACCATGTGATTTAACAACCCAGTGGAAGATGGGATTTGAAAACATTATGGGAAAAGGAGAAAATGCTGGTAACCAGCTTTTTTCCTTTTCTCATGTTTTCTACTTTTTCAGTAAATTTCTGATCCCATGTATTAGTTTGAATTTGTTGTTTGTAGATATTTTCAGCTTTAAATGGTCTAAAATTTGTTGTTTGGGAAAGGGTTAAAAGGTAGGGTGCAATTGTTTGTAACAAGCAATGTCTACAGTTAGACTGTATTTTCAAAAGTCTTCATCTAGAAATGAACTTAAATGCAGGGAAACTGTATCTTGTGATCTAAAAATGTAAACTATATATACTAACAAAATTAACTCTTCCTATTTTACAATTATATACAACCAAACCAACTAGAAAATGAAGCAGGATGACAAATATTGCCATCTGTTGCCTTGCCACTGAATCATGACAAATATTTCAAGGGCTATAAACTCCAAGCTCCTGTTACAGTCAACCAATCATAATAAAACACAACATTGTGTAGCCAGACGCACAGACAGATGTATGGACTGATAACCTGATACCAGTAACCGCCCCCCCCCCCCCCAATCCTTGAGATGGGTATAAATATCACATACCTGAGCTTTCCTAACAGCCTGTTCCTCCACAGATTCACCAAGATTAACTTTTGGAGCAATAAGCAACCCAGAATCAATGTTTGCCTCCCCGCTCGAGGGACCTGTAGAACCTTGCTGCATTTGTTTCTTCTGTTCAGCTACAATACGCTGAGCCTCAATCTCCTCCATCTTTCTATGGAATTCAGCTTGCCGTCTGGCTCTTCTTGCATCCAGTTTGGCCTGAAAGAATTACAAAATGTGCAGATTCAGAGACTATTTTGGTGTTTAAAAACTAACATCAACTAAGTTCCTTAGTAAAACATCTGTTGTAGGTACTCACTTGTCATCCCCCTTTTTTTTGACTTATACAGAGTTAAACCTTTACCACACAATCCCGAGTTTTAATGACTATGAGGAAGAAGCCTTTTGAAAATATTGTGGGAAAAAGAAGCGTTTTGCCATAATGTTTCCTGCCCTATCAGAGAAAAAAAATCACCTTTTAACCCTTTCCCAAACGATAAATTTTAGACTCGTCCTAATTGAAAGAGTTTGCAGACAACAATTTTAAATTTGATGAAAATGACAGAAAGTTCTCCAAAAGGGTAGAAAACACTGTGGGAAAAGGAGAAATGCTTGTAACGAGCAATTTCTCCTTTTCCCACAGTGTTTTCAAAAGACTTGTACTGCAGACACGTGAAAACCAGGGCTTGTCTGGGAAAGGGTTAAGCAGCATTAATATGTCATCTGCAAATGCTTTCAATTTGGTACAGTCAAAAATTTGTCGTTTGCTAAGGATTTAACCATTATCAACAACATCATGGTTTGGCAATCCAGTGATAGAGGGCTTTTGAAAACAATGTTGAAAAGGAGAAAATGCTGGTCACCATAATTTTCTCTTTTCAGCCTTCCCTTCATTCCCACTATGTTTTCAACCCTTTCAGAAACAAACCAAATCATTTAAGCTGAATTTAATTGTAGTTTACAAATGCTTTCAGCATACATAAGGTACAAATTTGTCAGCTGGTTAAGGTTGTCTTTGTTTGACACTGTTCTAAACACAACTTCAGCTTTATTAACGTGGCCAGTGCACCTACCATGCATTCCTTGAGTTTCTTTTACCAGTACTTTGCACAACATTCTTTCAAAGCCAGTGTCTTTTTTCTCACATAAACATTTTTGAAAAAATGTTCAGTGCCAAGACAGAAATGAAACCTTGCCACAATAATGATCATCAATCATCAAAAATAATTTTGCAAAGCAGGGGATTCCAATCGGCAAGTAATGGCTTTTCAAGAACTGTAATGCATTGAATGAGCTATTAAGCTCAACTTATTTGTTTCAGAGATAAACAATAGTTATTACACACCTGTAGATCACCAAGCTGCCTGTCCCTTTCAAGGTTGAGCTCTTGTTCCACACCCTCCATATCCTTTCTGTGTTGGTCCATCAATCTCTGTAGAGCTACTTGTTCTGAAGCAGGACATCCATCTCGAATCTCCTTCATCATTTCTCTCTGTTTCTCTTTCAGTGCAGATGTATGATCTTCATTGATTGTTTTTGTCAGTTTATGGATATGCTCATTTTCTTCAGCATCCATTTCTGCCTCGGCAGCTGCTTTCTCACGTTCAAAGAGAAGTTTTAAGGCTTCAAGCTCACGTTCTAATTCATCTGTCCTTCCTTCTTCAATGATTTTGTCTGAAATCTGTAATTGGATATAGATATTCAGGGAATCAGAGTATGTTCAAATATCGCACTGCAAATCAAATTATATGAAATTTTAAAGTTCTCTTCACACAAAAAATATCCTTCCACGTCAGAAGTACACAATTTATATACCAAAGTATGTCTTATCACTGCCCTATACGGTTTGAAAAATGAATAAAACTGAGCAATCCACAAACACAAAGTTTTCTGAACATTATCTCCTACAACAAGATAAAAGTTGTCTGCCAGATGTATTAATCCTTTACCACACAATCCTGACTTTTAATTACCCTGAGAAAGAGACCTTTTGAAAACATTGTGGGAAAAGGAGAAAATGCTGGTAAACAGCATTTTCTCCTTTTCCACAAAGTTTTCTATCTTTTCCAAAATAAATTCCAATTTTTCAGTCACATTTATTTTGCCATCTGCAAATGCTTGTACTAGTCTAAAATTTTGTCGTTTGGTAGAGTTAAAGTACACTCACCTCTGTTTTGTAGCGTTCCTGCTCATCCCTGAGTTTGTCTAGCCTGTTTTTGCGTCGCTGAGCCATCTTCTCTTTCAGGTTTCTCAGCTGCTGTTGTTTACGAGCCTCATGGACCTTTGTTAGAGAGGCTTCTGAGGCTTTCTGCTGCTGGAGAAGTTTGTCTCTCATTTCCTGTGGTATGACACCTTGTGTTGCAAGACGATCCTGAGGTAAATAAAATAGCGTATAAGTCAGAATTGTACTACAATATGATCATGATCTCCTTACCAAACAACAAAATTTTATACTAGTCTATATCCAATGCATTTGCAGGTGACAATAAACGTGACTCAAAAACTGAAATTTGTTTTGGGAAGGGTGTGAAATAGAGAAAACGCTGGTAACCAGCATTTTCTCTTTTTCCCAAATGTTTTTAAAAGACTTTTTCTTCTAAGTTGTTAAAACTTGTGATTGTGTGGTAAGTGTTACCTACAAGCAGCTCTTCGGGCTCAAATGCACTAAAGTCTACCTCAGTGGACAAAATTTTAGACTTGTCCAATTTGAAAGCATCTGCAGATTACAACTTAAATGTGCCTAAATGGCTAAATTTGTTTAATGAAAATATTGTGAGAAAAGGAGAAAATGCTGATTTTCAACATTTTCTCCATTTCCCACAATGGTTTCAAATGCCTTCTTCTTCTATAAGGTAAATAAAAGACAAGAGTGTGCTTTAAAGGGTTTTCTGCCTAGGAACATGTCTGTCTTTGTCTGAGACTAAACTAGTGAATGGTTTAGACATCAGTAAATAAGAAGGTATGCATACGAAATTATAACAAGAAAACCATGGTAGTCTTATACTGGTCACTTGTATACACTCAAACACTGATAAAATGACGAAAGTTTTAGGTTTCCAGGTTTACCTATCAGCTAAGTGATTCTAAAACTACATGTATATGACATACAAACATTTCTAAAATTCCTACAAAACAATTTCTATTTTTTAATAATTCGTACCAGGTGATCCTTCATTTTCTCAGACAGTTGTTTGCGTTCCTGTTCACTAAGGTTATTGTCAAGGTCGGTTTCCAGTTTGGCTGTTCCAGCAGCCTCCTCTGCTTGTAGACCATTCAGGACATTCTGTGATGTTTTAAGTTTGATCTCAGAGCTATCAAATCTGTCAGGGACAGGTGGAAGGCCAGCTTCCTCTGCCTGTATCAAACAAACATATATGAGTGGTACTCCATCAAAAAGGGGGTTTAATGCATCTCTTTAAATCTTTACCAAGCAACAAAAATGGACTAGAGCAAATGTAAAGCATTTGGAGATGAAAAAATAAATGTGACTCAAACAAAAGCTAAAGGACCATTTCAGTCTAGAAATAATTCCTAAATAATTGCAGTTTCAAGGCTACTGTTGTCCAAAATGTCTCAGCAAAGCAGACAGTGTAGATCAAAGATCAGACTGTATGTTTTGTGCAGTCTGATCTTGATCTACACTAGCTGCAAAAACAACTACAGTTGAAAAAGGGGCTTGCAAAGGAAAATAAATACAGTACTATATATGTATATCAGTATTTTAATTCTTTACCAAATGACAAATTTTTAGACTAGTCTAAATTCAACGCGCTTACAAACGACAAATAAAGTGATGCTTATATTGTGTATGTTTTTAATTCTTTACCAAATGACAAATTTTTAGACTAGTCTAAATTCAACGCGCTTACAAACGACAAATAAAGTGATGCTTATATGATGAGATTTGTATCAGATAGCGATGAAAACATGCTGGTAACCAGCGTTTTCTCTTTTTCCCACAATGTTTTCAAATGCCCTATACACCAGGGTCCTTAAAACTTGGGATTATGTGGTGAAGAGTTAAAAGAAATTTTGATTCACAGCAGTAACATCTAGATATGCCCCTAAAGATGATGAGATCTGTCTTTAAAAGGGTCCAAGGTGGCATTTTTTTGTTTTCCTAGGCTGTTTTTAAATGCCAGTTGCTCAGGGAACTTGGGAATATCTGGTAAAGTCATGCAATGTCTACCATACCTCCTTTTCTTGTTTGCGTCTAAGTGCATCTTCCTTTGCCTTTCTCCTCATGGCCAGCTTGCGTCGCAGTTCCTCTGATTGTCTTGCTTTTTCCATACTCTGTTTATTCATTGTGTCATCCAAGTTCTTTCCATAGGCACTGATAACCTTGGCTACCTGGTCAGCTTGCAGATTTTCATCTGTCAAGAAAAAGTAACAATTTAAGAAAATATTGTCTGATTTGTTACTGCATCGATTTCTACTTCTTTATCAATTTTTCTGAGCTAATTTTCAGTAACATGTGTAACATTTTTTTTCCCAGTTAACCCTTTACCACACAGTCCAAAGTTTAAACCTAAGAAGAAAGGTCTTTGAAAACTTTGTGGGAAAAGGAGAAAATGCTGGTAAACAGCATATTTTCCTTTTCCCACAATGTTTTCCATCCTTCTGATACAAATCCAATCATTTTTGCCACATTTAATTTGTCATCCTCAAAATGTTTCCAATACTGACCAGTCTAAAATTTTGTTATGTGGTAAAGACTTAAAAAAAAACCTAAAAAACATGGCATTGCCTTAGTGACAAAACATTATCATTCTCAATGATTTTCCTGTCATACTGTTTTTCTGGCTCTCCTCTTCTTTTCCATGAAAAGCTTAGAAAATTCATATAGCTTTCTCCTCAAGGATGTAAAAAAAAAAACATGGTCCATTAGTAAACAGTAGGGCTCTTTCAAAAAATAATGTATAAGACAGAAATGGGAGATTCATACATGAAAGGAAATTATGAAAGCATTTGTACAAAACAATTAAAGTATAACTGAAATGGGAATTGTCTTTAAAAGGCTTGAAAAGCATTGTGGAAAAAGGATAAAATCTGGTTAGCAGAATTCTATCCTTTTCCAAAAGCGTTTTAATAAACCATCTCACTCAAGGCTGTAAGAATATAGTTTTTCTCTGGAAAATGGATTCAGAATACCTTGAAGACTTGTTGCCAGGTTATCTGTGAGGTTATCCACTGTCTGTTTACGCTTGCTCTCATGCTGTTCTAATTCCAGACCTAAAGCATCTTGTTCTTCTTTCATCAACTCTCGTTCCAGCTTCAACCTCTCTGCATTCTGTCGTCTCAGCATTTCAGCCCATGCTTTGCTAATACCACCCTATGATATAAAAACAGTGTTCAGCATGAATTCACTCATAAAATCTCCATGTCCCTCTTCCGAGTGAAGGTAAACAAATATGTTACAACAATACCAAAAAAACAGATGATCCTAATGGTCTTTTAAGTCTTTGTTTAACCTTTTCCCAAACAAGCCCTGGTTTTCACGTGTCTGCAGTACAAGTCTTTTGAAAACACTGTGGGAAAAGGAGAAATTGCTTGTAACGAGCAATTTCTCCTTTTCCCACAGTGTTTTCTACCCTTTTGGAGACCTTTCTGCCATTTTCATCAAATTTAAAATTGTCCTCTGCAAACTCTTTCAATTTGGACCAGTCTAAAATTTGTCGTTTGGTAAAGGGTTAAATGCTGAAGATCATTTTTGCAGCAAGAATGTGCAGTTTGATCTTAGATATACATGTGTACATCCTGTGTTAGATATAGTGGTCTAAATACACTGGCCTAAATAGCCTTGAAACAGCATCAAATCACTATTCAGTTAATTAAAACATCTACCAATGACTTTTTCTCATTTTGCAGCAGACCATGTGTGAAAATAGTCTGGAAATAAAAACGAATCTGTATGACAAGAGATACTACATAAAGATGTTTTCCAAGTTGTTTGCCGCAATTTGATTCAAGAGGTAAACTCTTTTTCATATACAATACCAATGTGACACATACCAGACTTCCTGGGGCATATTTGATGTCTGTGGTGTCTGTGGTAACACCTGTACCCCCTCCAGAAGCTCCCTTCTGTAGCTGTTCAAGGAATGTTTGATTCACTGGGAGATTTCCGGAGTTGAGACGATCCAAGAGAAGTTGTAGTGCAGCCATTAGCTCATCTTCCCTGTTGCCAGATCTACTGCCTGTAAACAGGATTTACTATAAATTCACCTATTTACTATAAATATTTTTGGCATATGTTTTATTCAAGTAGTTTCATGCTTGCAAGTAAATTCAATACACAATACCCACCCTTTTTTACACTAAGATGAAAGATGAATAGACTGTATCCAGCATTTTCTCATTTTCAAAGAATGCTTTTTACCCTCTCAGTCTCAAATCCAATTGTTTAACCAATTACCAGACCAAATCTTACACTTGTTTATATTGCTTTGTTTTATGTATGGTGTTCAACACTGTTTTCAACATTATTTCAGTTACATCACAGCAGCGAGTGCTTCGTACTGCATTGACTATTTTGATCAGGCCAAAAAATATAGACCTTTGTATTCAATCAAAATAGAAATCATTTGTAGACCAAAAGTAAAATGTGGTTGAAATGACTGAATTGTCATTGAAAGGCCAGGTAACTGTCATTTTCTCCTTTTCCAACAACTTTTTCAAAAGCCCTATTCCTCAGGGTCATTACAGAAAAAGGGTCATTACAGAAAAAGGTTTTTGGTAAAAGGTTAACTTCTTATAAAAGAGTTACCAATGGTAGTTTATAAATGTTAGTGTCAGGATCTGATCATAGTTTTAACAGAAGTCCTTACCAGCAAATTTTCCTTTTCCGCCAAAAGCTAGACTGGCATTGATAATTGTAGGACCAGCATCACCTGCTCCATCAAGCCCTGCTAGAGCACCTGTTCTCTGTCTCTCCTCCATTTTCTTTGCAAGCTCTTCCATTTTGGCTGGGTCCATGTTGTTGAGTAGGTTTCTCAGTCCCTCATTCTGTTCACATATCTTTTCATAGAAGTTCTTAAGATCTTCACGTTGCCGTGCCAACTGGGATGCCAAATGGAGGTTTTGGTCTTCCAATTTATCATAGAGAACTCTGACATTGAAATCTTCTAGAGTATCTTCACTTGCTTTCATTCCTCCTTTAAAGTACAAAACATAATTTGACATAAATGAGCGGCATTCTGGCAAAATGGGATTTAACTCTTTACCAAACGACAACATGTTGGACGTTTCCAAATTGAAAGCATTTGCAGACGACAAAATAAATGTAACTCAAAAACCGAAATTTGTTTCGGGAAAGGTAGAAAACATTGTTGGGAAAGGAGAAAATGCTGGTTACCAGCATTTTCTCCTTTTCCCACAATGTTTTCAAAAGGCTTCTTCCCCAGGGTCATTAAAAGTCGGGATTGTGTGGTAAAGGGTTAATTAAGCCATCTCCATGATGTATTATACCAAGCAAGTCATCACATAATTATGGATCCATAAAATCTGTTTGTTTAGCAACCATCTAGATCATGAGGTAGAATGTTCTTTGGACATGCAGAAATTTTACAAATAGCAAAAGAATTCGATCCATGTCAGCCTGCCTGGCCTGTACAGGACGACATGGGTCAATAGTATTTCAAGATCTATTAAACCCCTTTTCTACAGAGCATCCCTCATATTTATACATGTATACAGTTTAAAACATCTTTGCCCTTGACATGGGCTATTTCAAGGTCCTTTTGTTTTAACCCTTTATCACACAATAAAATTTTAGCCCAATTTCAAAGCATATAAAGATGACAAATTACATGTAGATAAAAAAATGGTTGCTGCTTTTGAAACAAGAGGAAAAAGTGGGAAAAAAAAGAGAAAATGCCAGCCCACAATGTTTTCAAAACCTTCTCCTTTAGGGTCTTTAAAGCTTGGGATTGTGTGATAAGGTGTCAGTCATTTTTTATGGCAAAGATTTCATTTTTAACCCTTTACCGCACAATGCCGCCTTTTAACGCCCCTGGAAAGAAGCTTTTTGAAAACATTGTGGGAAAAGGAGAAAATGCTGGTAACCAGCATTTTCTCCTTTTCCCACAATGTTTTCTACCCTATCAAAGTAAAGTTGCATCATTTGAGCCACACTGAAATTGTTGTCTGCAAATGCTTTCAATTTGGGTAAGGCTAAAATTTTGTCGTCTGGTAACTGTTTAGCATAAAGGCTGAAAATACCAAAAGACTTACAACTGACACTAATTGACACAAATTGAACAAAATGAATTTATCATCTTTTACTGTTTTGGAAAACATTGTAGTAAAACATGCTATTGCTTATAACAAGCAAATGCTACATGCCCTGCAGATGTCTATTACAGAGGACAAGAAAGCTGTAATTGTGGCTTAACCCTTTCCCAAACGACAAATTTTGGACTTGTCCAAATTGAAAGAGTTTGCAGACGACAATTTTAAATTTGATAAAAATGGCAGAAAGTTATCAAAAAGGGTAGAAAACACTGTGGGAAAAGGAGAAATTGCTCGTTACGAGCAATTTCTCCTTTTCCCACAGTGTTTTCAAAAGACTTGTACTGTAGACACGTGAAAACCAGGGCTTGTTTGGGAAAGGGTTAATGTGTTGATTCCAAAGCCTTTTGTTTAAGCTCGCCAATGCAAAGTTGGCATGTTGAATAGTAAAACCCATGCCCTGTGTTTCCCATCAACTGTAGTGTCTAATTATTTTATTATTTCTGCATTTAGATGGTGTCAAAATCGTTTAACTCTTTACCACATAATCCTGACTTTTAACAACCCTGAGAAAGAAAGCCTTTTGAAAACATTGCGCAAAAAGTAGAAAATGCTGGTAACCAGTATTTTCTCCATTTCCCACAATGTTTTCTACCAATCCAAAAACAAATTTAAATTTTTGAGTCATGTTTATTTTGTCATCTGCAATAGCTTTCAGTTTGGACTAGTCTAAAATTTTGTTGTGCGGTAAAGAGTTAAATGTACATAGGCTTATTCTTGAATCTGATGCATGTATCGCAATAAACTCTTTAACAAATGACAAAAGTTGTCCAAACTGAAAGCAAGTCTTGTAGATTGGCGAACTCAATATGGGTCAGTTGAAAAAGTTATAATTGAAAGATTAGCAACATTGTAGGAAAAGGAGAAAATATTCATTACCAGCATTTTCTCCTTCTCCCACAGTGTGTTCAAAAGCTTTCTTATTTAATAAAGTTCAAAATTGAGTGGTAAAGGGTAAACTCACCAAACACTGGTGCTGATTGAAGACCTGCACTCTCTCCATCTCCCTCTATACGAGGTCCAAGTGTTACTTTAGTATCCATGTCACTGCGAAAATTTTTTTAAAAGGTCAAACATGTAACATATCTTTTAAGACAGATGTTTGCAACCAGCATAGATCAAGATCAGATA
The DNA here is from genome assembly GCA_945859785.2 of Tridacna gigas. Lineage (NCBI taxonomy): Eukaryota > Metazoa > Mollusca > Bivalvia > Cardiida > Cardiidae > Tridacna > Tridacna gigas. Next base: position 17,677,245 of record OX244037.2, on the reverse strand, counting down.
GCCCTAAATGTGAATTCCCATAATGACAGATGTTTCAAATTCAGGTACAGTATACCTGTAAGCTGCCTTTCACTACGTTTGTTGCTTTTACTGCACATTTAGATCAAAATCAGACTACTAGAAACATGCAGTCTGATCTTTAATCTACTCTTTCCGCTTTACTTAGAAAGTTTGTAAAAGAGCAACATTGATATAGCACTCACTGGGTTTTTATATGAACCTCAAAATGTTTGTTTAGTTAATTTGGCACTTTAACAGTCAACGTGAACTTTGGTTATGATACAAACAATCCAGCCTGATTGAATGAATAAATTGCGTTCATGCCCCTTTAAACATTATTTCAGTCATATCACAGCAACAGCTCACTGATCCATATATGTCCTGCACTTCACCAGTACTAGGCTAGGGTTCAGAAGTGTCTTGCACAAGGACACACCCACAAGAAAATGAGTGCTACAAGTCCTACACTTTAGCACTGAGCCACACAAGAGCTGTACAAATAATCTAGAATAAGTGTTCAACATTCAGACTCAAAAAAGGCTCTACCATAAGCTGGTAGCCCTAAGCCCTTAGCATAATTTCAGGTGCTCCACCATTACCTGTTAGCCCCTAGCATAATTTCAGGTGCAGTTCAGAAAAGTGCATATTCAGATCAGACTGCAGAGGGTTTGCTGTTTGATCTTTGATGTACAGTATGATATAGTGTTTTCAGATCAGCTTTGAAAATGCAGTGATTGAACTGTCTTGTCTGACAATGTCCGATTCTGTTTATTTAGCAATAAATGGCTTTGTCTCTTAACTGGATGACAAAATTTTGGAACTGTCCAAATTGAAAGCAATTTGTGGACAACAAAATATTGATTACATGTGGGTTAAAAGATGGAATTGTACATGTAGGGATTAAAAATATTGTGAGAATAAAAGAAAATGCTGGTTACCAGCATTTCCTTCTTTTCCCACAATCTTTGAAAGAGCTTCATGCCAAGTGTAAAGAAAATACAGGATTGTTTGAATAAGAAAAACACAAGTATGTCCAACTGTCTAAGAGAATTTACTTACGCTCCTTTCTCTGGCCAGTGATCTGGGTCATAGCGTAAATAGTATGGGACTGGTGGTGGCTTTCCTAGACTGCGGTATTTTGGTGCCCAGTGCAACATGGGATGTAGTCCAGCATGCTTGGGGAGCCATATTATCATGAGTACTACTAATAGCAAGCACAACACCAAGAACAGTCCAAGCATGGCTGAAAAAAAAACCAAGAGGTACATGATGCAACTTCCGTATACCAAAAGACAAGTTTGTACACTTCTGGGTATACCCCATTACCTTATTTCAACCTGACCACTTTAACAAAACTAGTTCACCCTTTGCCAAACAATCCAGTGTTTAACAACCCTAAGGGCATGGGCTATTAAAAACATTGTGGGAAAAGGAGAATATGCTGGTAACCAGCATTTTCTCCTTTTCCCACAATGTTTAAAGTGCCTTGAAGAAAAACCCCATCATTTGAGACATAATTAATTTGTTTTCTGCAAAATTTGCTTTCACTATGTTTATGTGTATGGTTTTGTTGTTCGGTAAAGTTAACCCTTTACCAAACTGTCCAACATTTTAAAGACTCTTAAAAGATGACAACTTTTGAAAACATAACAGGAAAAATGAGAAAATGCTGGTAGCCAGCATTTTCTCCTTTTCCCATTATATTTCTCCATATCACCCATGTACTCTGTGTAGAACTTTTATGTTTTCATGTTCTGTTCTTTGCCTGATATCCTAAAAATTGAAAAAATTGTGCAGCTCTCCTTAATTTTTTATTTGTTTTGTGATGTTGGGTTTGTTTTTTACAGTTATAAAAGGGAAGTATATAACAAAAGGAAAATTACAAGTCTAATTTCTGTGTGGTCGGATCAGATCTTGTTGCATGCTTAAAGATGTTAGCAATGGATGTGACCTTCTTTCTCATCTGATATGCACATCTTTGTACAACCTGATCAGACCACATAGAAATTTACACTGTTTTAATATTTCCGTTTAAATCAATATATACTTGTACAAACTTTCTTGGTGAAAATAAGTAATGAAAACATAGGATAAACCTAGGAAAGTGACAGGTAAAGATTAATTTTCGAAACATCAAATAATATCTTATCTAGAAATTTCTTCAATCCTCTGCCATGTTTTTTTGACGCTATTGGAGAAAGCTTTTGAAAACATTGTGAGAATAGGAGAAAATGCAGGTACCCTGCATTTTCTCGTATTCTCACAATTTTTTCTACTGTGTCAGAGAACTTCAGCTCAATTGCTTCAATTCTGAATTTGTTGTCTGCAGATTTTGTGAATGTGGAAGAGTCTTAATTTAGTAATGTGGGAAAGGGTTAATAATTACCGTAGATGAGCATCCAATCTGGAGCCTCGTTGTCCACATCTTGAGTAGCGAATCCAAGTGCAAGAATGTTGGCATTTGTGGCAGGCTGGATACGGGAACCGGTGCATGCTGATCCCGCAGGTTCGACACGTATAAGCACTTGTCTGAAAAGTTAAGGTTCACACCAATTATTAGAATGTAACCATTAGCAAATGATTAACCCTTTACCGCACAATGCCACCTTTTAAAACCCCTGGGAAAGAAGCCTTTTGAAAACAATGTTGGAAAAGGAGAAAATGCTGGCAACTAGCATTTTCTCTTTTCCTCACAATGTTTTCTACCCTATCAAAGAAAAACTGCACCATTTTAGCCACATTGAAATTGTCGTCTGCAAAATTGAATGCCTTCAATTTGGACAAGCCTAAATTTTGTCATCTGGTTTTTGCTCACAATCAATGTCATTTTAATTATCACAGGAAAAATATTGCATATCCTTAACTTGTAAATATCACATATCCTTATCTTTTTTATTGAAAGAAAGACAGAACTTACCCACTAACAAGCTGTACAGGACAAAGGATCTATTTAGAAGAGAGAATGGACCAGGATCAGCAGTCCAATCTTTGTCTACAAGTTCAGCTTTGGTATTAACCCTTAAAGCACCTTTCACAACTTTACCACACAATCCCGAGTTTTAATGACCTTGACATAGAAGGCTTTAGAAAATATTGTGGTAACTAGCATTTTTTCCTTTTCCAGCTATGTTTTCTACTCTTTGAAAGACAAATTTCAGGTTCTTAGTATACTTAAATTGTCCTCTGCATTTGCCATCAATTTGTACTAGGCTTGAATTTTGTCGTCTGGTACAGAGTTAAAAAAGTATCGTAAACACCGCCACATACATGACGCTGTTTATACCCTTATAGTGTTGAAACTGATGGGACTGCTAATGTAGACAGTGTAGATCAAGAGCAGACTGCACATTCTGTGCAATCTGATCTTAGATCTACACTGGTCACTGTTTTGCTAGATCTCTGAGAAAAACAGCTTTGATATGGCAATATCTGCATTGTTAGCAATGTTTTGAGAATGCCTATTTCATTGATTTAGCACAAGTATAAATGTAATTTTAGCCAAATCATTTAAATCTAACCTGCAAAGTGCATCAAGATCAGACTGCCCATTTTGTGCAGTCTCACCCAAAGGCAGTTGTTGTAGTTGAAAATGTGAAAGTGGAAAAAAAAAAAAACTTAAAAAAAAACCCTGAAGGCTCTGAACATTCACCACCAAACAAAAAATAAAGAAGCTTTTTGAAAACATTGTGGGAAAAGGAAAAATGCTGGAAACCAACAATTTCTTCTTTTCCAACAATGTTTTCCAACCTTTCAAATCTCATCATGTGAGCCACATTCACATTTTCTCTGTAAATCAATGCTTTTAATTTTGAAAAGTCTTAATTTTGCCATCCAGTAAAGATTCAAAAGTATATTTTCAAAAGGAACTTACATAGTGGCATCCTGTGAATCACTGAAAACATAGTTGCCACCTTCAGTGAAAATGTTGGCAAAACTCGTTATGTTTGCATTTGTGTTTTCAATCTGATATTTCAGCTGAGTAAAAGCACCGTAGTCAAAGGTTGGATTTGTGTTAAATAGATGATCCTTTACATAGACTGGGTAATTGCTCTTTGTCCTGTCTGTATCATTTATCAGCAGTTTGAAAAACACGGTGTCACCTGACTCAACACACACAACTGGGTTTGTAATCTCATTAGTCGGTATTGTCAGAGACAGTAGTCTTCTTCGGCCTGTATTTTGGTTGGACTTCTCAGTAGCAGTTACTGAAATATTTTCAATATGTGGCAGTTACAAAATTAGCATGACAAACATGAAAATACCAGTTACCTCTTTACCAAATGACAAAAAATTGCAAGTATTTGCTGACAACAATTTAACTCTTTACCACATGACAAAAAATGTAGACTTGTCCAAATTGAAAGCCTTTGCAGATGACAAAATTAATGTTCTAATGATAGAATTTGTCTTTGACAGGGTAGAAAACATTGTGGTAAAAAGGAGAAAATGCCGGTTACCAGCATTTTCTCCTTTTCCCACAATCTTTTCAACAGCCTTTTTCCTTGGGGTCGTTAAACTCGGGATTGTGTGGTAAAGAGTTAAATATGCCAGGAAATATGAGATTTGGCTGTGAAAGAGTGTAAAACATTGTGGAAAAAGCAGTATTTTCTTTTTTCCTACAAGGTTTTCAAAAGCCATCTTCTTCATGGCCATTAAAGTTCCGGATTGTGTGATAAAGGGTTAAATACATGACAGACACTGATATAGTCTCACATTCACATTACAATGAAAAACCTTTTTTTTACACTTGAAGTCTTTTTAATCCCTGAACAATTTTTTGACAATGTTTACACCAGACAGCAGCAAGTGCCTTGCACTGATGGCCAGATTATGTTTAAAATGGATTCAAATACCAAACAAATAAACACATTCACGCCTTCCAAAAATTATTCCAGATCGTGCTATGCTCATCTTTGTTCAGCGTATCAGATAAATTTAAAAAAAGGGTTGCAGTTGGTCCTATGCAACCAAAAATGGGCCCATATGGTCCCGCAGAATAAACATGTGCAAAAAAAACCATGTACATTCAATATTAAACTACATTTTAGGTATTGTATTCTTGCAAATTGAGTCTCATATGGCATGCAACACACAAAAAGGGGCCTTCAGACATGCGTACAAGTGTGTTGTTCCAGATCAGCCTGTGCAGTCTGTGATTAATCCAAGATGATACTTCCCATTTTTGTGCGATTTTCTGTTTCATGAAAGTCTACTGTATCAAAAAAATCTTGTGTAGTCATACAGTGCCGTCTTGGATTAGCCTGTGGGGACTGCGCAGACTAATCCAGGATGACACTTTACACAAATGTCTGAAGGTCTCATTTTGCATGTTGTGGACCATATAACAAAATACATTTCATTTTAAAATGATCTTCATACAACTTGATAAGATTTGTCAGTCAAAAAAATAAGTAATATATATCTATGTAACATACAAGAAAGATGAAAAAGTATTTAAAAAGTTGGTTTCTTATCAATCATAGTATGATATATCAAAACAGCATAATGATCAACCCTTTACCACACAGTCCTGAAAAAGAAGCCTTTTGAAAACATTGTGGAAAAAGGAGAAAATGCTGGCAACCAGCATTTTCTCCTTTTCCCACAATGCTTTATACTCTTCCAAAAACAAATTTTAATATTTGATTCACATTTATTTTGTTGCCTGCGAAAACTTTCAATTTGGACTGGTCTAAAATTTTGTCATTTGGTAAAGAGTTAAAGGGGGAACTGACTTAGCCAAAGTTTAATGATCTTGAAAAAGTAGGCTTTAGACAATATTGTGTTAAAAGGAGAAAATGCTGGTAACCAGTATTTTCTCCATTTCCCATCATGTTTTCTACTTGTTTAGCGAAAACTTCTATCAGTTCACACATTACAATTGTCATCTGCAAATCCTTTCAGTTTGATTGGGTCTAGAATTTTGCCTTCTGCACTATTTTTGATGCTTTTTCAAATTGAAAGAGTCCATTTGGTCAATTCAAAATGCTAAGGTTTAGTTAACATGTGTTTCAGATTATCTGTGTAAGAGAAAGCCATATACTATATAACCTCTTACCACATGACAAAATTTTACACTTGTCCAAACTGAAGGCATGTGCAGACGACAAATTAGATATGGCTCAAATGGCGAGATTTGTCTGTGAAAGGATAGAAAACATTGTGGGAAAAGGAGAAAATGCTGGTTACCAGCAAGATTTGTCTGTGAAAGGATAGAAAACATTGTGGGAAAAGGAGAAAATGCTGGTTACCAGCATTTTCTCCTTTTCCCACAATGTTTTCAATGTTTTCAAAAGGCCTCTTTCTCAGGGTTGTTAAAATTCTGGATTATGTGGTAAAGGGATAGGGTACTTACATGCGATATTACTAAGGGCATCGTCTATATCAGTGAATACTTTTCCAGTGACGCCTGTACCATAATGGGTCACGACTATCACATTGGAACCGGTTCCTTCAAACCCTGATTGTGGACCAAAGACATTGTTCAGTGTCTGCAAATAGATACATATAACAGCTAGAACTGTTGCAGGCTAATAAATACCTCCAAATGACTGCCGTGACACTGAATCAAACAATCCTGGGTTTTCACGACCCTTTGAAGGAAGGCTTTTGGAAACATGGTGGGAAAAGGAGAAAATGCTGGGTAACCAGCATTTTCTCCTTTTCCCACCGTGTTTTCTGCTCTATGAGAGAGCTTAAGCTCATTTGTACCGAAGCTAAATTTGTCATCTACAAATGCTTTGCAATCGATTTAGTCTAAAATTGTGTGGTAAAGGGTTAAAAAAATACCAAAGGGGCCATAACTCCTGATATAGTTGACCTATCATAATGAAAATTGCAGGTCCACAAGTTCCCATAGGACGGCTCCCATAAAAATATGAGCAATATTTGTTGAAAGCTACAAGGAAAAGTCGTAACCATGTTCTCTGAAAAAGGGGGCTTAATGCATCTGCAAAAAGTCTTAACCAATGTCAGCCTGTGTAGTCTGTGGAGGCTGACATGGGTCAAAACATTTTGCTATTTGTAAACTTTATACATTTCCAAGGACCATTCTACCCCCATATCCAGTCAATTATTAGACTAAATGGATTTTAAGGATCTATACTTATGTGAAATCTTGCTTGGTATAATACATTATGGAGATGTATTAAGCCCCCTTTTGCCAGAGCATAGCTCACACACAGAGTGTGTAATGAAAAATAGACATACAACCAGAAACCAGTACTTTCTAACCCCAGCTCATTTCTTTGTACTGGGTAATCTGCTAGACAACTAGAGGCGCTTGAGCGCCTGTATCGCTCCACAGGCCTGATATTTCTATAATGGCAAAAAGAAGTTTTTAACAATTACCATTCAATCCTGCATTTTAGCTCACTAAAGAAAAAAGGTATGGAAAAAACTTGTGAGAAAAGAAGAAAAAAATGGTAACCAGCATTTTCTTAGTTTCCCACAATAATTTCTATCCTTTTTTATATATGTCTTACTAATTTGAAGATATGTTGTCTGCAACAGGTCCTTTCACAACCCATTTTGGGTGGGGAAACATCAAAATATAGAAAATATGTCTTTCTCAGGGTCGTTAAAAGTTGTGATTGTGTGGTAAAGGGGTAATCTAAAAGAACAGCTAGGAGGGCAAATGAATGAATGTTATAGCAATATAGATCAACTTACATCAATACACCAGATAGAATGAAATATGCTGGCATACAATGAACACCTAATCCCTAATAATCAACTTTTCAGTTAGAATGTCTTCTGTGGCAAACAACACAAAATGGTCTACAAATGCATTTACATAAATCAAATATCCTGCTCCAGGGCACAGATTAATTCTGGTGTACTGAAGTTGCGGGATCAGTTTGACTGGGTAACATTAATGCCTTATCACAAATGTAAAACCCTGTCCCACTGTGTACCAGGTCACCAGGATTTACACCCCTTCTCTGTCCACTCTGCATTTACTCATTAGTAGGTCAACAAACCTTTACCAGAACTAATAAAAGTGCAGAGGTTCTCTTGTTCTATATCAAAAGGACTATAAAGTACCTACAACATGGGGGTTTTGTTATTAAAATACTTTTTCTTTTTTATCTTGGCATGGTTACTCAGGCTTAGTAATAAGGCAAAATTGAAAAGCTCAAGTTGTGAAAGGTGCTCAAGCTTTTATCTTATTTATGGCCAGTGATATTTCATTACTAGTACTAACTAATAGCATATCATTGGAGTAAATTGTGATCTTAATACCAAGGAAAATGTGTGGGCTTAAATAGGACAGCCCTGACTAGGTCAAGTCAATCCAATTTTCTTCCTTTTTCTTTGTTAGTCGATAAAACTAACACAATAAATAGTTTTGGAGAAGAACATTTTTTTGAAATATAAGCCTTGTCTATAAAAAAATGTGTTTTTAGGTGTATCATTTTTTTAAAAGGAATTTGGTATACAACCACCATAGAAACAATTTGGCAGACAACCACCATAGGAACTTACCTGCAAAACAACAATGAAATCCAATGAATAGTTTTAGAGAAGAAATTTTTCAAAGATTTTACTTTATACCATAAAAGGAAAATGAGTCTCCCATAAAAGCCATGTTTTTTGACAGATCATTTTTTTTTAAAGGAATTCTGTAAACCTGTATCTAAGGAACATTCCTGCAAAATAATAATGCTATCCAAATAGCGGTTTGGGAGGAGAAGATTTTTAAAGGTTTTTTACTCTGGTTGCCATGGCAACCAGAATTCTTCATGGAACACAATTATTTGAAGGAATTTGAAAGAGGACCACCAAAGGAACATTCCTGTGAAATTTGGTAAAAATCCAGTCAATAGTTTCTGAGGAGAAGTTTTTTAAAGAAAAAGTTTACGGACGCACGCACGGACGAACGGACGAACGGACGGACGGACGGACGCACGACGGACACAACGCCATGACAATAGCTCGCTGGCCTTCGGCCAGTGGAGCTAAAAACTACCTTGCTTCTGTGGAAAGTGGATGAGATCAGATTGCACTAAACTGTCTGATCTTCAATTTAAACCATTCCAATATTTTTTGTTTGCATTTTGAAGCAAGGCTTTTCCTCATTTTTTTTCAGTTTTCTTCAGGGTCATTAAAAAGCTCTGTAGAATTGAATGGTAAAAGGTTAATAAAAGTATTATCCAGAAAGGCACTTTGGCATATCCATACTGAAAGCATTTGCAGACGACAAATCAAATGTGATTAAAATTATAGAATTTGTCTTTGAATGGGGAAAAAATTATGGATAAAGGACAAAATTCTGGTTACACTTTCCAATGGAGAACTTTTTCAAAAGATTTCTTTCTCATGTGGTAAAGATTTTTGTGGTAAAGAGTTCACCCCTTAGACCATGGACAAATAGTCCTGTTTTATGTCGAGTTCTACACTCCAAGGGCTAAATTTACGAGAAACTTACCACTGAGCTTTGGGTTCCATTTGGACTTGTGACTGTCATAGTATATGTACCGTCAGCAGCATTTCTGGTTGCAGTGAGGGTAGGTTGCATGGTGGCCTGACAGGTGGAGTCACAAATAGATGTTACTGACGTGTAGGTGGCACATGCACATCTATCAAAAGGAAATAATCAGGAAAATCATAATGCAAAATACATATATTTTAACCCTTTACCACACAATCCCGACTTTTAACGACCCCAAGAAAGAAGCCTTTTGAAAACATTGTGGGGAAAGGAGAAAATGCTGGTAACCAGCATTTTCTCCTTTTCCCACAATGTTTTCTAACCTTTCAGAAACAAATGTAATCATTTTAGCTACATTTAATCTGTTGTCTGCAAATGCTCTCAATTTGGACAAGTCTAAAATATTGTCATTTGGTAAAGAGTTAAAAGGCTGTTTTTGTGATGGAAAAAAAGTTAGTTATTTGGTCAATTTTCGAAACAGTAAATTTTTTTGTAACATGTATTACCTTTTCCCACAATATTACACACTTCATTTTTCTATCTCTAGTAGTAATTTTTATCATATACCTTTAAATGATCTAAATTACAGACATTATCTAAAACACATATAAAACAGGACAGACTATGTGTTCTGTATCATGCATGTCCACTGTGTAGGTTTTCCCCATAAAACTCATATACTCCCTGTAGAAAATTATTGTTTTCACAGACTACTTCTATGTAACCATATTCAGCTCTTTCCATTAACCCTTTACCACACAAGCCCAAGAAAGAAGCCTTTTGAAAACATTGTTGAAAAAGGAGAAAATGCTGGTAACCAGCATTTTCTCCTTTTCCCACAATGTTTTCTACCCTATCAAAGGCAAATTCCATCATTTAGGCATCTTTATTTTGTTGTCTGTAAATGCTCTCAATTTTAACAAGTCTACATTTCTGTCATGTGGTAAAGAGTTAATCCCAAACTTTGCAGCTCTCTGATTTGTTTATTGTTATTTATTTTTTTCTTTTATTTTTTCAGTTATACAGTGAAAGTATATGAAAAACGGAACATTACAACAATCTGCATTTCTGTATGGTTGAATCAGGTCTTGTTGCGTGTATAATGAGGTTTGCATCAGATTTGAACTTCATTCTCATCCAGTATGAACCTCTTTACATACCAAACTCTATCTGATCCATCCACACAGAAAAGCAGACTGTTGTAATATTCCATTTATATGAACTGAACCAATATTCAAATAACAAGGTCTTAACCCTTAACCCTTTACCAAACGACAAAATTTTAGACCAGTCCAATTTGAAAGCATTTGCAGACGACAATTTCAATGTGACTCAAATGATAAGATTTTTCTCTGATAGGGTAGAAAACATTGTGGGAAAAGGAGAAAATGCTGGTTATCATCATTTTCTCCTTTTCCCACAATGTTTTCAGAAGGCTTCTTTTACAGGGTTGTTAAAAGTTGGGATTGTGTGGTAAAGGGTTAAACTGCTGCATAAATGAAATGAAAATTTTCACTCAATAGTAAAAAACCAACTATTGCAATTTCAAAGTTGACATTTATAGGAAAGAAAACATTGTATTGGAAAGTGTAGACCAAAAATCAGACTGCACAATTTGTGCAGTCTGATCTTGATCTACACTCTCTGCAAAACGTCAACGGGTCTTGCTTAGCTACGTAAGGGTTAAACTGCATACAGAAATATGTCTTTAAGTACAAAACAAGTGAGCAAAAATTATACCTTTACAGTAGCAAACCTAATTTTTCATGTAAAAGATTGAAGGGAAAAAGAAAAAAATCCACTAAAAAGTTGAGAATAGAACAGAAGAAATAAATGTTGAAAATAGAACAGAAGAAAAGATCAAAGTTATTTATTTTACCTGTTGCTATCTCTGTCAAAGTAGGCATCATTATTTCTGCAGCCTCCTTTATCAGAACAGTCATAGGTGTTGGGATCCACACAGCCTCTAGTAAGAGCCAAGCGGACTTCATGACGACTGCATCTTTTATCAACAATCTTTTGACAGTCTTCTCGACTGTCCTCATCAGATCCCCTGGTGTCTGTTTGGTCGTAATAAAGATAGCCTGACAGACAGACACATGCCTTTGAGGATTCCTGGAAATACCTGAACTTTCCGATACAATCACATGTGGCAGACCCTGCAGGAGCTGATCCAGACCCACCGCAAGGTTTACAGATTGTAGCAGCTGCAATGTCATTGTATGTGCCAGCAGGACAAATGCTACAATCTGCAACAGAGGTAGCAATCTCACGTGTACCATAGTAGCCAAAGGGACATGGTGTCTGTATAGCTGAGCCCACTGGGCAGTAATACCCAATGTTACAGATATTGGTATCTCCATGGCCTGTGCCTTCTGGACAATAGTACCCGGCTGGGCAGGACTCGCATATAGATCTATCCGTGTAATTACCGTAAGTACCAGCTGGACACACTCGACATGATAGTGACACATCATATCTTATACCTGCATGGTCAAGGGCTTGGTAACCAAGGGGACAAATAAAGGTCATGTTACTTCCCTCTGGACAATAATATGGCTTCTCACATAGCGTACCATTCACAACTCCCGCTTCACAATAATACCCAGCTGGACATAATGGTGGGTTGCCTGTAACTGCTGGACAATAATAGCCTGGATCACAAAGGGTTTCCAGAGCTGACCCCTCGGGACAGTAATATCTTTCTCGACAGGGTATTCCCTCTGTGTTAACAGTGTCATTGGGACAGTAGTAGCCTGCCCTACAAAGGGGACAGTCAGATGCTTCTCCTGCACCAGTTGTGTTCCTCATCCTACCCGCTGGACACAGTTTGGGTTCTTCACCTCTTACACAGTAATAGCCCATGGGACAAGGGTACAAGGAGTAATCAACCATACCTATAGATATAAAACAATCAACCCTTTACTACACAATCCCGAGTTTTAACCACCCTAAAGAAAAAGACTTTTGAAAACAATGTAGGAAAAGGACAAAAGTCTGGTAACCAGCATTTTCTCCTTTTCCCACAATGTTTTTTACCCTATCAAAGGCAGAAACTATCATTTGAGCTTAATTCAACTTGTTGTCTGCAAATGCTTTCAATTGGAACTAGTCTAAAATATTGTTGTCTGGTACAGAGTCTAGAACTGATCTGAAAAATTCGGAGACAGAAAATCTTTAACTCTTTCCCATACATTCCAGTGTTGATGACCCTGAGAAAGAGGCTTTTTGAAAACATTGTAGAAAAAGAAGAAAAAGCTGGTAACCAGCATTTTCTTCATTGACAATAAAAAGTAAACTCTCACACTTTTGCTGTGTTATGTACATAGTTACTGACAACTGTATCATTTACGAAACAATCCCATTTTTTCAGGTAACTAGTGATTGTATGGTAAAAAGTTAACTCTTTACCAAACAATGAAATTTAAGACTTGTCCAATTTCAAAATATTTGCAGGCAATGAATTAAATGAGGCTGCAACAACTACATTTGCATGTTAAAAGGGTAGGAATAATTACGGAAATGGAGAAAATGCTGGTTGCCTGCTTTTTTTCTCCTTTTCCTACAATGCTTTTGAAACCTTTCTTTTTCAAGGTTGTTAAAACTGCATTATTTAGTACAGAGTAAAATCATGAAGTACATGACATGAATCATAATTCTTACCTGTGTCATTGCAAATGTAGCCTCTCTCACATGGTTTACAGTCTGTGACATTTGTTGCTCCAGTGGTGTCAAGGTAGGTCGTCACTGGACATGGCACAGGGTCTAGACCTGTTCCCGCTGGACAATAGTGACCAGCAATACATGGATCAGGCTCAGAGGTACCTATATTAAAGACAATAAAATTGAAACAGGATGTTTATAAGGATAAATTATTCCCATCTATTTACCCGATTTCAACTCCACCTTTCACAACTGTAGTTATTTTTGCAGCAAGTGTGGATTAAAATGTGTAATCTGATCTTTGATAATAATCACATCTTATAATCAACCTTTAAACCACATTATATTGACCTTTTACCAAACAATCCAATGTTGAAACAACCCTGTAGAATAAAGCTTTTGAAAACACTGTTCGCAAAGCAGAAATTGCCTGTTACAAGCAATTTCTCCACTTCCCACAATGTTTTCTACCCCATCAGAGAACTTCAACTCATTTGTAACAACTTTTAAGTTGTCATCTGCAGATGCGTTCAATTTGGAACAGTGCAAATTTGTCATTATTGTCAGGGTTAATAACAAACAAAATGTCATATATTCCAAAATGCTTTCAAAATACGTGCCTTACATTTAAGTCAATAAAATGCTGGCCTTATAGATTTTTAACCCTGTACCACACAATCACGAGTTTTAACGACCCTGAAAGAGAGGCTTTTGAAAACATTGCGGGAAAAAGAGAAAATGCTGGTAACCAGCATTTTCTCCTTTTCCCACAATGTTTTCTGTCCTTTTAGCGACAAATCTCACCATATGAGCCACATCTAATTTTGTCATCTGCAAGTGCTGTCAATTTGGACTATTATAAAATTTTGTCATCTAGTAAAGGGTTAATATTGGAACTCTGCATACTTTGCAAAGTGAAACATATATCACCATCACTTCATGCTTTTGTTTGCAGTTTGGAATACAGGTTTAAAATCATGATGTACTACAACAAATGAAAGCATATAGTTCAAGTGTTTCATCATCAAACTAGCCCATGTTTACTTGTTTAACTCTTTACCACATGACAAAATTTTAGACTGGTCCAAATTGAAAGTGTTTGCAGACGAGAAAATAAATTCGAATGAAACACTAAAACTTGTTTTGGGAAGGGTAGAAAACATTGTGGGAAAAGGAGAAAATGCTGGTTACCAGCATTTTCTTCTTTTCCCACAATGTTTTCAAAAGGCTTCTTTCTCAGGGTCATTAAAACTCGGAATTGTGTGGTAAAGAGTTAAATGGGATTTTCCATTAATGTAAACAATCTGTGCTAGAATATTTCGCAGGATTTGTAGACAAAATTTAAAGGTTGCATGCCTGTCAGGTATTCATACTAATGATGAAATTAAAGTCTCCATGACCAGTAAAACTATGAAGACAGATTTACCATTGTTGCACATATATCCTGCTGGACACTGATCACAGTCTGTCTCTTGTGTAGCCCCGGTATTGTTTCTGTAGGTCCTCTCTGGGCAGGGCTCAGGTGTCACCGTGGCATCTGGACAGTAGTGTCCAACTGGGCAAAGCCCAGCACATTCATCATACCCAACACAAGCTGTGAAGTTAGTTGTAGTTGTCGGCATATCATCCTTGGCCCCTGATTTACAGTAGTAGCCGGCTGTACAGAAACTGGACAACTGTCCACTGCGACAGTAGTAGGATGTTTCACAGGGTAAACACTCAGAGGCTTGTTGTAGACCGGTTGTGTTGTCCAGAGTATAGGTTCCATTGTCACATATCCTAGGGACTGCCGTGCCTGTGTTGAGAAAGTATTCAAAGTCAATTTTTCACCAGATATTCTTTTTACTGCTGAAAAAAGATATAAATACTCTACCAATGTAGAGCAGGGCCTTTGGTGAGGCAATATTCAACATAAATTTCTTACCCAATTCTATTTTTTTTCCCATTATTAAAAAATATAAAAAGTACTTTACAAATAATAGTGTTTTTAAACCCCTGTGGAAGACAGCTCTTGTAAGTATTGTGAGAAAAGGAGAAAATGATGGTAACCAGCAATTTCTTCCTTTCCAATGATATCTTCTACCCCTTTAAAAAACAAATGCCTTCATTTGAGTCACATTTAATTTGCTGTTTGCAAAATTTCATGATTTTATTTTGGGCCAGTTCAAACTTTTGACACCTGGGCCATTATTCAACAGCCATTCCATGTTACAGTCTAACTCCAATCACAAATTTAGAAAGTAACATAATTTCTGATCAGTTACACCATGAAATGAACCAGATCTTGCATCCCCAAGAAGTTCACAAGAACCTTCAGAATTAGAATAAGAATCCAATTTTGAATGGTTTGTAAAAATGGACCCTACTAAGGAGTCCGACTAAAGAGTCAAACAACAGTTAGTTCTATGAAAAATGCAGCAGAATACAGGGCTAGGAGAAAATTAGTACCTTCTGGACAGTAATGGTAGGCTGGACAAATGATCTTGTCAGGGCTGCTTCCACTGGTACAGTAATAGCCTGCTGGACATGGGTCACACTCCCATTGGCCAATTGTTGTGGAAAAGGAGCCAATCTCACATGGTATGGGAGCTGCAGAGGCTTCAAGGCAGTAGAACCCGACGGGACATTCAAAGCCTGAAATGTTACAAAGTAGACAAAAAATTTAAGGGTTCTGGTTTTTTACGTAACTATCTGTGAAAAAACATTAAGCCTTAAAAACTTAGAGCTGGCTTAAGTTGCTTTTCTGTACAGTGTAGATCAATATTTGACTGCACAGAATGTTAAGTCTAACCTTGGATCTTCACTGTCAAATACCTTGTTACCAGCATTTTCTCCTTTTCCCACAATGTTTTCAAAACCCTTCCCAAGGTATTCAAAACTCAGGATTGTTTGGTAAAGGCCTGAAAGGACTATAGTGTTATTTCCTGAATGTTTTCTAAACTTTCAAGGACAACAAATCTCATCATTTGAGCTTCACTTGAACTATGGTGTATAACTGCTATGAATTTGGACAAGTCTAAAATTTTGTTGTTTGGAAAAGAGTTGATTGGAGGAGATCAATAATCAAAGGTTGTGATTTTAAATTCTTGTTTTGAAATTCTGTCTGAGGCTTGCTAATACTTATTGTATCCAGAATCACACCTCCCTCATTGCTGAACATGACTGACTTTGTCCATGTGGGTTGGCAACTAGGGTTGTTGGCAGAAGTACTTACAGAAACACCAGGAAAACATGGATAGGTGTACTGACCACAATGAATTGAAAGAAATATTGTTGAAATGGTGTCAAACAAGAGAACAGCATGCAGGTGCTTGGCTGCGGATGCTTGATTTTCAGTGAAAGTTCCAAGTAAAACAGGGGCATAACTCTGTCAAAAATACTTTAATGGTTACTGGGCCCTGTTGTATGGATTCCCCTTTTGACAATTAATAACTTGTCCAAGTTTGAAGCAAATATCTTCAGTAATTACAGAGATATTTTAAACAGTCAAAGTTTTTACATGAGGCAGACGACAATTCCGGGGCTACCGCAATACCTCGACATTTTCTTTGAAAAGAGCTGAGCTAACAATAAACTCAGATCAGAAAATGTTTCTGTGTAAATATCAGGGGGTCCATATTTGATACCTGTTGGTGTAGGAGTGCTGATAGACTCATTTTCTGGACAATAGTATCCTCGGCTGCAGTTACCAGTAGGCGCCGATAAGCCCGTTGTGTCACAGTATTTACCGCCTGTACATGGTCGACAATCTGTCTCATTAACACCAGCTGTCAAATAGAAACAAAAAGGTCACATCATTATAACTAATAAAGAGCTTTTCACAGCTACAGTTACTTCTGAAGCCAGTGTAGATCAAGATCACACTGCAAAAAAAAACACCAAATCTGATCTTTGATCTTTACTGTCTACTTTGCTAAGACACTCTGGTATGCTTTTTAACCCTTAACCTGCTAATAAGTAAAATGAAACTTTAAATCCAATAGCAAGAATCCTGTTTGGGAAGCAATATCTTCTTATTGGACAGTGTAGATCCAAGCACATTCTGTGCTGTCTGATCTTGATCTAAATTGGCCGCAAAAGGTCTTTGAGTCATGCTTAGCAGCCTAAGGGTTTAAATCCTTCTACCTCAGGGTTGTAAAAGTACAGAATCATCTGGGGAAGGGTTAAGTTTGGATATTGGATGGAACTACTAATTCAAGCACTTACCAGTAGAAGCTCTGTATGTCCCAATTGGACAGGCAACAGTAAATTTGGTTCCTGATGGACAGTAATGACCTGTGGGACATTCCCCATTCAGTGGGTATGCAGCAGAGGGGTAGGGAGCGCTGACATTGGCTCCACCATCACAGAAATAGCCTCCCTCACAGTCCCCTGTAATTTGAGTAATCAACACAAAAATCATAATATCATTTATAAAATATAACAGTATTCCCCATTCCATGGGTACGTTGCAGAGGGGTAGGGAGCGCTGACACTGGCTCCACCATCACAGTTCACCGTGAAGTCCATGTAATTCTTTAGCAAATGGTAAATACTTTACCAGCTCAAATCAGAAGCATTTGCAGGCAACAAATTAACTCTAGAAGTGCCAAATAAACCCAACAAATATTTTCAGTCTAGTAATAAGAGCTAAATAATTGCAGTTTCAAGGTTACTGTTGCCCAGAATGTCTCGGTAAAGTAGACAGTGTAGATAAAAAGATCAGACTGCATGTTTTGTGCAGTCTGACCTTGAACTACACTGCCACAAAGGCAACTATAATCATGGAAGGCACTTCAAGGGTTAAATGTGGCTTCAGGATTTGTCATTAAAAGAGTAGAAAACATAATGGAATAAGAAGAAAATGCTGTTTCCAGACATTTTCTCCTTTACTTACAATCTATTCAACCATTTATCAACCAGTCCCACATTTAAATTACCCTACGGAAGAAAGCTTTTGAAAGCACTGAGAACTTTTAATGCCCCTCCTGAGTTTACAAAAGGCCCTAATACCCCAGTTGGTAACACACATAAAGCTTAACACTTAAGCTGCTGAATAAATGAAACCCAAATTTCTACTCAATACTAAAAACCAAACCACTGCAGTTTCGAAGTTGATTTCACCGGAAAGAAAATACTGTATCGGACTGTGTAGATCAAAGATCAGACTGCACGTTCTGTGCAGTCTGATCTTGATCTACGCTGTCCGCAAAAGGTCAGTGGGTCGCGATCAGCAGCTGAAGGGTTAACTGTTATCAAGTTGCGAGTTCTAATTCCAGCTCAGCCAACTTTATTTTTATGGATTGATCAAAGTCATTGCAACAGGATTCATTTCTCCCTCACTGTTGAATGTTGTTTCATCACTGTTCATTTAGTAAAGCAGCTTGTGGCTTGGTTATATTGCAGTGAAAAGCACTGGCTAGGAAATGCCAGGAAATCAAGAATAGGTACTCATAAACCAACTGCTACTTCACAAAAATCTATTAACCCTTCAAATGCCTTTCACAACTATAGTTGCCTTTGTAACCAGTGTAAATGAAGATTAGACTGCACAAAGTGTGCAGTCTGATCTTTGATCTACACTGTCTGCTTTGTTAAGACATTCTGGAAAAGATCAGCATTGTCCTCAGGGTTTCTTGTCACTCTACGGGTTAAAAAGCTATAACTACTATGACAGAGGGTCAATTTGTTCTCAGTAAATCACTGTTTGGAGGTTGAGCATGTTACAAATACCATACCATCAGGAAGTGTGTTTCCGGTTCCCTCACAATACATTCCTCGGGTACAGTCTATACAATCTGAAATATCATCCTGGCCTGTGGCATTGTTGTAGGTTCCAGCTGGACATGGTACTGGGTTCGGATCTCCAAGCACACAATAGTGTCCTGAAACATACACCATTACATTTACTGTTCATGTAAATTTATGTAAATTGATGATGCTCTGAACTTCAAAACATTGATAATGTCGGCGATTGCATATAAAATTTCTGATTTAAGCATTGACATGGACAAAAGCTATTTTGGTGATTTAAACATGTAGTGACTCTTTTCTTATTCTTCTTTTCCTTTATTTATATCTTTCAGAATTATTCCCCTTTCAATAAACACTTCACAAAACAATCCCTTGCTTTAAGGACCCTGAAAAAGAAGGCTTTTGAAAACACTGTGAAAAAAGGACAGCATGCTGGTAAGACAATTTTTATCATTTGAGTCACATTTGATATGTAATTTGGAAATGCTTTAAAAATTGAGTCTAAAGTTTTTGTTCTGTGGTAAAGGGTTACATGAATCCTATTCCAGATGTAATGGATGAAACTATTAAAGCTGGGTCTGTATTCACCAACCATTCTTAACAACATTCTTAGACTTATTCTTCAAGATTTTCCGAGTTTGAAAGTAACACAACTTCTGATTGGCTAAATAATATGGTTTAGCCAGTCAGAAAGTGTGTTACTTTCAAATTTGGAAAATTTTGGAGAACAAGACCAAGAATGTTCTTAAGAATGGTTGGTGAATACGGACCCTGGCGGTATCAAACATTCACCAAGAGAAATTTAATAATGAATATTCGTAAGCTCCCAATAAAAGATTTCCCATGAAGAACAATTATTTGCATATTTCTTTTAATCAAACACTTATCCTACATGTAGTTCTGTTTTTGCACTACCCTATTACCTAATATAATACTGCAGTGAAATTTTGTATTTTGCAGACTTCATATGAGTGTCCATACCACAAAGTTTTAGACTTGTCCAATTTGAAACAATTTTTGCAGACATCATATAAAACCTACTGTACCTCAAATGATGGGATTAGTCTTTAAAAGGATAGTGAATGTTGTGGGAAATTAAAAAAATGCTTGTTACTAGCATTTTCTCCTTTTTCTCACAATGTTCTTTAAAAGCAAGTTTTCAATTAACTTTTGATTAAACCCATACCTTAAACCTGTAGCAAATTTTTTTCAAACACAATTTATCTACATCCAACATTGAGAGAAACTCTTTA
Organism: Tridacna gigas; assembly: GCA_945859785.2. NCBI lineage: Eukaryota > Metazoa > Mollusca > Bivalvia > Cardiida > Cardiidae > Tridacna > Tridacna gigas. The sequence continues at coordinate 17,657,163 of OX244037.2, read as the reverse complement.
CCAGACAATCACTAGTTTTAACCCCACTGAAGAAGAAGGCTTTTGAAAACATTGTGGGAAAAGGAGGAAATATAGGTAACCAGCATTTTCTCCTTTTCTAACAATGTTTTCTACCCAATCAAAGACATCAAAGAAATCATCATTTGAGCCACATTTAATATGTTTTCGGCAAATGCTTTCAATTTGGTCTAGTCTAAAATTTGTTCATTTGGTAAAGGTTTAAAATGAAATTATGCCTTTTCCAACAATGATTTTTTCTTCAGGGCCACTAAGCACGAAATTGTTTGGTAAAGGAACAGTACGTCACTTACCAGTTTTACAAGGTTCAGGAGAAGTCATATTTGTGTCCAGACACATAAACCCAGCGGGACACTGTGTACAGTTATCTTGACCTTGACTCGGCTGATAAGTGCCTACTGGGCAGGCTTCCTCGTAGGTTGTACCAGCTGTGCAGAAGAACCCTGCTGGACAGATGTATCCCATGACTCCATCGTTTGGTGTGGGCGTTGTACTTCCTTCCAAGCACACATATCTATTTTAAAGATAAAGGAAAATAGGTTTTAGATTTCTTTCCATTTAACTGTATACCACACAATCCTGAGTTTTAACAACCCTGAAAAAGACAGCTTTTGAAAACATTCTTTTCACACAATGTCTTCAATAATTTCAAAGACAGAAACTGTTGTTTAACCCCATTTTATTTGTCATCTGCGACTGGTCTAAAATTTTGTTGTGTGGTAAAGAGTTAACCATGGACACAAAAAAAGCAGTGATTTCATAACCTTATGATTTTACCCTGAATTTATGACTCTTGGAAGTGGAATTACAAGGTGAAAATAATACCGAGAAATTTCAATAATCCACATTCTGTGCAGTCTAATCATAATGGTGTCCTCGTGGCCACTTCTGTTTAGCAAACATCATGTATTAAGTAAGCATATATTGAGTTTCCAGAGAAGGCAAACACATGGAAATGGATCTATATTAACCCTGTACCACACAATCCCCGAGTTTTAACAACCCTGAAGGAGATAGTTTTTGAAAAACATTGTGAGAATTTTCTCCTTTTCCCACAATGTTTTTCTTACCATTCAAAGAAAAATTAAATCATTTGAGCCACATAAAAATTGTCGTCTGCTAATGCTCATTACCATGAGAAAAAAATTCAGGCTTGTCCCATTTTAAAACATTTGCAGACGACAAAAAAAAAATATGACTCAAAAATTGAAATTTAATTTGGGAAGGATAGAAAACATTGTGGGAAAAGGAGAAAATAGTGGTTACCACATTTTCTCCTGTTCCCACAATGTTTTCAACAGCTTTCTTTCTCGATCCGCTAAAAATAAGGACTGTGTGGTTAAGGTGTAAGCATGCACATTGTGTATGTCCCATGAGCGCGTGCTTAACCCTTGAGCTGCTAAGTGCGACTCACTGACCTTTTGTGGACAGTGTAGATCAAGATCAGACTGCACAGAACATGCAGTTTAATCTTGGATCTACACTGTCCGATAAGGACTTTTTTTTAAATAAGTTTGAAGTACCATTATTCAGATTTTTACTATCAACTTTAAAGTTTCACTTATTTGGCAGGATCAGGGTTAAAACACGACTGTAACCAGTAAGTTACACACACTTACCCTGGATCACATATGGGCATGGTTGAATTCTTGATATTTGCTTGCACATTGCAGTAATGGCCTGGCAGGCAGGGCAAACAATCTGACACTTGCGTCACACCTGTGCTCTGGGAGAAAGTACCAATAGGGCAGGGTGTTGGATAGTCTGTTCCCCCTATACAATAGTAGCCCAGCGGACATATGTCATTGCCTGTGTAAGAGCTGTTGTCACTGGCATTCACCTGCAAGTTAAAAACAATGCATCAATATCCATATTTACACTTCCTTAAATTTGTTTCAATCCTTTCAGCACTACATGCAAAAGCTGAGGCTTTTGCAGTTGGCATAGATCAAGATCAGACTGCAGAAAATGTGCAGTCTTCACAGTTACAGTCTGATCTGAATCTACACCATCTGCTTGGTTAGCCAAGCCTTATCTTCAGCTGTCCAAAGAGGTCTAGATTTTAAACCATGGTTGTTGTTGTAACCTATCCATCTGAACAAGAATATTCTTTCCCCCATTACATCACTACAGCTCACGCTTAGAACATATTACGTTCAGTTGAGCTAATTAATTCTTTAACACACAATCCAGACTTTTAATGACGCTGAGAATGCTGATAACCAGCATTTTCTCCTTTTCCAACAATATTTTCTACCCTTCCCAAAACAGATTTCAATTTTTCAGTCACATTTATTTTGTTGTCTGCAATTGTTTAAATTTGGACTAGTCTAAAATTTTGTCATCTGGCAAAGAGTTAAAACACATAATACACGATAAAACATAATAGACTTACATTGTGATTGATGGGGTTGGCTGTTTCTGCGCCTCCAGTACAATAATGGCCTGCCGTGCAGTTAGCAGTCGGGGCAGAGAGTCCTGTTGTACCACAGTACATTCCAGCTGTGCATGGGGTACAATCGGTTTCTAGCACATTGTTCATGGTGTTACTGAACGTTCCTACTGGACAGGGATCTGGTATGCTGGTATTGGCACCACAGTAGTGTCCAACTGTACAGTCCGTTGGTATTGTTATGTTAACACCTGGAGGTACATAAAGTATTTTTAACTACAAGAATCCAAAAGGATAAATTCTAATTGCCTATGCCAAAAATGCATATCAAACCAGTCCAATATTTTCCAAAATGGTCTGGAAGATATGGCCCATGGTATAAGTAAAAAAGTAGCCTGCTCTTAAATGAATGAAAACACCAGTTTCAGATTTTAATTCTGAATAATTCTGAATTAATTTAACATTTTCTATTTTTTTTAAATTTGTATTCATATTACCAGCAAATTAGTTGCAACCAATGCAAAATCGAGTAGGCAAAGATGTTACAATAAATATTATAATGGAATTGGTTCAGAATCCTCCATATCTTAAAAAGGGGCTTAAGGCATCTGCGAAAGTATTGACCCAGGTCAGCCTGCATGTGCAGGCTGACCTGGCCCGATACTTTTTGCTATTCGTCAATTTTTTGTATGTCCAAGGACCAGTCTACCTCATGATTCAGTTGGTTGTCAAGAAAAGTGGCTACTATGGATCCATAATTATGTGATGCCTTGCATGGTATTATGCATCCCAGAGATGTATTAAGCCCCCTTTTGCCAGAGCATAGCTCATATAATTACTACAACTCACAGAAAAAAAAAAAAAAAAATCAAACAAATAATTTTTCACTTACAAAAGGAAAATTGCTCGTTTTCTGTCACTTTTCTTATTCTCTGATTTATTACTATTCAGGAATTTTTTATGATACTGTGAGAGATAATTTCAGTGTGTGGCTCAAATGATATGGCATGTCAAAAGCAAAGAAAATATTGTGGCAAAAGAAAAAATGCTGGTTACTACCAGTTTATCCTTTTCCCACAGTGTTTTCAAAAGACCAGTTCTTCAGAGTCATCAAAAAACACAGGATAGTTTGGTACAAAGTATTTGGAAACAAAAATCAATCTTACCGTTGCAGTAAACATTGCTTCCTGAAAGAGAAAAGAGAAAAAAGTAATTTGTAGCTTTTTTATTTGAAACGCAGCTTCAACTGCAACACAGTTTAACTCTTTACCAAACAACAACATTTTGGACTCGACCAAACTCAAAACATTTGCAGACAACAAAATTACTGTAGGTCAAATAATGATTTCTGTCATTGATAGGGTAGAAAACATAATGGGAAAAGAAGAAAACACTGGTTACCAGTATTTTCTCCTTTTCCCACAATGTTTTCAAAAGCTTTCTTCTTCAGGGTTGTTTAAACTCAGGATTGTTTGGTAAAGGGTTAACTTTTACTTTCCACCCAGAACACCAAATACAGTGTTGATAAAAGACTTATCATGAACAATACCTGAAAATGAACATAACTATGTTTCAAGTCTCTGACCTGTATTCTGGTAACATAAAGGAGATCAATTTTTTTATTGTGCTATATGAGTATCTCATGGGTACTTAACCCTTTCCCAAACAACAAATTTTGGACTGGTCCAAATTGAAAGAGTTTGCAGACGACAATTTTAAATTTGATGAAAATGGCAGAAAGTTCTCAAAAAGGGTAGAAAACACTGTGGGAAAAGGAGAAATTGCTCGTTACGAGCAATTTCTCCTTTTCCCACAGTGTTTCCAAAAGACTTGTACTGCAGACACATGAAAACCAGGGCTTGTTTGGGAAAGGGTTAAAGACAGAAATTGTTTTGTGGCATAAGCATATAGGTTGCTTTTTCGGAAAATCTTGATTAACCCTTTCCCAAACAACAAATTTTAGAATCCTCCAAATTCAGAGCATCTGCAGACAACAAATCTGAAAGTGATATCAAGATCAGACCAGACAGAATATATAGTCTGATCCCAGATATACTCTGTCAACTATTTTGAGGGTATTTTGGAAAAAATACTCCTCAAACTTGAACATCTCAGTAATTTTTCGCGGACTAAATTATCTTTTCATATAACCTGAATAAACCATGTTACTTATGGTATAAATTAACTTTTGCTCACAGATCCAGAGTTCAATGGATCTTAACTCTTTACCAAACGACAAAATTTTAGACTGGTCCAAATTGAAAGCATTTGCAGACAACAAAATAAATGTGACTAAAAAATGGAAGTTTGTTTTTGGAAGGGCAGAAAACATTGTGGGAAAAGGAGAAAATGCTGGTTACCAGCATTTTCTCCTTTTCCCACAATGTTTTCAAAAGGCTTCTTTCTCAGGGTCGTTAAAAGTCGGGATTGTGTGGTAAAGAGATAAATGGTTTAAACATTTAACATTGGTGTTTTACAAAATCCAGGGGAAACCATAAATCAGTATTTTCATACCTAGAGCAAAATTGCAGAAGAAACCAGGTGGACAACCATCACAGTAGGACTGGCCACTGTTCTGTTGATAGGTACCATTGGGACAGAACACAGGGATAGGTGAACCCTCCTCACAGTAATGTCCTGCCCAACATTCCAGGCCAGTGGGTGTGGCTGAACTTTGACCTCCAGGACAGTAGAACCCAGGTGAACACAGTCCACTGGTGGCTGTAAGACCTGCAGCTGAAATGATAAAAGATTGAGTACTTTAATTCATTTCATGTGTCCATTACAAGTACTAATCAAATTGTTAGGAAAACAATTAACCCTTTACCACACAATCCAGACTTTTAACGACCTTGTGAAAGAAGCCTTTTGAAAACATTGTGGGGAAAGGAGAAAATGCTGGTAACCAGCATTTTCTCTTTTTCCCACAATGTTTTCTACCCTTACGAAGACAAATTTCAATTTTTCAGTCACATTTTTTTTGTCGTCTGCAAATGCTTTCAATTTGGACCAGTCTAAAATTTTCTCATTTGGTATAGAGTTAAGTCAAAATGCATGTGCAAAATAAAAGAACAGTTAACATGCTTAGGTACAACACTAAATTCAATTAGATTCATACACTGCAAAAACAGTCCAAATTTCGGATATGGCTGGCCTGTAAACCCTTTACTACACAATCCCGACTTTAAACAACCCTGAGGAAGAAGGTTTTTGAAAACATCACTGGAAAAAGAAACAAATGCTCGTAACCACCAATTTCTTCTTTCCCACAATGTTTTCTATCCTTTCAGAGACATTTCATCATTTGAGTCACATTTGATTTATCCTCTGCAAATGCTCTCAATTTGAATGTGTGCAAAATTTTGTCGTTTGGTAAAGAGTTAAGTTACTTTGTAACATTGTATTCTTGTGTAGGCGAATTTTGATAACCCCAGCAGATGAGCAAAAAGTCACATGAACAGAAATAGAGTAACTACATACCTCCACAATAGCTGCCAGCAGTACAGTTAGTACAGTCCGATGCCTCGTCATTCCTGATGTTGTTGGAGAAAGTGCCAGCTGGACATGCTGTGGGCTGCTCACCTTCCAGACAGTAGTGACCCACTGGACAGTCATTTTGAGTGGGTGTGTCACTGGTGTTTGTGCAGTAATAGCCAGCTGTGCAGTTTCCTGTATAGAAAATTAAAAGAAAAATGATATTAGGTCTTATCTTTATATGCAACTTGGGTAAGGGGGAGGATGGGGGTCCTTACTCTTCTATAGAGCATAAACTAACTTTCTACAGCAGAGGTAGAACTTTTTCTATTTGACACAATAATTTTTTTTCCATTTTCAGGTCTCCATTTGAAAATAGAGGGCTGAAAAAACAGTATTTGAAAACACTGAGGATTGAAAAACTAGTAATTGTCACAACAAATTGCTACTTTTCCCAATTGTCTTTTTACAAGAAAAAAAGTACTTCCTGTTTTTGCCAATATTTTTCCTTTGTGTAACTCATTCCTGTAATTAGAAGACATGAAGATATAAATGAATGTGAGATAACAGGAAGCAAGTGATGATTAGAAGAGGAGAACAACCATACCTGTGGGTAGAGCAAGCCCAGGGGTTTCACAGTATTTGCCGCTGTCACATCGGGTTGGGTAGGTGGATCCCTGTGGGCAGTAGTAACCCATTGGGCATATCCCTCCAGATGTCATGTCAAAGGTTGTACACACACAGTCCCAGGTAGGGGCACATGTATCATTGGAATATGGGAGGCTGGAAACACAAAACAAAAACTTTACATATGAAGCTTTAAACCATTACTACAAAGCCCCTATCATTCAAACAGCTTTGAAAAAAGCTAAGCTAAAAATGTTGGTGACCAGCATCTTTCTACCTTCTCAAGAAAAATTGCAAAATTTAAATGTAAACCACATTTACCTTCTGAAAATGTTTTGGGTTGAGAAAAATCCAATTAGTTCTCGTTAGGTAAAAACATAAACAAAATACCTTGAGTTGAGTTGACCAGGATCGTATGGTCGTGCAATGTTGGCTCCACCAGCGCACCAAAAGCCTGCATCACATAAACCATCTGGAACAATATTCCCAGTGCCTTCACAGTAAGAGCCTGGTGGGCATGTTGTACAATCAGTAGAATCTGCTGAACCTGTTACAAAACAAACGCACCTTTCTTGTTCATGATATAAGCAGATTCAATTTTGTTCATTGACACTTTATCACTCAGCAAAATTTTAGACCTGTACAAATTGAAAGCATTTGCAGACAACAACTTAAAGGTAGCTAAAATAGTAGATTTTTTTTTTGAGAGGTTGGAAAACACTGTGGCAAAAGGAGAAAACGCTGGCATTCCAAGGCATTTTCTCCTTTTTCCCACAATGATTTCAAAGGGCTTCTTCCTCAACATTGTCAAAACTTTGGACTGTGTGGTATAGGGCTAAAAACAACACTGTCACAATGGAATGGTCCACGTTTCGCAAATCTGTCAATGGGTTCCTGTTCACAATTTGTCAACAAAGCACTGACCTGTAACATTATTGTATGTTCCCGCAGGACATGGGAATTCGTTCATTGCTTCTGTACCATTTGGACAGTAGTGACCAGCTGGGCAAGTGACAGGTGTTATTGTCACATTCTCACAGTAGTATCCTGGAAAAAATGAATATTGTGTCAATAGAGAAACATGTGTTCTAAATCTGTAGTTACTAGAAAATTATTGTTCTGTTGTCAAAAGTTATTACTTCAGTTTAAATTCTGTCTTTGGAAAAAAAAATCTGCAGATAGAAAATCACATTGCATTAATATTTTTTCAATTTCTTTCTATGCTTACCCTATAGAAATTGCACTTTTTTTCTGTATGATATACCAATGGGATCAGATTCAACTGATAGGCTTGCTATTATTCTGATATGAAAAATTACATAACTCATATTTATATCAAATCACCCATCATCAAACAAGCCATGTGTTTTTTGTGGTCCCAGGTAAACTGGCTTATGAAAACACGGAAAAGGGAGAAAATGCTGGGAACAAGCATTTTCTCCGATACCCAAATTATTTCATTTTTTTTAAGAAAGAAATCCCATCATTTCAGCAGTATTTAACTTTTTTTTTTGTCTGCAAGCAAATGTCTTCAAAATGAGGGAGTCTAAAATTTTGTCATTTAGTGAGGTAAGAACTTTCAATGCATTAAGAAATAATCCCAAACTTTAATGGCTTTGAGAAAGAAGGCTTTTGACAACATTGTTTTGAGAAAGGAGAAAATGCTGATAACCAGCATTTTCTTCTTTTCCCACAATGTTTTCTACCTTATCGGACAATTGAAGTATATTTGTATCAATTTCTAATTTAACAACTACAGATGTTATCAATTTGGAAGAGTCTACTATTTTTCATTTAGGAAAAGGTTAATTAAATTTGAATGTAGACTATTTGTTACTGCATCCTTCAAAATATGGTAATGTTCGGTGAACCAAAATAATTTACCTTGAGGACAAAGTTGACAAGTGCTCAAACCACCAGTTGGTGAGTATGTTCCTGGGTTACATGGTACGTAGAAACTGGAACCAGTTGGACAAACATAACCTGCTGGGCACAAATCTCCACTTCCTGTTGAGTTGATAGTGGTACCAGGCACTGGGGTATTAACACCTGAAATATGAATAAAGTAATAACTATAATCTTTATACTTCACATGAATTCTGAAACTCTTGAAATTGAAGATTGGATGTGAAGAGATTCACAAACTAAAACTTATAGGTAAATCAAATGCTCCAAATCAAGCTCAAAATCTATAACCATGATCACAAGGGATAGTTTCATGGTTTTTGAGAGTAAAGATTTACCATCCTAATAAATTATTTAAATTGGATGATACATGTTTACTCTCAAAAACCATGAAACTAGCCCCTGAGACCCTGATGACAAAATTTTAGAATTGTCCAAATTCAAAGCATTCACTGATGATAAACTAGATGTGGTTCAAATGTTGGGATTCTCTCTGAAAGTCTCCTTTTATCTCAATGTTTTAAAAATCTTTCTTCTTGGTTGTGAAAACATATGATTGTTTCATGCAGGATTAAAGAGATAAATCTTCGTAAGACAAAAAAAAGTGGTACCTGGGATTACCTAATTCCTTCCCAGCCAAAAATTATAGAATGACCCAATTATTCAGATTTTTATGTTCTTGAAATCAGATATGGTTTAACTCTTGACCATATGACAAATAAGTGGACATGTCCAAACTGAAAGCATTGGCAGATGACAGTTCAAATGTGGTTCAAATGATTAAATATGTCTTTGATAGGGTAGAAAACATAGTGGGAAAAGGAGAAAATTCTGCTTACCAGCATTTTCTCCTTTTTCCCAAATGTTTTCAAAAGGCTTCTTCCTCAGGGTTGTTAAAACTTAGGACTGTGTGGTAAAGGGTTAAAAGCATTTAGAGAAAATATGCAGTTGTATGTAAAAGGTATGTAATATCCTTTTGCCTTTGGGATTTCCATCAGTGAAAAAACCCCTTTTGTTTCCTAAATTCTAACTTTTTGTAAAAATTGTTATTTTTTGTTAAGTATAATCAACATTTTCTCCTTTTCCCATGGTGTTTTCTTCATCACGGTTGGTTAAACATGGGATCATTTGGTAATGGGTTAACACTTTATCACATTACAAAATTTTTAAACATATTCAAATCGAAATCATTTGAAGATGACAAATTTGATGTGGTTCAAATACTGTGGAAATTTTTGCAACGTGAAAATTTTTGAAATATTGGGAATTTGAAAAATTCACAAACAATTCTATTTGTGTATTTTACCACAACGTACCATCAAATAATGAGTGTCTTGAATTTGTAAACATTTCTGTACGCAAAGTGTCTGTGTTCAGTAATTTGCAAATTTTTCGACACAAATATATGTATCCACATATACAGTAGTTGAATTTGCAATTGGCAGAGAAGAAAGCAATTTGGAAAAAGGAGAAAAGGCTGGTAACCAGCATTTTCTCCTTTTCCCTACATGTTTTCAAAACCCTCCTTTCTCAGGGTCGTTAAAACTCAGGATTGTGTGGTAAAGGGTTATACAAGTTTTCTTTTTTTACCTGTGATGCAATAGTGTCCTGGATCACAATCTCCAGCTGGGGCAAGAAGCCCGGTAATATCACAGTATTTTCCGGGGTGGCAGTCAGAGCATTCTGCATCATTACTCAATTCTGTTGTGCTTCCATAGGTACCTAGTCAAACAATACAAATGTGCGTGTGTGAAAAGAGTGTTTAATACATCTGCAAAAAGTATCAACCCAGATCAGCCTGCGCAGTCTGTCCTGGGTCAATACTTTTTGCTTTTGGTAAATTTTCTGCATGTCCAAGGACCATTCTACCTTGGAGTTCAGCCAGTTGTTAGCCAAAATAGATTTTATAAATCCATAATTATGTGATGACTTGCCTGGTATAATGCATCATGGAGATCCATGCCTTGCCTAAATTGAGAATATTTACAGACAAATAATTAAATCTGGCTCAAATGATGGGTTTTTTCTCTGGTTACAAGAATTTTCTTCTTTTCACATAATGTTTTCAAGTGTCTTATTCATTTGAGGGTTGCTAAAATATGTGGTTGTTTGGTTGAAAGTTCAGATATTTTAATGGATAGCAGATTAAACCTTACTTTAGTAAATCAAAGTTCAAAAACAGGTAACTCTGTGATGCTTCATAATACATGCCTTCAAATTTTGAAATGCATGTTTAGCACACACAGTAACCTTCCTCATCCAGTCACAATACAGTGAAGAGAAAACTGTACGGAATTTCTCCACTCTTCAAATATGGTAGTATAAGTGTAGACCAAATGACTACCAGATTCGGTGAATCAAGTGTTCACTAATATATAAGCCATGCTCTGTGAAAACAGGGCTTAATGCATCTGTGAAAAGCATCGACCCATGTCAGCCTGCTAAGTCCAACCAGGCTGACCTAAGCCGAAACTTTTCGCTATTGGTCAATTTTCTGTACATCCAAGGACCAGTTTACCTCATGATTAAGTCGGTTGTTAAAAAGAGTGGCTATCATGGATCCATAAGTAATTGATGGCTTGCTTAGTATTATACATCACACAGATGCATTAAGCCCCCTTTTGCCAGAACATGGCTCAGTTATAAATCTAATTTTCATGCAAATGCTTGATTACTTTATCACCTATTGAAATTAATTTTCAGCAAACATCTTTGGAAACATAATTATAAATATGGATAGTCAACTTGGACTTTGTGATACATGAATACATGAGAAAATATAGTAACCTAAGGTGAAATTACTCCGTACAAATAAATTCTTATTTTTGCCACAATATAGGTACATTGGTGGTAAACTGCAAGATATAAATAATCATCTGCAGACAGAAATATGCATTTTAGTAATAATGATAAATACATACCAGTTGGACAAGGCTGTGTTGTAAGTCCAGTGCCCATGGGACAGTACTGCCCCTGGGGACAAGGGTCCACAGTTGACCCACCTGTACACTGGAAGCCGGCAGGGCAGGTGCTGCATGCGGCCTCCCCTGTGGTGTTGGTATAAGTACCTGTTGAATAAATGCATGTACTGTAGTCATTTATATAAGGATAAGAAGAAGGTCATTCTGCATACACAACTCATAATTGTAAAAAAACAAAAACATACATTCCCATGAGACACAAAGTGTTCAAAGAATCAAAAATTATCAAAAAAAGAAAAAAAAAGGCAGATAGATCTAGCAAATTAAACCATGCTTAGAGTAAATATCAGACTGCATTTTGATCTTAGATCTGCCATATTCCCAGGAACATTGTTGCCTAAGAGCCCTAAAATTGTTATCTTACCTTTTCTTCAGACTTAAAATGTCCATAGAATAAATCTTAAATCTTTACCAAACAATCCCAAGTTTTCACATCCCTAGTTGAAAGGGCTTTTGAAAACATTGTGGAAAAAGGAGAAAATGCTTGTAACCCTCCATCAGCTCTGAAATGCCAGGATCTGTCTTTCATAGGGTAGAAAAATGGCAAGAAATGGAGAAAATGCTGCTTAGCAGCATTTTCTCATTCTCTCAAAAACAAATTTCAGAAGCCCTCTTCCTCAAGGGTCATAAAACAAGGGATCATCAGGTAAAGCATTAACCCTTTACCACACAATCCCTAGTTTTAACAACCCTTAGAAAGAGAGCTTTGGAAAACATTGTGGGAAAAGGAGAAAATGTTGGTAACCAGCATTTTCTCCTTTTCCCACAATGTTTTCTACCCTATCAAAGACACTTTACATCATCTGATTCACATTTCAGTTGTCGTCTGCAAATGCTTTCAATTTGGATCTGTCTACATTTTTGTCATTTGGTAAAGAGTTAATAGTTAATTCTTTACCAGACATAAAAAATTTATTGTATATTTATATCAAATGCATTTGCAGAGAACAAAGTCAGTGTTGCCAAAGTTATGATAACTCTCTTTAAAAAGTTAGCATACATATGGAAAAAGAAAAAATGCTGCTTACCAGCATTTCCTTCTTTTCTAACAATGTTTTCTGTCCTTTCAAAGACAAAAATCAGTCTTTGCACTACATTGTCATCTGCAAATGATTTCAATTTGGCTGAGTAAAAGATTTTGTCATTTTGTAAAGGATTAAAGTTTGAGTCAGATTACTTACCTGGAGAACATATAGTGTAGGTGGAGGATCCCTGAGGACAGTAGTGTCCAATTGGACAAATATTTCCTGTCACATTATCTGTCAAACAGAAAATGTAAATCACATCAAATTCAATTCAGTAACCATATCATAAATATTACAGAGAAAAAAAAACTAAATGGTTAAAATTGATTGATTGATTGATTGTATGGTGTTTAACGCCGTTTTCAACATTATTTCAGTTATATCGCCGTGGCCAGTGCACCTATCCATGCTTTCCTGGAATTTCTTTTACCAGTACTCCGCACAATATTCTTTCCAAGCCACTGGCTGCTTTCCCACATAGCCATTGTCGAAACAATGGTCAGCGGTGAGACAGGAATGAATTCTGTCGCAATGACTATCATCAATCCTCAGAAAGAAATTGGCCGAGCTGGGGATCGAGCCAGTGACCTCCTGTTCTCAAGTCCTGTACGCTACCGACTGAGCTACGGGGCTTGGCAGTAAATGGTTAAAAACCAGAAGTGAAAATCTTAACAGAGAAATCATCATTAAAAACATACCACAGTACATTCTTGATATCTTGTAAGATATTCATACCTGTAGGGTTGCTCTGCTCAGCAGATCCTGTGCAGTAGTACCCAGGATCACATGGTCCAGTGTAGTTGACATTTCCAGTGTTCAGGCAGTAAAACCCACTTGGACAAGCAACACAGTCTGACAGGGCTCCTTTTCCTACAAGAAATATTGAAATATATGAGCCATGCTATGTGAAAGGGGGGAAGGGGGAGGGATTAATGCATCTCAGTGATGCCCTATACCAAGCAAGTCATACCCCCATAATTATGGATCCATAAAATCCATTTTGTTTAACCCTTTACCACACAATCCTGACTTTTAACGACCCTGAAAAAGAAGCCTTTTGAAAACATTGTGCGAAAAGGAGAAAATGCTGGTAACCAGCATTTTCTCCTTTTCCCACAATGTTTTCTACCTTTCCCAAAACAAATTTCAATGTTTTACTCACATTAATTTTGTCGTCTGCAAATGCTCTCAATTTGGGTCAGTCTAAAATTTTGTCGTTTGGTAAGGAGTTAACAGATGACTGAACCCGAGGTAGAATTGTCCTTTGAAGTTGTAGAAAATTTACCAAAAGTGAAATGTTTGACCCAGGTCAGCCTGCGCAATCTGCACAGGCTGACATGGATCAATACTTTTTGCAGATGCATTAACACGCCTACTCACGGAGCATGGCTCAAAAATATTGAAATATAAATTTGCAGCAGTTTTCTTGAACACTGCTGTTGGGTATGAGGTTTAAAATATTCCATAATTTTATGTTGCATTATTATGGATGTTTACTGACATGATGACTTGTAGTAAACATCCTGTTTTCTTCAGCTGGAAAACAGACATTTTGAACAGGTGAAGCACAGTCTTTCTTTTCCTTGTCTGTATCTAAAGATTAAACTTACAAAATTAAGTATTCTAACCTTGGACTTCAGTGTAAAATGTTAGGGAAGTTTTGTGTACCATAAGCCAAACCATTAATTTGATAGCCAAACAGTTTTTGCTACCCACAATTATTTCAGTTCTTTAGTAATATAACAATTGTCATTGAAACAGTCAATCTGAATTTGTGCCCACTTTTTCATTACAGTGATTTACCAGTAATCCATTGCTGGTAATCACTATTTTCTCCTTATCCAACCATGTTTTAACCCTTTACCAAACAACAAAATTTTAGACTAGTCCAATTTGAAAGCATATGCAGCCGACAAATGTTGCTAAAATGATGGTTTCAGTCTTTGATAGGATAAAAAACATTGTGGGAAAAGGAGAAAATGCTGGTTACCAGCATTTTCTCCTTTTCCCACAAAGTATTCAAAAGCCTCCTCTTTCAGGGTCGTTAAAACTTGGGATTGTGTGGTAAAGGGTTAAAGCCATGTAGAGACAAGTTCAATCTTTGGACCCATATTTAATTGGTTGTCTGCAAAAGCTTTCAATATGGACAAGCCTAAAACTTGATCATCTAGTAGAGAGCACACAGACTGGTACCTGTTTCGGAGTTGTAGGTTCCACGTGGACATGGTGTAGGTGAAGTGGTTCCCTGTTCACAGTAGTGACCAACTGTACACTTGTAACCGTAGGACTGGTTATCTGGGGCAGGTTCTATTGAGCCCAGTTCGCAGAAGTATCCAGCTGAACAGTCACCCGATGGTACTATAAGACCAGTAGTGGCACAATATTTGCCTGGTTCACATGCTGTGCATTGGGTTGAGTTTTCTAATCCTGTGCCATTATTGTAGGTGCCTGTTGGACATTCTTGTGCTGAAATAAAAATTAACAAAGTGAGTTGCAAACTGAATCCCTTCACTACTTTATAAATAAGCTAAACTTTTTTTATTTAACTCTTGCCATACAATCCCGAGTTTTAATGACCCTAACAGGGAAGGCTTTAGAAAACACAGTGGGAAAAGGAGAAAATGCTGGTAACCAGCATTTTCTCCTTTACCCACTAAGTTTTCCACCCCACTAAAAACAAATTAAATCATTTGAGCCACATCTAAATCGTCTGCAAATGCTCTGAATTTGGACTTGTCAAAATATTTGTTGTTTGGTAAAGAGTTAAACAAAAACAACCTAGACTTTGCACTTTCGTGTCCTGACTCTTTGGCACAAAAATCTGCTGAGATAATCTGGAAGTGTCCCTCCAGGATTAGCACGCATGTTCTGTGAAGTCTGATCTTACAGCCACATCAATGAAAACAAAAAAAGCTTTAAAAGTTGATCAACAGACCTTTTGGGTAAAAATAATAGATGCAACAAGGACACTTAACCCCTACACTGCTAAAAAAGTGTAATGAAACTTTGAAGCCCATTGCAAAAACCCAAATGCTGCTATTACAAAGGTATTTTGGGGGAAAAAATATCTCCTAATCGGACAGTGTAAATTCAAGATAAGACTGCACTTTTACACAGTCCGTAAAAGGCCCTTGAGTCTGGATTAGCAGCGTAAGAGTTAAAACAAATAAAATCAGTTTTTTAAGTAATTTACAATCTTTAACTTTCATAATATCGTTTACCATACAATTGTGGGTTTTTACGACACTTTAGAAACGAAACTTGAAAACTTCTCTCACAAGGTTTACTACCCTTTCAAAAACAATCTCTATAATTTGAGACACCTAAAAATTTGTTGCCTGCAAATGTTTTGAGTTTGGATCAGTCTTGGTTTAAATCCTGGAGCTCAGGGCCCATATTCAATGACCATTCTCAATTGCATTCTCACTTATTTCAGATTAATCCTTTACTACACAGTCCTGACTTTTAAAGACCCTGAGAAAGCAAACTTTAGAAAAGATTGTGGAAAATGGAGAAAATGTTGGTAACAAGCATTTTCTCCTTTTCGCACAATGCTTTCTACCCTTCCCAAACCAAATTTCAATTTTGAGTCACATTTATTTCATTGCCTACAATGCTTTCAATTTAACGAGTCTAAGATTTAGTTGTTTAATACAGAGTCAAGAAAGTATCACAGTTTCTAAATAGCTAAACGATAGCTTAACCATTTTGTTTACCAAATCAGAAATGGTTTAGCCAGATTTAGCAAATTAGAAAATCTGACAACTGAAATTTAGACAACTTTTAGAGAAATAGGCTGAAAATGCAATTTAGAATGGTTGGTGAATACCCTTTGTACTTTGATATGATCCCTTTCATGCAAAGACTAGAAATAGAAGAATAAATACGGTTGAATGTTCCTGCAAGACAGTATCGCCCCTGTGGGCACACATTTCCTGTGGTCCCGTCTGTTGGTGTGGAAGTATTGGCCCCTGTGGTACAGTAATATCCAGGTGAACAGTCCCCTTCTGGACCTGTAAGGCCTGGGGTCATGCAGTATTTTCCAAAGTCACAGCTTGTGCATTCATCTGAAAAAGGCAAGAATTAAGTTTTTACCAGACAACAAAATCTTATATTTGCCTATATTAAAAGTGTTTGCATATCACAACATAATTGTGGCTAAATGATGGGATTAGATTTTCATATGGAAGAAAAATTGAGGTAAAAAGAGAACATGCTGGTTACAAGCATTTCCTGCTTTTCATACAATGTTTTCAAAGGTCTCTTTCCCAATGGTCATAAAAATACCGGATTGTTTGGTAAGTGAACTTTTTTCTCACTTGCTATTCAACCTGGAACAAATATATGTCAGGTTTATATTTGTAATTTATGTACTGTTACAAGTTTTCAGGCTGTGTTCACCAGAATTTAAAATAATGATTTAATTCTAATTTCAAAGACTAGCAACGTAATTAGCTGAGATGACTTGCCTCCCCCTATCAGATTGCTAGCGCAGGAATTTTTTCAAGTTGGACTAGTCTAAAATTTTGTTGTTTGGTAAATAGTTACAAACTGCTGGCAAATATAGCAATAAATGAAAACCATCAGATAAAAACTTACTTGGAGATTCTTGATCTGTTGAGTCACCATAGGTACCTGAAGGACAAGGGTTCTCATTGCTGGCTCCTGTTCCAGTAGGACAATAGTATCCCTGTGGGCAAGCAAGTGGAGTAATGATACCTGTCGTGTTGGAGGCTGATGGCTCGTATGGGTCACAATATTTCCGTGATGGACATGTCTTACAAGAGCTCGCCTGAATTTCATCCTGGTATGTGGATCTGTTACAGATGGTGGGTTGTAAGCTTCCGACTGGACAGTAGGAGCCTTGAGGACATCTATAATCTGCTGGGTCAGGTGAGGATTGGCCACCTGGACAATAGTAGCCTGCTGAACACTGACCAGTTGTTGTTGTCTGATTGGGTGATACACAGTAAAAACCTGAAATATCAACAATTTCGTTGAATATGTTGATTGTACCTAGAAACAAAATGATGCACTGTGATACCTGCTATAAACTGCTCTAGAAAGTCTCAAATTTCTTTTCTGAGCAATTTCATATTTAGAACCCTTAGAAGAAAGTGTTAGAAAACATCATGTACTAGAAATGTGTCACCAACACAGACGTCCCTGTAAGCACTGTGACCATGACCTGTGAGCTGGTTGCACGCCACTCATTGCCTAGCTGTGGTGATCAATTGTGCCATATTATTTTAGAATTAGACCATGCACCTGAAAGTTATTGGCTGGACACAAACAGCACTATTTACCAAACACACATACATACACACACAAACACATGGACAGGGATAACACTATATGGCCCCAAATTTTAATTGCAGGGGCATAAGAATAAGAAAATGCTGGCTATCAGCACTGTTTCCATTTCAAACAGCATTTTTAAAAGCCTTCCTCCTGAGGGTCTTGAAAACATGTACTTGTTTGGTAAATAAAGGTAGGCATTTATGGACATATCTTTAATTCCCACTCACCTGCTGTACAGTTTAGACAATCACTCTCCTGTGTCAGACCTGTTGTATTGGAGAAGGTGCCCACAGGGCAGGCTGTAGGGGCAGCTGAGTTGGCTGGACAATAGGATCCAGCTGGGCACACTGTATTTAGTGGATCTGGCTGGGAATCTCCTCCAGGACAGTAATAACCTGCACTACACATTCCTGAAATATTACATAAGTCATCATGTATCATTGAGATACAACAGTCGGTATCAACCATTTTATTTAGCAAAGTCTAACAATCTGTTGTTTACTAAGGAGTAAACTAAATTACTTTGGTACTTACTAATTGTCAGCTGTCCTGGAAATGTTATACCAGATAAACTGACACCACTTAAATTTTGATTATCCTGAAATGTACCTTCATTTCCTCATACTAAATTATCTGTTTCTTTAGTTTTCCATAGTTTTATTTATTTTGGTACATAACAGACTGTACAGCACTACTTGTACAGCAATACCGTACAGCAATACTGTACAGCCCTTCCTGAGAGCTTATAAGAATTTTTTTGATCCTTCAGAAAAGAAGAGATGCCACAGACAAAAAGTTGTTTGATGTAGAAGACAGTCTTAAAAACAATATTGATAAACAGATAAATCACTCATTTTGAGCAGGTCCTCTTTGACAACTATGTTTTCAAAAGCTAGTTGCACAAAAAGCCCCTTAACATACATGCATGAGGAAAACATTTTCAACAATAGAGTTTACCTGTTGGTGTGGCCAGTTCATAAGTTTCACAATACCATCCTGGGGTACATGCTGTAGGTATCTCAGAGCCCACTGGACAGTATGCTCCTGGTTGACATTTGCCCCCTGTAATGTTGTAATCTGGGCACATGCATAGGTCTACAGAGCTGTAGTTACCTGCAGAAATTAACACAACATGAGTTACCTGTAAAAGTTAATCCTTTGTGGAAAGATCCTAAAGGAGAAGGCTTTTGGAAAAACTTTGTGGAAAAAGGGCAAAATGCTGGTAACCATCATTTTCTCCTTCTTCTAAAAATGTTTTCTTCCATTTGAAAGGCAAAAAGTATCTGAGTTACATTGAGTCTCTTGTCTGAAAATGCTTTCAATATGTTTCAGAAGTCTCTGAATTTGTCATTTGGTTAACTGTTTACCAAACCACAAAATTTTAGACTGGTCCAAATTGAAAACAGTTGCAGACGACAAAATAAATGTGACTGAAAAATTGAAATTTGTTTTGGGATGGGCAGAAACGAGAAAAAGGAGAAAATGCTGGTTACCAGCATTTTCTCCTTTTCCCACAATGTTTTCAAAAGGCTTCTCTCTCAGGGTCGTTGAATGATTGACTGATTGATTGAATGGTGTTTTATGCCACTTTCAACATTATTTCAGTCATATCACAGCAATAGCTCACATATTCATGTATTTCCTGGGTTTTACCAGTACTAGGCTGGGGCTCTGAAGTGTCTTGCCCAAGGAAACTCCCATGAAAAAAAGGGTGGTTAATAGTCGGGATTGTGTGGTAAAGGGTGAAGAGTTAACCCTCCACCAAACCACCTCAACTTTTAACAACCTTTAGAATAGATAACTATTGACATGTTTGTCCTTTACCAAACAATCCTGTGTTATAATGACCCGGTGTTAGCAAGCTTTGAAAGTGTCATAGGAAAAGGATGAAAGAATAACTGCATGAATGAGTACTGTCTAAAATTTGAAAGTTAACCCTTTACCAGACGACAAAATTTTAGCCTTGTCCAAATTGAAAGCATTTGCAGACGACAATTTCAATGTGGCTCAAATGGTGCACCTTTTCTTTGGTAGGGTAGAAAACATTGTGGGAAAAGGAGAAAATGCTGGTTACCAGCATTTTCTCCTTTTCCCACAATGTTTTCTAAAGGCTTCTTTTCCAGGGACGTCAAAAGGTATCATTGTGCAGTAAAGGGTTAAAGTCTTACTGAATAGGAAAAGGAAGAGAAGTTCTGTAATATGAACAGTTAATACATTACCAATTGTGAGTGGAGTTGGTGATGTTGCCCCACCCACACAATACCATCCTGGGGCACATTGTCCACTTGTACTTGAAGCTGCTGTTCCTGCACAAAAATATCCTGGGTCACATGTACGACAAGCTGAGGAGTTTGTAGAACCAGTATCTGGGTTGTAGGTACCGTCCCAGCATGGGTATTGGTCACTGCGTTCTGTACCACTGGGGCAGTAGAAACCTTGTTGGCAAGGATAAGCTGAATAGTCTGTAGTCTGGGCAACACAGTAGTAGCCAGGTGGACAGGTTGAACATGCCCCTTGTCCTGTAATAATATAAGTTTTTTTTACCACACAACAAACTTTTAATTGTTTGTCTGCTTTGGAGTGTAAAGCAGTTTTAACAGCTTAGGTCATATCACAGCACTCAGTGCACATATGCATGTGTTTCCTGGCTTTCTGACACCAGTACTGGCACAACTTTGTTTCCAAGCCACTGACTACTTTTCTCACATACATAAGAGGTGAGAGGCAAAAATTCGCCGGAAAGAAAGTTTGCATCAACCATGTATCAAACTTGCAACAACCAGGTCATGAGTCAGGTATGTCAAATACTGAGCCACCAGGCTGGGCAACAAAGGTTTAACTTTGTCCAAATTGGAAGGTTTTGCGAAGGACAAATTAAATGTGGCTCAAGGGATTAGTATTGTCACTGATGGGTGAGAACATTGTGAGAAAAGAATAAACAACAGGTAACTAGCATTCTCACCTTTTGAAAGAATGTTATCAGGCCTTTTTCCTTTGGGGCTCATGAAATATCAAATTTTGATAAAAGATAAATAGATGTTCAATAAATTATCCTTTATTCTGTAAAAGTGTATGAAGTTTTTCATCAAATTTACAAGTGTACCAGACTGAAAATCTGTCCCTTTTATATATCAGAACTGCCAAACAGGTCTTAATACTGTACCACACAACCCTGAGTTTCAACAATCCTGAGGAAGATGGCTTTTGAAAACATTGTGGGAAAAGAAGAAAATGCTGGTATCCAGTACTTTCTTTTCCCATAATATTTTCAACCCTTTTCAAGAAAAATCCTATCATTTAAAAGCACATACATTTGAGAGGCTTTATGACAAAAGGGGGTCTAATGCATCTCTTTGATGCATTAAACCAACCAAGTCATCATATCAATATGGATGCATAAAATCAATTTTGTTTAACAACCGACTGAATCATGAGGTAGACTGGTCCTTTGACATGCAGAAAATTGACCAACTGCGAAAGTTTCCATGAAGGTCAGCCTGCATAGACTGTGCAGGCTGACCTTTGTCAATATGTTATGCAGATACATCGAACCCCCTTTTCACAGAGCATGGTTCATTTTTATGTCTCTAAATGTGTTCAATATGGAAGCACGTAATACTTTGTTGCGTGGCAATTGAGTAAGAAAGCAACTTTGGGATACTCAAAAAATACTTGCATATAAGACAGTTGCTTGGTGCAGTGTAGATATAGTGCAATATTTGTACCTCAAAGAAATATTAAACATACACATGTACTTCCTTAACCCTTTACCACACAATTTCGACTTTAAACGACCCTGAACAAAAAGCCTTTTGAAAACATTGTAGGAAAAGGAGAAAATGCTGGTAACCTGTTCCCACAATGTTTTCTACTCTACCAAAGACAATTTCATCATTTGAGCCACTTAATTTTTTTTCTGCAAATGTTTTCAATTTGGACAAGTCTAAAAATTTGTTTTTTGGTGAACAGTAAACACTTTACTCAGTATTTTAGATTCCTCCAATTTGACAATGTGGCCTAAATAATGGGATTTGTTTTAGAAAGGTCAGAAAGCATGGTGCGAAAAGGAGAAAATGCTGGTTACCAGCATTTTCACCTTTTCCCACACTTTTTTCCAAAGGTTTCTTTCTTAGCATCATTAAAACTTTGGATTGTGTGGTAAAGGCCTAACTCTTTACAGAACCACAAATTTTTGACTCATGCAAATTGAAAGCATATGCAGATGAATCAAATGTGGCCCAAAAGAAAATTTTTTGTCTTTCAAATGGTATTAAACTTCGTAGGAAAAAAGGAAATGCTGGTTACCAGCATTTCTCCTTTTCCCGCAAAGGTTTCAAAATCTTTTCTCTTCAGGGTCCTTAAAATGCAGAACTGTGTTGATTTGGGTTAATACAGTTTGGTGCTTTAATACAGGTGGCCATTAACCCTTTCCCAAACAAGCCCTGGTTTTCACGTGTCTGCAGTACAAGTCTTTTGAAAACAAGTTTGGGAAAAGGAGAAATTGCTCGTAACGAGCAATTTCTCCTTTTCCCACAGTGTTTTCTACCCTTTTTGAGAACTTTCTGCCATTTTCATCAAATTTAAAATTGTCGTCTGCAACCTCTTTCAATTTGGACCAGTCTAAAATTTGTCATTTGGGAAAGGGTTAAGCAGATTTTACTATATTTACCTGTTGCATTGGTGTATGTTCCTGCAGGACACTGTATGGGTACTGTAGAATTTATGGGACAATAGTGACCAATGGTACATTCTCCTCCTGTCCCCGTGTGACTACCTCCACTGACAGGGGTGGCTGTGTCAACACCCGATGTACAATAGTGGCCTGCTTGACAGGGGCCATCTGGAGCAGGGTTCCCACCCAGACAGTAATATCCACCTGAAAAATAGACACAAAATTCACTTCAGCCACTTTGTCTCCCCAGAACAGTCCCTAAGTGTATATAATCAGCCTCACTAAAAATTATTATTTACCCATTGAGTGTCACATAAACAAAACAGATGGTTGCATTCTTGTCCCAAGTAATACCACTTTCAAGGCTTCTTTTAGCTATAATGTCTCAAGATAAGGAGAAGTGTAGATCAAAGATTAGACTTCACATTCTGTGCAATCTGATCTTAATCCACACTGGCTGCAAGAGCAACTCCAAGTGTAAACAGCACTTTGAGGGTTAAAAAAAATGGAACCCTTCAACTGTTATCATTCAAATAGTTGGTACTTACAATCATACAAAAATTGAACTCTCCTGGTGGCAAATAACCCTCTCAGCACCATAGGCAAAAGCAGGGGTTTTTCAGATGGCACAGATCTATGAAGATCAGAGTACACAGAAGGAATGGTCTGATCTTGGATCTTTACCATCTGTTTGTTTAGTCAAGCCTATAAGATACATATTTGGCACTGAAAGAGTTGGAGTGGGTAACCCTTTACCACACAATACCAACTTTTAATGACCCTGACACAGAAAGCTTTTGAAAACATCGTGGGAAAAGAAGAAAATGCTGGTAACCAGCCTTATCTTTTTTTCCCACAATGTTTTCTACACTTTCAAAGGCAATTTTGCAATTTTTTTCATTTGAGTCACTTTTCAATTGTTGTCTACAAATCCTTTCAATTTGGACAAGTCTTAAGTTTTGTCGTTTGGTAAAGAGGTAAGCGTCACACCTAAATTTGGAACATTGACTTGCATAGATCAACCTACTGTTTAGTTTTGACCAACTACAATCTTACAGATATTGTGAGCTTTCTACAATCCTACTTTCTTCCACGTTGAAGCACAGTAGTTCAGTCAGTATTGTGAAAGATTTGTAATTTAAGTTCAAATCCCTAATCTAGTATAAAAAGGTATAAAAGAAATCAAAGGATTAAGAAAGTTACTGCCACAGGATTCTTTTCACTTCCCCGATTGTTGTTTTGACTCTGTTTATTTAGCAAAGCAGCTGGTTGCTTGGAAAGAATGATATGCCTAGTATATTGACATATCCAGAAAATAAGTATGCACACATAGGTACACAAGCTTGTCACATAACTAACACTTAGTGCATGGTTATTTGGTGCTTTATAGGCTGTAATACTATTGAGTAAGGCCACAGACCTTTGAAGTTCCATTGGTCTGTCAAGGAACACTAAAATTTTCCTTGGTCGATCATCTAGCACCTTGCACATTGATGCATCGCCTATATACATATCACGGAATACTCAAATTTTCATTTACACTGTTACTATAAACAGCACATTAGCGACTGCCTCTATATTGTATATAATTAGACAAGGTTGCAATGAAATCGAAGAAAATTTTACCCCTGTCTCCCTTTCAGAGATAATATTTAACCAAAAAAGAAAAAGATAAACCTAAAAATAAACAGGGGTAAAAAAAAAATCTTCGATTTCGTTGCATACCTTGTTCTTCTATATACAATATAGGTAGTTTCCAATTGGCTACTTATAGTAACGGAGATAATATTTAACCAAAAAAGAAAAAGATAAACCTAAAAATAAACAGGAGTAAAAAAAAAATCTTCGATTTCATGGCATACCTTGTTCTTCTATATACAATATAGGTAGTTTCCAATTGGCTACTTATAGTAACGGTGTCTGATAAGGAAAATTTCCTTATCTCGTAATATACCAATGGAGTTTCAGTGGCCTATGGGAAGGCAAAGAGTCTCAAGGAATCAACTTACCTGTACATGTTGTACACTGTGAGCTTAATGACAGGCCTGAAGATGCACCATAGCTACCAACTGGACATGGGGGCCATGACGATCCTGTGTTTGCTGGACAGTAATAACCCTGAAACAATATAATCAGGTATTTGAGTTTTTATCTTTGTTCATAAAGACCCTTCACTCTTTACCAAATGACAAAATTTTAAGACTAGTCCAAATTAAAAGCATTTGCAGATGACAAAATAAATGTGACCGAAAAATTGAAATTTGTTTTTGGAAGGATAGAAAACATTGTGAGAAAAGGAGAAAATGCTGGTTACCAGCATTTTCTCCTTTTCCCCCTAAGTTTTTAAAATAGGCCTCTTTCTCAGGGTCGTTAACACTCAGGATTGTGTGGTAAAGGGTTAACTAATTTTTTTTCAAATGTTCCCATTTTTTGGAGGGCAAAAAGTTGTATTTGTATGTTAATGAGCGAGTCCAATCTACACAAAGCTAATCCAATGTTTGCCATGGGTAAGGACTTGTAAGTAGACAATTAAAGAGTTACACGGAATGAAAAATTATGAAAAAAAATCCTTGCATCTTAAAAACAGAATTACTTTTGCATTTGTTTCACATCTTGTAATCATATACCAAACAAACCTGTGCTTTAACGACCTTTACAAAAAAGGTTTTGAAAAACTTGTGGAAAAAGAAGAAAATGGTCTCTGACATACACAACAAGCTTAATTTCTTTTTCATTGAAATAATATGGTGTATCTTTAAAGCTTGACAAAACAAAGATAATCTCATGAAATGATCTGCATTTATCCCCAGCAAAATCAATGCTTTCAACATGGACGAGTATAAAATCTTGCCATCTGACAGAGAGTTGATCCTCAAAGAGCTTTTCACAACTATAGATGCTTTTGCAGCCACCACAAATCAAAATCAGACTGCACAAAACTTGCATTCTGATCTTTGTTCTACCCTGTCTGATTTGCTGAAACATTCTGCCTTGGAATTACTTGAGTCTTTATTTCTAGACCATAAATATCTATTACATTTATTTGGTGCCCAAAGGGTTATAGCAAGGTACCACAAAGCACTCACTTGAGGGCAAGTTGTGACATCTGTAGCCCCAGCTGGACAATAAAACCCAGCCAGACAGTTTAAGCACACAGCAGCACCTGTTGTATTCATGTATGTTCCATCTGCACATTGGATCTGGCTGATTGACCCTGTAGGACAGTAATGACCTTGAGGGCATATGTTACCAGTGGTTCCGTCTGTTGGGGTGCTTGTGTTTGCTCCTGATGTGCAGTAGTACCCGGCAGTGCACTGTCCTGTTGGTTGGGTGAGCCCTAGGCTGTCGCAGTATGACCCTGAAATTTAAATTGAACAGTAATATTTTTTTACATTATATTCTATAGGTTATGGTAAAAAACTGGTGGATTATACCCTGATAAATAAATTACATTGGTTACTTTGCTGCTCTTTCATACTTGTATATTCTTTCCTTGTCTCTCTTACCCAGGGTAATATTAATGGGGTCACACAAATGTAATGTTTATGCTTACCTACAGAAACATATTATGTAGAACATCAACCCTTAACCTGCTAAATAAGTGAAATGAAACAACTTTCAAGCCCATAGTTAAAACCCAAATATTGCTATATTCATGGGAGGGTTTGGTAAAAATATTTCCTTATCAGACTGTGTAGATCAAAGATTATTCTACACTGTCCACAAAAGGTCCTTGAGTTGCACTAAGCAGCCTCAGGGTAAACTCTTTACCAAACAACAAAATTTTAGACTAGTCCAAATTGAAAGTATTTGCAGACAACAAAATAAATGTGACCCAAAAACTGAAATATGTTTTGGGAAGGATATAAAACATTGTGGGAAAAGGAGAAAATGCTGGTTACCAGCATTTTCTCCTTTTCCAACAATGTTTTTTAAAAGGCCTCTTTTTCAGGGTCGTTAAAACTTGGGATTGTGTGGTAAAGGGGTAAAAAGGTCAATTCTGTCAGTTTATTCATGTTAGCATGTATGAAATAGGAAAACAGTTGTGTCTTCATGTAAGATCAAGATATTTTTACATTCATTAATGTTCACCAACATTCAATAACCATCATTTTCTCCTATGTCATATTTTTCTAAGCAGTCTAAATCAGCCTATTAACCCTTTACCACACAATCCCGAGTTTTAACAACTCTAAAAAAAGAAGGCTTTTGGAAAAATTGTGGGAAACGGAGAAAATACTGGTTAGAAGTATTCTCTCATTTTACCACAATGCTTTCTACCCAGTCAAAGAGAGAAATCATTTTGAACAACATTTATTTTGTTGTCTGCATAATGGCTTCAATCTGGTCGAGTCCAAAATTTTATTGTTTGGTAAAGAGCTAAGTGATGGAATAAGTATACTAACAGCCGAGAGTATTTTTTAAGGTGATTAACACATTTTCGAACATTATTTCAGTTATATCGAGGTGGCCAGTGTATCTATCCATGCTTTCCTGAAGTTTTTTAACCCTTTACCAGATGACAAAATTTTAGTCCTGTCCAAATTGAAAGCATTTTCAGACGACAATTTCGATGTGGCTCAAATGGTGCAACTTTTCTCAGATAGGGTAGAAAACATTGTGGGAAAAGGAGAAAATGCTGGTTACCAGCATTTTCTCCTTTTCCCACAATGTTTTCAAAAGGCTTCTTTCCCAGGGGCGTCAAAAGGCGGCATTGTATGGTAAAGGGTTAACCAGTACCTTGCAAGATATTCTTCTAAAGCCACTGGCTGCTTTCCCAATTGACCATTATGGAAACAAAGACAGTGAGAGAGGCATTAATCTTGTCAAAATGACTTATATCAATCCTTGGAAAGAAATTGGCCGAACTAGGGATTTGAACCAAGGGCCCCCTGTTCTTAATTCCAGTATGTTACCAATTGTGCTACTGGCCGGGCTCAACAGCTGCTAAAAGGAAAAACTCTTGTAAACACCATTTTTCCTTTCATAAAACATACCACTATTTAACCTTTAACCAAACAGGAATAATCATTTTAGCAACATTTTATTTGATATTTGCAAATGCTTTTGAATTAGTCCTATAAAAGATCTTGTTTTTTGGTAAAGACTTAACCCTTTACCAAACAATCAAGAGTTTTAATGACCCTGAAGAAAAAGCCTTTTGAAAACATTGTGGAAAAAGGAGAAAATGCTGGTAATCAACATTTTCTCCTTTTCCCACAATGTTTTCTGTCTTATCAGAGATATTTAATTTATTTTTATCAGTTTTTAATTTGTGGATGCAGATGATTTGAATTTGGAAGGGGCTAGAACTTGTTGTTTGGTAAAGAGTTAAGCCATATTGAAAAAGCAGTTGTTTTCAATATGGACAATGCTAAAACTTAGTTATCAACTACAGAAGTAAGCCTGTGTACTACCTGCTGTACATGGTGTGCAATCAGTCACATCTCCAGCACTTGTCTGGTTCAAATAGCTACCAGCTGGACAGGGGACCGGTGAGCCTGTGGCATTTGGACAGTAGTGACCAATAGTACAAACATCCCCATATGACTGACCTACAGGGTTAGGAGCTTCAGCCGAGAGGGTGCAATAGTGACCTGCAACAAAAAATAGACAATATTATCACGAGTGTTAAAAAACACCTTTTCATCTTCATCATTCTTTCAAAAATGTTATATCTGATAAAGTATATCATATGGCCTTAGAGGCAGGGAACTGACCCTATACCAAACAATCCCAGCAGTTACTAAGTTTTCTAAGCATTAAGACACACAAAATGTAAACCTTTTTCATTAGAAGCATTTGGAACAATGTCTTCTTATGAGTGAAATCTGCACATGCTTACTTTTTCTTTTTTGCTAATTTGCAACAAAACATTTCAGTGAACCTCTTTACCCTTTACCACACAATCCTGACTTTTAACTACCCAAAGAAAGAAGCCTTTTGAAAATATTGTGGGAAAAGGATAAAATGCTGGTAACCAGCATTTTCTCCTTTTCCCACAATGTTTTCTGCCCTTCCCACAACAAATTTCAATTTTTCAGTTACATTTATTTTGTTGTCTGCAACTGCTTTCAATTTGGACCAGTCTAAAATTTGTTGTTTGGTAAACAGTTAAATAGCAGTTTCATGCTTTACACAAATCTTGATAAGAAGGCTTTTAAAACATATCAGGCAAAGGAGAAAAACCAGTATTTTTCTCCTCTTTCCAAAATGTTTCTTACCCTTCCAAAGACAAGCAAAGTATATTTTTTTGTCTGCAGATGCTTTTAATATGAACAAACCTAGAACTTTATTTCTTGATAAAAAATTAAACATTGGTAACTTACCCGCCCAACAAGTTCCTGCCACTGCAGTGAGACCAGTTCTATCACAGTAGTATCCCGGTGTACAAGGGGTACAGTCTCCAGCAGCCCGAAGCCCATAGGCATTACTAAAACTTCCTATAGGACAGCCCTGACCCACAGAACTTCCTTGTACACAGTACCTGCCAGGCAGACATTCATTGCCAGTAGCACCATCTGTTGGAGTAGAATTGTACGCCCCCTGTGTACAGTAGTATCCTGCACTGCACTGGCCTGACGGCTGTATGTTACCTGAAATTACAACAATCAAACACTAACTATCCCAACTTTCAATGAGAGATCTAGCAATGCTAAATAATCATTTTAAGCACAATAATTTTAAAATTGATCAACAAAAGGCCCAGTTATAATAAACCTTGAAGAAACTGTAGTACATGAATATTTAATTCCCCGAAACAATTGTTTTAAATCTTAACAACACAATCCAGACTTGTAATGACCCTGAGAAAAAAAGCTTTTGAAAACTTTGTGGGAAAAGGAGAAAATGCTGGTGACCAGCATTTACTCCTTTTCCCACAATGTTTTCTAAACTTCCACAGACAAATTCCACTATTTCTGCTACATTTATTGTCGTCTGCAAATGCTTTCAAGTTGGACCAGTCTAAAATTTTGTCATGTGGGTAAGAGATAATGACCAGTAAATATTTGAATTCTTCCTTAGTGACAACAAATTAAACATGGCTAAAAAGATGAAATTGGTCTTTGTTAGGGTAGAAAACATGGTGGGAAAAGGGCTTCTTTCTCAGGTCATTAAAATTTGGGAATGTGTTGTAAAGAGCTAACAGAAAGGAACAAATCCCAACTGCCATACCTTCCCCTTCACAATACATCCCTGGAGAACATGGTGTGCACTGAGAGGAATTGGACAGTCCTGTTGAATTACTGTAGGTTCCGGCTGGACACAAGAACTCTGTAGCAAACTTGGTCTGTGATGGACAATATGATCCTGCTGGACAGTCAGTTGGCACGGATACACCTCTGTAACTACGGTAACGGCCGGAGTAGTTTCCACTTGTGGAAATATTCTGTGCATCTAGTACCTCATAATCACCTGTATACAAAGAAATGTTTCAAGTTTCAAGTTCTAGATGTGAAATAAATTTGAATGAATTAAAATCTACAACTCCTGTAACTGTTGTGCTAAAATTTAATATTTTGTGGTGCTAGTCTAGGAATTGACTGTGTATGTTCAGATTAAGCCTTTCCCAAACGATGAATTTTAGACTGGTCCAAATTGAAAGAGTTTGCAGACGACAATTTTAAATTTGATGAAAATGACAGAAAGTTCTCCTAAAGAGTAGAAAACACTGTGGGAAAAGGAGAAATTGTGCGTTACAAGCAATTTCTCCTTTTCCCACAGTGTTTTCAAAAGACTTGTACTGCAGACACGTGAAAACCAGGGCTTGTTTGGGAAAGGGTTAAGCAGCACAAAATACATACTCTTGTCTTAGATCTATAGTCAAATATACCTCGAGATATCTGTCAAGAACAGTCTGGAACTTGAAATATTTGGTTTTAAATTTCAATAGAGAGAAAGCAAATTTCATTCATACTACAGTTTAAGCCCTGACTACAAGACAAAACTGTAAACTTCTCCATAGTGAAAGCACAACAATGTAGATTGCAAATAAAAAGTCACTTAAATCATGTTGTTTGTCTTTGATAGAATATAACACGTTCAGGACCAAAGAGAAAATACTAGTAGCCCGTCTTTTGAAATGCCTTCGTTTTTAGAGTAATGAACATGGAAGTACTTTGTAAAAGGTTAAAAGGTTAGAAGTTACCAAACAACCCCTCAATCATACTCACCAAGTGCTTTGCAATAAGCGCCTTGAGGACATGGATCACAGCTTCCCTGCTTCCAGTGTGCTTGATAATCTCCAGATGGGCAACCAGTCTCATTATGGCTTCCTTCATAACAGAAATGACCTGGGCTGCACCCATATATTGCTGGTGTTGGGGTGTCTTGACCTCCAGGGCAATAATATCCGATACTGCAGAGCCCATTGGGTTCGGATAGTCCATAAGCTTGGCAGTAGTATCCAGGTGTGCATGTTATACAGTCAGAATCAGATTGACCTCCAGTAGCATCTTTAAAACACAGGATTTAATATACATGACTTCACTTTTCATATACAAATTCTGTTACTTTTCATTTTCATTAGATTCATTTCCTTTTCTTTTCTCTCTCACTCCATTTTTTTTTTTTGTTCAAGATTCAACATAACCATGTAAAATATTTTTTTCATCTTTAATGAGTTTCTAATCAAAGTTTTGAAAAAAAAATATATAACTGAATTTCAACTATTCAAACTGACATCTGTAATTGTTACCTCTAAATAAAGCATACAACCTTATAATCTTAACAGTCCATTTACCAAGGACAGGTAATGCTCTTTACAGAACTCTGTAAATCAAGATCAGACTGCACACAACTTAGAGGACTATTTTTTATACTCTTGACGCCAAGATTACTTTTAATTATCACCATTTTTTTTTTTCCATTTAGCTATTAAAATGTAACGAAAAGTTTATATGAGTTTGCTGTCTAAGAATTGAACAATAAAATACAAGCTGTGTTTAGAACAAGTAACACTCAGGATAAACATTTTTTTTCATATGATACGAAAATAATTGATGGGAAAGAGCAACTGCTTGTTACAAACCTCCTGAGGCATAAAACCTGTAAATGTCAGGTGAACAGCTTTACTCTTTACCAGACGACAAAATTTTTGCCTGGTCCAAATTGAACGCATTTGCAGACGACTATTTCAATGTGGCTCAGGCGAAAATGCTGCTTACCACAGTGTTTTCTACCCTATCAAAGAAAAATTGTCCCATTTGAGCCACACTGAAATTGTCATCTGCAAATGGTTTCAATTTGGATAAGGCTAAAATTTTGTTGTCTGGTAATGGGTCAAGGAAGTTAAAGCATGTACATGGACTAAAAAAAAAACATGGTCACTTACTCAAGAAGGTTCTAGGTGGACATGCCTGTTCTGTTGTAGTTCCAGATGGACAGTAGTGACCAAGGCTACAGGGTACAGGGTTGGGTGTTGACTCACTGCCATTACAGAAGGAACCAGCAGAACAGTTTCCTGTTGGTGCAGCAAGGTTGTCCACATCACAGTACTGACCCAGGGGACAAGGGACCTGGGCTGAACTACCCACTGGACAGTAACTTCCTGTTATAGAGAAAAATATTTAAACTTTAAGGTTGAAACCAAAAATCAAAACATCATTCTGTTTTACATAAATTGTAAAACAATAATGTATGCAATCTGTTTCGAAACAGGTTTCCTAAATTTTTACCCACTAGTTTCAAATACAGTAATAAATCAAATACAAAAATAAAAGCAACATTTAAGCATAATTTTTGTAAAAAAACTGCATAACCCTTTACCACAAAATCCAAAGTTTTAACGACCCTGAGGAAGTAGGCCTTTGAAAACATTGTGGGAAAAGAGGAAAATGCTGGTAACCAGCATTTTCTTCTTTTCCCACAATGTTTTCTATTCTTCCAAACACAACTTTCAATTTTTGAGTAACACATATTTTGCAGTCTGCAAATGCTTTCAATTTTGACAAGTCTAAAATTTTGTCGTTTGGTGAAGGGATAAGAGAAAGAGTTCTTAACTATTGATAATTTACCAGACAAATTATGGTTTGGTACTATCTTCATCTGTTTCTGAGAAGATCATTTTATGTAGTTTTACCAGGGGCAGACAGGATATTACAACAATAGTCATCATACACTAGTCAGTTTGAAAGACCAGTTATACCAAGGACCAAGCTAGGGTTAATAGAATATGCAATTGCTGCATTAATTCTCTGCAACATAATTACAACTTTTAAACCTGAGAGAGAGAGCTTTTGCAAATATTGTGGGAAAAGGAGAAAATGCTAGAAACCAGCATTTTCTCCTTTTCCCAGAATGCTTTTTGACTTTCCAAAGACAAAATTTCACTTTGTAAGTCATATTTATTTTGTAGTCTGCAAATGCTTTCAATTTGAACAAGTCTAAAATTTTGTTGTGTGGCACAGGATTAAATCCTGTCAACCAATCAACATTAACTCACAACAAATGTCTCAACAGAAAAAAATTCACCCACAAAATGTAAAGGTATTGAATGATGAGAATACAAAGAGAAACTATTCAAAGCAACATACATACCTGCAAGACAAGGTCCCCCAGTCTCATTGGTAAGATAGGTTGGGCATGAGACATTAATTGTAAATGTTATAGAGGAGTTGACATAGGGTATAGGCTTGTCACTGAAGGCACCGCCTGAACAGTACCATCCTGCAGAACAATCCCCTGTTGGCTGGGACAAACCATCTGTTGCACAGTATTTGCCAGCTGAAAAGAATTGTACCATTTGAACCCTGGAATTCTGATGACAAAATATTTTTTCCCAAATAGTATGGTTCATTTGTTTGTATGGTGTTTAAAGCTGTTTTCAACATTATGTGAGTTTTATTGTGGGGCCAATAACCTATCCACGCATTTCACCTTCTCTTACCAGTACTTTGCACAATATTCTTTCCAAGCATCCGGCAGCTTTCCCACATTAACACTGTCAAATCGTGAGAGAGAAACAAATTTTGTTGCAATGACTATACATTGTATAATCAATCTTTGGAAAGAAATTGGCCAAGCTTGATAATCAAACCATCAAGGTGTGTTCACTGAAGTTCAATAAATCTTATTTAACAAGGAAAATCAAGGACAGTAGCCTGTAAAAGCAATGTATTGCATAATACAGGCAGTCTTTTAACCCTTACTACACAATCCTGAGTTCTCCTGACCCTGAGGAAAAAGGCTTTCGAAAACATTGTGGGTAAAGAAGAAAATGCTGGTAACCAGTATTTTCTTCTTTTTCCACAAAGTTTTCTGCTCTTTTAAGCCTTAACCACATAATTCCGACTTTTATCGAGACCCTACAGAAGAGGACTTTTAAAAGCATTGGGGTGAATAGGAGAAAATGCTGGTAACCATCATTTTCTCCTTTTCCCTCAATGTTTTCTATTTCTTCACTAACAAATTTCAGTATAAGAGTCACATTTATTTCGTCGTCTGCAAACGCTTTCAATTTGGAAAACTATGTTGGTTGGTAAAGAGTTAAAGACAAATTCTATTATTTAAATCATATCTACCAGTAATTTGTTGTCTGCAAATGCTTTTAAATTGGACGAGTCTAAGATTTTATCATTTGGTAATGAGTTATATAAATTCTACTGAACTGATCATTAAACAAACAGTTTATCAGATTTCTTTTAAAGAGTATACCACCTTACCTGTACAAGACTTGCACCCAAAGACAGAGTCTGTGCCAGTGCCATTGTTGTAAGTTCCTGCTGGACAAGGATACTGGTTGGGATCTTCAGTTCCAGATGGACAGTAATAGCCTGAACATAAAAGAAAAAGAAATGTTGCTAGTTATAATTAGTAAATGACTTGATGAAGCATGGAATACAATAGTTTGAACCATGCTCTGTGAAAAGGGGGCTTAATGCATCTGCGAAAAGTATCAACCCAGGTCAGCCTGTGCAGTCCATGCAGGCTGACCTGGACAAAAAATTTTCGCTATTGTTCAATTTTTTGTATGTCCAGGGACCAGTCTACATCATTATTTAGTCAGCTGTTAAAAAAGTGACTATTATGGATCCACAGTTATGTGATGGATTGATCTGTACAATATGTCATAGAGATGCAATTTAGCCCCCTTTGGCCAAAGCATGGCTCGTTTCTTTTGATGCATCAATATATTCTAGTTAAAAGGATTTTTCATTCTATTTCCATATACAACTTCAAAACTGCTGCTAATTCAAGGCTTCTGATTACTGGTTACTGGAACAAATAAAACATGTATGTAAAGTCATTCAAGCAAAATTGCCACACATATAACAAGTGATCCTGTTAACCGTTTACCAAATGACAAAATTTTGGAATTGTCCAATTTCAAAGCATTTGCAGACGACAAATTAAAAGATAATCAAAATCTAAAAGTTTTCATTCAAAGTGTAGAAAACATTGTGGGAAAAAGAGAAAATGCTGGTTACCAGCATTTTCTCCTTTTCCCACAATGTTTTCAAAAGGCTTCTTCTTTAGGGTCGTCAATAAGTTGGGATTGTTGTAAAGGTTTAAGCAACCTTTCTAAAATTCGAAGTATTTTCTGAAAGCCCTCAAATTTGGAAGAATTAATTTGTCTGTTTGCATGGTGCTTACCACCTTTTTCTGCATTATTTCACCTTTCTATTGCACTACTGCTGTTTCTTTAACCATTACTTCATACAGTACTTTGCTCAAGCCACTGGCTGCTTTTCCGTATCACTGTCATCAAAACAATGATCAGCCATGAGAGAGGAATGAATCCTGTTGCAATGGCTATAATCCATCCTTGGAAAGAGACTGGCTGAGCTGCCGATGCAAACCAGTGACTCCTTATTTCAAGTCATGTATGCTACTGTCTGGTCTACCAGGCTAAGTTCACTGGAAGCATCAAGTTTTCTTTGAATCAAAAAGATTACTTGACTGACATGTCATACAAATATGCACTCACCTGAAGGGCAAACATTGGGTGTGTAATCCGAAGTTCCCAGGTAACAATAATACCCTCCTGGACAAGTCTTACACTGGGAAAGTCTCATCTCGTCACCATAGCTACCAGCCTGACAACTGATCTTAGCTGGAGAGCCTGCAGGACAGTAGTATCCTATGGTACATGGACCTGAAATTATAAACAGAATAGGAGAAATCTGGTAAGTGTCATGCCAGCCTTGGTTTTAAATGTAACCCTTTTCAGAACAATCCTATGATTTAACATCCCTGGGGACATAAGCTTTTTAATTAAAGACAGGAAAAGGAGAAAATGCTGTTAACTCTTAGGCTGCTAAGCGTGACTCAAGGACCTTTAGCATAACAGTGTAGATCAAGATCAGACTGCAAAGAACATGCAGTCTGACCTTAAATCTACAGTCTGACAAGGAGATATTAATGCTCCCAAATATACCCTTGAAATGGCTAAATTTGGGTTTATACTAGTGGCTTGAAAGTTTCATTTCACTTATGTAGCAGGTTAAGGGTTAATCAACATATTCTCCTCTTCAAACAATGTTATTTATTCCTTTAGACATAAATCTCATCACTTGAGTCACATTTGTTGTAGTTTTGAATACTTTCTGATTACTTTATTCCCCAGAAAAACATTTTTCCTCTCTATCTACAGATAAAAACCCTGTAATGTATTGTATTGAATGAAACCAAACATGAATTACAGAACAATGTATTTTTTCCTTTTTCAACCATGATTTTTAAGTCTTTTTCCTGAGGGTCATAAAAAGATACAGTTGTCTTATGAAAGGTTAACCCTTTACCACACAATCCCCACTTTTAACGACCCTGAGAAAGAGGCCTTTTGAAAACATTGTCAGAAAAGGAGAAAATGTTGGGAACCAGCATTTTCTCCTTTTTCCACAATGTTTTCTAACCTGTCAATGACAAATTTCATCACTGGGGCCACTTTTAATTTTTCGTCTGCAAATGCTTTCAGTTTGGACTAGTCTGAAATTTCGTCGTTTGGTAAAGAGTTAATACAAAAAAATAAAGCAGAGATTGCCAGATGTACCTCCATCCCCAGTGTTGTTCCCTTCTGGTGCAGCAAGGTCAACTCCCGTGGCACAATAGTAGCCGGCGGTACAGTTTCCTGTTGGAGCAGCCAACCCTGGTGTCTCGCAGTATTTCCCACCATCACATGGTACACATTCTGACACATTCTGTAACATTGTACTGGGGTTATAGGTTCCAGCTGGACACAGGGAGTAGTCCAGACCATTGGACCCTGGACAATAGGCCCCTTGAGGACATGGGTCAGCTCTATCCTGATTGGTGCAATAGTATCTTGGTGGGCAAGCATCACATACTGAGGCCCCAGTTGTGTTCATGTATGTTCCTGAAATATTAAGGTTAGAATACAAGTTTAACCCTTCACCACACAATCCCGACTTTTAACGACCCCGAGAAAAAGGCCTTTTGAAAACATTGTAGGAAAAGGAGAAAATGCTGGTTACCAGCATTTTCTCCTTTTCCCACAATGTTTTCTACCTTTCCTAAGACAAATTTCAAATTTTTAGTCACATTTATTTTGTCGTCTGCAAATACTTTCAATTTGGACTAGTCTAAAATTTTGACGTTTAGTAAAGAGTTAACTAACAAAGTAAACCTTTCATCTTATCCTGATAGTCACTCAAAACCTGCTTTTATTGATTGAATAATGTTAATTTACTTTACTGATAAGGCTGGAAAGTCATTCCAAACCAGCTTTTCATTGATTGACCCTTTACCACACAATCCCGACTTTTAACAACCCTGAAAAAGAAGCCTTTTGAAAACGTTGTGGGAAAAGGAGAAAATGCTTGTAACCAGTATTTTCTACTTTTCCCACAATGTTTTATACTCTTCCAAGAACAAATTTCAATTTTGATTCACAGTTATTTTGTACTCTGCAAAAGCTTTCAAATTGGACTGGTCTAAAATTTTGTCATATGGTAAAGAGTTAAATAATCTTAATAAACTTTACTGATGATGTAATACTGTGACATGCAAGGAATAAATAAAGCAGTCTAAATAAATACATAATGGATCATTTTGAGTTTTTTCCTTTTTTGCCACAATGTTTTCAAGAAATAAGTGTTTCTAATGTTTCATGATCCTCCCATACAACCAATTTTAAGGATATCTGTCATGAAAATAACAACTACTGCATGATTTCTTCCTGGTCAAAATTTCATACTGAACTCTGTACAAAACAATCCCAAGTTTCAACAACCTTGAGTCAGAATGCTTTTACAAAATATTTCCCACAATGTTTTTAACCCATCTGTAGGGAAATTCTTTCGTTTGATCCACATTTAGCCTTTTCATCTGCAAATGCTTTCACTTTGCACAGATATGAAATTTGGTCATCTGTTGAAGAGGTGATTTAATAAAATAATCACTTTCAATCAGCAAAACTACCCAATTTCAAAGTGTTTTTGCCCAGAATATGTTACAGGTATGTGAAAAGTGTAGATCCAAGATAGTATAAAATATTCAATGCAGTCTCATCTTGATCTACCCTGTCCACACAAACAACAAAAGTTCAGTTTTGTGCTCTAAGGATTACCAGTAAATAATTATTTAGCAGTTTGATTTCTCTATAAAAAACATCATACAGGATCAATGAATATTTAACATTTTCAAAACACCGTCTGTTTTGCCAAGTATTTGAAGATGACAACAAAAGAAACTCTTAACCACACAATCCCTACTTTTAACGACCCTGAGACAGAAGCCTTTTGAAAACATTGTTGGAAAAGGAGAAAATGCTGGTAACCAGCATTTTCTTCTTTTCCCACAATGTTTTCTATCCTTCCCAAAACAAAATTCAATTTTTGAGTCACATTTATTTTGTCATCTGCAAAGGCTTTCAATTTGGACTAGTCTAAAATTCTGTCATGTGGTAAAGAGTTAAGTATTTACCATCAGCACAAGGGATGGGTGCATCAGCCCCTGTAGGACAGTAGTGACCTGCTGGACATCTATCTCCGGTGACACCATCTGTGGGAGTGCTGGTACTGGCATTGGAGCTGCAGTAATAACCTGCCTGGCACTCTCCTGCAATGGTATGTATATCTTGGTCTCTCGGAGTACCAGTGAAAGGCTAAATAGACATTTCATGCAGTAGGCCAAGTTGTTGAAATATATGAAGGCTGTTTTGGCTATCATACCTCACATAGATCAGACTTTGCCTTCTGTACAGTCTAAAATTGTACTGCATTGTCTGCCAATGGTGAAATTCACAACACTGGCACTCTGGGAAAAGGAGGATTTAACCCTTAGAGCGCCGAAAAAAAAAACAACATAAATTTTCGGCCTCCTAGAAATACGACCAGAATATATACAAGTTCCTGGATGCTTTTTTCTACAGTGTTTCAGCAAAGTGGACAGTGTAGATTACAGATCGGGCTATACATTTTGTGCAGCTGATCTTAATCTACATTGGCTGCAAAGGCAACTACAGTTGTGAAAGACACTTTAACCCTTTACCACACAATCCCGACTTTTAACAACCCTGAGGAAGAAGCCTTTTGAAAACCTTGTGGGAAAAGGAGAAAATGCTGGTAGCCACAATGTTTTCTACCCTATCCAATACATAAATCACCATCTAAGCTACATTTAATTTGTCGTCTGCAAATACTTTCTATTTGGTCCTGTCTAAAATTTTGCTGTTTGGTAAACAGTTAAGGGTTAATGCATCTTTACTGTACAAGATGTGGTTGCATAATATTGATCCAATTTGTCCAAAAAAAAGACTAAATCACGAGGTAAAATGATCCTCTGACATACAAAAAATTTACAAACAGCAAAAACCAGGCTGACCCAGGTTAGCCTGAGCAGACTGCGCAAGCTGACATGGATCAATACTTTTTGTAGATACATCAAACCCCTTTTCACAGAGCATGACTCATATACAGCATTACGGTGGAAAGAAAAGGGACAAGTTGAGAATCAAATCTTTCATAATAAAAGATAAATAGTGTATTATTTTGAAGGGGGTTGAGTATGGGGAGTAACAACACTTCTGTGTGCATTTTCAATTTAACACCTTATAGTCTCTGTAACAGAAATGATTAAGCACACCAGAAGCAAGTCTTCTACTTTAAACAAATATCAAAGGAATGACAGGGAAGTGGAAAACCACTCATTTGTAAGGCATTTCAGAATTTCACTGATCAATATAAACAGGGTGCTCTACAGAATATTCTAGGTATAAAGTACACTTGATAATCCAACATACAGACCACTAGATAGTCAAACATATAGTACACTTGATAATCAAACCTAAAGTACACCAGAATTGATAGTCTAATACTGAGTACACTAGATAGTAAAACACAGATACATGTATGGTAATATCACAGTTACAAATGCTACCAGATATATACATGTACAAAGAACTGTGAAAATACATGTGCAGGCTAAACCTACAAATGAATGAACATCTATGGTATTTAAAACATTCTCTTTCTTGAAAAAAAAATGTTTTAGACTGCCTTTCATATCCTGGTGAAGCACTGGTTCTGTCAGCAATCAACAAGAGTGATTAAACTTTGGCAAGTTGTAAGAAATTGTTTCACAATCAGTATTTAATGAATGGGTTCAAATCATCTATCTAACATGCAGTTATTCTATATGCAAAATATGGTTGATATGTACAGTAAACTTGAACGGTTCAACTATGTAATAGACAATGAAAATAGCTCAGATTATCAGTATATCCCTTTATCAGACAATCCAATATTTAACAAATAAAACCTTTTACTACACAATCACATCTTATTAATGACCCAGAGAGAGAAAGCTTTTGAATACATAAGGAGAAAAGGAAAAAAAGCTGGTAACCAGCATTTTCTCTTTTTTCCCTAAGGCTTACAAACCTTTCAGAAACAAATCCAATCATTTGTACCACATTTAATTAGTCATGTAAAAATGCTTTCAATTTGGGCAAATCTAAAACTTTGACATCTGGTAAAGAGTTACATACACCAAGGAAGAAAGTTTTTAAAAACATCAGGAGTAAATGAGACAATGCTAGCAAGCAGATCTGAATTTCCTCATTTTTTCAAAAAAAAAAAAAAAAAAAAAAAAAAATGAGCCATACTCTGGCAAAAGGGGGCTTAATGCAACTCCATGATCCATGATACAAAACAATTCATCATATAATTATGGATCCATAAAATCCATTTTGTCTAACAACCAAATGCATCATGAGGTATACTGGTACTTGGACATGCATAAAATTGACCAATAGCGAAAAGTTTCGGCCCAGGTCAGCCTGCATGGACTGCATCGGCTAACCTGGATCGATACTTTTCACAGGTGCATTAAGCTCCCTCTTCACAGAGCATGGCTCAAATGTTTTCGACTCTTTTCCAGACAAATCATTTAAGGCATAACTTACTTGTAGTCAGCATGTGCTTTTAACATGACATGTTTAAAATTTTGTCTGGCAAGGAGATATACAAATTGTAAGTCATTGCTCAAATTTAAAAAAAAAGTTGATAACAGAAATCTAACTGTTCAGATTTAATGCAACATATATATTTTCCTATTTTCCTATATATTTTTCAAATAAAGCCAAATATTCCAAAATTTATCTCGCGTTCATAAAAAAACTAAGAAGATTTTACTGTATATTTGTCAAAGCAGGAAGCAATCAAAAGTAATACCTTGTAATTAACCATTTGAGGATATAATGAATGAAATGGACTTTGTCAATTTACAAAACAGCCAGAGTGTAATAATTTCAAGGCTTTTTCTACAGAGTATAACACGAAGTAGCAGATGGTGTAGATAAGATCAGATTGCAATTTCTGTGTCCTATGATCTTGATCTATACTTTTTGCATAAGCAGCACATTTTGTATGTAGTGTTCTAACGGTTACTTACCTACAAAAGATTCAAACAAGAGTGTTATATTATGTCACTGAACATGCAATTTAATTTTTTAACAACAGTGCAAATATTATGTGTGTATAAATATCTCTGTGCAAACACAAGTAATAATATCATGTACTTTGGGTGTTTAGGTCATGCATTTTCCATCAGCTTCTCTGCACATAATTCTAAAATAAATGAAAGGTGAAAAAAAAAAAACTTTTTAACATTTTTGCTTGCAAATGAAAGTTTAAGAAAATTTATTTTTCTTCTTTGGTATCTAAAAATTTTACCTTCAATGAAAAATAAGTTCTTGATCCATCTAAAGTGACAAAAACATCTGAAACCTAATCTAATTCTTTACTTTATGTACAAGCTTATTGTTTTTTATTCTCTGTGGACTATATATGCACAGAAAAGCTGATTTATCAAATATTGTCTGAATTATTTCATCATTACCAACAACACCGCCTCCTGAAAACAAAGTTTACAAAGTTAAGATAAAAATCGCCTGTAATCTCTTTCATTTTAACAATGACTAATATCTCGCTTAAAATTGCACATAAACGATCTTAAAACAAAAGCTGCCAAAAAAAAAGACATTTTGTCCATCAAGATTGTAAATTTTTTCTTGACTCCATTCTTTTTTTTCAGTCTAGGGCTTAACACTTCTCTGTGGACTATATATGCACAGAAAAGCTGATTTATCAAATATTGTCTGAATTATTTCATCATTACCAACAACACCGCCTCCTAAAAACAAAGTTTACAAAGTTAAGATAAAAATCGCCTGTAATCTCTTTCATTTTAGCAATGACTAATATCTCGCTTAAAATTGCACATAAACGATCTTAAAACAAAAGCTGCCAAAAAAAAAAGACATTTTGTCCATCAAGATTGTAAATTTTTTCTTGACTCCATTCTTTTTTTTTCAGTCTAGGGCTTAACTAACACTTCATGAAAAAAAAAACATTTTTTGGAAGAAATCTTCTGAAAACACTGTGGAAAATGAGTAAATGCTTATTGCCAGGAAGTGTCCTTGTTTTGCAAGAATTCATTCTTACCTGTAACAGACATAGCCCATCATTTAACCCTTTACCACACGACAAAAATTTATACCAGTCCAAATTGAAAGCATTTGCAGACGACAATTTCAATGTGGTTCAAATGATGTGATTTTTGTTTGATAGGGTACAAAACATTGTGGGAAAAGGAGAAAATGCTGGTTACCAGCATTTTCTCCTTTTCCGACAATGTTTTCCAAAGGCTTCTATCTCAAAGGTGTTAAAAGTCGGGATTGTGTGGTAAAGAGTTAACTCTTCACCGAACAATCCCAATTATAACAACCCTGAGGAAAAGGGCTTTTGAAAATATTATGGAAAAAGAAGTGAAATGCTGGTCATCAGCATTTTCTCCTTTTCCCAAAATGCTTTCTACTCTGCCAAAGAACTTCAGTTCATTTGTACCACTTTTGGATTTGTTATCTACAGAACACTTTCAATTTTGGGAAAAAAAAAGTTTGTAATTTGGTAAATGGTAAAGCCATGTTTAAAGGACATTTGAAAACATTGTGGGAAAAGAATAAAAAGCTGGTAACCAGCATTCTCTCTTTTTCCCACAATGTTTTCTACCCTAGTCCTAATTTAGTGTGTCACCTGCAAATGCTTTTGATTCGGACCAGTCTAAAATTTTGTCGTTTGGTAGGGAGTTAAGCATGAAGTAAGATGAAACTATGTAAGATTTCCACATACCTGTATAGTTTGTCAGTCCAGTTGAGGCACAGAATCTTCCTCCTGGACAGCTTATACAATCTGTAGATGCAACAGCCCCTGTGGTAGATAAGTAGCTACCCAAGGGGCATGGGTTTGCTGTTCCAGTGCCCATGGGGCAGTAATGACCCGCAGGACAAACTTCCCCACCCTCTGCTGTTAGATTGGTTGGGTTCTGAACTGTAGCTCCCCCACTGCAGTAGAAACCTGCACTACACTGTCCATTGGGCTGGGTCAATCCTGAAAATGTGAAGGTAAAGCAATTTGTATGATAAACATTTAACTCTTTACCATGCAATCCTGAGTTTTAACAGCCCCTGAAAAAGAGGGCTTTTGAAAACCTTGCAGGAAAAGAAGAAAATGCTGGTAACCAGCATTTTCTCCTTTTCACACAATGTTTTCTATGCTTTCAAAGACAAAATGAGCCACACCAAATTTACTGATTGCCAATGCTTTCAACTTGGACAGGTCTAAAGTTTTGTTGTTTGGTAAAGATTTAAGCTTTTATAGCAAAATTTTGAAATTGTCCAAATTTAAAACAGTTGCCAACATTAACTTAGATCTGACCAAAATAGAGGGGTGTTTCTCCACCAGCATTTCT
Source organism: Tridacna gigas (assembly GCA_945859785.2). Taxonomy (NCBI): domain Eukaryota; kingdom Metazoa; phylum Mollusca; class Bivalvia; order Cardiida; family Cardiidae; genus Tridacna; species Tridacna gigas. The sequence continues at coordinate 17,613,555 of OX244037.2, read as the reverse complement.
TCTTTTTCTACAATAATACATAAGCTATTTCCCCTGGGTCTTTAAAACATTGTTTGGTAAATGGTGAAATGACCCATGGAATTTTAATTTCAATGCTGCTCTAGGGCAGGAGGTGTCAGTTTAGCAGACATTATGCAGATGTAATGTGTAGTTTGAAACTGATCTATCCTGGCTGCAAAAGCTACCTTTGTTAACCCTTTACCAGATGACAAAATTTTAGCCTTGTCCAAATTGAAAGCATTTGCAGACAACAATGTCACTGTAGCTCAAATAGTGCCATTTTCCTTTGATAGGATAGAAAACATTGTGGGAAAAGGAAAAAATGCTGGTAACCAGCATTTTCTCCATTTCCCACAATGTTTTCAAAAGCCTTCTTTCCAAAGGGGCGTTAAAAGTCGTCACTGTGTGGTAAAGGATTAAGTCCTGCTGAGAGTAAATAGACCTTTTACCACATAATCCCGATTTGAATGATCCCGAGGATGAAGCCTTTAGAAAACATCGTGGGAAAAGGAAATAATGCTGATAACCAGCATTTTCTCCTTTTCGAACAGCGTTTTCTGCCTTTCCAAAAACAAATTTTAATGTATGAGTCACTTTATTTTGTTGTCTACAAGTGCTTTCATTACCAGTCCAAGAATTTGTCATTTGATAGAGAGTTAAACAGTATTTCAGTTACGTTTTGGTAATTTTCACTTTACCACACAGTCCAGTGTTTTAGCAACTCTGAAGAAGAAAGCTTTTGAAAACATAGAAGGATAAGAAGAAAATGCTGGTAACCAGCATTTTCTTCTTTTCCCACAATGTTTTCAACAATCTCAAAGACAGATACTGTCATTCATACTCCATTTTATTTGTCATCTGCAACTCTTTCAGTTTGGACTGGTGTAAACTTTGTTGTGTGTGGTCTAATATACACTCACTTTGTAAAGCAGACCCTCATACTCACCATTTACTCCACAGTAGTAACCAGGTGTACATGACTGACAAGAACTAGCCATCTGTAAGCCTGATGTGTTGGAAAACGTCCCTGCGGTACATGGAGTCTCTACACTGGAACCTGGTGGACAGTAGGATCCTGCAGGGCACTCATATCCAGTTGTGCCATCTGTTGGGTTCGAAACATTGGGTCCACTGACACACACATATCCTGCACTGCAGTTACCAGTTGGGCTTGATAGACCTGTAACAAACATACAGGTATTGAAATTAAGACTTTACCAAATGACAAAATTCTGGACTCAACGAAATTGAAAGCATTTGCTTCAAAAGAAAAAAGGCTTTTGAATACATTGTGGGAAAAGGACAAAATGCTGGTGACCAGCATTTTCTCCTTTTTCCCCATGTTTTCTACCCTTTCAAAGACAACGTCCACAATTTGAGCCATATTAAATTTGTCATCTGCAAATGCTTTGGGCTTGGACAATTCTAAACTTTTGCTGGGGGTAAAGGAAAAATTAACTCAATCAGTTTGTGCCTTCAACAATCATTTAATCCTTCAACCAAAACATACATTTGTTCAGAAAAAAAAAGATAACCTTTTACAATACAATTCCAACTTTTAACGACCCTGATATAGAATGCTTTTGAAAACATTATCGGAAAAGGAAAAAAAGCTGGAAACCAGCATTTTCTCCTTTTCCAGCATTTTCTACCCTGTCACAGACAGAAATAATCATTTTAGCAAAATTCAATTTGTTGTCTGCAAATGCTTTCAATTTGGTCCATTCCAAAATTTTTTTCCTTTGGTAAGAGTTAAAATGGATCTTTCCAGACAATGGAAAAGATATAATTGCTTTTTTTGTAAACAAATTCTGGTAAAACATCTAACAGCATAAATCTTTGATTAGAATGCAATTTGAGCAGTCTGATCTTGATTTCCAAAATCAAAAAAGGCATCTAAGGTTGCTCTTATCATGCCTAAAGTAAGTAAAAACAAGCTTTGATCAGATGACAAAATTTTTACATATTTCCACATTAAAAGCATTTGAAGATAACAAAAATTTGAAATGTGTCATAGAAAACATTGTGGGAAAAGGAGAAAATGCTGGTTACTGGCATTTTCTCCTTTTTTCGAAAATATTTTCAAAGGCCTCAGTCTTCTCTATTTAAACTTTGGATTGTCCAGTATAGAGCTAACCCTTTACTACACAAATTCTCAGTTTTCATGACCATGAGGGGGAGAGCTTTTGAAAATGTGGGAAAAGGAGAAAATGTTGGTTTTTAGCTTTTTTTTCTTTTTCTACAATGTTTTCTGCCCTTCCAATAGGAAATCCCATCATTTAAACAACATGAGTAACTGTTGTCCATTGCTAATACTTAAAACTTGGACACACCTAAAGTTTGGTCATTTGATAATAATTCTATAGATGTACAGGTATTTACAGCCTACCTGTAGATCCACAGTATGATCCACCATCACAAGGTGTGCATTGGCTCTGCATGAGCAGTCCAGTCTGATCATTGTAGGTACCAACTGGACACGGATACAGGTTGGCTGATGTGGTGTTCTCCAAGCAAAAGTGGCCTGTTGGACAGGCTGTGGGCGTGATCACCCCAGTGGAGATATTCAGGGTCACAGTTGCCTCTACAGGATCACAGTATCTAAACAGGAAAATAAAAGTGAGAATGCAAGTGTTGTAGGGCAGAAGTTTAGAATTAAAATTGGAAAAAGAATGGTTAACTCTTTACCACCCAATCCCAACTTTTAGCAACTCCAAGGAAAAGGACAGTAAACAGGAAAATAAAAGTGGGAATGCAAGTGTTGCTGGGCAGTATTCACCCACTAAATAATGATCGTTCTGATTCTAAATTTTACGACATGCTATCTGATTGGCCAAAATTGAATGTCTTCACCAGTTAGACAGCAAGTCTTGAAGTTTAGAATTAAAATTGGAAAAAGAATGGTTAACCCTTAACCACAAAATCCTGACTTTTAGCAACTCCAAGGAAAAGGACTTTTGAAAACATTGTGGGAAAAGGAGAAAATGCTGGTAACCAGCATTTTCTCCTTTTACCATGATGTTTTTTTACCCTTTCAAGGACAAATTTCCACATTTGTGTAACAATTAGGGTGTTGTCTGCAAATGCTTTCAATTCAGACCAGTCTAATATTTTGTCATTTGGTAGAGAGTTACTGTATATTGTCCCTGATAATTCTAAGCAAGAAACAGAGCACATAGGAAATAAAAATAACCTTCTTCATCAGTTTACACATACATACAGAATTTGCAACTTTGCTGTATTGTTTTCTTGTTTGAATAACTTCTTTTCCAACAATGCTTCTCAAATCATTCAAACAATGTCTACAATAGCGAGTGACGCAATGGGTAAAAGGTGGTAACTGATTAATTTTATCATCTTTGGATAAAATTGTAAATCAGTGATAACAAACTCACTCTTTGACAAGATAATGAAATAACTTCCACAACAATACAAGCAATGATTAAATATTTTCTTACTTTCCTGCTGGACAATTCAGACAGCCTGTCTGTCCAGTGTTGTCCTGGTAAGTGCCAGCTGGACATTGTATTGGGGAACCAGTCTCTCCAGGGCAATAATGACCAGCAGGACAAGAATAATTGGCTGGAGCCGATGAGCTTTGACCTGCAGGACAGTAGTAGCCAGGTGAGCATGGTCCAGTTATGCCACCAAAGCTGGCACAGTAGTATCCCGCTGTACAGAGGTCACAGTTGGTGATGTCAATGTTGCCGGTGTTAGATGAGAATGAGCCCGCTGGACATGGTGTTGGGGCGTTGGATCCAATCTCACAGTAGTGGTTCACTGTACATAGTGTGTCATTAGGTGTGGTAGCACCACCTTGGCAGTAGTAGCCTGGAGAAAAAATTTGAGAAAACCATGAACCCTTAAATCTTTTCCTACACAGCCTAGAGTTTTAACAACCCCGAAAGAAGAGGCTTTTGAAAACATTGTAAGAAAAGAAAAAAATGCTGGTAACCAGCTTCTTCTCCTTTTTGAACTATTTTTTCTATCATTTTAAAGATACCCAAAACTTCAGTCAAACTCAATTTGCTGTCTCCTAATGCTTTTAATTTCATGAAGTCTAACTTTTTGTCACTTGGTAAAGTTAGACATCTGGATAAAATGAAATGAATCTTTACTGAAACTTAAAAAAGACTCATTATTTCCAGGCTTTTTCTGACCAACCTTTCCTATAAATACACGACAAAATTTTTTACAAAATTTAGGATAGCATTTTCTCCTTTTCCAACAATGTTTTCTCCATTTTTAAAAGTAAATCTCATCATTTGAGTAACATTTAATTTGTCGTTGGCAAATGCTTTTGATTTGGACAAGTCTCAAATTTTGTTGTGGGGTACAAAGTTAAAAAGATTTCTCATCAACTGATTGACAAAAACTTTGAACCACGTGCTGATGAATTTCAAACTGGAATTAGATGCCATAAAGAAAAGCATAGTTTTGGTGTAAAAATTCATCTATAGGCTGAGAACTTTACTTGACAGAGCTACCTATTGCTTGTAAGAAATATGAGTTATGATTGGTGAAAAGGGGATTAAATGCAGTCTCTCCAGATGACATTTGTTGAAACTTTGTGCTCTTAGTAAATTTTCTGCAAGTTTAAGGACCATCTAAGACAAAACGGATTTTATGGATCCATTATCATGTAATGACTTGCTCTGTATAATGCATCAGGGAGACGCAATAAATCCCCTTTTGCCTGAGAAAGGCTCATACCCAGGATTACCTCTTGAACTGGATATTACATGGCTTCTGGTTTTAAAAGACAAATTGTTTACAACAGCCAAATATGAGGAAGTTGCAAAAGCTCACCTTGAGCATTTCTTTTGCTTGAGCTTATATAAATCATACATACCAGGGCTGCATTGTCCCTCTGGCGCTGGTAAGCCCCATTGGCTGCAGTAGTAGCCACCATCACATGGTATTGGATAGTTTGTGCCTGAAGGACAATAAGTCCCTGGCCAACATTCTCCACCTGTGTAGTTAGTTGCTGGACAGGAACAGTTGGAAACATCTGTGGCATTGGAGTAGGGTACCGGCATGGCTTGGTAGGACAGTCCAGTGCAAAACCATCCTCCAGAACAGTTCCCTGTGGGGCTAGCCAAGCCATCAACTGTTTGAATAGTAAACCAGGGTCAGTATTCACCAGCCATTCTCAAGACAATTCTTAGTCTTATTCTCCAAGACTTTCTAAATTTGAAAGTAACACAACTTCTGATTGAATAAACCAGTTGGTTTAGCCAATTAGAAGTAACAACTGTTGTTTTACTCTCAAATTTAGAAATTCTGGGGAATGAGACTAAGAACGCTCTTAAGAATGGTTGGTAAATATGAACCCAGAATGAGGTTAAGCGACCCTGAAGAAGAAGGCTTTTGAAAACATTGTGGGAAAAGGAGAAAATGCTGGTAACCGGCATTTTCTCCTTTTCACACAATGTTTTCTACTCTACCAAGAACAGAAATTATCATTTGAGCTACAGTTATTTCGTTGTCTGCATATGCTTTCAACTTGGTTGAGTCCGTAATTTAGTCAATGACAGAGAGTTGAGATAATATCCCACATTCTGAATGGTTGCTCTCAATTAGATTCATCACACATGCACATGCAGTCTTATCTTGAATCTACACTGTCTGTTATGCTGGGGTACATGCATTTAAGTGTTTTATTACTGCCAACATCTGATATCTTTATTCAGTGCTCAAATCTGAGCTGAGTAATTCTGTCAGTCATGTACTTGGCTTGAAACCAGGGGTCATGGGTTTGATTGATGATACACAAAACATCGTATTTCCGATGTTTAATTGGGAAAGCTTGGGAGGAATACTATGTGAAGTGCTGGTAAAATATCTTCCAAGAAAGCATGGCCTGGTGCACTAGCTGCTGTGATATAACCAAAATAATGTTGAAAATTTCGTTAAACACCACACAAACAAACAACCTATGCAACAAGTTTTCATACTTACTCTCACAGTATTGACCCACTGGACATTCCAGACAGTCTATCATGCTGTTTGATCCTGTAGATGGGTTATAGTAACCTTTTGGACAAGGGTAAAGTGTGGGTTCTGTAGTGTTGTCAGGACAGTAGTACCCTGCTGGGCATGGGTTGGCTAGGTAGGATGTTGTATTCTCACGACAGTAATAGCCCGCAGGGCAAGAGTTGCAACTTGACTGACCATCGCTGTCACTGTAAATATGAAAAAAGTTTCTTTCACCTTTTACCGAACAACAAAGATTTAGATTTGTCCAATTTGAAAGCATTTGCAGACGACAAATTAAATGTAATAAAAATGTTGGAATTTGTCTTAGTAAAGACAGAAAACAACTTTAAGGGAGATGGCTTACAAAAACATTGTGGGAAAAGGAGAAAATTTGGTAACCAGCAGTTTCATCCTTTCCCGCAACGTTTCCTTCCCTTCAAAATAAGCAAATTCAGTTTTTGAATCATGTTCACTTTGTTGTTTGCAAATACTTTCAGTTTGAAAAGTTCCATTATTCTGTTGTCTGGTAAAGAGTTAAGCACAAGCAGAAGCTTAAAGTGAATTTACAAAAATATAAATATGTGAGTGATTCAGTTTTTTTTTTATTGTCCTACATTTATACATGTTAGATGTCTTACTGTAAGAAAAAAGAACAACATGCAAGTGCCAATGCTCACCTACCATTGCTTGATTTTCAGTGAAAATTTTATGTTGAAAAAAGGGGCATAACTGTCAAAAATATTTTGATGGTCACCTGCCCTTGTTGTATACATTCCCTTTGTGATAGTGAACAACTTGTTCAAATTTGAGGCAAATATCTTCAGTAATAACATAGATATTATAAATGGGCAAAGTTCTCGCACGACGACACAGATGATGATGACGCTGACAATGCCAGGGTTACTTCAATACCTCGACATTTCCTTTGAAAACAGCCGAGCTAATAAAGTGGAATAGAAAGATATAGCTTACCTATAGGTACCTGCTGAACAAGAGAGTGGGTTCGTACTTCCTTGTGGACAGTAAAACCCGGTTGGACAGATGTCTCCTGTACCAGTGTGATTCACAAGGCTGGAGGGATTTGCAATGTCCACTCCTGGAATTGTGAAACAAACAAAACCATTTTATTTGAAAATATTGTGGGAAAGGAGAAAATGCTGGTTACCAGCATTTTCTCCTTTTGCCACCATGTTTTTTTTTTTCTTTTTCAAAAGCAACATCTAAGCCACATTTGGTTTGTCATCTGCAACTACTTTCGATTTTGACCAGTCTAAAATTTTGTTGTGTGGTAAAGGGTTAAACCTTTACCACACAATCCCGAGTTTTTTAATGACTTTGATGAAGAAGGCTTTTAAAAACATTGTGGGAAAAGGAGAAAATGCTGTTTTCTGTCCTTTTTTCAACAATTTTCTATTTAGATGTAATATTTATGTTGTCGCCTGCTAATGCTTTCAATTTGGAAATGTCAAAGATATTGCTGTATGGTAAAGGGTTAAAGCATGGCTTACAACTACTTGCATGCTTTGTGTGGTATGTACCTGCAACTAGTGATTAACTCTTTACCGAACGACAAAATTTTACACAGGCCCAAATTGAAAGAAGTTGCAGACGACAAAATAAATGTGACTTGAAAATTTAAATTTGTTTTGGGAAGGTTAGAAAACATTGTGGGAAAAGGAGAAAATGCTGGTTACCAGCATTTTCTCCTTTTCCCACCATGTTTTCCAAAGGCTTCTGCTTCAGGGTCGTTAAAACCCGTGATTGTGTGGTAAAGAGTTAAGGCAAATTAGAGTGGTTATGAGCTTTATTAATTCAAAACAATACAATCACTTTCAAGCCACACTCCGGCAAAACAGAGCTTAATGCATCTCCATTATGCATAATACCAAGCAAGACATTACGTAATTTGAGACCCGTGAAATCCATTTAGTCTGACAATTCATGGGATATTGAGGAAATAGAAGTAGAATGGTGCTTGGACATGCAGAAAATTTACAAATAGCAGAAATTTTTTAACCCATATCAGCCTGTGCGGACTGCACAGACTGTCCTGAGTCGATACTTTTTGCAGATGTATTAAGCCCCCTTTTCACAGATCCTAGCTTATTTTTCATGTTTTTATGCCTCTTCAACAGACAGCTTTAGAAAACAACATGGTAAAAGGAGCAATCGTTTGTAATAAGCAGGCAATTGCTCCTCTTTTGATAATGTTTTCCATACCATTGAAAGCTGTATACATGTATTTTCTTTCCTTCAGATTTTTTTTTTCTTTTCATCTCATGTACTATTTACTGTTAACTAAAAGTATAAAATTTTGTACTGCAAGTCAAAAATGCAGACCAACCTACCTGACTGACAGTAGTACCCTGCAGAGCAATCTCCTGTAACTGTGGACAGCCCTGGAAGTTGGCAATATTTACCACCAGTACACTGGGTGCATTCAGATTCCTGTGTCAAACCTGTTGTAGGTCCAAATGTACCAGCAGGGCAAGCCTGGAAATCAGCCCCAGTACCCTGGGGACAATAATATCCCATTGGACATGGATCAGCTCTGTCTTTGTTGGTGCAATAGTATCCTGCTGGGCAGGTATAGCATACTGCAGCACCAGTGTGATTGGTGTAGGTACCATTTGGACAGAATAGGTGTGTGGTGGAACCAGTTGGACAATAGGAACCAGCAGGACATATGTTTCCTGTCACGCCATCTGTTGGAGCATTTGATGTAGCATTCATTGTACAGTAATAACCTGAAGTAAACAATGAGTCAAAGATATCAAGCTTATAGTGAATATACAAGCACCAGAACAGTCACTATGACATAATATTCTGTATATATCCCACCACAGATGTTAACCTTATCACATAGACTTAACACAAGATTGATTGTTTGGTGTTTAATGCTTTACCAAACAACAAAATTTTAGACTAGTCCAAATTGAAAGCATTTGCAGATGACAAAACAAATGTGATTCAGAATTTGAAATTTGCTATGGGAAGGATAGAAAACGTTGTGGGCAAAGGAAAAAATGATGGTTACCAGCATTTTCTCCTTTTCCTACAATGTTTTCAAAAACCTTCTTCTTAAAGGTCGTTTCAATATTATATGCCTATAGCACCAATTTCATTTTAACTCTTAACCCTTTACGAGACAAAAAAAATTCTAGCCTTCTCCAAATTGAAAGCATTTGCAGACGACAATTTCAGTGTGCCTCAAATGGTGCAATTTTTCTTTGATATGATAGAAAACAATGTGGGAAAAGCAGCATTTTCTCCTTTTTCCACAATGTTTTCGAAAGGCTTCTTTCCTTGGGTTGTAAAAAGGCGCCATTGTGCGGTAAAGGTTTAAACTACCAAGCAGCACTTTTTATACTTTTGCAGCCAAGGTGGATCAAGATAAAATTTTACAAAATGTGTAGTCTGATGTTTGATCTACACAGCCTGACACCGTTACATTGTTACCTGCAGTCAGTAGAATAGCCAAAGCATTGCATCTTTAAGGGTCCTTTTTCAATAAGGTATCACAAAATAACTGACAGTGTACATCAAAGATCAGACTTAAATTTTCTTTGCAGTCTCATCTTGATCTACACCATCTACAAAAGGCAGTCTGATCTTGATCAACATTATGTAAAAAAAAAAAAAAAAAACTTAAGTTGAACATACCACTTTAACCCTTTACCATCAAATGCCAACTTTTCACACCCCTTAGGACAAAGGCTTTTGAAAACATTGTGGGAAAAGGGTAACCAGCATTTTCTCCTTTTCCCACAATGTTTTCTACTATATTGAAGAAAAAACCACATTGAGCCACATTGAAATTGTTGTCTGCAAATGCTTTCAATTTGGATGGGTCTAAAATTTTGTTGTGTGGTAAAGGGTTAAGAGTTTAAGTATAAGATTTAAAACAATGACTACCACTACAAATATTCTCACTCTCGTAGAAGTTGGGACCAAATTGAAAAAAAATTTTTAGACCACACAGTTTACTCATTGAGCAGCAAAGATTAGATATTATTCTCTATTCTGGATATTCTCTACCATTACATGTCAACTAAAACTAAACACATTGTTTTAAACATTTGATGAAGACATTAAAATTGTACAGGAGAGAAAATATAAAATGAGCCAGAGTACTACTGGGACTGTTACAGTGCAACTGTTGCCATCTGTTGCCTTATCACTGGATTACGAGAATATTCAACCGCCCATATCTGTGAAATATTGACGGATTAGAATGAAAACTGGAGGTACTTAGGTTTCCAAAGTAGGAAAGCTTCTATTAAAATTTCAACCAAATTGGCCAGAAGTGTGAGGAGAAAAAGGGGACACAAAACTGTGTCTACAGCCCAATAACTGCTTACATCCCAGCCCACTTCATTGTTGTTGATGGTGTAATAAGAGAACATTATAAAAAGTATAGTACAAAATTACCTTGTAAACAATCTCCACCAACTGTAGACATTCCAGTTTGATCACAATATTTGCCAGGTGTGCAGGACAGACAGTCTTCAGATGTAGTCCTCTTAGGGTAGGGCTGATAAGTTCCCGCTGGGCATGCTGTAGGTTGATGACTTGACATTGGACAATATGACCCAGTTGGACATTCATCACCATAAGACCTAGAAACCGGGGTGGCCTCTTCTGATGCATTGCTACAATAATACCCTGCACTACAATTTCCAGTTGGTGTAGTGAGACCTGCAGATGCACAGTACTGACCAGGTGGACAGAATGTACAATCAGATAGGGCTGTTAGTTGAGGTGCTCCTCCATAGGTACCTTTCGGACAGTTGACAAAGTTTGGTGATGCAGTTATACAATAGGAGCCCTGTGGGCACTGGCCCCCGTTGGATGTGGGGTTAGGATCTGTAGCTCCACCAGTACAGTAATACCCAGCAAGACATTCACCGGTAGGCTGCACCAGGTTAAGTGTCTGACAATAATAGCCAGGTGTACATTGGGTACATTGAGATTCATTTGTCAAGGCTGTAGAATTACTGAAAGTTCCAATTGGACAAGGGTACTGGCTAGAGGTCTGGGTACCTTCTGGACAGTAGAAACCAGCTGGACAATCTTTTGGTGTGACAACTCCATGAGTAGCTTCGCCCACACCACTTTGCTCTTCTGCAATAGCCTCATTTTGATCGCAATATTTACCTGCTGGACATATCAGGCATGCTATCTGTCCGGCACTGGGCTGGTAGTAACCTGATGCACAAGGAGTTTCCATGGAGCTTCCCTCTGGGCATTCATGACCTTCAAGACACTGGTTCCCTGTTGGTTGTGGCATAATACTACCTGCAGGACAGAACCAGCCTCCTGTACAGTTACCATTGGGTAGATCCCTGCCTGTCCCTGAACAATACTGTCCACCTGTACATGGCAAACAATTGGATGTATTCTCATTTCCATAGGCATTACTAAAGGTACCTTCTGGACAAGGTGTGGGTGCCTGGCTTGCTGATGGACAATAGTTACCCTTTGGACAAATGTCTCCAAATGTCTCATTCACCGGGTTTGGCATGGTAGAAGCCAAACTACAGTAGTATCCCGCAAGGCAAGGTCCAGTAACTGCAGATAGTTCATCTGTTTCACAGTAATAACCTCCAGTGCAATCTGTTGGGCTTGAAGAGCCAGTTGGGCAAAATGTTCCCGCTTTACATTTACCACCAATGCTTGTAGCTGGACAATGGCAGTCAGCACCAGTATCATTTCCAACAACCCCGGGCCTGTCTGACCATGACCCCAGTGTACAGTAGAAGCCTCCAGCACAATCTCCAGCAGGTGCTGACAGCCCCAAAGATGGACAATATTTACCACCATCACACAATCGACATGCTGCATCACTGTTAGCTTGTGAATTAGGATTGTATGTTCCATTGCCACATGGATATTGGTTAGAGAATTCAGTGTTCACTGGGCAGTAGTGACCTGAAATGGATATTAAAATCAATTTTTAAATCTTTACCAGATCACAAAATCTCGAACTACTGGTAATCCAAAATGGAAGCATTTGTAAATGATGAATGGAATTTGGCAAAATTGATAGAATCTATCTTACAAAGGGTAAAGAAAAACATTGAGAAGACCAGCCTTTCCTCAATTTCCCACAATGTTTTCAAAAAGCCTTCTCTTTCAGGCCTTATTAACTCTTTACCAAACGACAAAATTTCAGACTCATCCAAATTGAAAGCATTTGCAGACGACAAATTAAAAGTGACTGAAAATTTGTAATTTGTTTTGGGAAGGGTAGAAAACATTGTAGGAAAAGGAGAAAATGCTGGTTACCAGCATTTTCTCCTTTCCCCACAATGTTTTCAAAAGGCTTCTTTCTCAGGGTCGTTAAAAGTCGGGATTGTGTGGTAAAGGATTAACTCTTTACCACACAACCCCAACTTTTATCTGCATTAACTGGTAGTAAAGAACATGTAGATCTAATAAGAATATACAGTTTTGTACAGTTCATTTGGTACAAGCTAATCCAACCAAGCCAAAAGAATAAGTCTCACAGAAAGTATTCAAATGTAAATGTAAAATGCATGATTGTAAGCTTTTATACTGCTGAAACAGTTTTCAGTATTTATAATTTCTACTCACTGTATACATGCTTTGATTATTTTCACCATTAGGCTGCTAAGTGCAATGCAAAGACCTTTTGCAGACAGTGTAGATCAAGATCAGATTGCACAGAGCATGCAGTCTGATCTTGGATCTACACTGCTCCATATGGAGATATTTTTTTCCAAAAAAGAAGTTTGAAATAGCATTATTCGGGGTTTTACTATAGGCCTTTAAGTTTCACTTATCTAGTAGGTCAAGGATTAACACAAAAAAGTTATACATGTATATCAGAAACATAATATTAACCCCTAGAGCACTGAATCAACCCTACAGACATTCTAAATCTAGAAATAAGACCCAAATAAATGCAATGTCAAGGTCAATTTTGTCTAGAATGTCTCAGCAAAGCAGACAGTATGGATCAAAGGTCAGACTGCACATTTTGTACAGCGTGATTTTGATCTACAATGGCTGCAAAAGCAACTATACTAGTGAAAGGTTCTTTGATTGTTAAAGCAGTGTTGTATTGTCTTTTCCGTTCAATTTTTGAATACATGTATTCAAAGGAATACATTTACATAAAGAAACACAAAATATAATTATGTGACCCTAATTAAACCTTAGGCTGCTAAGTGTGACCCAAGGTCTTTTTGTAGACAGTGTAGATCAAGATCAGACTGCACAAAATGTGCGGTCTGATCTTGGATCTACATTGTCCAGTAAGGAGCTATTTTTGTCACAAGAGAATAACTTTAAAATAGCAACTTTCAGGTTTTCATTATCGGCTTGAAACTTCAGTTAACTCTTTATCACACAATCCCGAGTTTTAACGATCCCAAGAAAGAAGCCTTATGAAAACATTGTGGAAAAAGAAGAAAATGCTGGTAACCAGCATTTTCTTCTTTTTTCCACAATGTTTTCTAACCTATCAAAGACAACTTTCATGACTTGAACACATTTATATTGTCATCAGCAAATGCTTTCAATTTTGACAAGTCTACATATTTGTTGTGTGGTAAAAGATTAACTTATTTAGCGGGTTAAGGGTTAAAGAATGAAAGGCAGTGTCTCAAGTCAGTAAGCAGTCACACATTTTTTTATGGATTCATTGTCATAGGAAACTAAAAACCCTTTATCAAACAATCCTTTGTTTTATCAACCTCTAGAAATAAAACTTTTGAAAACATTCTGAAAAATGGAGAGCATGCTGGAAAGCCGAATTTTCTCCTTTTCCCATATTTTTTTCCAAACCTTAAAAAGACAAATTCAATCATTTGAGCCACATTTCACTTGTTGTATGAAAATGCTTTTATTTGGAAGAGTCTAAAATTTTCTCATTCAGTATAGAGTTTAAAGGTATAACTTAAAGATTCCAAATATACTACATACAACTCTGAGGTCAAGTATGTTTTTCCTAGAGAAGTTCCAGGATGGCTGCCTTTGTGATGTGGACCTATTACATACAAATGAGCCATGCTCTGGCAAAATGGGGTTTAATGCATCTCCAAGATGCATGATTCCAAGCAAGTCATCATATAATTATGGATCCATTCAATCCATTATATTTCATATAACAACCAAATGAACCACGAGATACAATGGTCCTTGGACATGCAGAAAATTGACAAATAGCACAAAGTTTTGACCCAGGTCAGGTGGTGCAGACTGTACAGGCTGACCTTGGTCAATACTTTATGCAGATGCACTATAGCCCCTTTTCACAGAACATGGCTCACATGTATTGTGCTGTGTGAAAATGCACTTTCATGCATCTGCAATCTGCGCAGGCTGACCTTAGTAAAAACTATTTGGAAATTTTCTGCAAGTCAAGCAACCAATTTACCTCATGATTCAGTCAATTTTCAGACAAAAAAAGATTCATATTAATCCTAGGCTTGTTCGATATAACGCATTATAAAGATGCATTCAACCAGTCTCTCATTTCTCAGAGCACTGCTGAAATAATACAAATGAGCCATGCTCTGTGAAAAGGGGGCTTAATGCATCTCCATGACGCAAGATACCAAGCAAGCAAACACATAATTGTGGATCCATAATAGCCCCCTTTTTTAAACAACCAACTGGATTGTGAGGTAGAATGGTCCTTTGACACATAGAAAATTGACTATTAGTGAAAAGTTTTGCCCCAAATACTTTTCACAGATGCATTAAGCCCCCTTCTCACACAACAAAGCTTAAATAAATTGGATTATCGCAATTCATCTAAATATCTCCTTCTAACCCTTTACCAGATAACAATTTCAAAGCAGTTGAGATCTAAAAATTGAATGTGAATGAAATGATAAGATTTGTCTCAAAGTGGTCAGAAAACATTGTGGAAAAAGGAGAAAATGCTGGTTACCAGCATTTTCTCCTTTTCCCACAATGTTTTCAAAAGCCTCTTTTCAAGGTTGTTAAAACATGGGATGTGTGGTAAAGGGTTGAAAGTAAATAGTAAGTAACTGGGTCCAGTTGGATGAAGAAACTTCAGTCTTTTATAGAACTCAAATCTGCAAACAGACTTATTTTCGTACTTAAGTTGAGTTTGTTATTCATGACGCATTTCACTAACATTAACAGACTTAGGTAACATTCTCAAGTCCTGCTTTTACACAACGTTTCGGACTCAACTTAGCAAAATAATGCGCTTAATGTCTATTAATTGACTTAAGTCCATTTATTTTGTTCAGCCGAGTCTGATACATAGTGTCAACACAGGATTTGCAAACATTACTACAGTCTGTTAATGTTGCTGAAACATGTCTTAAATGACAAACTCAACTTAAGTCAGAACCTAGGACCCTTAGTAGATTTGAGTAAAATAAGAGACTTTGGTTTTTTCATAAAACTGGGCCCTGGTTCGTGAACACTTACCAGTTGGACATGCGACAGGACTTGAGCTTCCAGCAACACAGTAAAAACCGGCAGGACAAGCTGTACATGAGGATTGTTGTTCCACATTGTTGTAGGTACCTGCAGGACAATCTTGGGCAACTCCTGTACCATTCAAGCAATATTTCCCAATTGGACATGGTCCTCCAGTAGAGTCTGTAGTCACAGGTGTGGCAGTCGTGGCCCCAGAGGAGCAGTAGAAACCTGCAGCGCACATTCCAGTTGGTTCAGTCAGACCATCAGCATCACAGAAGTAACCTGCAGTACAATTCTTGCAGTCAGAGGCTGAAGTTCTCAGGGTAGTGTTACTGAATGTTCCTATTGGACAGGGTGTTGGGGTCACAGTTCCCTGTTCACAATAGTGGCCCACTGGACAGATACCTCCAGTACCCACAGTTCCTGGTGGGGTTGCAGTGTCCACTCCTGACTGGCAATAATACCCAGCATCACAAGGTCCTGAGACGGCTGTTAAGTTAACACCTCCACAGTAATATCCTCCAGTACATTGGATACAGTCTGATTCTTGAGATAGTCTTAATGTTGCACTGAAAGTGCCTGCAGGACAACTCTGCCAAACACTTCCTGTATTGGCAGGGCAATAAAATCCAGCAGGGCAATCTAACTGACTGGATCCATCCTCACAATAAAACCCTGCTGTACATGAGAAACAGGCTTCTGCTAAAGTATTTGGCATGTATGATCCTGGGCTGCAAGGTAATGGGGAGGGCCCTGTTCCTGCTGGGCAATAATGTCCAATTGGGCAAATGTTTCCAGTGGTACCATCAATAGGTGTAAAGGATGTGGCATTGGCTATACAGTAATACCTTGATGAACAGTTACCAGAGGGCGCTGTCAGGCCAGGGCTGTCACAGTATTTACCGGCATCACAACTTCTGCAGTCACTAAGACTTGCCATACCTGAAAGTAACAGGTGATATATACTATTATTCCTTTACATAGTAAACATTTTAATAACCCTATGTCTTTCCAACACCAAAGATGGCTTCTGAAAACAAGGTGGGACATGGAAAAAAAAAATGCTATTTAATGGCATTTTCTCCTTTTCCATTTTCCCCATCAAATGCTTTTATTTGGATGAGTATAACATTTTTTGGTATGCTGACATGTTCACATAAAGTCAATTCCATTTTATCCACAGAATTTTTTTGTCAATGAAGAATTAATTTAGATCATTATAAAATTTTGTTGCCCAGTAAAGAGTTAATACACTCAACACAAGAATAGAAACACAACTAGATACTCTAGTTAACCTTTTTTCCACACACTCCCGAGTTTTAATGACCCAAAAGAAGAAGGCTTTTGAAAACATTGTGGGAAAAGGAGAAAATGCTGGTAACCAGCATTTTCTCCTTTTCCCACCATGTTTTCTACCCTATCCGAAACAGAAATAATTATTTTATCAACATCTAATTTGTCCTCTGCAAATGCTTTCAATTTGGTCCAGTCCAAAATTTTGTCATTTGGTAAAGAGTTAAAAGAGCTTGCAAAAATTTTACCCAGTTTTCACAATCACCAACATCACTTGAATGTTTTGGGGGTAAACTATGAAATTTCAATTATGTTTGTATGACACTTTATAGAAACAAATAAACTTTATAAGAGCACTAACTATTCTACCTTGATCTGGGTTGTAGGTACCAGGAGGACAATCTTCTGGTTCAAAGGAGCCAGCTGGACAATAGGAACCAGCAGGACAAATATTACCAGTGGCGCCATCTGTAGGATTGCTGTCTGCCGCTCCCCCAATACAGTAATAGCCTGGGTCACAGTCTCCCGACACAGCAGAAAGTCCTTCTGAACCGCAGTATTTGCCTTGTGTGCAAGAAACACAGTCTGATAGTTGTTCTTTAGTTGTCTGAGAATTGAAAGTTCCATTCGGGCAAGGATATTCAGTGGAATAGTTGGTACCTACAGGGCAATAGTAGCCTGCAGGGCATGGCTCAGGGTTTTGGACACCATGGGAGCATACAGTGGAATTCTGTACAGTGCCATCACAGTAATATCCAACAGGACAGGTTTTACATGATATCTGAAATAGGACACACAAGAAATGAGCCATGCTCTGGCAAAAGGGGGCTTACTGCATTTCTATGATGCATTATACCAAGCAAGTCATCACATAATTATGGATCCATAAAATTATATTTTGTTTAATAACCAACTGAATCTGGAGGTAGAATGGACCTTGGACAAGCAGAAGGTATACCAAAAGCAAAAAGTTTTGATCCATGTCAGCCTGCACAGACTGTGCAGGCTGACATGAACCAAAACTTTTTGCAGATGCATTAAGTTGCCTTTTCAAAGAGCATGGCTCAAATATGAGATATAAAATGGTAACAGAAGAGCTAAATTTCTGTAATATCCTTATTCTATCATAGAAAAAACAAGAATACAACATTCCTGCATTTGCTTTTTTTCAGTGAAAATTCCAAGTTACAAAAAGGGGACATTACTGTGTAAAAAAGAATTCAGGATAACCTGCCCTGACTGTATGGGTTCTCCTTTTGAACAATCCTGTCTTTTAACAACCCTGAGAGAAGAGGCTTTGGGAAAAAAAGATTAAAAATGGACAGACTCAAAGACCTCTTGCAGACAGTGTAGATCAAAAGCAGACTGAACAAAACGTGCCATCTGATCTTGGATCTACACTGTCCAATAAGGAGATATTTTTCCTCAGGAAAAATAACTTTGAAATAGCCAATCTCAGCTTTTTAGTATCAGCTTGAAAGTTTCTTTTAAGTTATTCAGCAGGTTAAGGGTTAAATCATTTTTGCAATCTAACTGAGCTACATGGCTTTAATACTCACCTCTTGAATGACATTTTCAGTCTCTGATGTGGTACAAAACATTACAGGAAAAGAAGAAAATACATTGCTTTCAAAGCCTTTTCTCCCGTGATTGTATATTCTTTGCTAATGGGTTCAGCAGTGACATAATATTACCTGTCCAAATTCATCCTGGTACTCCCCAGATGGACAAGCCAGAGCTGTTGGGCTCCCAGCGGGGCAGTAGCTACCAGGGGTGCATATATAATCTGGGGGCCTGAACACAGATTGACCACTTGGACAGTAGTATCCACTTCCACACTGGCCTGTTGGTTCAAGCAAACTGGTTGTGTGGCAGTAGTATCCTGAAAATTGTAAAACAAAGAATCAGGGCCCCTATCCTTAAGAAGGTTCTTTGTCTTGTTCTCCAGAATTTTCTAAGTATGAAAGTAACATGACTTCTGATTGGTTTAGGAATCAGAAGTTGTGTTACTTTCAAATTTAGAAACTCTTGGAGTATAAGACTCAGAAAGTTCCTAAAAATGGGTAGTGAATACAGACCAAGACTTTATATCTCAACATTAAAGAGAACAAGAAATTCATTGGATTAACCCTTATCCTGCTAAAATAAGTGAAATGAAACTTTCACGTCAATAGTACAAAACCAAGATTTTGTCATTTCAAAGATATTTTTGGGTGAAAAAAATCTCCTTATCAGACAGTGTAGATCCAAGATCAGACTATACTTTCTGTGCAGTCTGATCTTGATCTTCACTGTCTGCAATAGGTCTGTGAGTCACGGGTAGCAGCCTATGGGTTACTGGGAAAAAGTATAGAAGGATAATGAGAAAACAGGTAAGGGAGGATAGAAAATGGTGGCATTTTCTATGCCAAAGTCTTTGCCAGAAAGCCATTTACAGAAATGTCTCTATTTGCAACAATAGTTTCAAAAGCAATTTAGAGGATGAGCCTTGACATGTAAATAATGAGCCTTGACATGTAAATAAAATCGAGATTTCAAGCTGTTCAACCATTAACCCTTGTCCTGCTAATTAAATTTAAAAAAAAAACGTTCATAGCAAAAAGTCGAATACACATGTAATGTTATCTGAAGAAAAATATCTCCTTATCGGAGAGTATAGATCAAAGATCAGGCTGCACATTCTGTGTAGTCTGATCTTGATCTACAATGTCTGCAAAAGGTCAGTGAGGTGCGCTTAGCAGCTTAAGGGTTAAAAACAACTGTCAACATTTACAAAATACTTTTCTTAACTAGCTAGTCTGCCTGTTTAACATATTACCACACTGTTTTCATAAGCTTTCTTCCTCAGTATCAAAAAAACTTTGGATTGTGTGATAAATGATCACTTGGTCAACAAACTAACCTGCAGTGCAATTGTTGCAGTCTGACATAGCCTGGTTCCCTGTGCTATTACTGAATGTTCCAGCTGGGCAGGGAGTTGGGGATGGAGACCCAGCAATACAATAATACCCTGCAGGGCAAATATCCCCTGTTACTCCATCTGTTGGGTTAGGTTGGGTGGCATTGGCAGTGCAATAATAGCCAGCACTACATACTCCAGTCTCTGCTGATAAGCCATCACTGGCACAATAGTAGCCTGAAAAACAAATACAAGAAGAATCAATGTATACATAAACACCAAGGAAAAAAATGCCATGTTGTTAATTATGTTGTTTTTGCAGTCAGTGTAGATCAAAATAGAATTAGACTGAACAGAGCATTAAGTCTGACTTTGCAATTACCAATTGTCCGCTACATCACAGCATATCCTTACTGAAGTAATTTTGAAGTTGCAATATTTTGGCTTTTTTCATAAATGAGAAGCCCTATTTCTGCCTGATATTGATCTAAACTGTCCAAAAAGGCAGCTAATTAGCCAGCAGTATGCTTAAAATTGGAATGTACTAGTGACTTTATTCCATGATATACTTATCAGACTACAAAATATTAGATTTCTGTTTTGAAATCATTTGCAAATGCCAATAAAATGCACAAAAGATGATTTGTTAAGAAAATATAGTGGGCAAAGGAGCAAAAGCTGGTTTTTCTCCTTTTCGTCCAATGTTTCAAAAGCCATTTTCCTCAAGAACATCAAAATAAAGGATAGCTGGGTAAAGTGTTAAATACATGACAGTGATAGACTCACCTCCTGTGCATGGAGTTGGGCTCCCTGATCCAGCTAGACAGAAGAAACCCATTTTACACTGACCACCTGTCTGGTTGTTAGGGCAATAGCAGTCAGGATCTGTATAATTGCCTATATCCATTGGCTGGTCAGACCACGCCCCCTGGACACAGTACCACCCACCAAGACAGTCTCCAGATACTGCTGATAGTCCAGCTGCTCCACAATATTTTCCTGATGGACATGGCAGACAGTCGTCAATGCTGGTTCTTCCAGTACTGGGGTTGTAGTAGCCCTGGCTACAAGGATACTGGTTGCTGTGCTGGGTACCATTTGGACAATAATGTCCTCCAGGACAAACATTAGTCGAGTAATCAGTGGAGTTTTCAAGGCAATAGTAACCTTCTGGACATAATGTACAGGCAGATGCTCCAGTGGAAACACTTAAATAGAGGGGAAAAAAAAAAACATAACCAACCTCAATCTCTCAAGGTATCATTTCTGATGGACTTCTAAAGTGGAGTATCCTAACTTTCAGCTCTTAACTCTTTGATAGGCAATTAGAGGTTTTAGACTCTTCAAGAACAAATCAAAATTTGACTAAAAAGTAATGTCTTTGAAAGGGTTGAAAACATTGGGGAAAATGTTTTCAAGGGGCTATTTTCTCAGGCACATTAACCCTTTCCCAAACAACAAATTTTAGACTCTTCCAAATTGAAAGAGTTTGCAGACGACAATTTTAAGTTTGATGAAAATGGCAGAAAGTTCTCCAAAAGGGTAGAAAACACTGTGGGAAAAGGAGAAATTGCTCGTAACGAACAATTTCTCCTTTTCCCACAGTGTTTTCAAAAGAACTGTACTGCAACCACGTAAAAACCAGGGCTTGTTTGGGAATGAGTTAAAAGGTTTTGTAAAGGGCTAATTAGCCAAGTAAATGAGTCATGCTCTGGCAAAAGGGGATTTAATGCATCTCCGTGATCCATGGTACCTAAAAAGTCATCACATAATCATGGACCCATGTGATTCATTTTGTCTAAAAAATGGCTGAATCATGAGACAGAACGGTCCTTGGACATGCAGGAAATTGACCAATAGCAAAAAGTTTCCGCCCAGGTCAGCCTGTGCTGACTGACTGCGCAGGCTAACCTAGGTCGATACTTTTTGCATATGCATTAAGTCCCCTTTTCACAGAGCGAGGCTCAAATATGTTGGCTAAAGTGAGAAGAAAAATAAGAGACAAGATGATACAAATCTAAACTTGACAGATACTGTCTGTAAAAAAATCTCTGTTTCAATTCTTAACTAGTTGACAAAAGTTTAAATCTGTTCATTTTGAAATCACTGAAATATGACAAATCAAACATGGCTCTAAACATTTGTCTTCTATGAGGTAGAAAATATTATTGGAAAAGAAGAAATTGCTAGATATCAGTATTTTTTCCTTTAACAAATTCTTTTCAAAAGCCCTCATCCTTAAGATTATCAAATAATTGGAGTTTTTTATAATGGGTTACCTGGCATTTCAAGTGCTGACACACTTCCATGTGGTCTGCTGTGTAGCTGAAAATTCTTGCTAGTACTCAATGCTAATGCCAGAATTTGATTAGCTCTGAGAGGATTTATCCCTTAGGCTGCTAAGCGTGACTCAAAGACCGTTTGCAGACCATGCTGATCAAGGTAGACTGCACAGAATGTGCAGTCTGATCTTGGATCTACACTGTCCAATAAGGATATATTTTCCTAAAAAAATAACATTGAAATAACAATATTTATGTTTTTACCATCAACTTGGAAGTTTCTTTTTACCTATATAGTAGGATAAGGGTTAAATGATGAACATCTACCTGTAAGTCCCACTAGCACAACCCAGAGGATAGCTGGTTCCCACAGGACAGTAATGACCAACAGGACATGGTCCCCCTGTGCTGTCCACTGTAGGATTGTTGGGTACACTTGCACCTGTGAGGCAATAGAAACCTGCATCACAATCTCCTGTTGGCTCTGTGAGTCCTGTTGACCCACAGTACTTTCCATAGGAACAAGGTGTACATTGACTTGACATGGTTAAACCTGTTGTATTGCTGAACGTGCCCTGAGGACAGGGGTCAGGATATACAGTTGCTGCTAAACAAAAGCTTCCTGCTGGACAGGTACCAGAAGTTCCATAGTTTCCTGAGGGTGTTGCAGACTCAGCACCAGCTGTGCAGAAGTATCCGGGACTGCAATCACCAGCAATAGTTGTGGCTGCAAGGCTATCACAATATTTGCCTCCTGTACATGGGGTACAGTCACTTTCAGTTGCTAGTCCAGTGCTATTACTAAAGGTGCCTATTGGACATTGCTGAAAGACAGTCCCTGTTCCGGCTGGACAATAGTTACCCACTGGACAATCTATTGGGTTTATACCATCAAGACAATAATGACCTGCAGTGCAGTTATCACATTCTGACATCCCTCTGTTTGGCATGTAGGTGCCATGTTGACAAGCTAATGGTACAGTGGTACCAGCTGGGCAGTAATGTCCAATGGTACACCGATCTCCAGTGGTACCATCAGTGGGTGTGGCAGTTGTGGCACCACCACTACAATAATAGCCTCCACTACACAACCCTGTAGGGACCACAAGCCCTGTTGTTGCACAGTAACTACCGCCTGTGCAGGCTGGACAGTCTCCACTAGTGGACAACCCAGTACTGTTTGATGCCGTACCAACTGGGCAAGGTGTTGGAGTAGGTGTTCCTGTACCACAATAATTTCCTTCTGGACAAGATTGACCTGTTGTACCATCTGTCGGGGTGGCTGTGGAAGCTCCACTTATACACCAGTACCCAGCAGCACAGTCCCCTGTATGTAAAACATAACAGTCTAATTGGAACTGAAATCTATTGTACCAATCAGCATGATTACTTCATTGATGTTCTATAAACAGAATAGAAATGCAAAAGACTAACACAGAATAGGTACTATGAATTTTAAATCTGTAATTCATGATTTAAAAGATTAATTAATTTTTCATCTTATAAATTTCAACCAAAAAACCATTTGAGCCATGCCTTGTGAAAAGGGAGTTAATATATCTGCAAAAAGTATTGACTTGGGTCAGTCTGAACAGTCCTTATAGGCTGATCTAAGTAAAAAATTTTTGCTATTGGTCAATTTTCTTCGTTCCAGAGGACAGTCTACCTCATGATTCAGTCGATTATTAAACAAAATTGATTTTATGGACCCATAATCATGTGATGACTTGCTTGGTATCATGCATCACGGGGATGCATAGAACTCCTTTGGCTAGACCACAGCTCATTTGGTTAACCCTTAACAAATGACACACTTTTTACATTTTACTGCACAAGATCAAACAAACACTCATACGTAAAACATAAGAGTGTATGTGGAACTAAAATGCTTTTACAGTCTTTCTTCAGTCTACCTGTGTTCCGTTGTTCAACCAAACTTGTATGATTGCCAAATTTAAGATATATGTACACGTTTTGTATGAATTTGCAAACAACAAAACTAAAATGTGGTTCAAACAATGATAGTTCTCTTTGAAAGGGTAGATGACGGTAGGGAATGGAGGAATTGCTGGTTACCAGCATTTTCTCTTTTCTCTATCCTGGATCTACACTATCTGCTATTACTTCAGATATTCTCACCAAATAAATTTTGATACTGAAATATCAAGTTTTTTTATTGACTGAATATGTGATTAGTTTACTTGGCACTCTACAACTTTAATGCTTCACCAAACACCAAAATTCTACAAAACTGAAAGCATTTGCAGACGAAAAAATAATTGTGACTTAAAAATTGAAAGTTGTGTTGGGGACGTTCGAAAGCATTGTGGGAAAAGGAGAAAATGCTGGTTACCAGCATTTTCTCCTTTTCCCACAATGTTTTCAATAGGTTTCTTTCCCAAGGTCACTAAAATTCGGGATGGGTGGTAAAGGAATATAAATATATAAAAGACGCACCTGTCACAGCTGTGGCACCTATGTAATCACAATACTTTCCAGCATCACATGGTGTGCACTGAGCAGCAGACTGAAGTGTTGTCATGTTGCTATAGGTTCCCTTTGGACATCCATACTGAGTGCTGAATTCTGTACCATTAGGGCAGTAGTAGCCCTGAGGACATGGGTAAATTGTATAGTCCACAATGGGTGCATTTGAAACAATGCAGTAGTAGCCTGAAATAAAGAAAAAAGTTCATTGGTTGAATGGTGTTTTACATTGCTTTCCAGATTGTTTTAGTCATATCCCAGCAACAGCTGACATATTCAGGTATGTCCTTGGTATCACCAGTCTTTGACTGGGACCCTAAAGTGTCTTTGCTAAGGAAATTCCTATGAATATCCCAGTTCTGCTAGTAGGCTCAAACTCTGGAAAAAAGGTAGTTTTACAAAAATTAAGTTTATTAATGAAATTATGAGATTTTTTTTATTAGAAATATGTATATTTCTACTAAATTCTAACATAAGGACAATTGGATAATGACATACTTTTGGCATACCTAAAATCTAACGCCGCAATACAATAGAGTGTAAACAATAAATGAAAACATTAATTTGTAAACAATAAATGAATAAAATTATCAAATCATTTCTACTCTTTACCTGTAAGTATGTCAGATTTTATCATGCAATGAAGTTAGTTTTGACAAGAAAAAAATAAATTACAGTGACATTACGTGTACCAAGAGAACACTAGTACTGTACTAAATGACGAAAAGTAATCACTTTGAAATAGATATCTCCAATAAAGAATTAGAGTGAAATTTAACCCTTTCCCTTTCAATCCCAAGTTTAATGTCCCTGAGAAAGAAGGCTTTTAAAAACATTGTGGGAAAAGGAGAAAATGCTGGTAACCAGCATTTTCTCCTTTTCCCACAATGTTTTCTACCCATTCCTGAACAAATTCTATCATTTGAAAAACATTTCAGTTGTCATCTGTATATTCCTTCAACATGGATGAGTCTAAAATTTTGCCATGTGGTAAAAGGTTACGGGAACAAAAACCTGTCAATAAAACAATGCAACAATACCATTCATCACCTCTACCAGAAGACCAACAGAGAATAGTACATTACCTGCAGGGCAAACTTTGCATGTGGACTGACCCAGTTCATCCTGATAGGTGCCAGATTCACAAGCAGTCCCATTGAAATTACCGCCTGTACAGTAGTAGCCTGCGGGACACAGTACCTCAGTGCTTGAACTTGATCCTGTAGGGCAGTAGTAACCTGAAACACAACACAAAAATCACATAGTAACCTGGAACATTACAAAAGAATGGTTTCTATTCTAGGATGTGCGATTGCCAGATTCACACTAATTTTTTCCAGATCCAGCATAAATTCAGACCCATTGTGTGACAATCATGTGTAAAAAATTAACAATGAAAAAATCTCAAAACAAGGGATTTCCTCTTGCCTCACAGAAAATACTGCTGTTTTGAATAAAACAGCATTATTGCCGAAGCTGTTTTCGCAATGTATTATGTCCAGTAAAGTAACCTCCCTTGATGGGGAGCGGGTCGAACCAGCCCGCTTACAAAACAGCCTGATCCAAAACAGCCCACTATACCAAACTGATGACCTTTGATGTTTCTAAGGCACTTACAGACTTAAAATCCAAGGAGTAAAGAAGGATAATCTAGAAACTGTCTTTCGGCTTGTAAACAAGACACCTGATGTCACTGTATAGTCTCCGACAGGAATAAACGTCTGTTATATGAGCTATATGTTTCCTATCTGTTCGAAAATTTTCCCCCTATTTTTTGAAAATCCCTCTATTTTTTAGAAAGAGGGGAGAATAACTCCCCTTATTTTCAGTTTGTAGGATATTAAACTGAAATGCAACATGTAAACCAGTTTTAACCTTTAGCCGAACACATTGTTCTTGAGTTTTAAATGAAAACATTGTGGCAAAAGGAGAAAATGCCAGTAACCAGCATTTTCTCCTTTTCCCACAATGTTTTCTACCCTATCAAAGATAAATTTCATCATTTCAGCCACAATGAATTTGTCCTCTGCAAAGACATGTCTACATTTTTGATGTGTGGTAAAGAGTTAACAGAACACAAATTTCTAGACATATCATATTCAAAGCATTTGCAGATGGCAAATACTTGTTTCAAGTATTTTCTCCTTGGTTCTCAACATTTTCAAAGTCTTCTTCAGGGCTGCTAAAACCTGATTGTGATAATATTCAGATCTTCCCCTTCTTCTAACATTCTAATAGAATGAAGGCTAATTTTTGGTTTTGACATACATTTTTTTTTAACCCTTAACCCTTTACCAAACATTCACATTGTTTTAACAACCCTAAGGAAGTAGTTCTTTAAAATATTGTTTGAAAATGAGAAAATGCTAGCAACTTTTCTCATTTTTTCAACAATGATTTCTACTCTATCACAGGTTAATTCCATCAGTTGGGCAAATTTTCACTTGTCATCTGCAAATGACAAACATTAAATTCAAACACATCTAATATTTTGTTATCTAGGAAAGAATTAACCTGCTGTATTTTACAGCTGACTTTTTAAAACATTGGTTTTGTTACTTTTTTTTTTTGCATTTGACAGTAATTGCATGATTACGACCAATGACAGAGCTTTTGAGAGTGTAGATCAAGCTCAGAATGCACATAGCAACGTAAGACTGACATTTTGTACATACCCGCATCACAGGGTCCTGATGGAGATGTGAGACCTTGACTTCCACAATAGTAACCCTGGGTACACTGATCACAGTCACCAGCCACCTGGTTCCCTGTTTTGTTGGAGAAGGTACCCAATGGACATCTAGATGGGTTACTTGTTGATCCAGTGCCTAAAGTATATGATGTATAACAAACCTTAGGGTAAGCAAACAAAGCATTCTCCTTCACTGTAGATCATATCTGATGCCATACCTTATTTAAAAGATCTTTACTTTTAATCGCTATGATTTTGAAAAAGAAAAATATTGGTTTCTTGTATTTACTTTAATTATCTTTTAAAATTAATACAAACTGAATTTTCATGCCATTTTTTTAAATGATACAAATATGCTGCATATAACTATTTTCTCTTTCAAGCCATTTTTTAAATGATACAAATATGCTATATAGAACTATTTTCTCTGTCCTACAGGTCTATATTTGGGTTGTTAAGGTTTCACAAAATATGTATAAGATTGTGGACGTTTTAAATACCATTTTTATCAGAATATAACCAGAAAAAAATACCATACCACAGTATCTTCCTGCAGGACAAACATTTCCCATGATACCATCAGTGGGGTCAGCTCTATCTGAGCCTGCATTACAATAGTAACCTGCTGAGCATGGACCTGTCTCTGTCGATAAACCTGTCATTAGACAAAGCATAATTATGTTAGCTGACAATTCGGAGGCTGATAAACTCAGGCTATATTATTCTTTTTTCAATTTCACCAATACTCATGGACTACACTGAAACAAATGAAACTCGTTTTTCTGGGATGTCTATAAAATTGGACAAAGCAAAATACTGTAGACCCAAGTCAGATGTTGCTAAATGCTCCATTTAATCTGGATCTACTGTACTTGCCATAGGAATAAAGATATTTATCTGCAGAATGAAAAAGACATAGGCACAAAAGAAAGATGATGGATAATGGCATATTGTCTAACTGGATTTTTAATGACATCTTGTCCTTCAATCTGGGCTAGACTAAACCAGTCACATTCAACCATACCAAATTCCATGACAAAATGTCAATGCTAATCCAATCGTTGATCATGCTAAATCAAGCATTAAAAATGAATTTAGAATGCTAGGTAAACAATGTAACAAAAGCATTTCAAAGCATTCTTATAATTAATCATGCACAACACTCTTTTAAATTCATAGGCTACTTTCCCACATAACTAAAGTCATCAAAACAATGTTGAGCAGGGAGAGACATATTTTGTCACAGAGTAAACAGAAGTGTGTTTTGTTTACCAGTAGAGGCACAGTAGTAGCCCTCTGTACAGGCTGTTTCATTGCATGAACCAACTGTACACAGATGTCCTGTAGAACACTGGTTGCCTGTTGTTCCATCTGTTGGTGTTGCTGACTCGGCACTTCCAAGACAGAAATATCCTGAAGAAATGTTTAAAAAAATACACCTATTCATCTTTATAGCCCATACCTAACAACCCAATGTTATTTTGTCCTTGAGGAGAAAGGCTTTAGGGACTGTCGTGGGAAAAGAAGAAAATGCTGGTATCCAGCATTTTCTTACCTTTTTGAAGACAAAGCTGATAACTTGATCCAAATTTGAACATTTATCTCAAAAATACTTTCAATTCCTATTGGTCTAAAATTCTAAATTTTGATATTTTTTGAAAAAGAAATGGAAGTGTGCAATACTGGTAATAGGCTTAATAATTTTTACACAACAATACTGATATCTAACAACCTCTAGAAAGAAGTCTTTTGAAAACATTTTGGGCAAAGGAGAAAATGCTGGTTAGCAGCATTTTCTCCTTTTCCCAAAATGTTTTCTCCTTTTTCAAAAGCAAATCCCACCATTTCAGCCACAATGACTTTGTCATCTCTGACTGCTTTCAATTTGGATCAGTCTAACATTTTGTCCTGTGGTAAAGGGTTAATAACAGTACCTGATGCATGCAAGAAATTGTGTAGTACATAAATGACTCTCACAGCATATCACAACATACAAATCATGACCAGTCTGAATAACTCATGTGGTAGAGTGTAGGACAGGTAAATGTCATGTACCAGACCACTTGAGGGTTTTGGTTTGAGCCTCTTAGCAGGCCACCTAAAATTCTAATAGTTTTTCTGACGAGGCGCTAAACTAAGGTCACGTGTAATGGTGCTATACATCGAGCATGTTAACCCTTTACCACACAATCCAGTGTTTTAATGACCCAAGGAGAAGGCCTTTTGAAAACATTGTGGGAAAAGGAAAAAATGCTGGTAACCAGCATTTTCTCCTTTTCCCACAATGTTTTCTATCCCTTCCAAAACAAATTTCAATTTTTGAGTCACATTAATTTTGTCGTCTGCAAAAGCTTTCAATTTGGACAGGTCTAAAATTTTGTCGTTTGGTAAAGGGTTAAAGAACCAGGAGTAATTTAGGATAGGTTTCGTCCTGTATCCTGCACTATGTTCTGGGGCATAGCCAATATGGGATGACAAATAAACAAAATGAATCAAAAATATAAAGCAAGAGTGTGTCTCAAAATGGAATGATTGACCCTGAGGAGGAAGGCTTTTGAAAATATTTGTGGGAATGGGAGAAAATGCTGGTAACCAGCATTTTCTTCTTTTCCCACAATGTTTTCCACAAATTCACAGACAAATCCAATCATTTGAGCCAGATTTAATTTGTTGTCTGCAAAGTGCTTTCAATTTGGAAAAGTCTAAAACTGTCTTTATGTGAAGAGTTATATTGTTACCTGGATCACAATCACCACTGGGTGCACCAAGTCCTGTGTCATTACAGTGTTGTCCACATGGGCATGGTGTACAATCAGCTGCTGACATTCCACCTTCTGTTGACCTGTATGTACCCCTTGGACAAGGATACTGTGTGGAAGACTGGGTGCCATTGGGACAGTAGTGACCAGCTGGACATGGGTAGATTTCATAGGTTGTGGTATTTGTTGGACAGTAGTATCCTGATGGGCATTCAAAGCACGAGGACTGATGTGTGATATTGTTCCATGTCCCTGCATCACATGGGATAGGGGACGATGTCCCTGAGGGACAGTAATGACTGGCAGGGCATGGTCCACCAATACTTGCAGTGTCACCTAGAAAAATGTAAATCAAATAGTGTTAGGTCACAGTTTTCTACTAACTCTTTACCACACAATCCTGAGTTCTAATGACCCTAAGAAAGACACTTTTGAGCACATTTAAATTGTCATCTGCAAATGCTTTGAAATTTGACTAATGTCCAAAATTTTGGCGTTTTCTAAAGGGTTATGCTGATACAAATGGACAAAATTCAAGACTAGACAAAACTGACAGCACTTTCCAAAGACACTTTCCAATTTATTGTAATTCAAAGGAGTATTTCTGTATTTGAAACTGTAGAAAACATTGTAGGAAAAGGAAAAAAAGCTGGTTACCAGCTCTCTCCTTTTCTGACAATACTTTCAAAAGCCTTCTTTCTCAAGGTAGTCAAAACTCAGGATTGTTTGGCAAAGGGTTATAAACAAAATATTTCTTGCTGTGTCAGCATACATGTATCTACTAAACATACTTTTTGAAAACATTCTGACGAAAACAAAAAAAATGTTCATCTTGAGCAAACCATCCTTTAACTCAATCTTGAAACGACTATCTTCATGATTAGAATTACTTATTTAACCCTTTCCTAGACGACAAATTTTGGACTAGTCCAAATTGAAAGAGTTTGCAGACGACAATTTTAAATTTGATGAAAATGGCAGAAAGGTCTCAAAACAGGTGGAAAACACTGTGGGCTCGTTACGAGCCATTTCTCCTTTTCCCACAGTGTTTTCAAAAGACTTGTACTGCAGACACGTGAAAACCTGGGCTTGTTTGGGAAAGGGTTAAGTCTTTATCAAACAAGAATATGCAACGTTTTTCAGCTTTAAATTTGTCTAAATTCAAAGCATTTCAAGGACCAAATTTTGTTGTCTGGTACAGAGCTGTAGATATGTATTGTTAACACTAATGCCACAGAAAAAGTGACCCAAAATATCTCAAACTATTCTGCAAATAGTCCAGCAAAAACCCTAAACCAAACAATCCATAGATGATTGTTCAAAATTGCACACCTTTTGCAAATACTTTAACTGTCACAATGTCTACTTTTATTAATTGCTATATATGTATAATACATTCCTTCATAGGCAAAGTTAAAATTCCTGGTAGTTAGGAATTCATTGGTACGTTATAAAAGAACATGAAGCCTTAGGGTTAAAGCACCTTAAACAAACATCAAGGTTTTACACATATATTTTTGTCTTGCATATATTTTTGTCATGTGGTAAAGAGTTAAGCTGCAAATGCTTTCAATTTGGACAAATCTACTATTCTTTTATCTGGAAAAGGTTTAAATGCCAGTGTATCAGAGTCCTACTGTCAATAAGCTGATGACATGAACTTCATACATAATTAATCACACGAATTAGTTTTCACACAGTCAATAAAGCAACATCTAATTTCAGAAAATTGTGAGAAAAATCACTCTATAATTCCAAGCTGTCCACAAGATCAATCTACTTCCTTTCCTTCCATTGTTTTCCTTTTTGTTATTTAATACCACTCAACCATTACTTTTAATTTCAATAAGCTGATGACAAGAAATTTTATACATATTGACACATTAAGTTAGCTTAATACACAAGCAATAAAGCAACATATAATTCCAGAAAATTGCGAGAAATATTCAGTGTTAAATGATATTATTCAAAGCTGTCTACTACATCAATTCATTTCCTTTCCTTCCACTGTTTTCCTTTTTGTTATTTAATGCCAGTCAACTATTAGTTTAAATTTCAATAAGCTGATGACACGAACTTTATACCTAGTTACACAAATTAGCTTAACCCTTTTGCAAACGACAAATTTTGACTTGTCCAAATTGAAAGAGTTTGCAGACGACAATTTTAAATTTGATGAAAATGGCAGAAAGGTCTCAAAAAGGGTAGAAAACACTGTGGGAAAAGGAGAAATTTTTCATTACAAGCAATTTCTCCTTTTCCCACAGTGTTTTCAAAAGACTTGTACTGCAGAGAGCATTTCCAGAAAACAAATATGACAGAGCTCCAGACAAAGGGAGTGATTTTGATCTGAAAATTGAAAATATTACTTATGCTCCACTAAACCCTATGTTATGGTACTCATTGGAATCATTTCATCGAGACGATTCTGTTGAGTACCCACAACATAGTGTTTGGAAGAGAAATAATGGATGTAGAATACCATCACTCCCTCTTATCTGGGGCTCTGTATGATGTTGTTCATATTACGGGATTTGTCTTTTGTGTTTTTCATAGAGTAAATAATATATTATGGGAAAGGGAGAAAATGATGGTTACCAGCATTTTCTCCTTTCCACATAATGTTTTCAAAAGCCTTCGTCCTCATGACCATAGAACCACATGAATGTGTGGTAAAAGGTAAATTTAAAAAATTGTAAGAAATACTTCTGTAGAAGGAAAATAATTAGTCCAGACTGTCCTGAAATTGGTTTTTCCTTTCCTTCTTTTGCTTTTTTTTTTCATTCTGTTTCCAGTTTTTCATTAGTGTGAGTATCAATAAGCTGATGACATAAACTTTACGCATATTTACACAAGTAGGCTTAAAGGGGGCTATTTAGATTTTTATAATCTCATCAAACTGATTTATCACCGAATTCAGTCAGCCAGTAGCTAGCAATTTATCAGGTAAGAAGAAAGACAAAATTAAGATAAAAAAAGAGGCTTTTTCAGTGGTATTTCCTGGATTTCCTAGCCTCTTTCAGGTATTTTCAGATTTCCTACTAGAGTTTTACAAAGGCTTGTAGAAATGTCACATGATCAATAACACACTTTGATTACATGGATCCATATTCACAAATCAGTATGCTGACGTCATATGTGATGTTTTGAAAAAAGATGGAGTTACTGATTGCAAAACAACAATCATCTTACTTAAACCTTTACCAGATGTCAAAATTTTAGCCTTGTCCAAATTGAAAGCATTTGCAGACAACAATTTCAATGTGGCTCAATTGGTGCAATTTTCTCTTGATAGGGTAGAAAACATTGTGGGAAAAAGGAGAAAATGCTGGTTACCAGCATTTTCTCCTTTTCCCACAATGTTTTCAAAAGGCTTCTTTCCCAGGGTCGATAGAGGCGGCTTCATGCCGTAAAGGGTTAAACACCCAAAATTGCTTCTGTATTGACTTTAACCATACGATTAATACATTTGCAAAGAAAAATATATCTATGGTGGTTGTATTTGTTGGTATGTTGCAAGAAATTTTGATTTACTGCATGAAAACTGAATAGGCCCCTTTAAAGACAAGCAATAATGCAACATTTACTATCACTCCATTACAAATGATACGAGTACCTGTTTCGTTAGTGTCACCTCATTGAGAAAAAAATAAAAACACAGTTACACATTATCAGTATTTACCAATTACCGTAACCATTTTACTACACTATCCTGTGTTTTAACCCTTTACCACACAACAAAATTTTGCTCTTGTCCAAACTAAAAGCATCATGCAGATGACAAATTAGATATGGATCATATGGTGAGATTGGTCTGTAAAAGGACAGAAAACATTGTGAGGAAAAGGAGAAAATGCTGGCTACCAGCATTTTTCCCTTTTCCCACAATGTCTTCAAAAGCCCTCATTCTCAGGGTCATTAAAATTCGGGATTGTGTGGCGAAGAGTTAAGGATTCTGAGGAATATGACTTTAAAAAACAATGGGGAAAGGGAGAAAATGCTGGTTAACAGCATTTTCTCCTTCTTCCAAAATGTTTTTTATACAAAGATAAATCCCAACGTTTGTGCCAAATCTTAAATGTCATCTGCAATGCTTTCAATATGGACAAATCTTAAATTTTGTTATCTGATAAATCTTTAAAAGATGACAAGTTTTCATACTCATCAAAAGTGAAAACATTTGCAGACGACGTGTAAAACATGAGTCATATGGTCAGATTTGTCTTTGAAAGGAGAAAGTGGTGGTTACTACAACTTTGCTCATGTTACCAAAACATTTTTAAAAGCATACCTCCAAAGGATCCTTAAAATTAAAACAAAAGATTGTCTGGTAAAAGATTAAGCCTTGTTAACTCTTTCACTACTAATGATGACATTAGTACATGTAGCTTTAGTGGATGGTATACATCAAGATCAGATTGCACAGAACATGCAGTCTGATCTTTGATCTACACCATCCACTACCTGATGCTAGACTATAACACAATTCATATTCAGTAGCAGTGGGAATCTTCTTTTAAACCTTGAAAAAAAGTGGAATTTCTTGAGTTAGTAATGAAAGAGTTAATATGATATACACAAAATAAAAAGCTAAGTTGTCCCTGTGTCCCAATATGATATACACAAAATAAAGAGCTAAGTTGTTCCTGTGTCCCAAGGGTTAATTCACATACATATATTTATTTCTCTAATTCAAGAAAAACCTCAAACCACTTCAGTTAAACTGTTCGTTCTGTAACTTTGTATTCTATCAAAGTAACTGTGTGTCTAAGTAACATTTTCAGACAATCTGTCTATGATAAGGTAGAAAATACTGTGGGAAAAAGGAAGAAAATACTGGAAACAAGCATTTTCTCCATTACCGACAATGTTTCCTACCCTTTCAAATGCAAAATGAACTTTTCCTAATTTGTTGTCTGCAAATGCTTTCAATTTTGAAATTTTCTAAAATTTTGTTGTATTGTAGAGACTTAACCTGTACAGGTCTACTTTCTGTACATGTTAACACCAACAATTTTTATTTCTGAAGATTAAAACATTCACAACTGAAGATTTCAATAACCTTAAGTGTCTTTCACAATTTTGGTTGCCTTTCAGCCAATGTTGATAAGTGTTTACAACAATGCAAAAAAAAACATGCCGCCTGATCTTTTACTCTGCACTAGCTGCTTTGTGGAGACATTTTGGTCAAGACTGATATTCAAATTGTAATTGTTTGGGTCTTATATCTAAACTGAGAATGCTAGTTAGATTTATTTGGCCTTTTAACCCTTTACTAAACAATCCCGTCTTTTAACTCTTTACCAAACGACACAATTTTAGACTGGTCCAAACTGAAAGCTTTTGCAGACAACAATATAAATGTGCTTCAAAAATTGAAATTTATTTTGGGAAGAGTAGAAAACAGTGTGGGAAAAGGAGAAAATGCTGGTAACCAGCATTTTCTCCTTTTCCCACAATGTATTCTACACTTCCCAAAACAAATTTCACTTTTTGAGCCATGTTTATTTTGTCATCTGCAAATGGTTTCAATTTGGACTGTTCTAGAATATTGTTGTTTGGTAAAGAGTTAGGACCATTGATCCTTTATTGTGGGCTAATTTTGATGCACCAGCATGTTTGTATCAGAACTTTTGTCAACTCTTTACCAAACGACAAAACTGTTGACCTGGCTAAATTGTTTTCTACCCTGTCACAAACGACAAAACTGTAGACTTGGCTAAATTGTTTTCTACCCTATCAAAGAAAAGTTGCACCATTTGAGCCACAATGAAATTGTCGTCTGCAAATGCTTTCAATTTGGACAAGGCTAAAATCTTTTCGTCTGGTAAAGGGTTAATAAAATCTACATCGTTATTTGTAGGTATAAAAGATTGGATAAATTTACAACTGTATCTAAATAACTTGACAAAGACAAAAAAGGATTCCCAAAACTCCTGCTTACCTGTTGGGTTGGGTGCACTATTTCCAAGTTTGCAATAATACCCTGGGTCACATGGGCCAGTAGGAGCACTCAGATTGGTTGATCCACAGTAATTACCCAGAGTGCACGTAAAGCAATCTGATTCTGATGCACCAAGTTCAATATCTCTGTATGTAGAGTTTGGACAAGGCACAGGGTCCTCTGTCTGAAGGGGGCAATAGAAGCCAGGCGGACAAGGTCCCCCATCCCCTGTTGTTGTACCGGATGTTGGGGTGCTGGTATTCACACCTGAAACATTGTTAACAATGTAATAGGTCGTTATCTTACATGACATACGTCACATGACATTATCTAACATGACATGTATGACCCGTACAAAATACTAGCATGTTTATATGTATTCAAAATGAACCATTGACATAAACAGCCAAAAATATGGTAAAATAAATACCTTATCTTAAATCTGCCAGAAGACAAAAATTTAGACACTGTCAGATTCAAGGCATTTTCAGACAACAAAATGACAATACATGTTTTTTGGACATGAATTTTCCAGTTTGAAAGACTTTGCACATGACAAGTTCAATATGCTTAAATTATGCCATTTATCTATGAAAAGTCAGAAAACAATGTGGGAAAAGGAGACAATGCTGGTTGCCAGCATTTTACCTAGTTCCTACAATGTTTCATAACCTGCTTCCCTCTGGTTCACTGAACACAGCATTGTTTAGTAAATGTTTGAACTACTGAAATAGTAGTAAAAATACCAGATTTGCAATAGTATCCTGCCGAGCAGATTCCAACTCCAGTCTCTGAAATATTTTTCGCTGGATCATAACCTGTTGCCCCTTGCATGTGGCAGTAGTACCCTCCCTCGCATTGTCGACAGTCCGAGACATCATCCATTCCTGCCAACAAATCAGTTAAGTTTAACTCTTTACAAAACAATAAAATTTTAGGACCCAACACACTGAATGCGGCTAAAATTTTGGAATTCATAAAAGTAAGAACAGAACACTCTGTGGGGAAAGGAGAAAATGCTGGTTAATCCTTTATCGCACAATGCTGCTTTTTGACGCCCCTGGGAAAGAGGCCTTTTGAAAACATTGTGGGAAAAGGAGAAAATGCTGCTAACCAGCATTTTCTCCTTTTCCCACAATGTTTTCTACCCTATCAGAGAACAAGAGGGCCGTAATGGCCCTGTATCGCTCCACTGGCTTATAAATATAAACCATAAATACTAAACATTTCATTTCTGAGCCAAATGGTTTCAAAATGAAGACTTACAAAGTTTTCTCTGTAAAAGCCCATGTGAAAGTTCAGACCCACAGGGCAAAGCCATTTTTGATCCCAGAGCGATGATTACTTGAACCCTGGTAGAGGTCCACAAGATAAAGCCACATGCCAAAATAATACAAGTCTATGCTGTATGGTTATAAATAAGGTGATTTTCAAGTTTCGTCCATATGAAGCCTTTGTAAAACATAAGACCCCTGATGCAAGGCTAATCTCAAAAAAAAACCTCAAAAGTGATCCAGATTTGGTAGCCCTTGAGTTTGCAGTTAGGAGCAAAAGGATTTTTTGAATTTTCACCCTATAAGCATATGTTTATGACCAAATTTGGGAGTTCTTGGCCTTATGGCTAGTAACAAGACGGTTTCTGAAGTTTTCACTCCATAAACCCATGTAAAACTTGTGACCCCTGGTGCAGGGCCAAACTTGATCCTAGGGTTGTAGCTTGGGCCCTCTTTGTAGTTGTCCACGAGATAGTGCTATAATTATGCAAAATTTGGTAGCCCTAAGCCTTATGGCTATGTACACCAAGATTTAAAAGTTTTCCCTATATAAGCCCATGTAAATCTTGTGAACATCCCCCCCCTTCCACCCCCCAGCATGAGGCCAAATTGACCCCAGGACTGTAATTTGGGCACTTTTGGTAGACCCCCACTAGATCAAGCTAAATGCAAAATTTGTTAGCTCTAGGCCTTATGGCTAGGTACTGGAAGATTTCTTAAGTTGTCACTATGTACGCCCATGTAAAACTTGTGACCCCTGCAGCGGGGCCAATTTTGAACCCAGGGCTAAAATTTTGGCCTGCTTGGTAGAGGCCCACTAGATATAGCTACATACAAAATTTGGTAGCTCTAGGCCTTATGGCTAGGTACAGGAAGATTTTTAAAGTTTTCTCTATATAAGCCTATGTAAAACTTGTGACCCCTGGGGCAGAGCCAATTTTGACCCAAGGACTATAATTTGAAGAAACATGATAGAGGTCTACTACATAAAGCTACATGCCAAATTTGGTAGCCCTATGCCTTATGGTTTCAGACAAGAAGATTTTTAAAGATTTCCAATATTTTTCAGATTTGTTGCCATGGCAACCAGAGTTTTTGAAGGAATCAAATTCTTTCAAGAAATTCTGAAGAGGACCATGGCAGGATCATTTCTGTGAAGTTTCATGAAAATTGGATGGGTACTTTCAGAGAAGAAGATGTTTGAAATAAAAGTTAATGCACGGATGGACGCACGCATGCACGCACGCACGCACAACAGACACCGGGCCATGACATAAGCCCGCTGGCCTTGGGCCAGTGGAGCTAAAAATTGCACCATATGAGCCACATTGAAAGTGTCATCTGCAAATGCTTTCAATTTGGACAAGGCTAAAATTTTGTCGTCTGGTAAAGGGTTAAGAGCTTTTTCTCATTTTCCCATGTTTTCCAAAGACTTCTTTTTCAAGGTTGTTAAAACTCGGAATTGTTTGGTACAGGGTTAAGCATACAAACTTAACAACCCTGGCACCAGTGTCATTGTCAGGATCATTCAACCACTGCCAGCCCTATATTATATAGATCATTTTAACTCTTTCACTACTAACTCCAGAAATTACATGTTTTTTCCAAGCTCTAAAAATAGATTTCCACTGCCATTTAAAACGACATTCATCATAGTTCAAAAACAGAATAGCAGACAGCATAGGTCAAGATCAGACTGCACGTTCTGTGCAGCCTGATCTTGATCTATGCTGTCAGGAAAAGGTAGTCAATTCGTCATTAGTAGAGAAGGAATTAATACCAACCCTTTTCTAGCACAAGTGAAATGGAAGAAAAGAAATTACTGGAAAAGAAAACAACCAGCTTGTATGGAAAACACTGTGGGGAAAGGAACAATTGCTTGTTACAAGCAAATGGTCTTTTTCCCACAATGTTTTCAAGGACTGTCTACTGTAGCAACATTTTTAAGTCATATCTGCTTGGTAATGGGTAAACACCTCAATGCCATGGACAATGCAAGTTCCATATGTCAGACAGTGGAGAATAAATGCATAAATAGGTGCACTAACTGTGGTAAAATAATTGAAATCCCAATGTAAACGCTGTTTACCCTTTGCCACACAGTTCCAAATTTTAATGACCCTGTAGAAGAAGTGTTTTGAAAACAGTTTGGGAAGAGGAGCAAATGCTGGTAACCAGCATTTTCTCCTTTTCAAAAAACGTTTTCTATCCTTTCAATGACAATTTCCCATGTTCGAGCTGTTTAAATTTGTTGTCTGCAAATGCTTTCAATATGGACTAGTCTAAGACTTGTTGTTTGGCAAAGACCTAACAATCAATTGACCCTTTACCACACGATGCCAACTTTTAACAACCCTGAGAAAGAGGCCTTTCGAAAAAAAACTGTGGGAAAAGGAGAAAATGCTGGTAGCCAATATTTTGTCCTTTTCCCCACAATGTTTTCTACCCTTCTCATTCTTTCTATCCTTATCTTCTATTTCTTTCCATTCTCGCTCTGTCCTACATTCATCCTCTCTGACCTCACTGAATCCCTCCTGTAACCCCATGAATTTAACCTCACCTTTATCTGGGTTGTATGTTCCAGCGGGACATTTGACCTGACCTGCCCAGGATGTATTCACCGGACAATAGTGACCTCTATCACACTTGTGTACATTCTCATCTCCGTAACAGAAAAACCCAGCCGGACAATCGAAACAGTGATCCATCGTTGTGTGATTATTGTATGTACCAGCAGAGCAATTCAAAGGATTGGCTGTGA
This sequence comes from Tridacna gigas, assembly GCA_945859785.2. Taxonomy (NCBI): domain Eukaryota; kingdom Metazoa; phylum Mollusca; class Bivalvia; order Cardiida; family Cardiidae; genus Tridacna; species Tridacna gigas. The sequence continues at coordinate 17,573,756 of OX244037.2, read as the reverse complement.
AGCAAGAGAGAAAAATTCAACTTGTAGTGGTAAATAAATGAAATGAACATTTCGAATTAGTACAAAATATGCAGATATCTTGAAATTTGAGGACAAAAAAATTGGACAGTGTTTATTCCAAGATATGATTGCAAGTTCTATACATTCCAAATCTTGATCTGTACTTTCTGCATGAGCAACCTAATCCTTTACCAAACAATCCCAAAGTTTAGTGACCTTGAAGACGAAGGCTTTTGAAAACATTTTGAGAAAAAGAGAAAATGTGAGTAATCACCATACAATTCTACTTATTTCCTTATTGTAAAGGCAGACTTCCACTGCTGAGTATTGTCATAGATAAGTGTCACGTAGAGATGGTGTAGATCTTTCTAACCTGAGACAGTTTCAAATTTCCAGTTTTTTAGCCCCATAGGGAGGTAATCCTCTGAAACAAAGAAAAGTCACACCACCATGCCTTGCTGCAGCATTAAATCTAGACAATAAACTGAGGTATTCTTGATTTCAAAATATCTTTCTCAAACCCATCCTAGGTCTAACTAATTATACTGATGGACAACAAAACTGAAGACTCTTCTATACTGAAAACATTTTGACAACCCAAGACGCCTTGGTTGCAGCCCACAATGTTTTTTTATCCTTTCAAAAACAGTTCAAATCATTTGAGCTGCTTTTAATTTTGTTATCAAGACATCCATAAGATATGGACAAGTCTAAAATCTTGCAGTTTGGTAAAAAGTTACTAGTATCTCTTTACCGAACAACAAAATTTTGGACTTGCCAAAATTGAAAGCATTTGCAGACGACAAAATAAATGTGACTCAAAACTAAAGATTTGTTTTTGAAACGGTAAAAAAGATATTGTGGGAAAAGGAGAAAATGCTGGTAACCAGCATTTTCTGCATTTTCCACAAAGTTTTCAAATGCTTTCTGCTTTTAGGTTGTTAAAAGTCAGGATTTGTATTGTAAAGGGTTTAAGTTAAAAACAACAATAAATTAAACCCTTGTAATACTGATAAATAACAGAAAAACTTTTACCTGTTCCCTCAGGACAATATTTTCCAATAGGGCATGGATCCCCAGTGGTGCCTCCATCCTCAGGTTTTGTTGTGTAGGCACCAGATGTACAATACCATCCAGCAGCACAGATATTATTGGGCGCTGTCAGACCTTGACCTACACAAGCCCACCCACCATCACATGCAGTGCAATTCTCTTGGGCAATATTTCCTGAGAAGTTAGAATAGGTTCCATTCGGGCAGGGAAACAGAGTGTAGTCATAGGTACCAACTGGACAGTAAAATCCTGGTGGACAAAGATCTCCGAATACTTGTCCAATAGGTGCTCTTGTCATTGATCCATTCAGGCAATAATGACCTTCGGAGCAATCCACATCCGGGGCTACAAGTCCATCTTGCTCACAAGCCTTTCCTTGAGTACAGGAGTCGCAGTGGGCCAGTTCATATTCACCTTGATCCACTTGGTACGTTCCATTTGGACAAGGAGTGGGCCACTCACTGCTTAATGGACAATAACTGCCCTGTGGACAAATAATAGGTGTTGTGGTTGCTGTGCCATTGCAGTAAAACCCTTGTGGACATGGTATGCAGGATGACTGTAACCGTGAATTCTGGTATGTTCCCCCTGGACATGGCTCTTGTTTGTAAGCTCCCGATAAAGAGTAGTAGCCAGCCTCAGTTTCATTCTGGGTCGGTGTCCCAGATCCACCAATACAATAATACCCTGGAGAGCATTCTTGGGTAGCATTTACACTACTGGAACCAGCACAGAAAAACCCAGGGTCACATGGAATACAATCATACTCTGTTTTAGCACCTGCATAGTTGCTATAGTAACCAACATTACAAGGCTGTGGGGTAGCTGAGCCTGCTGGACAATAGCCACCAGCTGGACAAAGACCACCAGTTAGGCCATCTGGGGGAGCTGAGGTGTAGGCTTTCTCTCGACAATAAAATCCTGAAATGAGAAAAGTTCTACATCTAAAGCTATTTAAATAACTATTTCATTGGAAAGAATTAATTTCATTTGTTTATTGGTATATTTAACCCTTTATGACACAGCAAAGTTTTAGACTTGTCCATATTGATGGAATTTTTAGACAACAATTAAAAACAATTAAATTTTCAAATGATAGTATTTGTCCTTGAAAAACAGGTAGAAAATACGCACAATGTTTTCAAAAGCCTTCTTTCTCAAGGTCATTAAAATTTGGTATTTTGTGGTAAAGGGTTCACAAAATACCAAACATATACAACTTAATTCTGCCACTGCAATAAAATTTTTTGAAATATTAGTATTGCTGAAAAAAGGAGCAACTTGGATTTTTGAGTGATTGCTTGTAGATAAACAATAGACACTTTTCCAACTTTTCAAATGCTGTATATTGTGGGACAATAAAAGGCACTACTGTACTTGTACAGTGATATCTAATAAATTTTCCTCTTAACTCTTTACCAAACAACAAATTTTGACTTAACCAAATTGACAGCGTTTGCAGATGACAAATTAAATGTAGTTCAAATGACGATTCCTGTCCTTGATAGGTTAGAAAACATTGTGGGAATAGGTGAAAATGCTGGTTACCAGCATTTTCTCCTTTTCTTACAATGCTTTGAAAAGCCCTCATCTTTTGGGTCATTAAAAGTTGGAATTGTGCAGAAAAGCATTAGCCATACAACAATATTCTATACCTATCCATACTCAAAGCATTTCAACACAACAAATTAAGCCGTACCTAAACTTCGAAATTTAAAAATCTCTACATTAAAAGCATCTTCACACAACTATTATGAAATGATACAAATGAGCTGAGGTTCTCTGACAAGGTAGAAAATATTGTAGGAAATGGAGAAGATTCTGGTTACAAACATTTTATTTGGTTTTCTTCCTCAGGGTCATCATAACACTGGACTATGTGGCAAAACGTTAAACATAGGTCAGATGATGACATTTTTGTGGGAATGGGAAAAAAGCTGCTTATCAGCCATTTCTCCTTTACCCTCAATTTTTTCAAAGGCTGTCTTACTTAAGGACATAAAACCAGGGAACTGTTTTGAGGAGGATAAAACCAGTGAATAGAAACTTTCTGGCATAACTAATTTCAGTGATAGCAGCCAAAGAAAAGATACTTTACTTCTTAATTCGAGCATGCTCTGTGATAAGTAGTTTAATAAACTACTAAAAGTATTGACCCAGATCAGCCTGCACAGGCTAACCTCAGTCAAAACTATCTGCTTCTTCTCAATTTTTTGTATGTCAAAGAACCAGTCTAACTCAAGACTCAGACAGTTGTTAGAAAAAATGAATTGCATGGATTCTTAATTATGTCATGACTTGCTTGGTATAATGCATCATGGAGATAAATGTTAACCCTTGGGCTGCTAAGCGCCACTTGCTGACCATTTGCGAATAGTGTAGATCAAGATCAGACTGCACAGAACATGCAGTCAGATCTTGTATCTATACTGTCCGTTAAAGAGATTTTTTTCTTCATAAATAAGTTTAAAATAGCATTATTCTGGTTTTTACTATCGGCTGGAAAGCTTCATTTATTTAGCAGGATGAGGGTTAACTCTTAAGCTGCTGAATAAATGAAATGCAAATTTCTACTCAATACTAAAAGCCCAAACATTGCAGTTTCAAAGTTGATTTCATCGGAAATAAAACGCCATATCGGACAGTGTAGATCATAGATCAGACTGCACATTCTGTGCAGTCTGATCTTGATCTACACTGTCCGCAAAAGGTCAGTGAATCGCGATTAGCAGCTTAAGGGTTAATAATCCCCCTTTGCCAGAGTGTTGCTCATATCTAAATGTACCATACCTGGGTCACACACATCAGTCGGAGAGGTCATACCAATACCGTCACAGTAGTACCCACCAGGACAGGGGGTACAGTCATCACTTCGGCGCAGGTTTGTCGAGTTACCATAGTGACCAAGTGGGCATGGAGTGCTGGAGGTACTGCCAGTGTTACAATAGTAACCTAAAAGACACAAAAATGCATTGTGGTTTAACTCTTTACCATACAATAAAATTTTTGGACTTGTCTAAGTTCAAAGCATTTGCAGACAACATATTTAGTGTAATTGAAATGATGGTAATTGCCTGCAAAAGTAGAAAACATTGTGGGAAAAGGAGAAAATGTTGGTAACCATCTTTTTTCCTTTCTCCTACAATGTTTTCAAAAGCCCTTTTCATCAGGGTTGTTATAACACAGGATTATACCAAATGACAAATTCTAGACTCTCCCAAACCGAAAGCATCTGTTGATAACAAATTTGAAAGTGATACACATGTACCAACATTCTCTGATAGGGTAGGAAACATGGTGGGAAAAGGAGGAAATGCTGGTTAACAGCATTTTTTTCCATTCTCCATCATGTTTTCTATAGCCTTCTTCTTCAATGTACTCAAACTTGGGATTATGTAGTAAAGGGTTAACAACCCTGAGGAAAAAGCCTTTTTAAAAACATAGTGGGAAAAGGAGAAAATGCTGGCACCAGCATTTTCTCCTTTTCCCTCAATGTTTTCTACCCTTTCCAGACAAATCCCATCATTTGAGCCAAAATGAATTTTTTGTCTGCAAGAGCTTTCAGTTTGGACAAAGTTACATTTTTCGGGTGTGGTAACAAATTGAAAAGAAGATCATGTATTTATAAATACATTTTCACTGCATCTGCTATGGATGTCTTTCAACTCTTTATCAGAATGACAAAATTTTATACTTGTCCATACTGACAGCATTAGCAGAACAGAAAGTAAATTGTGCCCCATGTGGTAGACTTTTTATTTGGATAGGTAGAAAATATTGGGGCAAATGAAGGATATGCTGGTTAGCTTCATTTTCTCCTTTTCCAACAATATTTTCAGATGCCTTCTTCCTTGGTGTTATGAAAGCATGGTATCTTTTTAACAAAAGGTTAAGAATACAAATTACAATACAATGGACAGTGTTTTCTGACTTCTTGACAATCTCTTTTTTTCACCTGTACCTTGCCCAACACTCAATCCAAGTCATTGGCTACTTTCCCATATAAACAGCAATGATGTTCTGTATTTAGCAAACTGACAACTAACACTTTTGTCTTTACCCTCCAAGCACAACTTAATATAAACTTGTGGAATGAGTAGATCAAGATCACATCGCACAAAAACTGCAGTCTGATTTACCATCGGCATTTCACATTTATACAGTAACAATTGAAATATTCTGGCAAGTATGGCTGTTAGATCGAGATAAAATTAGTCTTTCATTCCAACTGAAACTATGCATTTCATCCAATTAGCGCTCTACAGCTAGAAACTACCAGAATCCTCTAGAATGGTAATTACACAGTACCTCTTGGACAATCTTTTGGTATCGCCAGTCCCTCTTCATCACAGTAGTACCCAGCCGTACATTCCGCACAATCCTGGAATGACTCACTAGCCGAGCCATTTCTATAGAAACCAATGGGACAAGGGAAGCTGTATTTATCCCCAGTCCCTCTTGGGCAGTAGTAACCCCCGGGGCATGAGCCTGCTGTAGCATTGAGGCCTTCAACATCACAGTAATAGCCCGCTGTACAGGATTCACATTCAGACACCTGCTGCAATCCCCTCTCTGCATTAAATGTCCCAATAGGACAGGGCACCGGGTATGGATTGATATCACCTCTCGGACAATAGTGTCCCACTCTACAAGGGAAATTGACCACATCTGGCTGGACTGACATTCCTCCTGCACACTCCGTTCCGGCTGGACATATCATTTCAGAATTCATCACGGCCATGGATGTTGCATTTGAACTACAATACCGTCCAGGGTCGCAAGACGTGCACACACTCGCTCCTGTGTCAGAATAGTTGCCCTTTCCACAAACTATTGGATCTATGGTGGCTGTTGAAGGGCAGTAATACCCTGCCACACAGTCGTAACAAGCTGCTAGATTTTCCCCCTTGGTTTCATTGCGATATGTGGCGCTGTAATTAAAAAACAGGGATATATTTAACCCTTTACCACACAATCCCGACTTTTAACGACCCTGAAGAAGAAGTCTTTTGAAAACATTGTGGGGAAAGGAGAAAATACTGGTAACCAGCATTTTCTCCTTTTCCCACAATGTTTTCTACCTTTCCCAAAACAAATTTCAGTTTTTGAGTCCCATTTATTTTGTCCTCTGCAAATGCTTTAAATTTGGAAATGTCAAAAATGTTGTTGTTTGGTAAAGAGTTAAGTCTTTACCACACAATCCCAAGTTTTAACAACCCTGAAGAACATGTTCTTTGAAAACATTGTGGGAAAAGAAGAAAGTGTTGGAAACCAGCATTTTCTCCTTTTCAAACAATGTTTTCCAGAAAACTTAAGTCCATCTGTATAAATTCTGTGTTGTCATCTGCACATGCTTTCCATTTGGAAGAGTCTAACATTATTTTGGAAAAGGTTAACCAAATGAAAAAATTTGACTGCTCTAAAGTGGGAGTTTATGCAAACAACTCATTCCATATAGCTCCAATAATGGCAATGGTCTTTTGAAAAGGTAGAAAGCATTGTGGGAAAAGGAGAAGGTGATAGTAACCAGTATTTTCTTCTTTTTCCACAATGCTTTTTAAAGCCTACATTCCCAGGGTTGTGAAGAGACTGGATTGCTTGGTAAAGAGTTAACTCCTTACCAAATGACAAAATTTTAGACTACTCCAAATTCATAGCATTTGCAGACGACAAAATAAATGTGACTCAAAAATAGAAATTTGTTCTGGGACAGGTAGAAAACATTGTGGGAAATGGAGAAAATGCTAGTTACCAACATTTTCTCCTTTTCCTACAATGTTTTCAAAGGGCTTTTTCTGCAGGGTCGTCAAAACTCGGGATTGTGTGGTAAAGAGTTAAAAGACACTTAGCAAAGAAACAAGTACATGTGATTCTTTCTTTTGGCTCTATAACCAAGATGTCAGAAGAGAAGAAAACCATGAAGTGGAAGTTAAGTGTTCCAGTTCCCTCTTGAAAAAAGAGTATGCCAAAACACTGAGAAACATTTTGACTCATGATGATTGTTTTAAAACATTTTTCAAAGGTCCATAAAAATAATAAATTATTACTGATGACAACATAATCTTTTAATACATCAGGTTTTAACTCTGCACCAAACGACAAAATTTTGGACTCAACCAAATTCACAGTACTTGCAAACAACAAATGAAATGTAGCTCAACTTACGACCTCCGTCTACAATAGGTAAGAAAATATTGTGGGAAAAGGAGAAACCAGCATTTTCTCCTTTTCCCACAATGCTTTCAGGAGCCTTTTCTCTTTGGGCTATTAAACCTTAATCCTTTACCGCACAATGCCACCTTTAAACACCCCTGGGAAAGAAGCCTTTTGAAAAAATTGTGGGAAAAGGAGAAAATGCTGGTAACCAGCATTTTCTCCTTTTTCCACAATGTTTTCTACACTATCAAAGAAAAATTGCACCATTTGAGCCACACTGAAATTGTTGTCTGCAAATGCTTTCAATTTGGACAAGGCTAAAATTTTGTCGTCTGGTGAAAGGTTAAGAGTGTGTGGTAAAGAGTTATGGTTCTTTTCATAAATGTGCGGTATAAAGATTTGACTTACGCTGGACATGCTGCTGGTGCCGTGGACCCAGCAATACAGTAATGTCCTGTGGTACAGTCTAGACATTGTTCCCAAGCTGTGAGCCCGTATTCTGGGCTATAGGATCCTGCGTGACATGGATTTGTGGTCGCAGTTGGTGTGCCTGTACAGTGAAAACAGAAATAGAATTACTATGCTGGAAATAATGATGTTTATCAAACACGGAAATCTGACACTTGTTAGAACACAAGGCTCTTACACAGGACAATTTAAATGTGACTCAAAAACTGAAATTTGCTATAGGAAGGGTAGAAAGCTTTGTGTGAAAAGGAAAAAAATGCTGGTTATCAGCATTTTCTCTTTTTCACACACCATTTTCAGAAATCTTTTTGTTGTGTAGGTCATCAAAATTCGACATTGTTTGGTAAAGAGATGAACATGAATGAAAAAGAGCAGAATTATAAACAAAAACTGTTACCAAACAATTCCTTGGTTTCACAACCCTGAAAGAGAAGGCTTTTGAAAACATTGTGGGACCAGCATTTTCTCCTTTTCAGCCAAAGTTTTATGCCCTGTCAAAGACAGAAATCATTGTTAGAGGTGCATGAATTGAATTTTTTCATCTGCAAGTGCTTTCAATTTGGGCCCATTCATAATAATGACATATGGCACATAATTAACTCTGTGAGGGCAATACAAATCAAGTGGACATTTTCTATCTGTAGAAACTTCCCAGATATTGAATTTGAAGACCGTTTTGATCATGGATACTGTAGATCAATGGTTAGCCTACAAAAAATGTAGCAGTGTGATCCTGATCTACAATGTCAACAAATGCAAAATATAGTTGACCATGGCATACATGTGGGGAATTTTCAAAATATCAATGAAGTATGGCAAACACATACAATGTAATGAAGCAGACCATATAAAGTTTTAACCCTTCACCACAGAATCCAGACTTAACAGTCTTCTGAAAACATTGCGGAAACAGGAGAAAATGCTGGTAAACTGCATTTTCTCCTTTTCCCACAATGTTTTCTACCCTATCAAAGAAAAAGGCCATCATTTTAAATTGTCATCTGCAAATGCTTTGAATTTGGACGAGTGTATATTCTTGTCATGTGGTAAAAGAGTTCACTCTTTACCAGACAACAAAAGTGGAGATTTGCCCAAATTAGAAAGAAATTGGCTAAGTTGGGGACTGAACCAGCGATCCCCTGTTCTCAAGTCCTGTATGCCAACAACTGTGCTACGGAAGCTCGGCAGGAAAAAGAAGTAGATGCTGGTAACCAACCTTTTCTCCTTTTCCAACAATGATTTCAGTCCTTTCTAGGACAAATTCCATCATTCAATTTTTTGTCTGAACTTGCCTTTAATTCAGATGAATCTAAAATTTTGTCATCTGGTAAAGAATTAACTGATAAGGCTCTAGCTTTAGAGATCATATGGTGTGCAACACACAAAAAGAGGCCTTCAGACATATGCCTAAAAGTGTGCTGTCACAGATCAGCCTGTGCAGTCTGTGACTAATCTGAGACAACACTTCCCATTTCTGTGCAATTTTCCGTTTCACAAAAGTCTACTGTATGAAAAAATCTTATGTAATCATAAAGTGCTGTCTCAGATTAGCCTGTGCGGACAGCAAAGGCTAATCCGGGACAACACTTTAGGCAAATGTCCAAAGGTCTCAATTCGCATGTTGCGGGCTATATAGAGACAATAATGAAAAAAAAACCTTACCATCTGGACACCAGTGCCCAGGATCACAGAGACCAGTGGGTGCCGATGAACCTTCTAAGCAGTAATAACCACGAGGGCATGTTGTGCACTGCTCCACTTGAAATAGGTTGGTCAAGTTGGCATAGGTACCTGCTGGACATGGAAACTGGGTAGCAGAGCCTGTGCCTGCTGGACAATAGTGACCTTGACCACAGGACTCTGGCGCTTTTTGTTGTCCACCTGTACCACCTGTACAAGCAAACTTTTCAGGGCAAGTTTGACACTGTTCTACCTTTGTTAAGTTGGTGAAGTCTGTGTAGGTACCAGCTGGACATGCATACTCTCCTTGATTGTAGGCATAATTTCCACCAGGACAGTAATACCCAGGTGAGCATGGTGAATCTGGTTCAGAGAGGCCATTTTTGGTGCAGGCAAATCCAGCAAGACATGGCTGACAATCAGAGCTGTTGCCCCTCTCCGTGTCTGGATTGTAGGTACCAGCTGGACAAGCCAATGGTGAAGCTGTTCCTGATGGACAGTAATATCCTGTTGGGCATTCTTTACAGTCTGATTGGGACACAGAATTTTCCGCTTCTGTGTATTTTCCAGCTGGACATGCTGTTGGGGTGCCACTCCCTGATGGACAATAGTGACCTTTTGGACATTTATACTGGTCTTTCTCAGGGTCATCTGTTCCAGAAGGGCAATGTCTACCTGCCGTACAATTAAAACATGCTGACGAGGAGGATTCTCCTAATTTGTTATTGTAAGTTCCTGCAGGACATGGGTACTGTTGATAATCCCCTGTTCCTGCAGGGCAGTAATAGCCACGATGACACTGGATACTGTTATCAGGCTGTTTATCAGTGCCTTCTAGACAGTAGAATCCTTGAATACAGGTTTTACAGTCAGTGTCTTCATCATATCCTGTTTCATCACCATAAGTTCCTGCAGGACAAGGTGTCCTTGTCTTCCCATCTAAACAGTAATATCCCTTTGGACATTTGGCTAATGGTGGGTCCTGTTGCGTGCTTCCTTCAGGGCAGGCATAACCAGCAACACAGGCAATACAAGCAATAGCACCGGCATTGCTCCATTCACCTTCTGGGCATATAACAGGGTCAACACTGGCATCAGCACATGAATAACCTGCTGGACATTGTCTGCAAGCTGTGAGTCCTCCCAAACTGTAATATCCAGTAGCACAGGGTAACCCTTGCGTGTTTTTGTTCGGACACTCATTTCCTGCCTCACATTCTGTACACTGTGTGGCTCCTGCCTCAGAATAGAAACCATCTGGGCACTGGATAAACAACTCAGCATAAATGGTTGGACAGTAGTACCCTGCTGGACATTGTACACACGCATTTCTTGATCCTCCGCTATAAAAACCTGCTGTACATTCCGTTTCTGTTGCCAAGTTTGTATTAGGACATTCATAACCTGGAGGACAAACTGTGCAAGCAGTTTGTCCAGCAATGGCATAGGTACCTGGGTCACAGTCATAAACTAATGCATGGTTCACATCTGGACAGGCTGATCCAGCTGGGCACTCAGTACAGGCTGTGGCAGCTCCAGCTGCATAATACCCAATCATACACGGGGTATTCTGGGATCCATCTAAATTGGGACACTCCATCCCATTGGGACAATCTGTACAGCTTGTAGAGGCAGCAAAAGCATACTGGCCAGGGTTACATGCAACAGGAGCTGAAGATGGGGAGGAGCAGTAGGAACCAGCAGGGCAAGCTATGCAAGTACCATTCCCAGAGGTGGCATAATATCCTGAAATAAATTCAGAAGAATTAATGTACATGATGTTTTTGGAAACTTGAAGGAATTATGTTGACTCTTTACCACACAACAAAAATTTAGACATGTCCAAATTGGAAGCACATACAGATGACCAGGGCTACAGAAATCCAAAAAATTGCCAGATCAGACCGATTCCGAACACTGAAAACCAATTTATTTTCAAAAACGTCCTAAAAAATCGGTCCGAAATATCATAATATGGCCAGTCAGAAACAAACTTACAAACCTTAAATCATTGCTGCAGGCATTTTTGAACATTAGGCAAATCAGTGATCATATATAAGATCCCTTGGTATCTAGAGTGTCAAACTGTTAATTGGCCATTATCTAATTTTTGCCATTTCACTGTGACATAAATCACAGCTTACAGAGATATCGTCATGCAGCGTTGCCTTAAGCGTGGTACGGCCCTATTCGCAATCAGTTTTGTCAAATTACGTACCATACATGCAAACACACCATGCAATGCTAATCAGTCAGTCAATTTCGCCACGCCCCATTTGCATCAAAGTTTACATACAATATCTACTGCGAACCAATCAGAAATCACGTATGAGATTTAGTTGCCGCCCATAATTTTGTAAAGCCGCGCCTTGACTCTACGTTATGTGGTAGTGTGCATCCTGTCACGAACTCATGACTAGCATTACACGGTGTATATTTAGCTACGACCTCTCGCATTCTTGAATTATTAATCCATTTCCATTGGCGCAGACACAACTCGCACCCAACTATCTCACCTGTCAGTGGTAAACACGACTTGGAGAACTGTCTGCGCCGGGCGGTTGCCTAAGAAATTTGCCTTGTTTTCACTTTTGGTATAGGTATGCTCACTCAGGGTTGTAGACATGAATTATGTGATGTTGAACAAAGTAAATTTACATTATACTTTCCGAAGAAACGAATCAATCGGGTGTAATTTTAGCACGTTTACTTCGTCCAAGTTTTTCTTGAAAACGGAAGTAAAATGGCTAAACACAGACTGACATTTTAAAACGTTTTGCAGCTAATTTTTGATGGCAGCGAAAGCGACGGACAGAAATCATTTGATGAAAATGAAGAAGAAAATATTCTTCAGAAAATTTTAACCGATGCCATCACCATCAGTAAGTTTGAGATGGGGCATTCCTGGACCAATCGCGGGTTTATTTTGACAAAGAAAGTGGGTGGGGTAACGTGGATTCGCCGCCATCGATCGCACGTCACAGCTCGGCCAATTCCGGAATCAACCAAAGTTTGCCGAATGCGCCATCGATCGGCCGAACCGATTGAGATTACAAAATTTCTGTAGCCCTGCAGACGACAATTTAAATGTGGCTCACAAAATGGAATTTGCCTATGATGTTGCTGAAAACTTTGTGGGAAAAGGATAAAATGCTGGTTACCAGCATTTTCTTCTTTTCCCACAATGTTTTCAAAAGGCTCCTTCCTTAGGGTCATTAAAAAACGGGATTGTGTGTTAAAGGGCTAAAGGGGTATTAAACCATATTTTGACCCAAAATATTTTTGAGACAGTAAGTTAATATTTTGTAAGGTAATGTGACTTTTATCCTTAGCTGGAGAGAAAAAAAGAGAAGAAAATGTCAAAGAATACTGCCTCCAGTGAGACTAAAACCCACGACCTTCAAAATTATAGCATGTGACTCTGCCAACTGAGCTATAGAGGCATCATATAATGTGTATGTGGTAAAATGTTATGATTGCTTATTATGCGATAACTACTATACAGTTTTTCTACAGAAGAGAAAATTTTACATTAGAAATACAAATTACTTCGTACTGCTTTGTGTTTTTTACACAAATTTTCATCTATGATTCAATTCTTAAGCCATCTTTTCACGCGAAAGAAAATTAGTTTAGTCTTTGATAACACTTCCCGAAAAAAACTTTGGGAAACGAAATCTGATTTAAAGACCCTTTTTTTAATACCTAAATTACTACTTCACCAATGCCCAAGTCTGAATTTTCTCCTTTTCCCTCATTGTTTTCTACACTATTAAATTTAGAAATCAACATCACAAGATTTCAATCTCGTCCAGTCCACAATTCTGCCATATGGTAAAGAGTTTAAACCTTTACGAAACAATCCCAGAAAAATGGCTTTTGAAAACAGTGTGGGAAAAGGAGAAAATGCTGGTAACCAGCATTTTCTCCTTTTCCCACAATGTTTTTTACCCTTTTCCAAGGAAAATTCAAACATTTGAGCAACAATCAATATGTAGTCTACAAATGTGCTCAATTTGGACAAGAATAAATTCTTGATTGTTTCAGGTAAAGACTTTAACTCTTTACCAAACAACAAAATTTTAGACTGGTCCAAATTGAAAGCAATTGCTGACGACAAATTAAATGTGACTCAAAAATTGAAATTTGTTTTGGGAAAGGTAGAAAACTGTGGGAAAAGGAGAAAATGCTGGTTATCAGCATTTTCTCCTTTTCCCACAATGTTTTCAAAAGGCTTTTTTCTTAGGGTCATTAAAAGTCGGGATTGTGTGGTAAAGAGGTAAACAAGGGATTATCTGTTAAACTGTTAAAATACCTGATGGACATGTAGTCACTGTCCCTGTGATGGTACATGAGGAGCCAGAGGGACAGGGTGTGCAGGCTGTGGCCCCACCTGTTGAAGATTCACCTGAGGGACATTGAACCGGGGCTGCATTAGTAGTCGCACAGTAGTAACCAGCAGGGCAGGTCGTACAGGAAGTGGATTTGGCCAGAGAGTACTCTCCAGAATTACATGCAGCTGGTGCAAGGCTGAAATTATGCAAAGTGATTGTCTTAACTCTTTACCACACAAACCCGACTTTCAACAACCCTGAGAAAGAAGCCTTTTGAAAACATTGTGGGAAAAGGAGAAAATGCTGGTAACCAGCATTTTCTCCTTTTCCCACAATGTTTTCTAACTTTTCAGAAACAAATGGAATCATTTTAGCCACATTTAATTTGTCGTCTGCAAATGCTTTCAATTTGGACCAGTCCAAAATATTGTCGTTTGGTAAAGGGTTAAGCTATGATAAATCTAAAAGTTCGTCATCTGGAAAAGGGTTAAGACCCTTAACCCTTTACCAGATGACAAAATTTTAGATTTATCCAAATTGAAAGCATTTGCAGACGACAAATTAAATGTAATTCAAAATACGAAATCTGTCTATCATAGGGTAGAACACATAGTGGAAAAAGGAGAAAATGCCGGCAACCAGCATTTTCTCCTTTTTCCACAATGTTTTCAAAAGCTGCCTTTCTCGGGGTTGTTAAAAATCATGATTATGTGGTAAATGGTTAATACTTTGCTAAAAAAAATCAGTGTTTTCATATCCCTCAGGAGAAGGCTTTTTGAAAACATAGGAAAAGGACAAAATGCAAATCATCAGCACTTTCTCCTCTTCCAAACACTGAAAAAGCTTACAACCCTTTCAATAACAAACCTAATTAGATCTATATATGACATATTAAATTTGTTGTCTGCCAGTTCTTTTGACAAACAACACAATCCTGAGTTTTAACGACCCTGAGGAAGAAGCCTTTTGAGAACATTGTGGGAAAACAAGAAAAGGCTGGTAACCAGCATTTTCTCCTATTCCCACAATATTTTCTACCCTATCGAAGAAAAATTGACCATTTGAGCCACATTTAAATTGTTGTCTGCAAGTCCTTTAAATTTGGACCAAACTACAATTTTGTCATTTGGTACAGACCTAAATTACTACATAATGGGATGTTAACCTGAACCCTTAGGCTGCTAAGTGCAACTCACTGACCTTTAGTGGACCGTGTAGATCAAGATCAGACTGCACAAAATGTGTAGTCTGACCCTGGATCTACACAGTCTGATAATGAGATATTTTTCTCCAAAAAAAATAGGTTTGAAATAGCAGTATTCAGGTTGTTATCTTAGGCTTGAAAGTTTCAATTAACTTATTTAGCAGGATATGGGTTAAGTCTCTTGATGCAAGAATTCAACCTTAACCCTTTACCACACAATCCCGACTTTTAACGACCCTGAGAAAAAGGCCTTTTGAAAACATTGTAGGAAAAGGTGAAAATGCTGGTAACCAGCATTTTCTCCTTTTCCCACAATGTTTTCTACCATTCCCAAAACAAATTTCAATTTTTGTGTCACATTTATTTTGTCATCTGCAAATACTTTCAATTTGGTCAAGCCTAAAATTTTGTTGTTTGGTAAAGGGTTAAAAGCCATCAAGGCTGCCTAAAATTTATAACTCTCTAACAAACGACAAAAGGTTGCACTTGTCCAGACTAATTCATTTGCAAGAAACAAATCAAACATGGCTTAAATGGAGGAAATCATCTTTGAAAGGAAAAAAAAATTGTGGGAACAGGAGAAAATGCTGGTTATCAGTATTTTCTCCTGTTCCCACAATATTTTCAAAAGCTTCTTTCCTCAAGGTCATTCAAACCCCTGAATGTTTGGTGATGGGATATGTATCAACAAATCCAGTGGAAAATACATTTTATCACATCATGGTCTAAAATTTTGAAGTCTCGTAAAAAGTTCTGTATGTGAATAAATATGAACATGTTACAACAAGAAAACATTAAATTTTATTAATTTCAGTTTCTTATCCAGCCATAATATTTTCCATACAGGCTTTCTAAAGACACAAGAAAGTTTCTACCTTACTTGACGTGTAAAAATACACTTACGCAGGGTCTGGGCACTCAGAACCAGCGGGGCAATCTGTACACGACGTCTGACCCTCTAGAGCATTGGTGTGCTTGCCAGAGCTACATCCTATGGGACTGGCAGTCTTAGATGGGCAAATAGAGCCCGCCGGACAAATGGTGCAGTTCATCTCACCAATAAGGCTGAAGTGTCCACTGTTACAGTCTGTAGGGTTGTCAGGGTCGGTCTCACATTCAAAACCTGCGGGACACTGGGAGCATTGGGCTTCACCCTGGGGTTGAGTAATAATACAATTATATTGTCTATATTAATTATTTACCAAATGACAAATTTTAAGACTTGTCCAAATTGAAAGCATTTGCAGACGACAAAATCAATGTGACTGAAACATTAAAATTTGTTTTGGGAAGGGTAGAAAACATTGTGGGAAAGGAGAAAATGCTGGTTACCAACATTTTCTTCTTCTCCCTTAGTGTTTTTAAAAGACTTCTTTCTCAGGGTCGTTAAAGGTCAGGATTGCTGTAAAGTGTTAAACTCAATGAGCTAAATCTTTTGTCAAACAATCCTGGTTCGATTGACCCTATGGAAGGGAAAACATAATATGCTGGTTACCAGCATTTTCTCCTATTCCCACAGTGTTTTCTACCCTTTCAAAAACAAAGTTTTTTGTTTTAGCTACATTTACTGTGTTGTCTACCAGTGGTTTCAATATGGAAAAGTCTAAAAAAAGTCTGGCAAGCAGCATTTACTCCTTTTCCCACAATGTTTTCTTCTCTTTCAGAGAGTTAAAGCTCATCTGTACCAAAGCTGAATTTGTCGTCTGCAAATGCTTTGAAATTGGTCTAGTCTAAAATTTTGTCATGTGGTAAAGGCTGGTAAAGGGTTAAACAGTCTCATGTAGGGGTTCATTTTACATAAATATATAGCATGAAAGGCCCAGTAGTGGCAAAAAAATGCAGGTGTTAAAAACGTCTTTAACCCTTTACCACACAATCCCGATTTTTAACGACCCTGTTAAAGAAGCCTTTTGAAAACATTGTAGGAAAACAAGAAAATGCTGGTAACCAGCATTTTCTCCTTTTCACACAATGTTTTCTGCCCTTTCTAAAAAAAATTACAATTTTTCAGTCACATTAATTTTGTCGTCTGCAAATGCTTTCAATTTGGACCAGTCTAATATTTTGTCGTTTGGTAAAGAGTTAAACTTAAATCATACCACTAAAAAATGTATGGAAAATATTGTGAAGATGACAATCTGTTATTGAGTGGTTGGTCAAAGTGTCACTTGATGGCAGAAAATCTGGCAACTTTCAATCTAATTTGAAATTAATTTCTCAGCCGGCAACTAATACTTGGACTGACCGTAAAATAATAGATTGTCATTTTCACAACAATTTCAATACTTTTCAATGACATGATTTAAATCTAAATGCATTTTAACCCTTTACCACACAATCCCGACTTTGAACGACCCTGAGGAAGAAGCCTTTTGAAAACATTGTGGGAAAAGGAGAAAATGCTGGTAACCAGCATTTTCTCCTTTTCCCACAATGTTTTCTACCCTATCAGAGAAATATCATATCATTTGAGCGACACTGAAATTGTTGTCTGCAAATGCTTTCTATTTGGACAGGTCTAAAATTTGTTGTGTGGTAAAGAGTTAACACCTGTTTTGTTTACTTTTTGCCACTATTGT
The DNA here is from genome assembly GCA_945859785.2 of Tridacna gigas. Lineage (NCBI taxonomy): Eukaryota > Metazoa > Mollusca > Bivalvia > Cardiida > Cardiidae > Tridacna > Tridacna gigas. The sequence continues at coordinate 17,556,282 of OX244037.2, read as the reverse complement.
TACTTTCAGCTCATCAGAAAGCAGTCTTTTCCAACAAAAGATTGAATCATGCAAGCAGTTTCTTATCCATGCCATTTTCATGGTCTTTCACAGAATTTCAATGGTCTTTCATGAAAGACCTCAGTTCTCAGAAAGTCGGTTCTCAGAAAGGCTATAAAGGAGCTACTCTACCCAACATGATATGCAATACATACAGCAGGACTGTAATAGCCACTGTCACAGTTGACGGGGGAAGCTGCTGGATCTAGACATGATTGACCTGTTGGACAATTGTCACAGGCTATTGACCCGGCAGTAGAGTAGGTTCCTGTAGCACAAACAACTGGGGATGCTGATGTTGAAGCACAGTAGTGGCCCGCCGGACATTGTGTACAGGTTGTCTGAAACAGAGATTAGATATTTAAGTTTTGTGATCACAGTTTGTTTTATTTGATGCTTGGAGGTGCTTTCGACATTATATCAGTGCGCCTCTTCCTGCTTTCCCGGGCCTTATCCACCAACCATTCTTAAGAATATTCTTTGTCCATCTAGATTTAGAAACACACTTCTGATTGGGTTTAGCTAATCAGAAGTTGTGTTAGAAAGTAACAAAAACTTCTGATTGGCTAAACCATTTGGTTTAGCCAATAAGAAGTTATGTTACTTATGAAATTAGACTAGAAATAGGTGTGTCAGAGACACGGATGCCCCCGCAAAATGGTATTGGTCACAGGTATGTCATATGACACTAGTACTCAAAATGGAGAACAAGTTTGCCAAGTTATTTTGAAATTCATTGATAAATGTGGAAGTGGTGCTCCAGACAAGGTCAATTTTATCATTTTGACCTTGACCTTGGGCGTACTGAAACAAACTTTTCGCATGACACTAGTACTTGTTAAGGAGAACAAGTGTGCAAATTTTTTTTGAAATCCATTGATAAATGTAGAAGTTATGCTCCGGACAAGGTCAGTTTAAACATTTGATCTTCAACTGTGACCTTGACCTTGGGCATATTGAAACAAACTTTTCGCATGACACTAGTACTTGTTAAGGAGAACAAGTGTGCAAAGTTTTTTTGAAATCCATTAATAAATGTAGAAGTTATGCTCCGGACAAGGTCAATTTAAACATTTGACCTTCAACTGTGACCTTGACCTTGGGCATATCAAAACAAACTTTTCGCATGACACTAGTACTTGTTAAGGAGAACAAGTGTGCAAAGATTTTTGAAATCCATTGATAAATGTAGAAGTTATGCTCCGGACAAGGTCATTTTAAACATTTGACCTTCAACCTCGACCTTGACCTTGAGCGTATCGAAACAAACTTTTTGCATGACACTAGTACTTGTTATGGAGAACAATTGTGCAAAATTATTTTGAAATCCATTGATAAATGTAGAAGTTATGCTCCGGACAAGAATGGGACACACACACTAATGCACGCACACACGCACACACTAACACACACACACACACAGACACAGGTAACTCTATATGCCCCCCCCCCCCCATTTCATGGCGGGGGCATAAAAATCAAACACTACCACTCACTTTCAAGCCATGTGCATTACGGACTGAGCTACTGGGCTCCTTTACATTTATCGAACAGTTCATGTAACTCGACAAAGGGATTATAATTCCATGCAAAACAAATCAGAAACAAAGATTTAAATTCATAAAAATTCACATTACATGTTGAAGGCAATGGATGTCAAAATGTTATGAACTACAGAAACTGAACCATGCCATCATGGACAATCCTTTCCACATATAAAATATGCATCTGTTAACCCTTAACCACACAATCTCAAGTTTTAACGACCCTGAAGGAGAAAGCTTTTGAAAACATTGTGGGTAGAGGAGAATATGCTGGTTACAAGCATTTTCTTCTTTCCCCACAATGTTTTCTTCCCTATCCAAGACAGAAATCATCATTTGAGCTACATTTATCATGTCATCTGTAAATGCTTTCAATTTGGTAGAGTCCACAATTTTGTCATAATGGTGAAGGGTTTCGGATATATTTTTCTAATACATAAGCTGTTTGTAAGTTTGAAACAGGCATTCATTAACAAGTTTGGCCTTTTTACCCTTCACCAAACAATTTCCATTTTTAACAATTTTGAAGAAGAAGGCTTATGAAAAGATTGTGGGAGAAGGAGAAACTGCTGGCAACCTGCATTTTCTCCTTATCCCACAATGTTTTCTACTCTTCCAATGGTCAATCTCATCATTTGACGCACATTTTATTTGTTTTCAGCAAAATTAATGCTTTCAATTTGGACATTTTTGAGGTCTGGAAAAGAGTTAATAATTAGATGGCGGACTGTTTGAAGTCATTGAAATCAGTGGCCACTGTTAGCCTTAACCTTTAAGCTGCTAATGGCATGGACCTTTTGGGGACAGTGTAGATCAAGATCAGACTGCACAGAATGTGCTATCTGATCTTGGATCTACACTATCCAATAAGGAGATACTGTCCCCCAAAAATACCTTTTGGGTTCTCACAATTGGCTTGAAAACTTCATTTGACTTATTTAGCAGGATAAGGGTTAATTATTAAGTAAGGAAACCTCTATAACTTACAGATCCTATTGCTGAATAGTATCCTGAGGAACAAGCAGCTGGATTGGCTGGATTGGAACACTGGTTCCCTGCTTGACATGGTGAACAGGCTGAAGCTGCATTGCCACTGTATGTTCCTTTGAGAAAAATAAAATCCAGGGAAATAATAAACAAATAAACAGATATAAGCTGTAGGAACTGACCTGACAGGACAGAGCTATGTTACAGTTCACTGCATTTTAAACTGAGGTCAAACAGGTAATTTGAAAGTCATCATAAGTAGCCGTATTTGGCTAATATTCAATAAATATGGTATAGGATAAAGTACTCCAATGATGCATATGTTTACGCACATTTACGATGAACAATTCCGACCTAGCTCGAGGCCACTAAAATGAAGAATAAGCTGGTCAACTTAGGTCAAAGGTTAGCCACACCCTGCCAAGTCAATTCTTACAGCATATAAATAGAAAATCATACAAATTCCTTGTTGGTATTATATACACACAAAATCAAGGTAATGTTATTTAGGTGTTCCTATGTAAATATGAGCAAAGCTCTGTGAAAAGGGTTTTCAATGCATCTGCAAAAAGTATCAGACTGGGCAGTCTGACCTGGGTCCGTATTCACCAACCATTCTTAAGAACGTTCTTAGACTTATTCTTCAAGATTTTCCAAGTTTGGAAGTAACACAACTTCTGATTGGCTAAACCATATGGTTTATATATGGTTCTATATGTAGCAGCGTTTAGAAAAAAAGTGCGGAAAAATGTTTTATCAGTGAAATTTTGTAAGTCCAAGGCCCGTAAATGCGTCAAAAAGCAGTGGACCGGGACGAAACTCGAACTTGATGTGTAAGTCATGGTGGTTGATATACACATCAAAAATCAGCTCTATATGTAGCAGCGTTTAGAAAAAAAGTGCAGAAAAATGTTTTATCAGTGAAATTTTTTAAGTCCAAGGCCCGTAAATGCGTGAAAAAGCAGCAGAGCTGGACGAAACTCTGTAAGTCATGGTGGTTGACTTACACAGCGAAAGTCAAGTGAATATTTACCAGCATTTAGAAAAAAAAGTCCAGAAAACTGATTTATCAGTGAAATTTTGTAAGTCCAAGGCCCATAAATCCGTGAAAAACCAGTGGACCGGAACGAAAGTCAAACTTGAGCTTTAAGTCATGGTGGTTGAGTTACACAGCAAATCTGAGATCAATACCTACCAGCGTTTAGGAAAAAAGTCCGGAAAACTGATTTATTAGTGAAATTTTGTAAGTCCAAGGCCCGTAAATCCGTGAAAAACCAGTGGACTGGAACGAAAGTCAAATTTGATCTGTAAGTGATGGTGGGTGACTTACACACCAAAACTCAGCTCAAAATGTACCAGCGTTTAGAAAAAAAGTCCGGAAAACTGAATTGCCGGACTGACGGACTGACGGAAAGACAGACAGATGGACAGACGGAGTGCAAACCTAAAGTCCCCTTCAGCTTCGCCGGTAGGGGACTAATAAAAACAAAGAAATGCAGCCAAAGTCTTTTAAATCAACAAAATGGCTGAAATAGGTGGACTTATCCCCTCTAGAAACTATTTCATTCTACTTTCCGTGTAAATATCAAAGAACTATTTGTGTATGTACACATTTGAAACCAAACTACAACTGTAACTATGGACCCGTGAATGGTGTATAGGCTAAAGGTGATGATGCAGGATATATTTTGCCTGTCATTTGTTTTGTGTGATAAACAGAATCTCACATTCGTGTTTATATATTATTATTTTTATCAAATTCGTTGACTAAAATGTATTTTGTGCTTGCCAAGGCTTGCGTCATACATTTTTAGTCAACTCGTTTGATAAAAATGATAATACATAAACACTCATGTAAGATCCTCTATATACAGACTAAAGTAGAGATAGAAACACTTCCTTGGCGTCAACATACCTGTATACCTCATAAAACATACCGGGAAAAGAAATACTTTATCTCTACAAACATAAACACAGGCAGAAAAAAAATACTCATCAATTTTTCACCTGGCAAAGAACACAATCATCACAAAAGTGTTTGATCTTGAGTTACTGGACAGGTACTGACCTTGAGCACATGATGTACATGTTGCATCCCCAGCTGCACTGTAAGTCCCTGCAGAACAATCTGTAGGGTTCACAAACACAGAACCATCAAAGCAATATTGACCAGCTGGACAGAGGCTGCAGGTGGCTGCTGGACCTATACTGTAGTAACCATTAGGACAGGCCTAGACAAAAATAGTAGTAGCATTTACTCTATCAACCAAACAACAAATAATCAGACTGGTCAAAACTGAAAGCATTTGCAGATGACAAATCAAAAGTTACTCAGAACATGAAATTTGTTTTTCAAATAGTAGGAAAATTTTGGAAGAGAAGAACAGGCTTGTGGGAAAATGATAAAATGCTGGTTACTAGCATTTTCCCTGTTTCCCACAATTTTTTTCAAAAATTTTCTTTCTCAAGGTCATTTAAAGTCCGGATTGTGTGGTTAGGAGGCTTAACTCTTTACCAAACGACAAAATTTCAGACTAATCCAAATTAAAAGCAGTTGCAGACACAAAATAAATGTGACCGAAAAATTGAAATTTGTTTTAGGAAGGGTAGAAAACAGTGTGGGAAATGAAGAAAATGCTGGTTACCAGCATTTTCCCTGTTTCCCACATTTTTTTTCAAAAGTTTTCTTTCTCAGGGTCATATAACTCTTTACCAAACAACAAAATTTTAGGCTAGTCCAAATTGGAAGCCTTTGCAGATGACAAATTAAATGTTACTCAAAGCCAGAAATTTGTCTGTCATAGGATAGAAAACATTGTGGGAAAAGGAGAAAATGCTGGTTTTCAAAAGTCCCCTTTATTAGGGTCATTAAAACTTGGGATTCTGTAGTAAAGAGTTAAAGTAAGGACTGTGTGGTTGAGACTCAAATGCAACACTTACTGTACAGGTGCTCTCTCCAATACCACTATAAAAGCCATCTGCACAATCAACTGGGGGTCCATCCTTTGTTGGACATTCTTGACCAGCCGGACAATCATCACACGATGTCTGTCCTGTAGATGTTTGGTACTTTCCGTCTGCACAAAGCTCACTGCCAACAGTTGGGTCTGCACATGAATAGCCAGCTGGACATGCAATGCAGTTGGTACCATTAGAATATGTACCTGCCTGCAAAAGAGATTTTGATTGTGTATTAACCTTTGACCACACAATCCCAAGTTTTAACGACCCCCCCCCCCCCCCCCAAAAAAGGAAAAGGCTTTTGAAAACATTATGGGAAAAGGAGAAAATGCTGGTAACCAGCATTTTCCCCTTTTCCCACAATTTTTTCTACCCTTTCAAGAACAAATTTCATAATCTGAACAATGTGAAGTTTGTCGTCTGCACATGCTTTCACTTTGCACTAGTCTAAAATAATGTTGAGTGGCAAAGACTTCATATATTGATGATTGAATAGGATGCCATGATACTGTTTCTATGGTAGAACTATTTGACATTCTATAAATGAATAGCTAAATCTTGTAGGAACAACTTGCTTGAAAAAAATATTCAGACAAATGACGAAAAATTCAAATCTTGCTCAGACTAATACCTGTATGTACATAATCATGGTGGTTTTTTTTTGTGTGGTAGAAATAATTTTTATACACTGTGACACTGTTACAAACTAAAAATCCGTGGCCAATGCCTCTACATTTTACTTCCTACATTTGCTCCATTACCACACAGTCCCAAGTTTTAGCACCCACTATGAAAAAAGCTTTTAAATGCATTGTGGAAAAAGGAGAAAATACTGGTTTCCAGCATTTTCTCCTTTTTCAACAATCCTTTTTACCTCAAACATATCTTAATTTAATGCCTGCAAATGCTTTGGATGTCCTAAATTCTGTCCTCTGTTAACCCTTTATCAGTCACAATCCCAGGTTTTCACGACCCTGGGGAAGAGGCCCTTTGAAAACATTGTGCAAAAAGAAGAAAATGCTGGTAACCAGCATTTTCTTCTTTTCCCCCAATGTTTTCTTCTCTTCCAAAGGCAAATTTCAGTTTTTGAGTCATGTTTAATTTGTTGTGTGCAAATGCTTTCAGTTTAGACAAGTTTGAATCTTTGTCGGGTAACGAGTTGTTTTTGTTTCACTTAAATTTCTGCTGGTAACTGACTTTTTCTTTTATCCCTTTACCACAAAATCCTGAGTTTTAAAAACCTTGTCGGTTGATTGATTGAATGGTGTTTTACACCGCTTTCAACAATATTTCTGTTATATCATGAAGACAGCTCACATATTCATGTATTTCCTGGGTTTCACCAGCACTAGGCTAGGGCTCTGAAGTGTCTTACCAAAAGACACTCCCACAAAAAACCCAGTGGACCCAGTGAGGCTCAAATCCGGGGCCTCCAGATTATGAGTCATACACTTTACCACTGAGCAACCAGGACCCCAACAACCTTGTCAGAGAAGGCTTTTGGAAACACTGTGGAAAAAGGAGAAAATGCTGGTGCCCAGCATTTTATCCTTTTCCCACAATGTTTTCCACCCTTTCAAAGACAAATTTCATAATTTGAACCAAATTTTATTTGTCATCCCTGGATGCTTTCAAAATGGACTATGGTAGTCTAGATTTTTATCCTGTGTTAAAGAATTATGATATTGAGTGATTGTAAGACTGTGTCATACTTACACTACAGAGGTTGGCAGTTCCACCTGAACAGACATAGCCAGTGGGACATGATGTACAGGCTGTGCTTCCTGCAGACGAGTACTGAAACAGAGATAATCCACACTCATTAACCCTTTCCCAAACAAGCCCTGGTTTTCACGTGTCTGCAGTACAAGTCTTTTGAAAACACTGTGGGAAAAGGAGAAATTGCTCATAACGAGCAATTTCTCCTTTTCCCACAGTGTTTTCTACCCTTTTGGAGAACTTTCTGTCATTTTCATCAAATTTAAAATTGTCATCTGCAAACTCTTTCAATTTGGACCAGTCTAAAATTCATCGTTTGGGAAAGGGTTAAACTGAACAACACTACCATATACATTTATACCACAGCTAATAGTCCTGTAGTAGACATCTTTTTATCAATTGGTTGACTGGTTGGGTGTTGGTTGGCTAGTTGGTTGGTTAGTTGGTTGGTTAGTTGGCTGGCTGGATGGTCAGTCAGGTCAGGTAGCATTGGGTCAGCTGACTGACTGACTGATTGATGTTTTACATTGCTTTCAAAATTATTCAAGTCAAATCAAGGCATCAACTTACTTACTCCCCTCTGTTCTGGGTTTCATAAGGACAATGCTAGGACTCTGAAGTGTTTTGCCTAAGGACACTCCATGCAAAACCCAGCGCCTTAAGCAATGATCAAACACAGAGCCTCATGGCTACGAATCCTACACCTTCACCACTCAGCCACATAGGACCCCCAAGTCAGCTTTTGAAAACACATTATAAAATGATAAGTTGCCCACTCTGGGCAATCACTTCCTTTTCACAAATAAAAAAAAAATATCATAAAAATCAATATATATGAGCAGTGCTTTGCGAAAAGAGAATTCAGTGCATCTTCCTTATGCATTTTACCAAGCAAGTGATCACGTAAGTTATACCTACTTTTCCTACAAAGCAACCAAATCATAACATACATGATGGTCTTTTGATAGGCAGAAAATTTACCAGTAGCAAAAAGTTTTGACCCAAGTCGACCTGCATGGACTGTGCTGGCTGACATGGGTTGATAGGTTTTGCAGTTGCTTTCAAATCTTTTTTCACGGAGCATGGCGCATGAAAATGTGTGTAACCACATGCTGATTTTGCATGCTTTTAGCAATTTTTACTGTGTCTTTTTTTTAATAGTCTGAAGCTAAATGAAAATACAACAAAATAAGAGACATACTTTGACAAAGAATCTGAGTTCCTCACTTTTGGTGTCATATTTTGTTCACTGTCTGCAAATGCTTTCAACATGTTTAACTCATTCACTACCAAAATAAATAACCTTTACTTTCTTAATGACTTCAAACACAGCTCCACTGTAATTGAAGAGACAGTTTGGTTATAATCTCAAATAAAAGAGTGAACAGTGTAGATCAGAGATCAGACTGCATGCTCTGTGCAGTCTGATCTTGATCTACACTGTCCATAAAAGCTTCTTGTGTCGTCAACAGTAAGGAAAGAATTCAACACACTCTGGTCTGGAAGGGTTACTTACATCACTTCCGGTACAAGCCACAGGAGATATAGCTGGATCACCACACTGAGAACCAGCAGGACATATTGTACAGGTTATGGAACCAGTCGAATCTGCATAATAACCTGAGGCACACTGTAAATATACAGTATAAAAATTTATCCTATCATATATGCCATTGACAGGACCAGAATTAGCTGGTTTCTGAATTGTTTCAAATGAAAAGGTAAAAACTTTTTAATTTACCTGACCCTTTACCAAATGATAACATTTAAGACTTACCCAAATTGAAACCTTTTGCAGACGACAAAATAACTGTGACTCAAAAATAGAAATTCACTTTTGGATGGGTAGAAAACATTGTTGGGAAAGGAGAAAATGCTGGTTACTAGCATTTTCTCCTTTTCCCCCAAAATTCTAAAAAGACCTTTTCTATAGTTTCATTAAGACTCAGCAATGTATGGTATAGGGACCCTGAGAAAGAGGCCTTTTGAAAACATTGTGGGAAAAGGAGAAAATGCTGGAAACCATCATTTTCTCCTTTTCCCACAAGGTTTTCTATCCTTCCCAAAACAAATTTTAATTTTTGGGTCACATTTTGTCGTCTGCAAATGCTTTCAATTTAGATTAGTCTAAATTTTGTCATTTGGTAAAGGGTTAAACAATATAACAATTCATTTATGATGCATGTGAAAAACAGGCTAGCTGAATGGTGGCCAATCATAAATGTGTGGCAAAACATGACTGACTAAAATTTTTAGAAATCTTCTTCAATCAGCTGATATAGAGCCATTTGTACAATCAAAGCATTGAAAGCACTGGCGTGGCATTCGTCACAGAAGCCATTCTGCGGGAATAATGATTTGAAAAATAAACAATAGAAATAGTTTCAAAATATTCGCTTGAAAGTCAACCTACTATATAGTCATGCACAATCCGATTGAGTGGTGTGCAATGTTATGAGACAAACAAGTCCGGATGAACAAACCCAGGAACGAATAAGTCCAGGAACAAACTGGTTTTGGGACAAACTAGCACAGTATATGTGTATCATTACGCCAACAGAAGGCTATAGCAGATCAAGCTATTTTCGATAAAAAAAGTATTTCCACAATCGATGGCCTATTCCAGTTTATTGTAATACGCCATTTTCAATTTCATATCTGAGTGCTATTGAAACACTTATTTGTCTTAGAAAAATTGAATTTATTTGGATTTACTTCCTTTGGTTTAGCACAAACTATGATACATGATTTTCAAAATGCCGTATTGAACTAACAGTGGCATTGTCTTCAAGAAATGCCACAAAAACGGTTTCATTTTGCTCTTAATTACTGTCCCAACAATCCCAACTTCTAATAACCCTGAGGAAGAAGCCTTTGAAAACATTGTGGGAAAAAGAGAAAATGCTGGCAACCAGTATCTTCTCCTTTTTCCACAATGTTTTCTACCCTATCAAAGAGAAATTCCATCAGTTGAGCCACATTTAAATTGTCGTCTGCAAATGCTTTCAGTTTGGACATGTCTACATTTTTGTCGTGTGGTAAATACCAGTAGTTAATGGAAACAAAAAAATTTGGAATGTTCACAATTCCTATATCAGGTAATTCTATAAAAAAAACATCAGATTTTTTACCGTAACCAAACTAAACTTGCAACATTTTGACATAAATACAATTACAGTAAATTTGCCATCAATCTGAGATAAACACTGAAGATATTTTACCCTGTCCAATCCCGAGTTGTAACGAACCTGTCGGTGAAGCCTTTTCAAAACAGAGCAGGAAAAGAGAAAATGCAGTAACAAGCTCCTTTTCCCACAATGTTTTCTACCCTATCAACAACAGAAATCACGATTTTAGCAACATTTGTCATCTGCAAATGCTTTGAATCTGGTCCAGTCCAAAGTTTGGTAGAGAGTTAATTTTCATGATTACAAAATCTGGGAACTCTTCTATACAGGGATATATTTTGATCGTAATTAATTTCAACCCATATCTCATAGATGTATAGCGATAGATAAATAAAAAACTTGGAACAAATCTGATAATTGACAAGGTTTATACAAATTTATGGGTTCTAGACTATTTGCATAGATGCAGTCTTTTTTTTTTCTGTAAAACTATGAATTCTTTCTTCCACTGATACAGAATCTAACAAGAAGAGGTAAAACCTACCGATATGCATGTTTCCATTCCATAACCATTCTGGTATTGTCCTTTTGGACAAAGGGTTGGGTTGGCTGTTCTACTAGGACACATACTACCTGCAAGTATAAATGTAAATTTTTTAACTCTTTACCAAACGACAAAATTTAAGACCAGTCCAAATCGAAAGCTTTTGCAGACGACAAAATAAATGTGAATCAAAAATTGAAATTTGTTTTTGAAAGAGCAGAAAACATTGTGGGAAAAGGAGAAAATGCTGGTTACAAGCATTTTCTCCTTTTCCCACAATGTTTTTAAAAGCCTTCTTCCTTAGGGTCGTGAAAATTTGGGATTGTGTGGTAAAGGGTTAATTCTTTAAATTACAATCCCAAGTTTTAACACCCCCGACAAAGAAGAATTTTGAAAACATTATGGGAAAAGGAGAAAATGTTGGTTACCAGCATTTTTTTTCCAAATATGTTTGGTACCCTTTTAAAGACAAAAACATTTCATTTAAGGCACATCTGATTGAGCCATGCTCTGTGGAAAGGGGGCTTAATGCATCTGTAAACAAGGTATCACCCTAGATCAGCCTTTGTAGTCTGCACAGGCTGACCTGGGCTGAAACCTTTTGCTATTGGTCAATTTTCTACATGTCAAACGATCAGAGTACCTCATGACAGATGTTAGACAAAATGGATTTTACGGATCCATAGTGACATGATGAGCTGGTGGTATCATGCATCCCGAAGATACATTGAGCCCACTTTAGCCACAACATGGCTCAATTTGTTGTCTGCAAATGCTTTCAAAATGGACAAGTCTAAAATCTTGTAAACAATACCAAATCAAAGTTCATTGCTGGTCCAAATTGAAAAGCATTTGCTGACAAAAAATTAAATATGGCTCAAAAGATAGAATGTGCTGGCCTCTAATAGGGTAGAAAACATTAAGGAAAAAAGATAAAACGCCGGTTACTTGCATAAAAAAAAAACACTAAACATTACCCAGATATTGTAACTCTATGGCTGTTACACTATCCCACAAAATGTCAGAATTTTCAGATCAAAGCTCAGAAGGCATATTCTTGACCTACAAAATTAATGCCTGCAAAACAATCTACTGATGTCCACAGCAGTGTAAGGATCAAATATGAACCTGTGTTCTGTATCTAGAACTGCCACACAACTCTCAGAAGATACAAGCCTGTTCAAGCAAATACTATAACTTGAGAATCAAAATGAGCCATGCCCTGTGAAAAGGGGCTGAAATGCATCTGCAAAAAGTATCAACCCAGGTCAGTCTGTGCATGCTGATCTGAGCCAAAACTTTTTGCTATTGGTCAATTTTCTGCAGCTCAAAGGACCAGCATACCTCATAATTCAGTTGGTTGTTATACAAAATCGATTTTATGGATCCATAACACTGTGACAGCTTGCTAGGTATCATGTACTGTGGAGATGCATTACCTCTTTACCAAACGACAAACTTTTAGACTGGTCCAAACCGAAAGCATTTGCAGAAGACAAAATAAATGGGACTGAAAATTTGAAATTTGTTATGGATAGGGAAGAAAACATTGTGGGAAAAGGAGAAAATGCTGGTTACCAGCATTTTCTCCTTTTCCCACAATGTTTTCAAAAGGCTTCTTCTACAGGGTCGTTAAAACCCATGATTGTGTGGTAAAGGGTTAAGCCCCCTTTTTGCCCTTTTCCCCTTTTGCTTTTGTTTTTGTTACGATTTTCTTATATGTAGTTTGCATGTATTTACCTTGAGGGCACTGGTTGCAGTCAGATTGACCTGTAGCCGTCTGATAATACCCTGCTGCACAGGCCACTTGAGCTTCTAGTCCATCGGTTGGGCAATTGTACCCTGCATCACAGCTTGAACATGTTGTACTTGTGCTTGGAGCATAGGTACCAGCCAAACACTGGACAGGGCTAGATGTTGCGTCTGCACACTGGTGTCCAGCTGGACATGCTACACAGGATGTCAAACCAGTCTGGTTGGCATAGTAACCGGATGCACATGCTGACTCTGCAATTAAATAGCACTCTTATTTATTGTCTCTAATAGGTGGATCATCCCAGTAAAGCAGGATTATTTTAGACCTTGAAAGAGGTAGGCAAAATAAGACAAATGAGGAATATTAGGAATGAGAATACAGGTCTCTGTCTTGAATATGAAAAACATTACTTTACTATTATGATTCATCCAAATAAAATGTGATCATACCTTTAAAATAAATGTATCTATGATATTATATTTTTACACAATTATAACCGTTACATTATCTCTTTAACAGAGGACAAAACTGCCGACGCTTCTATATTGAAGACAAAAACCTAAAACAGTCTCAAATGTTGTAATGTGTCTTCGAAAGAGAACAAAACTTTGTGGGAAAAGGAGAAAATGCTGGTTACCAGCATTTTCTCCTTTTCCCAAAATGTTTTTCAAAAGCCTTTTTTCTCGAGGTCATTAAAACATAGGATTGTTTGATAACAGTTTAAACAATATGATGAGTAACATCTAATCTGAAATGCATTTTCATGATGTCAAAACAATTGATCATTTAACCCTTTACCACACAATCCCGAGTTATCACGAACCTAAGAAAGAAGCCTTTTGAAAACATAGTGAGAAAAGGAGAAAATGCTGGTTGACCAGCATTTTCTCCTTTTCCCACAATGTTTTCTACCCTATCAAAGACAGAAATCATCATTTAGCAACATTAAAATTGTTGTCTGCAAATGCCTTCACTTTGGACAACTCTACATTTTTGTCAAGAATTAAAGAGTTGTATATCCAAAAGTATTTCTGACAAAATACGTATTGCACATGAGTAGAACCTGTTGTACATACTTGCTGTAGTTGTTGGGCATTCATGTCCAAGATCACAAGGGGTGCAGGACCCAACACCTGATGTTGTCTTGTATGTACCACTGCCACACTGACTGCAGAAGGCCTGACCAGCAGAACTAAAAATAATAGACAAGAATGACCTCCTTATAAACAAGCCATACTCTGGCAAAAGGGTGTTAACCCTTTCCCGCACAATGCCGCCTTTAAACGCCCCTGGGAAAGAGGCCTTTTGAAAACATTGTGGGAAAAGGAGAAAATACTGGTACGCAGCATTTTCTCCTTTTCCCACAATGTTTTCTCTCCTATCAAAGAAAAAATTGCACCATTTGAGCCACATTGAAATTGTCGTCTGCAAATGCTTTCAATTTGGACAAGGCTAAAATTTTGTCATCTGGCAAATGCGTGTTAAATGTATTTCCATGATGCATTATATCAAGTAACTGATCACATAATTATGGATCAATAAGGATCCATTTTGTCTAGCAACCAACTGAATGGTCCTTTGACATACCGAAAATTTACAAAAAGCAAACATTTTTTTATTCATGTCAGCCTGAGCAGACAGCACAAGCTGACACAGGTCAATACTTTTTTTTTTTCACTCAGATGCATTAAACCCCCTATACACAGAGCATGGGTCAAATATATCTGATTCAAGGCATATACTGAACAATTAAGTTGAAAGATTTTTCTATTTCTTTGAAAAGGAAGACACCAATATGCCAAGCAGTGAGAAGTAATCAAAGCACTGAAAGCACTGATTGGCTAGGGGCAAATGACCAAAGGCATATGAACAAATATGTGCATAGCTATCAGTACAAAAATCCTGGGCTGTGATGCTTAAAAAGGTTCTTCTGAGGTAGGTAAGATTTTTGTTACCCGCAGTTTATAATATTATCCGAAGTGTATGTATATTTGGATAGTCAGGTGTCATTGACATCAATTTTTGAAGTGCTCGGGATTATGTTGATGCTGTTAGTTTGTTCCAGCTGATTTATTTCAACTTAGATGATGGATCGGCAGTTTGGTAAGTTCATTTTCAGTTAGAGAGGTCGGGGGAGCATCAATTACAAGGAAGCATCTATTAGGGGCATTATGGTAGCACAAAATAATTCTCGACATACATAGCACAAAATTTTGAAGGGATGGATGAATTACAGTAACATATCTTGGAAAACTTCATGGCAGAAAGAGCAATTACTTTTAACACACATTTTCCTTTTTTCCTCATCATTGAAGAGTTGACGCACTACCACATAATCCTGAGATTTAACCACCTTTAGGAAAAAGGCTTTTGACATATTGTGGAAAAAGGAAGAAATGCTGGTTACCGGCATTTTCTCCTTTTCCCACAATGTTTTCTATCCTTTCAAATGTGACTTAAACATTTGAGCCACAGTTAATTTGTTGTCTGCAAATGCTTTGAATTTAGAAAGATCTAAAATTTTGTTGTTGTGGTAAAGAGTTAAAGTGACATCTACATTTGGTTTCCATTTGGACCAGTCTAAAATTATCTCACCTAGTAAGAATTAATATTTCCTTACCTGTGCTCACCAGCAGGACAAGTGGATGGGGCACTGTAAGTATTGGTACACTCACTACCCTCTGGACAAGTTATACAGCTTGCTTGGCCCTGCTGGTCCTGATATTCACCAGATGAACAGTTCAGACAGGTTGTTGTTCCAGTAGGGCTATAAGTACCCTCTACACAAATTGTTGCTGTGCTAGCTGGGTCTAAACATGAATAACCTGTAAAATTTATAGAGATGAAATATAGTGTGATCAGTATAACTTGACTGATGGAAATGTATCGTGATCAGAATAGCTTGATAGATAGGGAAGTCCAGTCAAGTATATATGTAGCTGCCTTTGAGGCCAGTGTCGATTAACCCTTTACCACACAAGAAAAATGTAGACTTGTCCAAATTCAAAGCATTTGCAGATGACCATTTAAATGTAGCTCAAGTGACAGAATTTGTTTTTGTTAGGGTAGAAAACATTGTGGGAAAAGGAGAAAATGCAGGTAACCAGTATTTTCTCCTTTTCCCACAATGTTTTCAAAGGTTTCTTTAAAACTCGAGATTATATGGTATAGGGTTAAGACCAGACTGCACAAAACATGCAGTCTGAGCTTTGGTCTGAACTGTCCACTCTTCTGAGATGTTCCAAACAAAGTAACCTCTACATTACATTATTTGGGTCTTATTCTAAGCTGATCAGTCTGCTTTATTTATATTTAGCCTTTTACTCTTTACCAAATGACAATAATTTTAACTAGTGCAAATTGAAAGCATGTGCAGAAGACAATATAAATGTGGCTAAAATGATCCGAATTGTTTCTGAAAGGTTTAAAAACATTGTGGGAAAGGAGTATATATGCTGGTTTCCAGCACTGTCTCCTTTTCCCACAATGTTTTCAAATGACTTCTTCCTCAAGGTCGTTAAAAGTTGTTATTGTGTGGTAAAAGGGATAAGGGTTAACAGAATACTTGAAAGAGTATTTCTGCTCAGTCTGCATCATCCGGTGTAGACCTACATAATCCAAAAAGGCAATTACAGGCTAGGGGTTCAATAGTATGGTATATGCTATACCTGTGGGACAATCCAGACATGTACATTCTATGCTGCCTGATCTTAACCAACACTGGTCAAAAGAGGCATTTGGAACTGGATGCATCCGCATAAAACAAATTGGCAATTGATAAAAATGAACTGCATTTGTCTGACAGGGTTGAAAAAAAAAAAGGTAACCAGCATTTTATATTTTTCTCACATTTTTGTTCAAAAGCTTTCTTTCTAAGGGTCCTTAAGATACAGGATTGTATGGTAAAGAATTGAAGTTAATGCTATACCTGCAGGACAATCCAGACAAGCTGTCTGAACAGTATCAGGCTGGTACTGCCCAGAATCACATGCAGTTGGTGCAGTCATCCCATTGACAGGACATTTGTACCCAGCTTCACATGTTGTACATGAGGCAGATCCTGCTGCTGCATAGGTACCAGCTGAGCACTGTGATGGCGTTTCTGTTGTTGTAGAATCACACTTATGACCTGCAGGACATGTGATACAACTTGTGGCCCCTGCTGAGCTGTAATACCCAGTACCGCACGGTGACTGTGCTGTGGATGTGCAGCTGTTACCTGCTGTACACTGCGTGCAGGAACTTGCTCCTGAACTGGAATAGTGGCCTGAAATCATAGTGAAACCAATTTGAGATTTTTGTTACATTTATGTGCATAGTTTGAATGAGAAATGTTGCAGTCAAAAGGCATTTTGTCAAAGTAGTAATGAAAGGTTGAAGAATTCAAAAGTTACTGATGTCATACAATAACCTGGATGTACAGTAAAAAACACTGTGGAAAAAGAAGTAAATATCAGTTATCAAGATTTTGTCCTTAACCCACAATGTTTTCATCAGTGCCAAGACCCCGTAGTTCAGTCGGTAGCGTACAGGACTTGAGAACAGGAGGTCACAGGTTCGATCCCCGGCTTGGCCAATTTCTTTCCGAGGACTGATGATAGTCATTGCGACAGGATTCATTCCTCTCTCACCGCTGACCATTGTTTCGACGCTGGTTATGTGGGAAAGCAGCCAGTGGCTTGGAAAGAATATTGTGCGGAGTACTGGTAAATGAAACTCCAGGAAAGCATGGATAGGAGCACTGGCCGCCGTGATATAACTAAAATAATGTTGAAAATGGCGTTAAACACCGTACAATCAATCAATACAATTTCATCAGTCTTTTTTCTTGGGAAAGTGAAAACATGCTATCCTCCAAAAAAAACAGTAAAGCAAAAGAAATAGCAAACAATGTCTTCTAAATGGACAGACTGCAAAAATCTATAAATGGGACTGACATTCTGTATAGATTTACAGTGTTGAATACTGCCAGAATTGATTATATGATCAAATGAGTATTGACTGGTAAACATTTTATAAAATCTAACTCAATACATGTATCCTCAAAAAAATCTAAGTTACACAATAAGGACCACATCATACAAAGGAAGATTTATTACAAGTTGTTTTTAAGTGAGTAGAAAATGATATACACAGAACAAATATTCCACAAAGATTAATATTAACCATTAATCCTGGTAACATACATATACACTATATACAAGCTAAAATTTGATGAGAACATTAAGTATGAGCCATGTCTAGGGGGTTTAACCCTTTACCACACAAGCCTGACTTTTAACAACCCTGAGAAAGAAGCCTTTTGAAAACATTGTGGGAAAAGGAGAAAATGCTGGTAACCAGCATTTTCTCCTTTTCCCACAATGTTTTCTACCCTTCCCAAAACAAATTACAATTTTTCAGTCTCTTTTATTTATCGTCTGCAAATGCTTTCAATTTGGATGAGTCTGAAATTTTGTTGTTTGGTAAAGAGTTAATGCATCTGCAAAAAGTATCGACCCAGGTCATGCAAGCTGAACTGGGTCGAAACTTTTTGCTATTGTTATTTTTTTGTCAAAGGACCATTCTACCCCATGATTCAGTTGGTTATAAGACATAATGGATTTCATTGATCCATAATTATGTGATGACTTGCATGGTATTAACACACACAGATGCAGTAAACCCCCTTTTCCCATATCATGACTCACATATATGTAAAATAAAGTTGAAACAATACTAAAATTGCAGAGATTATGAACAGACGATACGTTTAACATGAAGAATGTGACACACTAGATAATACCATGAGAAAGCCAAGGGTTTGTTGCAGTAAGGTCAAGGTCAAAACTATCAAACCTTAGTACCGGTAGTTTTACCCAATGTTTACATTTAAACATTACATTACCTAGAGGGGACAATTGACCCTTAAACTTGCAGAGATAAGGAACATTTTTAAATTAAGTGCAACAAATGTAACAAACCCAAGTCTACAAATAAATATGTAACAGACAAAGTTCCATCTGTGAGCATTATGATAGGACTTTTTTCTAATTCAAATGGACTTTTTACCAGAATCTCCCCCTTGGCAGAACACTGTTAAATGCATGTGCAGGCACTTTTTTCCTTTGTCTATGACATGAAATTTTTCTAAAGTGCAAAGGTAAGCAGGCAGACACTGTTAAAACAGGACTACATGGCTTATCCTTTTTGTAACAAGAGCAACCCTTCAATTGGCCAGAAAGCTTATACTGGAGCAAATCATTTGGTGAATATTGAACTTGGATTTCTCTTGGTCTCACACTTAGAAATATTTCTCAAAATGTCACACTGCAAGACAAACTGACATATTAAAAACCATAATACAACAACTAAAGCATACTTGAGCACAGCAAACCATAAACATAGCTGTTAAAAACTCCAGTCTGAGCCAGACATTATTGTGTACATGTTCATTACGCTTTCTGCTAATATTCTGTTTTATGACTACCCCATTATAAAGACATGGTAAAAAATGAAAAAATGGTGTCAAAAGGACAAATTTTATCTTAACATTTTACCAAAATAAGCTCAGTTTGGGAGAGATCATTCCTCACAGCTAAAGGAAGACATCTGAAAATTGCATCATTCAGCCTTTGTTTGTCTGTATGTATGATGTTCAACATTGCTTTGAACACTTTATCAACAATATCAGTGTGGCCAGGGCACCTATCCATGCTTTCCCGTAGTTTCTTTTACCAGTACTTTGCACATATTCTTCCCAAGCCACTGGCTGCTTTCCTACAGAACGATTGTCAAAACAATCAGCAGTAAAAGAGGAATGAGCCAAGCTTGAGATTCAAACCTAATACACCTTTTGTTTTCAAGCTCTGTACCTGATTGATTGAACTACAGGGTTCGGTGTATCTTGCAGTCCCACCTAGAGTTCCTAATAGAATCATAGTTTTACAGAGTTTGTACAAAACTGAAAGAGGACTCCGTGACACAAATACGTAATGTGTAAAGATGCACATACAGATGTAAAGACTGGTTGATTCCAATATAACCTCTTAACCTTGTACCGCATAACTCTTGAGTTTTAACAACCCTGAGAGAAAAGACTTTTGAAAACATTGTGTGGAAAGGAGAAAATGCTGGTGACCAACATTTTCTCTTTTTCCCACAATGTTTTCTCCAATTTCAACGACAGAAATAATCTTTTTTAGCTACATCATATTTGTCATCTTGTTTTTCGTGTGGACAAGTCTCAAATTTTGTTGTTTGGTAATGGGTTAAAACATCTATTAATAATACAAGTAATGGATATAACTAGGTCTAATGGTTTGCTGTACCCATGGCCAACATAAATAATAATTATTTTGACGATACAGAACATAAAAATCCTGACATGTTAGTAGACATACCATACAAAACCCCACATGTAAAATATTAGTAGAATCTAAGATAATCGGCATTCACTGACTGAGCTAATTGGGTTCTATGTTTCTTGGGAGCCCTTTGGAAAATAGAAAAACTGTGTAAATTTCAAATGAATCCAACCTGAAAATGTCTGGTGAACCAATGGGTGCAAAACCTAGAGATAATGGAAAATGCAACATGACATGAGCTCTTTTAGCTTCTTAAGCCAAAGAACTGTACAAGCTTGTTGACCATGGTGAAATTGCCTATTAATGATAATTTTCCTATCTGTCAAATCGTTTAACCCTTTACCACACAATCAAAAGTTTCAATAAACCTGAGTAAGAAGCCTTTTGAAAACATTGTGGGAAAAGAAGAAAATGCTGTAAACCAGCATTTTCTCCTTTTCTCACAATGTTGTCCACAGTATCCAAGACAAAGTTCATCATCTAGGCCAAATTTAAATTGTTGTCTGCAACTGTTTCCAATTTAGCCAGGTCTACAGTTTTGTCGTTTGGTAAAGAGTTGACAAAAGTTCTGATACAAACATGCTGGTGCATCAAAATTAGCCCACAATAAAGGATCAATGGTCTTAACTCTTTACCAAACAACAATATTCTAGAACAGTCCAAATTGAAACCATTTGCAGACAACAAAATAAACATGGCTCAAAAAGTGAAATTTGTTTTGGCAAGTGTAGAAAACATTGTGGGAAAAGGAGAAAATGCTGGTTACCAGCATTTTCTCCTTTTCCCACAATGTTTTCAAAAGGCTTCTTTCTCAGGGTCGTTAAAAGTCGGGATTGTGTGGTAAAGAGTTAATTCATCATGCAATCTGTCCAGAAAAAGGGGCACTTGAGGCTTGTGATATGTAAGTAAAAATGTGATGTATTGCATACTACAAAAAAAGAAAAGGTGATAATACATGTATACAACATTTATCTTTTCTGGTACAGAAAGATACAGCCAACAACAAAATGAATATGAATATATATATATGGAAAAATGGCAACATAATATTGGTGAACACAACAGTGGCATGCATGTGAGTAAACTACAGTTTGATTACATAATTATACATGTATTGTAATTAGATGCATGTAATATTCCAGCTAGAATCATGCTTGTGCTCTGCACTTTTTTTTGTATCATAGAGAGTCTGTGCATGCTTAGAGTAACAGCATGCCCTTTCGCAGATAATGTAGATCAAAGATCACAGAAGACCAGAGTCTGCAAGCTCATCAAATATCTTCACTGCCTGACACATCCTTGCAATGAAAAGATATCTTTGCCTTCTGACAGCAGAATGTCTATTTCATTTACTTTGCATTTAAGGAAAGATTGCTTTTGAAAACATTGCAACATTTTCTCCTATTCCTACAATTTTCTTTATATTTTCAAAAGAAAGTCTTATGATCTGAGCCAGTTTTAATATGTTGTCAGCAACTGCTTTCAATTTAGACCAGTCTTAAATTTTGTTTTCTGGTAAAGAAACAGAAGTTCTACAGATTTTGGCAAATCTTTGAATGGCCATTTTCTGGTTTATTTCTTTCATATTCCATGAAAAAAAAATACATACTGATGTTACATACCATTTTTCAATACAGATCAGAAGTAAATTAAAAAGTTTGTCCTAGAATGATGCAGAACATCAGAAATTTATATTTTGACCAAAAACTGGATAACCCTCTTTAACCCTTTACCACACAATCCCAACTTTTAACCACACTGTGAAAGAAGCCTTTTGAAAACATTGTGGGAAAAGGAGAAAATGCTGGTAACCAGCATTTTCTCCTTTTCCCACAATGTTTTCTACCCTTCCCAAAACAAGTTTCATTTTTTCTTTCTCATTTATTTTGTCTTCTGCAAATGCTTTCAATTTGGACCAGTCTCAAATTTTGTCGTTTGGTAAAGAGTTAAGACAAGAAACATATTTCTGCTGGTATCTTTCTTGCATCCCATGATGCAACAAAAAAGTTAGTACATAATTATACTACTATATACATACATGTACATACACATAAACATTTACACAGATATTTCTGACACTATTAAATCCCAAGACAAAGCAATACAAGACAAACCTCAAGCATGCTGAAAACATAGGCACAGACTTACCAGCTGCACAGTTAGTGCAGCCACTGTCTTTAGCATTGCTGTATGTTCCGGCAGAACAATCTGGAGGGTTTACGGACAAATCAGAACAGTCTTTCCCTGCTTGACAATCAATGCAGGCCGCAGAACCTGCTGAAGCACTGTAGGTACCACTTGGACAGTTTGTACAACCATCACTACCTTGTATGCTAAAGGTACCGGCTGGACAGTCAGATGGAGACACAGTTCTGTCAGAGCAGTTTTGACCTCCTTGGCAAATAATGCAGGAGGAGGCAGCTGCAAGACTATAATATCCTGATTGACAACTAGTACAACTGTCATCTCCAGCCTCACTGTATGTTCCCGCTGCACAATCTGGTGGACTGATGGTTTTATTGACACAACTTTTCCCAGCTGGACATGTTGTACATGAGGATGATCCACTTGAACTACTGTATGTTCCATTTGGACAGGTCTGACAACCGGCCCAACCTGCTTCACTGTATGAACCAGCTGGGCAGTCTGGAGGGCTTGAACCTGTTACCGCTGAGCTTGCACAGTTCTTGCCTGCTTCACACAGAGTACAGTTTGCTGAGGCTGATTGACTATAGTAGCCTGACAGACAGTTTGTACACCCATTATCTCCTTGTTGGCTGTAAGTACCGGCTGGACAATCTGGCATGCCAGAACCAGAATCAGCTCTTGATGAACAGTCTTTTCCTGCATCACATTTAGTGCAAGATGATGCCCCAGTAGCACTATAATAGCCTTCATTACAGTTATAACAGACAATATCTCCTGATCCACTGTACTGTCCTGCAGAGCATATTGTTGGACTGGCTGGATTAGAACATTCTCTACCGAAAGCACAAGGACTACAACTGTTACTTTTTGGAAGGCTGTAGAATCCTGCAGGGCATGCTGTACACCCATCTGATCCTGCTACACTGATTGTGCCAGCTGAGCAATCTGGTGGACTGACAGTCTGATCTGAACAATCAGTACCTTGTGGACAGAGGGTACAGTTTGACGCTCCCCCAATGCTATAAAAACCAGTAAGACAATTTCGACATGTGGCATCTCCCTGGTCACTGTATGTCCCCGCTGCACAGTCAGGAAGGCCAGACCCTGTATCTGCTTGGCCTGCACAGTCTTTCCCTCCAGGGCATATTATACAACTTGAAGCATTTGCAGCACTGTAGTAACCTTGTGGACATGACAGACATCCTGCCCAGCCCTCCTGGCTGTAGGTGCCTGCTTTACATCCAATTGGACTAGTGTCTGTGGTGTTACAGTTCAATCCTGCAGAACATATGGTACAGCTCCCACTTCCTGTAGCACTGTAGTACCCCTGCGCACAAGACGAGCATTGTATCACCCCTGCAGCACTGAACTGTCCAGCTGGACACTGGAAAATGTTAGAGATGTTGCTACAATCATATCCTGCCTGACAAGTTTGACAAGAGCCTGATCCTGCAGCACTATATTCCCCAGATGCACAATTTGTGCAGCCAGCATCTCCTTCCCTGCTATAGGTGTTCTCTGGACAATCTGGTAAAGATGATGCGTTCAACGCTGGATCAGTACAGTTCTTTCCAGCATCACAAATGGTGCAGCTTCCTTGACCTTGTGAGCTATAGTAACCTGTTTGTTTGGATAAAAAAGTCCATCATATTGTTCAGTCTTATATTCTACACTTCCCCTGTGAATTAAACCTTAACCATACAACTGTTTTAATGACCCTACAGAAAAGGGCTTTTGATAACATTGTGGGAATTGGAAAGAATTCCAGAGCATTTTTTCAATTTCCCATGATTTTTGCTCTTTCAAAGACAAATTATATGCTTCTGGCTATACTTAATTTGTCTTCTGCAAATGCGTTCAGTATTGATCTTTTAACCCTTTCCCAAACGACAAATTTTGGACTGGTCCAAATTCAAAGAGTTTGCAGACGACAATTTTAAATTTGATGAAAATGGTAGAAAGGTCTCAAAAAGGGTAGAAAACACTGTGGGAAAAGGAGAAATTGCTCATCACGAAGATTAACCCTTATCACACAATCCCGAATTTTAATGACCCTGAGAAAAGTAGCCTTTTAAAAATGTTGTAGGAAAAGGAGAAAATGCTGGTAACCAGCATTTTCTCCTTTTCCCACAATGTTTTCTACCCTATCGAGGACATTTTTCATCCTTTAGAGCTACCTTTAATTTGTTGTTTGCAAGTACTATCAATTTGTAGAAGTCTAAAATTTTGTCGTTTGGTACAGAGTTACA
Organism: Tridacna gigas; assembly: GCA_945859785.2. Taxonomy (NCBI): domain Eukaryota; kingdom Metazoa; phylum Mollusca; class Bivalvia; order Cardiida; family Cardiidae; genus Tridacna; species Tridacna gigas. The sequence continues at coordinate 17,531,861 of OX244037.2, read as the reverse complement.
AGTCAAAAATATTGTGTTGTATGGCAATGAGTCAATTTTTTCAGCTCTAAATAATTAAGCAGCACTCTGGCAAAAGAAGGTTTAACGCATCTCTGTGATGTATTGTATACCAAGCAAGTCATCACATAATTCTGAATCCATAAAATCTATTTGTCTAACAGCTGGCTGAATCATGAGGTAGACTGGTCCTTGGACTGCAGAAAATTTACCGAAAGCAAAAATTTTCGACACAGATAAGCCTGCATAGACTGTGCTGGCTGATTTTGGTCAATAAATTTTGCAGTAGCATTAAACTTTGTTTTCACAAAGCATGGCTCATATAAAACCTAGTTCTTTCATTGGCTGAAAATACAGTCCTCTTTTACTCAGAGAGATTTTAATCTTACAGGCTTAACTCTTTACCACACAATAAAATTTTGGGCTGGTCCAAATTAAAAGCATTTATAGATGGCAAATTTCATGTCGCTTAAATCATGAAATTTGTTCTTGAAAGGGTAGAAAACATTGTGGGAAAAGGAGAAAATGCTGGTTACCATCATTTTCTCCTTTTTCCACAATGTTTTCAAAAGTCTTTTCCCTAGGGGTCGTTAAAACTCAGGATTGTGTGGTAAAGGGTTAACTAAATGATGTTATAGATCAAAGATCAGATAGCATATTCTGTGCGGTCTGATCTTTTTTCCCCTTGTAAAAACCCAAGGGTCTGTATTCACAAACCATTCTTAAAAACATTCTTAAGTCTTATTCTCAAGAATTTTCTCAATTTGAAAGTAACGCAATGTCAAATTGTGTTATTTTCTAAATCTACTGTAGGACTAAGAGTGAAACTAGGAATGGTTGGTCAATACAGACCCTGTTTAGCCTATGGCCCTGAAAGCGTTAGTGCCAAACAAACAGATGTTGACATTTTTGGGTAATAGAAAAGGGCAATTTGTTGTCAGTTCAAGACTTCTTGCCTAAGAATTTCTCTGAAAATATTGGACAGCAGGGATCCAGGTTGATACCAAATATTTTCTGTATCTCAAAAGGTAATGATACCGAGCCACAATGAAACTAGAATAAGGTACATGTAGAATACATGCACTCTACATTTTTAAACATCTTTTGTACATGTTGCCAACATAGAAGGGTGCACCAAGTAATTTACCGTGGGGAGTACTTGGGGAAAAAAGGTGACATATGAATGAAGTATAATGTAATAAATAATGTGATGAAAGTTTATGTAATATGGGATATAAAGTGTCAAAAAGTGATGCCATGGTACTCTGAGTTAACATGATCTTGGCAAGTAAGGCATAAATAATATCCCTTGTGATTATAGTGGTCACACGTCATAACTCGGCCGATTCCGTACCCACATCACTGGATCACCCGAGGTATGCTGAATGTATAGTGGTGTTATGAATTCAAGGGGAATTACTATGATTTCATCAAATTCATCTACCCATGCTTATTCCCCTTATTCCCTCCCTCACAATGAACTCTTCTTCCTTATACTGTACCCTAACAGATCCTTTCACAACTATAGTTGCTTTTTTGGCCACTGCAGCTCAAGATCAGACAGCATGAGAACTTGCAGTCTGATCTCTAATCTGCACTGTCCACTTTGCTAAGACATTCTTGTCAAAACCAACCTTGAAATTGCAATTTAAAATGTCCACTGTGTTCATTTGGCTCTCTACGGGTTAACCCTTGAAGTGCCTATTCACAACTATAGTTGCCCTGGTGGCCAGTGTAGATCAAGATCAGGCTGCACAAAACATGCAGTCTGATCTTTGATGTACACTGTCCACTTTGCTGAAACAGTATAGACAAAAGCAACCATTAAAACACAATTACCGCTATATGGGTTTTATTCTAGACTGAAAATGTCCTCTGGGTTTATTCGGCACTTTAAGGGTTAATGAAATTCAGAAAAAGTTTGGGTTTTTTTTTCTAACAAAAGCTACAGTATCTTTTATAATAACAATAAAGAACACAGGAATTAAACCTTTACCGGACGATAAAAAAAAGGGACTTGTCTGAATTAAATGCCTTTGCAGTGAACAATTCTAATGTGGCTCATATGATAAAATTTGCCTTTGATAAAGTAGAAAAAATTGTGTGAAATGGAGCAAATGCTGGTAAACAGCATTTTCTCCTTTTCACACAATGTTCTCAAAAACCTTTTTGTTCAGGGTCATTCAAACACGGAATTGTGGCTAAAGGTTAACTCTTCACTAAACAAAAATTTAGATCTAACCTAGTTAACCCTTTCCCAAACAAGCCTTGGTTTTCACGTGTCTGCAGTACAAGTCTTTTGAAAACACTGTGGGAAAAGGAGAAATTGCTCATAACGAGCAATTTCTCCTTTTCCCACAGTGTTTTCTCCCCTTTTTGACAACTTTCTGCCATTTTCATCACATTTAAAATTGTCGTCTGCAAACTTTTTCAAATTGGACCAGTCCAAAATTTGTCGTTTGGGAAAGGGTTAAAAGAATTTGCAGACAAAAAATCAAATGCGGCTAAGATAATGATTTCTGTCTTTGAAAGGGTAGAAAACATTGTAGAAAAAGGAAAAGGAAAAAATACTGGTAAAGAGCATTTTCTCTTTTAACCCTTTCCCAAACAAGCCCTGGTTTTCACGTGTCTGCAGTACAAGTCTTTTGAAAACACTGTGGGAAAAGGAGAAATTGCTCGTAACGAGCAATTTCTCCTTTTCCCACAGTGTTTTCTACCCTTTTTGAGAATTTTATGCCATTTTTATCAAATTTAAAATTGTTGTCTGCAAACTCTTTCAATTTGGACAAGGCTAAAATTTTGTCGTCTGGTTAACCATAAAGTTTGTTGAGGTCATGTTTATCAAGGTTTGTCAAGACACATGATCATTTGGAAAAGGGTTAAAGAATTTAACCCTTTACCGCACAATGCCGCCTTTTGACGCCCCTGGGAAAGAAGCCTTTTGAAAACAACGTGGGAAAAGGAGAAAATGCTGGTAACCAGCATTTTCTCCTTTTCCCACAATGTTTTCAACCCTAACAAAGAAAAATTGCACCATTCTAGCCAAATTGAAATTGTCATCTGAAAATGCTTTCAATTTGGAGAAGGCTAAAATTTTGTCATCTGGTAAAGAATTTAAGAAAAAAACTAAAAAATGGTTATAAAACATGGAGTGCCTTAGAAAAGAATAATTGCAGTTACTTATATAAACTATCTATACTATTTATAGAATACTGGCACCCTAATAGCATGAAATCAACTTTATCTAAATTACTGTTAACCCTTTCCCAAACGATAAAATTTAGACTGGTCCAAATTGAAAGAGTTTGCAGACGACAATTTTAAATTTGATGAAAATGACAGAAAGTTCTCCAAAAGGGTAGAAAACAATGTGGGAAAAGGAGAAATTGCTCGTTACGAGCAATTTCTCCTTTTCCCACAGTGTTTTCAAAAGACTTGTACTGCAGACACGTGAAAACCAGGGCTTGTTTGGGAAAGGGTTAACTCTTTACCACAAGACAAAATTTTAGCCTTGCAACATGTCCAAATTCAAAGTATTTGCACCAGACAAGTTAATCGTTACTAAAAATATAGAATTTTTCTTTCATGGGGTAGAAAACATTGTGGGAAAAGGAGAAAATGCTGGTTACCAGCATTTTCTCCTTTTCCCGCAATGTTTTCTAAAGCCTTCTTTCTCAGGGTTGTTAAAAGTTGATACATGTATTGTGCGGTAAATTTTCAAATAATAAAACACCCTTTTCTAAACAAGTGCAACTGTATTTTTAGCATGGTCAATTTCTGAGGAAGATGTTTTAGATTTTATCCATTGATATCTTTGAATTCACCCCTTACTAAACATTCCCGTGTGTAACCCTTTAACACACAATCCCGACTTTTAACAACTCTGAGAAAGAGGCCTTTTGAAAACATTATGGGAAAAGAAGACAGTGCTGGTAACCAGCATTTTCTCCTTTTCCCACAATGTTTTCTAACCAATCAATGACAAATTTCATCATTTGGGCCACCTTTAATTTATCGTCTGCAAATGCTTTCAGTTTGGATCAGTCTAAAATTTTGTCATTTGGTAGAGTTAAACGACCTGAAGGAAGAGGATTTTGAAAACAATGTGGGAAAAAGAGAGACACTGATAGTCACCAGCTTTTCTCCTTTTTCCATAATATTTTCTCTTTCAGTTGGAGAACTTAAGCTCATTTGTATCAATTTTTTGTAATTTGTCATTTTGAAGATGCCTTCATTTTCAAAACATCTTGAGTATGTTTTTTACCGAACAACAAAATTTTTGGACTAGTCCAAATTGAAAGCATTTGCAGACAACAAATAAAAGGTAGCCCAAATGATGAAATCTGCCCTTGGTAGATTAGTTACCAGCATTTTCTCCTTTTCCCACAATGTTTTCAAAAGGCTTCCTTTTCAGCGTTGTTAAAAGTCGGGATTGTGTGGTAAAGAGTTAATTAGGGTACTTTTCTTGTGGTAAATCAATAAATTTAACCCTTAGGCTGCCAAGCGCAACTCACTGACCTTTTGCAGACAGTGTAGATCAAGATTAGACTGCACACAATTTGCACTCTTATCATGTATCTACACTGTCCGATTAACCCTTTACTGCACAATGACGCCTTTTGATGCCCCTGGGAAGGAAGCCTTTTGAAAACATTGTGGGAAAAGGAGAAAATGCTGGTAACCAGCATTTTCTCCTTTTCCCACAATGTTTTCTACCTGATCAAAGAAAAATTGCACCATCTGAGCCACATTGAAATTGTCGTCTGCAAATGCTTTCAATTTGGACAAGGCTATAATTTTGTCGTCTGGTAAAGGGTTAAGAGATATTTTTACTCCTACAAAAAATTTGAAATAGCAACATTTGGGTTTTTACTATCATCTTGAAAGTTTCATTGAACTTATTTACCAGGTTAAGGGTCAAAACCTGGCTTGGCAGTTGGCCATACCATGATTGGTAAACTGACAAAAACATATGAGCTGTGCTCTAGCAAAAGGGGGCTTAATGCATCTCCGTGATGCAGTATACCAAGCAAGCCATCACATGATGATGGATCCATAGTAGCCACTTTTTTAAACAACCGACTTAATCATGAGGTAGACTGGTCCTTTGGCATACAGAAAATTCACCTATAGCAAAAAGTTTTGGCCCAGGTCAGCCTGCGCGGACTGCGCAGGCTGACCTGGGTCAATACTTTTTGCAGATGTATTAAGCCCCCTTTTCACAGAGCATGGCTTATATATACTAACCATTTACCAAACAATACTGATTTTTTAACAACCCTGAGGAGAAGGCCTTTGAAAAGATAGTGGGAAAAGGAGAAAATGCTGGTTACTGACATTTTCTTCTATTCCCAGATTTTCTACGTTATCAGAGACAAATCTCCATAATTGTAACCACTTGGATATTGTTGTCTGCAAATGCTTTCAAATCAACTAAGTCCAAACTTTTGGGAATGAGTTAACTCTTTACCAAACGACAAAATCTCAGACTAGTCCAAATTGAAAGCATTTGCAGACGACAAAATAAATGTTACTGAAACTTTGTAATTTGTTTTGGGAAGGGTAGAAAACATTGTGTGAAAAGGAGAAAATGCTGGTTACCAGCATTTTCTCCTTTTCCCACAAGGTTTTCAAAAGGCTTCTTTCATAGGGTTGTTAACAGTCGGGATTGTGTGGTAAAGAGTTAACTCTTTACCAATGGTAAAATATTTCAATTCCTCTAAATTAGAAGCACTGGCAGATGACATATTTTTACCATGTGATTTTGTCTTTGAAAGAGTAGAAATAATCGTGGCTACAAGCACTTTCTCCTTTTCCCACAATGTTTTCAAAGGTATTCTTCATTAGAGTCTTTAAAACTTAGGAATCTATTGTAATGGGTTAAACCATTAATCAATGGGTATATTTGGATAAAGTTATTATCATATTATTATTATAAAAATCTAGCTTGTTTATCTCATCCTGACATATGCTTTACTCTTTACCGAGCCACAACAGAGCCCTAGTAGCACAGTCAGTAGCGTGCAGGACTTGAGATTATGGAGTCACTGGTTTGAATCCCCAGCTTGGCCAATTCCTTTCCGAGGATTGAAGATATGCATTGCCACTGGATTCATCAGTCTCTCAACGCTGATCATAGTTTCAATTATGACTATGTGGGAAAGCAGCATGTGGCCAAGGAAGAATATTGTGTGAAGTACTGGTAAAAAGAAACTCCAAAGAGAATGGTTAGGTGCACAGAATGCCGTGATATAACTGAAATATTGTGGAAAACGCCATACCTTTAACCCTTTACCACACAATCCCTACTTTTAACAACCCTGAGAGAGAAGCCTTTTAAAACATTGTGGGACAAGGAGAAAGTGCTGGTAACCAGCATTTTCTCCTTTTTCCACAATGTTTTCTACTGTTCCTACAACAAATTTCAATTTTTCAGTCACATTTATTTTGTCGTCTGCAACTACTTTCAATTTGGACAAGTCTAAAATTTTGTCGTTTGGTAAAGGGTTAATACAACACAATCAATCAGTCACCAAGTCAAAGATTTTAGACATGTCCATATCTGAAGCATTTTACAACCGTGTTCTATGGCGTAACTCACAACCTAACAACAAAATTTTAGACTGATCCAAGTTGAGAGAATTTGCAGACAACAAATTGAATGTGACAGAAATGGTGGAATTTCTCTTTGAAAGAGAAGAAACATTGCTGGAAATGGAGAAAATTCTCCTTACCAGCCTTTCTTTCAGGATTTATAAGACTTCAATTTTTCACTTTTCACAATATCAAAAGCATTCAAAAGCAGAGCCAAAGACAAGTGCCTGGTATCAAGGAGTGGGTCAAAGGAAGCTACACTGTAAAATTTATAACCTACTTGAAAATAATCTATTTTACTCTTTACCAGACAACATCATTTTAGACTTGTTCAAAGTCAAAGCATCTGCAGATGACAAATTAAACATGGCTGAAATTATGAAATTAGTCTTTGAAATGACTTGTGGAAAAAGGAGAAAATGCTGCGTACCAGTGTTTTCTTTGTTTTTCAACAATATTTTCCAGCCTTCTTCAGTAAAAATTATGGAATTATTGGTAAAGAGCTGAGACCCTTAACTTTCCCAAACAAGCCCAGGTTTTCACATGTCTGCAGTACAAGTCTTTTGAAAACACTGTGGGAAAAGGAGAAATTGCTCATAATGAGCAATTTCTCCTTTTCCCACAGTGTTTTCTACCCTTTTTGATAACTTTCTGCCATTTTCATCAAATTTAAAATTGCCGTCTGCAAACTCTTTCAATTTGGACCAGTCCAAAATTTGTCATTTGGGAAAGGGTTAATACCTTGCAGTAAAGATTAAATTTAGCCATGTCAAAACCTTGTCCAATCATTGAAATTGAAAAAAAAACAAGCACCTGAAAATGGCCTATTTCAATGAAAAAAAAACATTTAGGGAAAAGAAATTGTTGTTTGTAACAAGCAGTTCTTCCTTCCTTCCAGTAACATTTGAAATAGGGGTGAAACAATACGGTAAAAAGCGTATTGCAATATATTGCAATACGGCTGACCCGTATTGCAATACGTATTGCAATATGCTGTATATGCTGACATTTAGCATATCTGACCACTTGTAGTCACTGTTAGGGTAGCATATGCTCAAAAGGTGATAAAGAAAACTAGTACATGTGCTTGGAACTCTTCCATTCTTTCAAGATAATGAACTAAAAAGCAATTCTTTTGCATGAACAAATAAAAACAAACTGAAATTGACTAGTCTTTAACACTCGCTATCTTGACGATTTTCGTCTGCCATTTTTTTTTTTCTTCAAGAGCGTACTTGTTTATATAAAAACCACCGCTACTATACCGAACTTCGGGAGCTCAACAGAGTAGACAGTGCGATGCACTAACTTACTCAGTTGCTTACTGTACTAACACTAATACTTTGCCGCTTAACTACCGGAAAACGCAAAAATAAGTGTAAGCAAAGTTATAAGAAATGAATAACATACAAACTCCGTTGATCCAAAAGCATTAAAGCTCGACAGTTATTTGGAGTTTGTGTCGTGAATTTTATGTGGTCATAGTTTTACCTAAACACCGGTGACACCGTCTGTGGAAAAAAATAAACATCTTTCGCTTTTGGAAATCTTTAGAACTGTAAGTTGAAAAACGATCGATTTCTGACAGAATTTTTGGGAAAACCGGACTTTCTGATGCAATTAAGAGAAGTCGACATATTGCAGAAATACCGATACGGTAAAATTCGAACCGGTTTCGGTTTTTTTCTTTGAATAGACCGCGGTTAATCGATTAATCGGTAAACCGTTTCACCACTAATTTGAAACCAAAGCTTCCATGTTACAAGTCCTGCACTTTATCACCATGAAGGACCCCTTCCAACAGAGGAATCAATGCTTGTTAGCAAACCTGTTACAAAGGTAGACATTAATCTATGTCTTCCCATGTTATCAGTTATAACTCTTTACCAAACAACAAAATTCTAGACTAGTCAATATCAGAAGCACTTGCAGACAGCAAATGAAATATGACCCAATGATGGGGTTTAAGGGATAGAAAACAAAGTGGGAAAATGAGAAAATGCTGGTGATAACCAGCATTTTCTCGTTTTTCCACAATGTTTTCAAAGGCTGTCTTTGTCATGGTCAATTAAAACAATTTGGATTGCTTGGTTAAGGGTTAAGTGTTTACAAAACTAATTCTCCTTGCCCATAAAGGCCCATCATGTCTGTGCAGTGAGTATTATACAGTTGCTCAAGTATACACTGTGTAATCTTTAGACATTTCCCCATACTTTCTGAAAGTCTTCACTCTTTACTACAAAAGGAAAATGTAGACCTGTCCAAATTGAAAGCACTTGCAGACTACAATTTGAATGTGACTCAAAGAATTTTGCCTTTGATATGGTAGAAAACATTGTGGGAAAAGGAGAAAATGCTGGTTACCAGCATTTTCTCCTTTTCCCACAATGTTTTCTAAAGGTTTCTTCCTCAGGGTCGTTAAAAGTCGGGATTGTGTGGTAAAGAGTTAATTAAAAAATATCCTGTCTTTGTCATGTCATATAAATATGTCACTAATTTTTTATCCTTTATAATATATTCGATACATTTTATGCACCATAATTTTCATTTACAATGCCTTAACCATTTACCAGATGGGAAAATTTTAGGCTAGTCTAAATAGAAAGCAATTATTGCAGACAACAAGTACTAGTACATGATGATTCAAATGTTTTGTCTTTAGAAGCGCGGAATACATTGTGGGGAAAAAGGAGAAAATGCTGGTTACCAACATTTTCTCCTTTTCCCTCAATGTTTCCATGGGGGGGTCATTAAAACTTTGGACTGTGTGGTAAAGGGTTAAAACATATAAATTTGATGCAGGAGTGTGGTGTAAGACAAATAAAAGAAGACAGAAAGTCAGATAGTATCTTGGGAAATGTCTAATATGCCAGCAGTGGTCTGTGTTTGTACTGGAAGCTTCAAAGAGAAAATGAAATTGATTTTTTCCCTTGTGACAATGTCTTCCAGCAAAAAACTATAAAATTTTCATGATACTTGTACATAAATCATGCAAATACCTCGATAGCAAACAGAGCATAGCATGACACCCTCGGGACTGAAAAACCCAGCCGGGCAAGGAGTTGGGCTGTCAACACCCTGTGTAATTTCAAGGACATAACAATCCATACCTGCTGGACAAACGATACATTCCCCAGCCCGGGAGAAGCTAAAATAGCCATCTGGACAATGACTACAATTTGCCATACCCTCAGCACTGTACCAATTGGGTAAACAATCACTGAAATTTATACCTGTATTTTCAGAATCAAAGTCATTCAACTCATACAGACTGCTACAATTTTTACCAAGTGGACATAACAAACATCTATTTGCTTTGGCAAGACTATAGTAACCATTTGGACAAGGATGGCATATGTCTTCCCCCACTTCACTGTAAGTCCCTGGAGTACATTCAGACAAAACAGAAGTATTATTATACCCATTAGAAATATGGCATGAGTAACCACTTGGGCAAGGAATGCATTCTGATGCACCTGGACTGCTGTAGTAACCAACAGAACAACTGGAACAAGAAGGTAGCCCACCCATGCTATAAGTTCCTGCTTGGCACCTACTGTCCCCTAACCCATTCATTAGTTTCTCACAATCCTGACCAGCAGGACAGGCTAAACACAATCCCCATCCTGACAAACTGTAGTACCCATGCTGACACAACAAACACCCAAGACTTCCCTCCGGACCATAGGTACCTGGTGGACAATCAGGAAATGTTTCTGATACTACTGAACAATTCTTACCCTCAGGGCAGATGGAACAAGCCCCTGACCCAGTTTCACTATAGTAACCAGAGTCACAAGGGTAGCACAAACTCATTCCCTGTTTACTGTACTCAAAATGAGCACATGTTGTAAGGGAGGATCCATTACACCTGTAACCTGCTGGACATATTGTACAGAAAGCAGCCCCTGTGTTGCTATAGTAACCACTAGGACAATTTATACAATGAACTTCACCTTCAGGACTATACTTTCCTGGATCACAATCTGTGGGCTGATCTCCACTACAGTCTTTACCAGATGGGCAAATGATACAGTCACCCTCACCTACGTTACTATAGAAACCATAGGGACAATTGTAACAAGGTCCATCACCTTCTTTACTATATGTAGATGCTGGACAATCTTCAAGCTCTGCCCCTTCTAGGGCAGGATCAGAACAGTCCTTACCCACAGGACACAGAGCACAGCTTGCTGATCCGGCAACACTGTAATAGCCAAGACTACAGTTAAAACAAGACATTTCTCTTACAGGACTGTAGGTACCAGCCTGGCAGGCTGATATAAAAATGACAACAGAATCATCACTGTCAAACAGCTGACAGTGGTTCCCTGCACCACATTCAGTACAAGATGCAGAGCCAGGGAAACTATAGGAACCAACACTACATGGGGTACAGACAGGGTCTCCTTGACGACTAAAAAACCCAGCTGGGCAATCAGAGAGGTCAGTTCCATTAAACGCTGAGCTGCAGTCCTTGCCAGCTGGACATAAGGTACATTCTGAAGATCCTTCCCTACTGTATGAGCCTGAAGAATTCATGCAGATGTGGATTTAACTCTAAACTAGACAACAAAATTTTAGACTTGTCAAAATTGAAAGCACTTGCAGATAACAAGTTACAAAATGTAATGCAAAATATGAAATTTGTCTATCATATAGGTTAAAAGCATTCCAGGAAAAGGAGAAAGCACTGGTAACCAGCATTTTCTCCTTTTCCAACAATATTTTCTATCCTGTCAAAGTGAAATCAAATCATCTGAACTATATCCAATTTGTTCCCTGCAAACCCTTTGAATATGGAAAAGTTTAAAATTTGCCATTTGTTAAATTGTTAACTCTACCAGTAATTTCTTATTTAACCCTTTACCACACAATGACGAGTTTTAACCCTTTCCCAAACAAGCCCTGGTTTTCACGTGTCTGTACAAGTCTTTTGAAAATACTTTGGGAAAAGGAGAAATTGCTCGTAACGAGCAATTTCTCCTTTTCCCACAGTGTTTTCTACCCTTTTTGAGAACTTTCTGCCAATTTCATCAAATTCAAAAATGTCGTCTGCAAACTCTTTCAATTTGGACCAGTCTAAAATTTATCGTTTGGGAAAGGGTTAACAACACTAAGAAAGAAGGCTTTTGGAAGCATTGTGCGAAAAGGGGAAAATGCTTGTAACCAGCCATTTTCTCCTTTTCCCACAATGTTTTCTACCCTCTCAAAGACAAATTCCATCTTTTAAGCTACATTTAAATTGTCGTCTGCAAATGCTTTCAATTTGGACATCTATATTTTGCTCGTGTGGTAAAGAGTTAAACTCTTAACAAGATGAAAAAGGTTGAGGTTTGTCAAGTCAAAAGGAATCTGCAGAAGACAAATTGAAAATGGATCAAACAATTGAATAATTGTTTTAGAAAGGATAGAAAATGTGGTGAAAGAAGAACATGCAGGTCACCAGCATTTTCATCTCCTTCAATGTTATCAATAGCCTCCCTGATAAGGTTTGTTCAAACACAGGGTTGTGTGGTGAAGGGGTAAACAACCCTCAGGATGACAGCTTCTTGAAACACTGTGGGAAAAGGAGAAAATGCAACCAAGGACCAGTCCCATCACTTGAGGCACATTCAGTTTTTCATCTGTTAGCCCTTTACCACACATATCCTGACTTTTAACGACCCAGAGGAAGAAGCCTTTTGAAAACTTTGTGGGAAAAGGAGAAAATGCTGGTCACAAGCATTTTTTCCTTTTCCCATAATGTTTTCTATTCTATCAAAGCAAAAACCATCAATTTAGCACCATTTAAATTGTCATCAATTCTGCAAATTTGGTCCAGTCCAAAATTTTGTAGTTTGGTAAAGAGTTATAATGTTTTTAAATCATGGATGATTAAAAAATTTCTCATCTGGTAAAAAGTTTAATTATTGAAAGTCTTTATGAATGACATTAAGTTGAAATCTGACAATGAGTTACAATGGGCTTACACAGCGTTATGTACCTATTTGAAAAGAAAGCTTGCAAGGTCTATTAAAAGTTAGCAATCACACTAACATGTATTTTGTACTTAAATTCCTAATGCAAGGACATTGTTTGCCAAACCCTTTACCACACAATCGTAAGTTATAACGACCCTGAGGAAGAAGCCTTTTGAAAACAATGTGGGAAAAGCAGAAAATGCTGGCAACCAGCATTTTCTCCTTTTCCAACAATCTTTTCTGTCCTTTCATGGAGAAATCCCATAGTTTGAGTAATATCTGTCATCTGCAAATGCTTTCAAATTGAACCTGGTAGACTAAGAATTTTTGTTTGTAGAAGAGTTTAAAAAAATTGGGCCTATTGAGATGAATGTAATTGGTGTAAATGTCAAAAAAAGTCAATCTGATTACAACTTGAACACCTCAAGTTTAATCATTTACCACACAACCCAAACTTTTAACAGCCCTGAAAGAAAATGCTTTTGCATTGAGGGGAAAAAGAGAAAATGCTGGTAACCACCATTTTCTCCTTTTCCTACAATGTTTTCTATCCTATCAAAGACATAAATCATCAATTTAGCAACATTTAATTTGTCACCTGCAAATGCTTTCAATTGGACCAGTCCAAAATTTTGTCATTTGGTAAAGAGTAAAGTAAGATTGATTGGCTTGAAGGTTCTCAACACTATTTCAGTCACATCAAGGCATTACTTCCACTTACTGATATGCCTTATGCGTTTCACCTGTACAAGGCTAGGGCCATGAAATATCTTGCCCAAGGACAGTCCCCAAAAAAAAACTCAGCATGAGTGAAGATCATTCATGGGTTCTCCAGAGTGAGAATCCAACACAGTAACCCTCAACAAGAAAAAGAATGGAAAGTTGTTGACCTTAACCTTTTACCACACAATCTCGACTTTTAACAACCCTGAGAAAGAGACCTTTTGAAAACATTGTGGGAAAGGTAGAAAATGCTGGTTACCAGCATTTTCTTCTTTTTCCACAATGTTTTCTAATCTTTGAAAGACAAATTTTATGTTCTGAACCACATTTAATATGTCGTCTGCAGAATGATGCTTTCAGTTTGGACAGGTCTACAATATTGTCTTTTGGTAAATAATTAAATCCTCAAATCATTAAATGATACAGTTAGGGAGAAAACTATAATTCTAAGTCAACTGATTTTCATTTCAGACTGATCTCGAATCTACACTGTCTGATATTTTGTGCCTTTTTTCCGGTCATAAATTCCTTGAAAATACAACATTTTGGGCTTTTTACCATGCCTGAGATTGCCTGTTTCTTTATTTTAATTGACAAGGGTATTTTTAGTAACCACACAACTATGTTTTAGACCCATCCATAATGCAAGAATAATTTCGCAGATGAAAGACTAAATGTGGACCAGATGATGGGATGGGTTTATTTTTGAAAGGGAAGAAAACGTTATGAGAAAAGGAGAAATTGCTGCTTAGAAACAGTTACTTCCTTGAAAATTCAAAGACATTTGGTAAAGGATGTAAACAGAAGGTATGTATATTCAGCAATGACATATTCATGTCCAATACCAATCAGGAAGTATGAAAACTTTGAACCACAAAAGAGATAGTCTCAATAATGTTGGCAAACAGCACATTAAAAACTCAAATATGGCAAATACATTTCAGCGGGTTTCTTTCTTGTAGGGTATCACCGCTGATTTATGATCAAATGCACTATCTGTTCAGTCAGATCTTGATCTACACTGTCTAAACAGAAGCAAATTTTAGCTAGAATCTCTAGGGGTAAATTCAAAATAGATACCAAATATCTGTTCAGTCAATTACTTCATATGTAAAGTTTAGACACAGACATTAAAACCAAAATTGGTATTAAGAGAAATGAAATTAAAAAATTTACACAATTTCTGGACTTTATCTATGAAATAAAGGGCATTGGGATTTATTCTTTATCAAAAAAATCCCCGTTTAACTACCACGAGGGAGAATGTTTTTGAAAAGATTGTGGGAAAATACTGGTAAGCAGCTTTTCTGCATTTTTCACACAATGTTTCGTACCCTTCAAGAGACAAAACCCATTATTTAACCCTTTCCCAAACGACTAATTTTGGACTGGTCCAAATTGAAAGAGTTTGCAGACGACACTATTAAATTTGATGAAAATGGCGGAAAGGTCTCAAAAACGGTAGAAAACACTGTGGTAAAAGGAGAAATTGGTCGTTACAAGCAATTTCTTCTTTTCCCACAGTGTTTTCAAAAGACTTGTACTGCAGACATGTGAAAACCAGGGCTTGTTTGGGAAAGGGTTAAGTCATACTGAATTTGTTGTCTGCAATTGCTTTCAATTTAGACAAATCCACAAGATTTTGTTGTTTTGAGAAAGGGTGAAAAAATAAGCTCACAAATAATTAAACAAACAAGCTATGGGGTATGTCAGTAATCTATTGGATCAATAGATATTGCCAAGTATAGGTCACCAGCTTTACTTTATCACACCATCTTCTCCATGAATACCCACGGCACAACGATACCATCATTATAGGAAAGAACAAAAGGCAATGATGGAAGAAAAATGTAATTTTGATCTAACACTTTAGAACATTATCCAGAGTTTTAATGATGCTACGGAATAAGCCTTTTGAAAACATTGTGGGAAAAGGAGAAAATGCTGGTAACCAGCATTTTCTCCTTTTCCCACAATGTTTTCTATCCTATCAAGGCCAAGTTCCATCATTTAAATTACATTTAAAAATGTCGTCTGCAAATGCTTTGAATTTGGACAAGTCTAAAATTTTGTCTTTTGGTAGAGAGTTAATAACTTTCAAGGTGCCAAGAGAAGCCTAACCCTTACAGCCCTGGGGAGCACTTCAGTTGCTTTTGTGGACAGTGTAGATCAAGATCAGACTGCACAGAATGTGCAGCCTATTCATACAGCTACACAATCTGCTTCTTTGCCATATATTCTGGTCAGCAAAAAACTGAAAAAGGCAATATTTCAGCTGTTTTTCCTCACTGAAAGTACTAGTTTCAATAATTCAGTGCTCTACAAGCTAAATTGCATGTTTGGATATTGTAGATCAAGACCTGACTGCACAGATGTGTGGACATTGCAGATCAAAATCAAACTTCACCTCACTTATCCATTTCTGTACAAAGATGAATTTTTATGAACCTGCAGCAGGCCATTTTTAAAGGGGCATATTTTGATTTTTTTCACAGATCCTAATTTCTTGTTTGACTCTGATAAAAATATTACTACATAAATTTCAACTCTGATAAAAATATTACTACTTAAATTTTTCTCTGGAATGGGTAAAGAACCTAGACAATTACATTCAGTTCAATGCTGCAACTTTTGGATAATTGAGTGGTCGCTTTGCTTTGGTTTGTATTGGAGTTTAATGCCATTTTAACAGCTCAGGTCATATCATGGTGGTCAGTGATGCACCAATGTGTTTCCTGGCTTTCTCACATGACTACTGACACAACTTTCTTTCCAAAGCTACTGACTACTTTTCTCACGTGCATCAGAGGTGAGTGGTAATCAGCATTTTCTCCTTTTCTCACTATGTTTTCTATCCATCCAAAGATAAAAACCATCATTTCAGCTACATAAAATTTGTCATCTGCAAAAGCTTTTAATTTCAACAAGTCTAAAATTTTGCCGATTGGTAAAGAGTTAATCCTTTCCCAAACGACTAATTCTGGACTGGTCCAAATTGAAAGAGTTTGCAGACGACAATTTTAAATTTGATGAAAATGGCAGAAAGTTCTCAAAAAGGGTAGAAAACACTGTGGGAAAAGGAGAAATTGCTCGTTATGAGCAATTTCTCCTTTTCCCACAGTGTTTTCAAAAGACTTGTACTGCAGACGCTTGAAAACCAGGGCTTGTTTGGTAAGGAGTTAAGGGGTTATGTATTGTAGGGAAATACCACTGAAAACAAATTCTCATCCTTCTGTTTATGATCTATGGTCGGTTTCTAACCAATTGCCTTTTTAATTTTAGTAATAAAATAGTTTTTGAAGTTCGACTTGATTACAAAACACCTAAAGAGATCTAGTCCCATTTAAAGATCAGTTAGAATTCAAATAGGCATTGAATTTAATTAGAAATATTGGTTTTTATTCAGAGATATTAATAGTCCAAAGAGTCTTGTTTACCAAACAACAAAATTTAAGACTGGTCCATATTGAAAGCTTTTGCAGACCACATATCAATGTGACTCAAATAATGTTATTTGTTTTAACCACGATAGAAAACATAGTAGGAAAGAAGAGAATGCTGATTAACCCTTTAGCAGACGACAAAATTTTAGACTGGTCCAAATTGAAAGCATTTGCAGACGACAATTTTAGTGTGGCTCAAATTGTGCAACTTTCCTTTGATAGGTAGAAAACATTGTGGGAAAAGGAGAAAATGCTGGTTACCAGCATTTTCTCCTTTTCCCACAATGTTTTTAAAAGGGGTCTTTCCCAGGGGCGTCAAAAGGCGGCATTGTGCGGTAAAGGGTTAACAGCACTTTCTTATTTTTCTACAATGTTTTCAAATACCTTCTTCCTCATTAACCCTTTCCCAAATGATAAATTTTAGACAGATCCAAATCGAAAGAGTTTGCAGACGACAATTTTAAATTGGATGAAAATGGCAGAAAGTTCTCAAAAAGGGTAGAAAACACTGTGGGAAAAGGAGAAATTGCTCATTACGAGCAATTTCTGCTTTTCCCACAGTGTTTTTAAAAGACTTGTACTGCAGACACGTGAAAATTAGGGCTTGTTTGGGAAAAGGTTAAAACATGGGATGGTTTTGTAAACCTTTACCACACCACAAAATTTAGATTGGTCTAAACTCAAAACATTTGCAGACAAAAAATTAAATGTAGCTCAACTTATGATCTCTGTCTTTGATAGGGTAAAAAACACTGTGGGAAAAGGAGAAAATGCTGGCTACCAGCATTTTTTCTCCTTTTTCCACAATATTTTCAAAGGCCTTCTTCTTCAGGGTCGTTAAAAGTTGGGATTGTGTGTTAAAGGGTTATAGGGTTGATGAACATAATTCATATGAAGTCATACTTTTTTATGTTTTTTCTGAATTAATTCCTTTTTAAGTCCATACAAAGGTCAAATGTTATTTAAAAGAAGGAATTACGTTTATATGACATACCAAAACATGAGAAAAAAAAAGTCTATACAGTAAGACTGACACAGGTTTTAGGGACGGATCTTATAATTTTCATTTGAGTTGTGAAATGTCCATGAGAAATGGTAGAACTCTGGCCCACTTCTGTATATAATACCAATGTTGATTTTAAAAAGATATAAAGACCTGTATCATATAATCTTGTAGACATGTCATTTTCAACACAATAAATACAGCATAAATAAATGCATTGACTGGTGGTAATGAAGGCCAAACTAGCATATAAAATTATAACATTTTGATATGAGGTTTGGGTTTGCTTGATACTTCCTGGCCTTCAAGAATATTGCATAATGACAGTTAACCCTTTACAAAACAATCCCTGGTTTTATTTACCCTGAGGAGGAGGGCTTTTGAAAACATTGTGAGAAAAGGAGAAAATGCTGGTAACCAGCATTTTCTCCTTTTCTCACAATGTTTTCTACCCTTTTGAAGACAGAAATAATTACTTGAGCTACATTTAATTTGTCATTTGTAAATGCTTTCACTTTGGTCGAGTCCAACAGTTTGTTGTTTGGTAAAGAGTTCAGGTAATTTAGCATTCATGTATTAGAGGGAAAATGGTAACATTTAACCCTTTACCACACAATCCTGACTATTAACAACCCTGATGTAGAAGCCTTTTGAAAACATTGTGGGAAAAGGAGGAAATGCTGGTAACCAGCATTTTCTCCTTTGCCCACAATGTTTTCTACCCTAATAAAGAGAAATCGCATCATTTGAGTCACACTAAAATTGTCATCTGCAAATGCTTTCAATTTGGATGGGTCTAAAATTTTGTCGGGTGGTAAAGAGTTAATGAAAACAAGAGCACTGCATACGCTTGGCTGCAGTTCATTGAATTTCAGTAAAAATCCTATGTGAAGAAAAGGGCATAACTTTGTCAAAAATATGCTCATGGTTACCTGCCCCTGTTGTATGAGTTCCCCTTTTGACAGTTAGCTACTAGTCCAAGTTTCAAGTAAATATCTTCAGTAATGACAGAGATATTACAAAATGTCAAAGTTTTTGCACCACAATGACACAAACGACAACAGGGCTACGAGAACATTGACGTTTTTTCAAAAAAAAGCCAAGCTAAAAATCAGAGAAAAACATAAATTGAAAAGATAACAAAAAATGTGAAAGTTGTAAATGGATAATTGTCTTCATTTCTGAATACTTCCCTCCACATTGCCCTCAGTTTATGGACTTGAGAGATAGGCCTTGCCTAGACCAGGGGTTGCATTAACAGAAATACCTAACTAGTGGCCTATAGACCCTTTTACAACGCTGTTCGTTGCCAAGGAAATACGATCCCAGAATTCCACTTTTCGCGCATGCGCACGGTTTGTAGGGCAAAAAGTTCAATATCGCCACTGTTGAAAGCTATTTTCACACGCAATGTTTTGGCTTTGTCAAAAGATTTTATTGATTAAAATCTGTGAAGAGCAATTGTGTTACAGGATGCCATTATCATGCTGTGCACCAGGATGTACAAACAGATTGGTAAATAGTATCTGGCCTAAACGTCTCAGTGTTAAAACGCCCTACTTTTGGTTAAAACATCCGCAATTTCCATGAAGAATTGGTTAAAACGTCCCCTAAACGCGTCCCCGCACATTTTATTAAAAATTATGTCATAAATTTAAATCAGTGTTACTTAAACCATACTTGGGATTTATAACAGTGTATTTCAAGCCCATACTACCCCCATGTGCAAACAGATCTCTCGTCATGCTTTTCGCAAAGTAAATTCAAGATCACCGTCACGTAACGGAGGCTAAGGGTTAAGGCTAAGGTCCATATTGTTTCCCTACATTATCATCTATATGACAAGCCAAAATGCCTCCCCGTATACATTGTGCTCAACTAATTACTGTTACAATTTCCATTTAACCCTTTACCCAACAATCACAAGTCTAAACGACCAAGAGAAAAGAAAGCTTTTCAAACATTGTGAGAAAAGGAGAATATGCTGGTAAACATTATTTCAACCTTTTCCAACATTGTTTTCAGAAAAGGAATGTTTCTAAATTACATGTTACAACCGATCCCTGCTGGAAAGCAAATATGGAAAGAGCAGCCACAGACGACAACAGGGAAATATACAGTTGTTCGTTCTTCGTTCGCGCGTTAGTTCATCCACCCATCCATCCATCCCCATCCATCCATCCATCCATCCATCTGCTCACTCGCTCATTCATTCATCCATTAATACAAAAATTCATCCATTCATTAAAAAATTCATTTATTCATTCAAAAATTCATTCATTCATTCATTCATTCATGTTTTCAAATACGTCTGCGCCAAAATTTGTTCCATGATGAAATTGATCACAATACACACTCTCTAAACTATTAGAGGTAACACCATGAACAATGCCGATCTCGACCCACACCCTCCGCCATTGAAATTAAACTAAAATATCCACTGTATTGTTGATTAAACTAATAACTATGTGATATATCAGATGGCTACCCTTGATAAACCCTTTACCTAACTCTCCCTCGTCTTAATCAATGCGCTTGTGGAAACACTAAGGCAAAAGGTAAAGAATGCTGGTAACATGCATTTTTCCCATTCCCGCAGTGTTCCAACCCATGCTTAACGGGGTTTGTCTGTTACTGCCTGCGGTCGGTTAACATTTCCTTTGATGATAACATCAACCAAAACAGCGACACGTTTTTTTTGACGTCTTCGTCTAATGTCACTAAAATACGGATCGTTTTCTTGCACGTTACTGAACCCTTAGCAAATAAGCTGGTCTGATTATCGTTTCTTTGCCTCTGGGAGTAGGCTTTTCATATAATCGCTCATAATTCAACAATTTTGTTTACACTTTCAATAATCTGCCACTGTTTTATTTGGTCTTTTTGCCCTACACGAGTGCGCATGCGCAGTTTTCCGGTCTTGTTACCAGGAAGTGGTCAGAGACTAAAAGGGTCTATATAGCCACACTTTCGCCTCATTCAATGGTTTATGAATGAATATGAAATGATGGTACCAACGAAAAATATGAAATAATGTATGTTACTTACAATTTCATGGTATGAACTTTCATACATTCTGACATTTAAGAGCATTCAATTTATCATTTCAGAAGCCAACACTTGGAGTACCTTTTACAACATAAGTTATTTTTGCAGCCAGTAGAGATCAAGACCACACTGTGCAGCATGATCTTTTATCTACACTGCCCCCTTTGCTTTGACATTCTGTAATTGAAACTGCAGAGTTTTTGGTCTTATTTCTAGACTAAAAATGTTTACTTGGTTTATTCAGCACATTAAAAGTTAACTGTTTTCCTGCTGTTTGCGACTATTGATGTATTTTGTGGAGAGTGTTAAGCAAAATCAGCCTGTACATAGGTGCAGTTCAAAATCATGCTCTGCACTCTCTGCTGCTCTCCCTGTGATTTTGGTTATTTAAACCTTATTTGATGCAATCAAACTTAACCCTTTCCCAAACGACAAATTTCGGACTGGTCCAAATTGAAAGAGTTTGCTGACGACAATTTCAAATTTGATGAAAATGGCAGAAAGTTATCAAAAAGGGGAGAAAACACTGTGGGAAAAGGAGAAGTTGCTCTTTACGAGCAATTTCTCCTTTTCCCACAGTGTTTTCAAAAGACTTGTACTGCAGACATGTGAAAACCAGGGCTTGTTTGGGAAAGGGTTAATGAAATATACTTGTTTAATTATCGGCAATGTAAGGGATAAGGGTTAAGTATAAAAATTGAATTAGCATAAGCTTGAAAGAAAATAAAGACTTGGGACATTAACAAAAAAGAATTTAGACCTTATACTACAACATAAATAAAATAGATATCAATATTTGGTCAACATGAAAGACCAAAGAATTGAAAAGGCAAAAATCTGGTGGCCAGGGTGTCACACAATACAAGAGACAATGTGGATCAAAGGTAAGACTGCATGTTCTGTATAGTCTCTTCGTGATCTACACATACAATTTACCCTTTACTAATTCTGTGGTAAATTCTATACCAGATGAAAAAATTTTAGACTTTTCCAAATTGAAAGCATTTGTATACAAAATTAGTTGTGGTACAGATGATGAGATTTGTCTTTGAAACCATAGCAAATAGTGGGAAAAGAAGAAAATGCTGGTAACCAGCTTTTTCTTTTCTTTTCCAATAGTGTTTTCAAAACTTTTTTTTTCATAAGGTCGTTAACATTCTGGATTGTGTGGTAGATGGTTAAATACCCCGAAGATGGCTTTTGAAAACATTGTGGGTAAAGAAGAAGATACTGGTGACCAGCATTTTCTCTTTTTCCCCACAATGTTTTGAACGATTTTCAAGATAGACATTGTGTCTTGAGCTACATATTACTCGTCATCAGCAAATGCTTTCCATTTGGTCCCAGCTAAAATTTTCTTGTTGGTAAAGAGTGAAAGCATCAGCTACTCTGCAAGTAGTCACCAACCATCTTTAATAACATCGTAAGTCTTATTCTTTAGAATTTTCTAAATTTAAAAGTAACACAAGTTCTAATTGGCATATCAAAGTAAGACAGCCAATCAAAAACAGTGTTACTTACTAAATAAAGAAGTAGACTTAGAATGGTTGGTGAATATGGGTCCTGAACTTGCTATTAGTATGCTGAAAAAAAAAGTATGATGAATATTTTTTTGTTATGGAGAATCTTTTTCTATTCCTGTAAAAGAAACCACACATGTTGAATTATTTGTTATGGAATGAAACTGATGAAAAAACTACATACCTGAAGCACAAGCTGTACACGATATAGAGTTCCCTGGGCTGTATGTACCAGCAGAACAAGTGACTGGTGACGCTGTTTTGTCTGAACATTGGGAACCAGCCGGACAAGCAGTACACGAGGTTTGGCCTGTATTTGTTTGGTACTCTCCATCTGTACATTCAGAAGGCGCAGCAAGACTGCCAGAGGGACAATAGTGACCTATACATAGGAAAAAGTTACTTCAATCATTAGGTGCTGTAAGGAAGTACATGTATGTCAAGTTTTCCTTTTCTTTGAAAATAAATTGTTTCTGTGTCCTGCTCCAGACAATTACATTTTAGAGCTGTCCATAGCAAAACCATTGGCATATGACGTATTGATTGAAGCGCAAGAGCTGGAATTTTTTAACTGAAAGCATAGAAAACATTGTAGAAAAAGAAGGAAATGCTGTTAACCAGCATTTTTTTCTTTAACCAAAAAATTTTCAGAAGCCTTCTTCCTCAAGGTCATAAAACAGGATCCTAATTCACCAACCATTCTAAAAATACATTCTTAGTCTTGTTTTTGTGAAGAATTTTCTAAATTGAAAGTAACACGACTTCGGATTGGCTAAACCAAAAGGTTTAGCCAATCAGAAAAGGTTTAGCCAATCAGAAATTGTGTTACTTTCAAATTTAGAAAATCTTGAGGATTAAGACTAAGAATATCCTTCAGAATGGCTGGTGGATACAGACCCAGGAGATTGTATGGTAGACAGTTATAAGTATATTCAGAGAATATCACTATGTTTTCGAATTCATACAAAGTTCCTTTCAAAAGATTCAATGGAGTCCATGAACACTGTTACTAAAATGATCATAATACTCGCAGGTATTATGCCAGTGTAACTCTAAATGATATTATGACTGTTTAAATAATATTTTTTACTATTTGGAGGCACAATCATGACAATGTCCATAATGTAGGTGATAAATAAATTTTGGCAACAGTAAGTAGAAATGGGATTACAAACTGGAATTATTACCCATAAGTGAATTGGTGTCATTAACTCTTTACCACATAATCCCTACTTTTAATGACCCTGAGAAAGAAAGCTTTTTAAAATATTGTGGGAAAAGGAGAAAATGCTGGTCACCAGCATTTTCTCCTTTTCCCACAATGTTTTCTTACCCTTCCAAACACAAATTTCAATTTTTGAGTCCCATTCATTTGGTCATCTGCAAATGCTTTCAATTTGAACATGTCTAAAATTTTGTCATTTGGTAACGAGTTAAGTCTCCAACATCTCATTCAAACAAGAACACAGTGTTTTCTTGAAAAGGCCTTCTTAAGTTAACTCTTTACCAAACGACAAAATTTTAGACTGGTCCAAATTGAAAGCACTTGCAGACGACAAAATGAATGTGACCCAGAAATTGAAATTTGTATTGGGAAGGGTAGAAAACATTGTGGGGAAAGGAGAAAATGCTGGTTACCAACATTTTCTCCTTTTCTCACAATGTTTTCAAAAGGCTTCTTTCTCAGGGTCATTAAAAGATGGGATTGTGTGGTAAAGAGTTAACTCTTTAACAGATGAAAGAATTGTAGACTGGTTCAAGTGGAAACTGGCTGCGGATAACAAATCAAATGTGGCTCAAATAATGGTATTTGTCTTTGGTAAGGCAGAAAACAACATGGGAAAAGGAAAAAATGCTGGTGACCACTGACCAGCATTTTCTCCATTTCCCATATTGTTTTCAAATGCCTTCTTTTCCAGGGCACTACTTGGTAAAGAGCTAAACCTCTGATAGGAAACATCCTGTTACAAGGGACAAGACAGCTCCATTAGCTTCCTAATTGATCTTGTATCTCTGATCTCTCTATCTCTCCAATAGCAGGTTAACTCTTTACCACACAATCCCAACTTTTAACGACCCTGAAAAAGAAAGCCTTTTGAAAACAATGTGGGAAAAGGAGAAAATGCTGGTAACCAGCATTTTCTCCTTTTCCCACAATGTTTTCAGCCCTATCAAAGAAAAATTGCACCATTTGAGCCACATTGCAATTGTCGACTGCAAATGCTTTTGATGTGGACAAGGCTAAAATTTTGTCGTCTGGTAAAGGGTTAACAAGAATGTTTTCAAAATAACTTGCTGCAATTTTGTTTGACTGTTAACCCTTTAACAAAGAACAAAATTTAGACCCATCCGAATTAAAAGTATTTGCAGATGATTAAAATAAATGTGACTCAAAAACTGTAAAAAGTAGAAAACAATATGGACGAAGAAAGTGCTGGTTACCAGCATTTTTTTTTTTTCATTTCCTACAATATCTTTAACACATTAAAAGAGGAATCTCAACATTTAACTCTTTACCACACAATTCCGAGTTTTAATGAGCCTGAGAAAGAGGCCTTTTGAAAACATTGTGCGAAAAGGAGAAAATGCTGGTAACCAGCTGGTAACCAGCATTTTCTCCTTTTCCAACAATGTTTTCTATCCTTCCCAAAACAAATTTCTGTTTTGGTCACATTTATTTTGTTGTCTGAAAATGCTTTATATTTGGACTGGTCAAACATTTTGTCGTTTGGTAAAGAGTCAAGCTAGATTTTATTTGTTATCTGCAAATTCTTTCAACTTAAACGAGTTGTCTGGTAAGGAGATAAGGGGTTAATAAGCTTACAAATTACAACAGATTTTTTGTCACAGATAAGAGAAACTTTATCATCTCTTTACGAAAAATCCCATGTTTTAACCCTTTATTACACAATCCCGAGTTTTAACGACCCTGAGGGAGAAGCCTTTTGAAAACATTGTGGGAAAAGGAGAAAATGATGGTAACCATGATGGTAACCATCATTTTCTCCTTTTCCCACAAAGTTTTCTACCCAATCAAAGCTAAAAATTATCATTTGATCCACATTTAATTTGTCGTCTGCAAATGCTTTGAATTTGGTCCAGTGCAAAATTTTGTTGTTTGGTAAAGAGTTAACAACCATGAAGAAGAGGGCTCCTGAAAACTTTTTGAGCAAAGAAAAAATGCTGGTAACCAGCATTTTCTCCTTTTCCCAGAATGTCCTCTATCCTATCAAAAAACTAGAGCTATCACTAAAAGTGATCATACCCCCCACCAGCTCCTTGTCACAAAACAGCTCTTTGTCACAGAATGCAGAATGGTTTCATAAAAAAATAAGAGTTGAAAAAAAAAGTGGGAGAAGAGTTATGGTACTTGTAAACTTCGCTTCTCATTAATGTGGTCTATCTGTATATGAAGTTTGATGTCACTAGCTTAAATGAATCAGAAGTTATGCCCTGGACAAATATCCAAAGTTAAAACTTGCAATGGGCAATAACTCGAAAAATAAATGGAATAGAGTTATGGTTCTTGTACACTGCACTTTGCCTTATAGTGATCTACCTGTGTGTGAAGTTTGAAATCATAAGCTTGTATACTTTGGAAGTTATGCCCTGGACAAAAATCCAAAGTTAAAATTTACAAAGGGCAATAACTTGAAAAATAAATGAAATAGAGTTACTGTTCTTGTACACTGCACTTCTCCTTAATGTGATCTAACTTTGTGTGAAGTTTGAAGTTCCTAGCTTCTATACTTTGGAAGTTATGCCCTGGACAAAAATCCATAGTTAAAATTTACAAAGGGCAACAAGCTTAAGGGGAGATAATTCGGCAACCAATGGCAGTAAGGTCGTGAAAATTGCACATGCACAATTTCATATGTACCCAAACATTATGTGTAAATTTCAGTGCAGTACTTGAAAAACTGTAGGAAAAAAGCTCTGAACAAAATTGTGTCTACAGACAGACGGACGGACGGACGGTCAGACGGACGGACAGATGGACAGACAGCCATGGCGATTCCAGTATACCCCCCTCCACTTCGTTGTGGGGGGGTATAACAAACCTAGTCAGTTAGACACATTTTATTTTTTGTCATTTGCAAATGCTTTCAGGTTGGACATGCCAAAAATTTTGTTCTTTGGTAAAGAGTTATACTGTTATCCTGATTAATCTATTTATATACGTGTACAAAAGGGTGGGAAATGTTATTGGAAGGGTGGAATATGTTGTAGGAAAAGAAGAAGTATGCTGGTAGATTTTATTTTCTCCTTTTCCCATAATATTTTCAACAGCTTTCTTCGTCATGATTGTAATACCATGGAATGACAAAGAGTTTACCAGGAAATATTTTACAATACTCTGAGGCTAAAATGTCTATCACACTAATGAATTTGTACACTTTAATTCTTTACCACAAATTCTGAGTTTTAACGACCCTGAAAGAAAAGGCTTTTGAAAACATTGTAGGAAAAAGAGAAAATGCTGGCAATCAGCATTTTCTCCTTTTTCCACAATTTTTTCTACCCCGTCAAAGACAGAAATCGTCATTAGAGGGACATTTAATATATTGTTGGCAAATGTTTTCAATTTGGTCCAGTCAAAAGTTTTGTCGTATTGTGAAGAGTCAACATTTTGTCATCAGTTGGAAGGCTAGAAAACATGTTGAGTAAAGGACAAAATGCTGGTAACCAGCATTTTCTCTTTTTCAAATGTTTTCAAAAGCTTTATCCTCAGGGTCATTGAAACCCTAGGTTGTATAGTCAAGGGTTAAATCTTTCACTGTCAAGATGATAAATTCCTGTCTTTTTTTATTCAAAACTTTCAGACAGATTTGTGCCACATTTGATGGTGATTTGGTTCATTATAAGTTTAGAATCAGGTAATGGACTGTCTGACGTTGATCTATGCTGTCTATAAAAGGTCTTCAAAAGTTGCCATTGGCAGTGAAAGGTTTAACCCTTTACCAAACATCAAAATTTTGGACCAGGCCAAATTGAAAGCATTTGTAGAAAACAAAATAAATGTTGGCAAAATGGTGATTTCTGTCTTTCAAAGCCCTGTTTTGTTCAAGGTCCTTAAAAGTCGAGATTGTGTGGTAAAGAGTTTTGCTACAAGCCTGTGTAAATGTGTATGAGCCATGGTAAATGGGGGGCTTAGTGCATCTGTAAAATGTATTATACCAAGCAAGTCATCACATAATTATGGATCCATAAAATGCATTTTGTCCTACAACCAACTGAAACTTGAAGTAGAATGGTCCTTGGACATGCAAAAAAAATTACAATTAGCAAAAAATTTTGACTCATGTCAGCCTGCGCAGACTGCACAGGCTGACATGGGTAGATACTTTTTTGCAGATGCATTAAGTCCCTTTTTCACAGAAGGTGACCAATATATGTATGAAGAAAAGGGTCCAAAGTTACCTGCAGGACACGCTGTACATGCTGATCCATTCGCACTATAAGTGCCAGGTGCACAATTCTGACATGAAGTTTGGCCAGACACAGGTTCCTGACCTGCGTTACAATTCTGGAATAGGTTAACAGAAAAGTTTACTTCTACATTGTATCATGTCGCATTATTACAGGTAGATAAATATAACTTTGGTACACTCTTTGTCTGTTTGCATTTAGACCCCTTTTTTTAAAGGGGTTTTTACCTGGTCAGGCTGTTGTACCAACAGTTACAGTAAAATGGTCAGTTCTGAAGACAAGTCTTACATAAATAGTGTTCATGGTTACCAGCATTATCTAATTTTCCAACAGTGTTTTAAAAATTTATCTGCCTGAAGGTTGCTAAAATTTAGGAATGTGTGGTAAAAGGTTTTTGGCCTGAAATAACTTTTACTGTAACATCTTAGAAGTTTTGAATTATTAAAATGGACCGTAAAATTTGAAAAAAAGACAGTCACTATGTTGCATATCAAGTTAGATTTGGCTAGAATATGTAACAAAGTCAAGAACAGTGTAGGTCCAAGATCGGACTGCACATTGTGTGCAGTCTGCTCATGAAAAGCTACACTGAAAAGCAACTACAGGTTCAGCCCCTTCAGGATTAAAAATTCTGGTTGAAGAAATTTAACCCTTTCCCAAACAAGCCCTGGTTTTCATGTGTCTTCAGTGCAAGTCATTTGAAAACACTGTGGGAAAAGGAGAAATTGCTCGTAACGAGCAATTTCTCCTTTTCCCACAGTGTTTTCTACCCTTTTGGAGAACTTTCCGCCATTTTCATCAAGTTTAAAATTGTCGTCTGCAAGCTCTTTCAGTTTGGAAGGGTCTAAAATTTGTCGTTTGGGAAAGAGTTCAAGAAAAAAACAACACACACATAAAGACTGGGAGATTGTTATCTGTTATCTCTTTGACAAATGACAAAATTTTGGACTTGACCAAACTGAAAGCATTTGCAGAGGACAAATCAAAAGTAGCTCAAATGACGATTTCTGTCTTTGATGGGGTTGAAACATTGTGGGAAAAGGGAAAATGCCGGTTACCGGCATTTTCTCCATTTCCCACAATGTTTTCAAAAGCCTCCAGTCTCAGGGTCGTTAAACCACAGGATTGTGTGGTAGAGAGTTTTACTTATACAAACCTGTGGGGCTGAATTCGTAGTTGGACAACTGTACCCAGATGGACAAGAAGTACAGTCAGTTTCTCCTGTCAGCGAATATGTTCCTGAGACACATGCTGTAGCTGTGGATGAGTCCGGACATCGATAGCCCGCTGGGCAAGGTTCGCATGCTGTTGAACCCTCACTTAAACTCACTTCCCCTGATGCGCATGTCTGACATGTGCCGGAGGTGGACTGGCCTGTGTTGGCACTGTAGGTCCCCACACGACAAGCAGTTCTATTTCCCCCTGTGCCTCCAGGACAACTGAAAGGTACAAAGATATAAAAGTCAGTGATCTTTTATTTCATGCTTTTTGGTGCTTTATCGGGAAATAATGGTGGATTATAAGGTTTGATAATTCATGGTTACAACCTGTGAAATTTACCGTAAATGTTTCCACAACTCCTCGTTTGAAGGCAGAAACAGTAGTTCTTGTACACTAGTTACCTAGGTAAACAGCGCATGCCATACGACCAGAAGAAATGCGATGTAATTTACATGCATATACCCTACATTTCACTGGTGGCACAGCCACTCTTGAAAATATTACCAATGATGTTCACTTGATGAAATAAATTTTGATCTTTCACCTAACAAAAATCAAATATTGCTATATATTGCAATGGTCAAACAGAGGAAGGGTAAGAAGTAAAGTCTAGGTATCTGACAACTAATATTTTTCAACTTCTTACCGACCACAAAACTTCAGACCAGTCTAAATTCAAAGCATATGCAGACAACAAATTAAATTTTGCCTTTCTTATGATTTCTGTCTTCAAAGTGGTAGAAAACATTCTGGGAAAAGGAGAAAATGCTGGTTACCAGCATTTTCTCCTTTTCCCACAATCTTTTCAAAGCCCTCTTCCTCAGGGTTGTTTGCTAAAGTGTTAAGCATGGCTATCTAAGTAAACAAATCAATCAGGATTTACTGATAAAGCCTTCAAACTAAATCTAATTTTCCACTGGGTTTTTTTTTTATCTGAATCCTCATGTCTATACAAAAAAATTTCATGTACAAAAAAATAAATGATTTCTTATAAAATATCAGTTTTTGCAGCAGACCACTTAATGGAAACACAGAGATCACTTAACCCTTTACCAAACAATCCTGTTTTAACAACCCTGAGGAAAAAGCCTTTTGAAAACATTGTGGGAGAAGGGGAAAATGCTGGTAACCTTTTCCCATAATGTTTTCTACCATATCAAAGCCAAATTCCATCATTACCACATTTAAATTGTCGCCTGCAAAGGCTTTCAATTTGAACTGGTCTAAATCTTTGTCGTATGGTGAATGGTTAATGCAAGCAATTTCTCCTTCAGCCATGTTTTCAAATGTAATCATGTTGATAGATTCTTGACCAAACAACAAGAATTTATACTCATCAAAATTGAAATAGTTTGTTGGCAACAAATCAGAAGTGACCCGATGATAATGATGGGGTAAAATTTTGTCATTTGAAAGGTAGAAAACATTTTGGTTACAGGGTTTTTTTCCTTTCCCACAATGCTTTCAAAAGCTTTATTTCTCTGGGTTGCTAAAACTTGAGATTTAGATTTAAAGGGTTTAAGATAAAGCAGACTAAAAGAATAATTTACGGATGTGGCAAAAATCTACTTGTATAGCCTTTTACCACACAATCCCGACTTTTAAGGACCCCAAAAAAAGAAGCATTTTGAAAACATTGTGGGAAAAGGAAAAAATGCTGGTAACCAGCATTTTCTCCATTTCCCACCATGTTTTCTACCCTTCCCAATACAAATTTCAAGTTTTGAGTCATGTTCATTTTGTTGTCTGCAAATGCTTTCAATTTGGACAAGGCTAAAATTTTGTCATTTGGTAGAGATAGAGTGCTTTTTGTGAAAACTAACAAATATTATATTGAGCTTTGTAGATTTATCATTGGGCTGAAAGTTCTAAAATATCTCATCTAGATCTCAATCATTTAACCTTTTACCACACAATCCCAACTTTTAACGACCCTGAGAAAGATGCTGTTTGAAAGCATTGTGGGAAAAGGAGAAAATGCTGGCAACCAGCATTTTCTCCTTTTCCCACAATGTTTTCTATCCTTCCCAAAACAAGTTTCAATTTGTTAGTTTCATTTATTTTGTCATCTGCAAATGCTTTCAATTTTGAAGAGTCTTAAAATTTTGTTGTCTGGTAAAGACTTAATCTTAGCTTTATTCTTTACCAGACAACAAAATAATTTCAGACTTGTCTAAGGTATATAGAAAACAAAGGCAGACAACATTAAAAACTGTGGCTCAAATCATTATACTAAGGATTTGTCTGAGAAAGGGTAGAAAAAAAATTGCGAGCAAAGGGGAAAATGCTAGCTGCAAGCATTTTCTCCTTTTCCCATAATATTTAAAATGCCTTTTTCTTCAGGGTTTTATAGCTGGTATTCTCTGACAAAACATGCATTTGTCTTTTATACTATTTACCCATAATTCCACAGTTAAAAAGGACCACATGCAATTTATCAAGGAGTTGATAAATAATGCATGTTTAAAAACACTCTTGTTGAGTGCGTTCAGATTTGTACAATTGGGCCCCCTACAGGCTTCTACCTGTTCTGAACCCTTTACCACACAATCCCGACTTTTTAACGACCCTGAGGAAGAAGCCTTTTGAAAACCTTGTGGGAAAAAGAAGAAAATGCTGGTAACCATCATTTTCTCCTTTTCCCACAATGTTTTCTACCCTTTCCAAAACAAATTTCAATTTTTCAATCACATTTATTTTGTCGTCTGCAAATGCTTTGAATTTGGACCAGTCTAAAATTTTGTCATTTGGTATAGAGTTAAACCCTTAGCCACAGGTTTCCTGTTCTGAAACATATGTATACATGAGCCATGCTCTGTGAAAAAAGGATTTTATGCATCTGCAAAAAAGAATCGACTCAGGTCAGTCTGCACAGTCTGCACAGATTGGCCTGTATCAATACTTTCTGCTTTTGGTAAATTATCTGTATGTCCAGACACCACTGTACCTCATGATTTAGTTATATTGTTTGATGATATGGATTTTATGGACCCACAATTATGTAAGTGTTTGCTTGGTATAATGAATAACGGAGATGCATTAACCCTTTACCACATGACAAAATTTTAGACTTGCCCAAAATGAAATCTTTTGCAGAGGACAAAATAATTGTGACTCAAAAATAAAAATTGGCTTTTGGGACGGTAGAAAACATTGTGGGAAAAGGAGAAAATGCTGGTTTCTCAAAAGGCTTCTTCGTCAGGGTCGTTAAAACTCAGTATTGTGTGGTGAAGGGTTAAACCCCATTTTGCTCTTTTGCCAGAGCATGGCTCATATACAATTTTTACTTGAAACATTTGAAACTATTAAAGTCCAAAATGAATTACATATGTAACCTTTTCCAGACATAGCTCATGTTCAAAGCAAACAATGGTAGCCAGCATTTTCTCCTTTTCCCACAATTTCTTTCCATTTCAAAGACGAATACTCAACATTTGAGCAAATTTTGACATGTTGTCTGCAAATGGTTTCAATATGGACAAGTTTATACTCTTTACCAAACAACAGAATCTTTGAATTGTCCATTTTTAGAGTTTGTGGACAACTAATTCATTTCGATGTGGTTCAAATGATGCAATTTGTCTTTGGAAGAAAAAAATACATTGTGGGAAAAGGAGAAAAGGCTGCTTACCAGAATTTGCTTAAAACATTTTACCAGCATTTCCTTCTTTTCTCATGTTTCAAAAGCCTTCTTCCTCAAGGTCGTCAAAATTGGTGATTCTGAGGTTAAGCATTAAACAATGTCATCTGATGAAGAATTTAAACGATTATTGAATCATCAGCTGCTTTTATGGAAATTGTAGATCAAGATCAGACTGCACAGAACTTAAAGTCTGATCAGTGATCTACAGTGTCCAATATTTTGAAATACATGTCTACTCTTTTCAAAACAGCTCTTAATCCTTTCCCAAACGACAAACTTTGGACTGGTCCAAATTGAAAGAGTTTGCAGATGACAATTTTAAATTTGATGAAAATGGCAGAGAGCTATCAAAAAGGGTAGAAAACACTGTGGGAAAAGGAGAAATTGCTCGTTACGAGCAATTTCTCCTTTTCCCAGTGTTTTCAAAAGACTTGTACTGCAGATACGTGAAAACCAGGGCTTGTTTGGGAAAGGGTTAAATTACCGGTGCACAACATTTCATCAAAAGGGTGGTTCTTCAAAATCCATGTATGTTTTAAAATACCAATTGCTTAACCCATTACCAGACGACAAAATTTTGACCGTGTCCAAATTGAAAGCAATTGCAGACAACAAAATAAATGTAACATAAATGATAATTTATGTCTTTGATAGAGTAGAAAACATTGTGGGAAAAGGAGAAAATGCTGGTTACCAGCATTTTCTCCTTTTTCCACAATGTTTTCAAAAGGCTTCTTTTCCAGACGCGTCAAAAGGAGTCATTGTGTGGGAATGGGTTAATTCCTGTATTTATTTCTCGGAAGATCTCTGCCTGAAGATTTGAGCCACAATCCAACTGGGTTAGAGTAAGGCTCCGGGCTAGGGATCGTTTTCGACCAACATGGTTTTCGACGAAATGTCACGGATCCAAAATTACCACAGTAGGATTTTGTAACTTTGCCAGCAGATGATAATGATACACTGGATTAATAATTTCAATGGCTTTCTTTAAAACCTTTTTGTGTTCATTTCACAGAAATAAATCTTAAATTTAATCAATTATGAATTGGGGCTTAAACTTTCTGTATGAACCCAGGAACCTTTCATCTGTCCATTCAAGCTTAAATTAGTAATGGACTTTCACTCTTTACCACACAAGAAAATATTAGACTAGTCCAAATTGAAAGCAATGGCAGATGACAAATAAATTAAAATGTCACTTAAACGATTATATTTTTCTATGAATGGGTAGAAAACATTGTGGGAAAAGGAGAAAATGCTGGTTACCAGCATTTTCTCCTTTTTCCATAATGTTTTCAAAAGCTTTTTCCACCAGGGTCAGTAAGACTTGGAATTTTGTGGTAAAGGCTTAACCCTTTCCCAAACGACAAATTTTGGACTGGTCCAAATTGAAAGAGTTTGCAGACAACAATTTTAAATTTGATGAAAATGGTAGAAAGTTCTCAAAAAGGGTAGAAAACACTGTGGGAAAAGGAGAAATTGCCCGTTACGAGCAATTTCTCCTTTTCCCACAGTATTTTCAAAAGACTTGTACTGCAGACACGTGAAAACCAGGGCTTGTTTGGGAAAGGGTTAATCAATGTTGAATATGTAGATATTCAAATTACTGATTACCTTAACTCTTTACCACACGATCCCGACTTTTAACAACCCTGATGTAGAAGTCTTTTGAAAACATTGTGGGAAAAGGAATATATAATATTTTCAAAAGCTTTTTCCACCAGGGTCAGTAAGACTTGGAATTTTGTGGTAAAGGCTTATAATCAATGTTGAATATATAGATATTCAAATTACTGATTACCTTAACTCTTTACCACACGATCCCGACTTTTAACAACCCTGATGTAGAAGTCTTTTGAAAACATTGTGGGAAAAGGAATATATAATATTTTCAAAAGCTTTTTCCACCAGGGTCAGTAAGACTTGGAATTTTGTGGTAAAGGCTTATAATCAATGTTGAATATATAGATATTCAAATTACTGATTACCTTAACTCTTTACCACACGATCCCGACTTTTAACGACCCTGATGTAGAAGTCTTTTGAAAACATTGTGGGAAAAGAAGAAAATGCTGGTAACCAGAATTTTCTCCTTTTCCCACAATGTTTTCTACCCTATCGAAGACAAATCACATCATTTGAGCCACACTGAAATTGTTGTCTGCAAGTGCTTTCAATTTGGACTGGTCTAAAATTTTGTCATCTGGTAAAGAGTCAAAGCATGATGAATTTGACTCCAGGATAATAGAGAACTTAAATACTGTAGATCAAGATCAGACTGCAAATAATGTGTTTTTTTAATCAAAGACAGCTACCATTATGTGTTTAACTCTTTACCAAACAACAAAATTTTAGACTAGTTCAAATTAAAAGCATTTGCAGACGACAGAATAAGTGTGACTCAAAAATTGAAATATTTTTGGGAAGGGTAGAAAACAATGTGGGAAAGGAGAAAATAATGGTTACCAGCATTTTCTCCTTTTCCCACAATGTTTTTAAAAGCTACCTCTCTCAGGGTCATTAAAAGTCAGGATTGTGTGGTAAAGGGTCAAAAGATATAACCCAACCAAAACAGTCTTGACATATTTTGGGCTATTGTAACTAAAAGTTTTGTGATGCACTGTTAGTTATAACTCTTTACCAAACAATCCCAAGTTTTAATGCCCCTAAAAGGATCTCTTTAGAAAACAATGTGGGAAAAGGAAAATATACTGGTAAACAGCATTCTCTCCTTTTTCCACAATGTTTTTTACCCTATCAAAGACAAATTCAATCATCTAAGCCAAATTTGAAATGTTGTCTGCAAATGCTTTCAATTTTGACATGTCTAAAATCTTTGTCATCTTGTAAATAGTTAACAAAGCTCCTATGGACAGACATTGCTCAACATTACAAATAAAGCACTGAGAACCATTTGTGGAAAACATGACAATACCTGTATATAATTTGTACCATTTGGAATGTGTGACGTTCAATTTATTTTGGGGTTTCAAATTAAGTCCCAAACTTGTTAAATCAATACCTGTTATTGAAAAAAAAAAAAGGTGAAAGAGTATCAAATATTTTTAATTTTTTAAATCAATATTAAATTTTACTGATAGGTTTGAGACCTTTCTCTTAATATGGATGAATTTTGCTGTTACTATGGTACAAAGAAATTACTGAAACCAATGAGAGCAAGATTTTTGTAGCTTACATGAGCAACTTACTGTCAGACACGACATTTTCTAGCAATCTACAAACCACTCAACTCTAACCAAATACTGAGCTTATGGAAAAGCCTGTTTGGAAAAATTTTATATGGAGTAAAAAGATGTAAGAATATCAAATGTTTTGAAACTGTTAGATCAATAGATCAAGTAGTCCAGATATTTTTTTGACTCTTTACCGAATGATAAAATTCTGGACTTGACTAAATGGAAAGCATTAATAGTAGTTCAAAAGACGATTTCAATCTCAAAAATGGTAGAAAACATTGTGGAAAAAGGAGAAAAAGCTGGTGCATGTACCAGCATTTTCTCCTTTTCCCACAATGCTTTTAAAAGCCTACTTCTTCAGGGTTGTTATAACACAGGATTGTCAACTCTCAACCACATGACAAATTGTGCACTTGTCCAAGTTCAAAGCGTTTGCAGAAAACAAATCAGTTGTTGCTCCTGTGATGGGATTTAGTCTTTGAAAATGGGAGAAAACAGTATAGGAAAAGGATTAAATGGTTGTGAACAGCACATTCTCCTTTTCCCACATTATTTTCAAAAGCCTTCTTCCTCAGGTTCATAAAAACATCAGATTATTTGGTAAAGGATAAACTCTTTACCAAACGACAAAATTTTATTGTAGTCTAAATTAAAAGCATTTGCAGACAACTGAAATTTGCCTTTGGGAGGGAAGAAAACATTGTGCGTAAAGAAGAAAATGCTGGTCACCAGCATTTTCTTCTTTTCGCACAATGTTTTCAAAAGGCCTCTTCCCAGGAGTTGTGAAAACCCATGATTCTTTAACCCTTGTCCTACGATATAAGTGAAATGAAACTTTCAAGCCGATAGTAAAAACCCAAATGTTGCTATTTGAAAGGTATTTTTGGGGGATAGGTATCTCCTTATTGGACAGTGTAGATTCAGGATCAGACTGCACATTCTGTGCAGCCCGATCTTGATCTATACCGTCAGCGACAGGTCCTTGAGTCCTTCAGCAGCCTAAGGGTTAATTGGTCATCAGATAATTGACTTGTACACCCAAGGTGTTGGGGTAAATATGTACATAGGATAGAGTTCAAGAGCCCTTTTGTTGAGGCAATTTGAACTGCAAACACTGACAGTTACTAAATTAATATATTAAATAAACTCCTGGGGTACCTGTTGAATCCTTTCATAATTTAAACTTCTCTCTCCCATTATGTGTGGTCCTTGGGCAAGACATTTCAGAGCCCTAGCCTAGTACTGGTGAAACCCAGGAAATATGCGAGCTGTCACTGTGATATGACTGAGATAATGTTGAAAGCGGCGTAAAACACAAGTCAATAAATCAATTAACCCATCATGTGTGGTGTCCATGGTTGTGAGGTTAAAAGCGTCTGCCTCGTAATCATACGGTCCAGAGTTTGATACTGGCAAACACATATCAGCTATGGGACTATTCATTGGCCCACATATTTGGCACGAGGACTGGTGTAGTCTCAAGGAAGCAGGATCAAGAGAGATTTGCATAAGTTGCGAGAACTTGTTTCTCAATTGCTGTAAAATAAATATGTTTAAACTCTCCCATCACATCCCTCCCCATTTCTCTCCGTCTCTCCCTCTCCCCCCACCATAATTATCTCTGAGACTCCCTCTCTCTCTCTCTCTTTCTCTCTCTCTCTCTCATGATGTATGATAAGCTTAATACAGCTGTAGGACTAAGAGAATACCACTGACTTGTATCTGTCAACCCTTGACCAAACAAACCCACATTTTAACAAGACTGTGGAAAAGGGCTTTGTGAAATCATTGTGGGAAAAGGAGCATTTTCTCCTTTACCCATAATGATCTAAATCTTATTTGAGGCAAATCTCATTAGTTTCAGCACTATCTAATTTGTCAACTGTAAATGTTTTCAATATGGACCAGGTCAACATTTTAACATTATGGTAATGAGTTAACTCTTTACCACATAATCCCAACTTTCAATGATCCTGAGAACGAACGTTTTTGAAAACATTGTGCGAAAAGGACAAAATGCTGGTAACCAGCATTTTCTCCTTTTCCCACAATGTTTTCTATCCTTCTCAGAACAAGTTTTAATTTTTGAGTCACATTTATTTTGTCGTCTGCAAATGCTTTCAATTTGGACCAGTCTACATTTTTGTCGTTTGGTAAAGAGTTAAGTATTCAAAGTCACTCAACATGATTTCTCTTCAGCTAAATCCTAACATTGACATGAAAAAGTATTTAGTATTAACCCTTAGAGCACTGAATAAACCAACAGAAACGTTCAATCCAGAAATACAATCCAAATAATAGAAAACTCATGGTTGCTTCCATCTACAGGGTTTCACCAAAGTGGACAGTATAGATCAAAGATCAGGCTGCACATTTTGTGCAGCCTGATCTTTATCTACACTGGCTACAAAGGCAACTATATTCATGAAAGGCATTTTAAGGGTTAATAAGGATTATCTTGACCCTAAACTGCAAATCTTGGACAAAATCATCCAGTGTTTAAATGACCCTGAAAAAAAGGCTTTACAAAACATTGTGGGAGGAGAAAAAAAATACTGTAGCCAGTATTTTCTCCTTTTCCCACTCCTTTTTCTACCCAAATGCAAATGTTTTTCGTGTGTCTTAACCCTTTACCAAACAACAAAATTTTAGACTTGTCCAAATTGAAAGTATTTGCAGACAACAAACTAAATGTAACAGGCCCTAAATTGTTAGATGGAGAAGAAAACATTATGGGAAAAGGAGAAAATACTGGTTACCAGCATTTTCTCCTTTTTCCACAATGTTTTCAAAAGCCCTATTTCTGAGGACCATTAAAACTCAGGATTGTATGGTAAAGAGTTAAATGTTGTCCTCTTGTAGAATTATTAGCATCAGTTCACAGCATTTGTCAAAAGGGTATTTCTTCAAAATCCATTATAATACTATGTGTTTAAATACTGATTGATGAATTCCTAGATTTATTTCATGAAAAGCTCTGTATAGGAGGAAGATCTGAGCCACAATTCGTATGGGTTAGGGCAAGGGTCAGGGCTAGAGAGTGACTTTCAACAAACGTGGTTTTCCATGAAATGTCCACACCCATTAGCATACAGCTTTTAAAGGGGCACTCATAATCTGCTTGCTAAAAACCATTATCTTCCACTAGGTGGCATTTTTCAAGTACATACCTATCTGTAAACTGGCAGTCTGTTATCGATTTTTGTTTGATTTCATGAGATAATATGAGACTTAAATTGTGGTATTATTTATGCATAGAAAAAGACATTAATGATAGTTTAACTCTTTACAATCCGGTCTTTTAACGACCCTGTGGAAGAGCGCTTTTGAAAACATTGTGGGAAAAGAAGAAAATGCTGGAAACCAGCATTTTCTCCTCTTCCCCAAATGTTTTCTACCTTTCCAAAAATAAAATTCGATTTTTTTTTGGTTACTTTTATTTTGTCATCTGCAAATGCTTTCATTTTAGACAAGACTAAATTCCTTAGCAAGTTTGATAAATTGATAGTGACCAGAAAAAACTCTCACTCATGAAAATCTTAAGCCGAAGATAGAATATCTCTCTTTTATTTTAAAACGGAAATTAAAGCATTCTATTAGGGGTTGGTGGATTCAGTACACATTTAACCATTTACCACAAAATCCCAACTTTTAACGACCCTGAGAAAGAAGCCTTTTAAAAACATTGTGCATTGAAATTCGAAAAAATTAAAGTGTCGTGCAATGCCTTGAAAAGTTCAAGACAATAATTCAGGCTTTTGGGACAACAAAACTCCCTTTAATTTGCTAGTTTAATGGCAATATCAGCTTCATTCAGGTCTGTCACATATTATTTCGGCTATGGTCAACCCATGGCACAAATGATTCAGACAATGCTGTACACTGTACTACAACTTTCCTTCATGTAGAACATATGTTGAGAAACTTGGGCACTGCGTGACATTCTCCTTTTTTTTTCCAATTTTAAAGACATAAGAACACACAAGTACAATGAATGACAAGCTCATGTGTCTCTTTAGTTGTTTTGAGCAGACAATTTCAGAGCTGGAACACGTTATCAGAGCCATTGGCTCGGAATATGAAGTTTCCTACCAATGTTTTTTATGAACCTGAATAAAGAGCATTTACTGAAGTACTAAATGGTCTGTTTACAAATAAATTAAGTAACATCTTAGGTTCAATAAAAATGTGAAGTCATGCATTCAATTCTATTTAACAAAAGATCCCTCCCATCAAACCTTATTTTGGCATAAAGTCAAAAAGTTTGAAGTTTTTAAGTATAATGGCCGACAATTATAAAAGTTTTTATGACAATGCTTTTGTATCCTCTATAGTATCGATAAGCTCCTTGATCCTACACCGTTATAAAAATATACTTCAACCCTTTACCAGACAACAAAATTTTAGCCTTGTCCGAATTGAAGGCATTTGCAGACGACAATTTCAGTGTGGCTCAAATGGTAGAGCTTTTCTTTGATAGGGTAGAAAAAATTGTGGGGAAAGAATAAAATGCTGGTTACCAGCATTTTATCCTTCTCCCACAATGTTTTCAAAAGTCTTCTTTCTCAAAGTTGTAAATAGTTGTCATTGTGTGGTAAATGGTTAACCCTTTACCACCCAATCACAAGTTCTAAAAACCTTGGGGAGGAAGGCTTTTGAGAACGTTGGTGGAAAAGGAGAAAATATGCTGGTAACCAGCATTTTCTCCCCTTTCCAACAATGTTTCCTAACCTTTCAGAAATAAATCCAATCATTTGAGCCACATTTATTTTGTCGTCTGAGGCTTTTAATCTGGTTGATTCCAAAAATTTTGTTGTTTGGTAAGGCCTTTACTCTTTACCACATGACAAAGTTTTTCATCCATACAAATTGAAAGCATTGGCAGTTGACAAATTAGATGCAGCTAAAAATGATGGGATTTAGCCCTCAGAATATATAAAAACATTGTGAGAAAAGGAGAAATTGCTGGTTACCAGCATTTCCTCCTTTTCTCACAATGATTACAAAAGCCTTCTTTCTTTGGGGTTGTGAAAACTCGGCATCACTGGCTAAAGGATTAACATACCATTCTGGATTTTGTTACCACCCTGAAGAAAGAAGATTTTCAAAATGTTGTTGGAAAATGAGAAAAGGTGAAAATCCTCCGGGGAAAAAAGTGTTTTCTCAAGACTTTAGTTACTATAATGATTTCTACCCTGTCAAAGACAATTTCTTTTACTTGAGTATCATCTAAATTATCTTCTGTAAATTTTTTTGAAGTGTAGCAGTGTAAAATTTTGCTGTCTGGTTATAAGAGTTAAAAAAATGTTTTTGTATAATTACAGTCAAACTTCTGTACATTATGAATTTCATGGAACCGATTCACCTTAGAGGAGAAACACATGTACCTTCAAGCTTTCCACTTCACTCTTTCATCGTAAAATAAATCAACTCTTTACCCGACGACAAAAATGTAGACTTGTCCAAATTGAAAGCATTTGCAGACGAAAATTCAGATTTGGCTCAAATAATGGAATTTGTGTTTCATAGGGTACAAACATGATGGAAATAGGAGAAAATGCTGGTTACCAGCACTTTCTCTTATTCCCACAATGTTTCTTAAAAGTTTCTTTCTCAGGGTCGTTAAAACTTGGGATCGTGTGGTAAATGGTTAACTCTTTACCAAACGACACAATTTTAGATTGTGGTCCAAACTGAAAGCATGTACAGACAGCAAAATAAATGTGACTCAAAAATTCAAATTTGTTTTGGGAACAGTGGAAAACATTATGGGAAAAGGAAAAAATGTTGGTCACCAGCATTTTCTCCTTTTCCCATAATGTTTTCAAAAGGCTTTTTTTTCAGGGTCGTTAAAAGTCGGGATTGTGTGGTAAATGGTTGATCAATTTTTTGTGGGCCAAAAGGAAAATCCATTTCCAATCCAAATGATAAGACTTTTGATCCTTGGCTAAAATACCATTGTTAGGCATAGATTAAAGATCAGACTGCACATTTTGTGCAGTCTGATCTAAATTTATACCATTTGCAAAAGCAATTTATGTTGCCACTATGGAAATGAAAGAGTTGTTAATATTGACAAGGTATCTATAGGTGTACCAGTATGCTGTCTATCCCTTTACCAAACAATCCCGTATTTTCACGTCCTTAAGGAAGAGGCCTTTTAAAAACATTGTGGAAAAAGGAGAAAATGCTGGTAACCAGCATTTTCTCCTTTTCCCACAATATTTTCTACCCTGTCCAAAAACCTTAAGTTCATTTGTACCACTTTCAAATTTGTCGTCTGCAGATGCTTTCAATTTGGGAGGGGCTAAAATTTGTCCTTTGGGAAAGGGCTATAAGAACAGTCCTATCACCATTCACACATAATGGATTTTTAATTAAGGATGAAACCAGGACAAGTGATAAAACCTATTGATTTTGACCCTACCCACATCCACTTAACCCTTTACCACACAATCCTGAGTTTAGTTTTGAACATATTTATTTTACATCAGTTGAGAAACACGTTCTTGTAACTTATTCTAAATTCTCTTGATTCTGCTCGTTGAAACAAACCCAGTACTCACACAGAATGTGTTGGGTAATGAACGGTCCCAAAGTGATATCCATTCCCAGGTATCAAACTTGAGATCTTAAGGTTACGAGGCTGATGCTCTACCTCGAGAACAGACACCACAATCCCGAGTTCAAATGACCCTAATTCGACAAATCAATCAGTACACCACAAACAAAGGCCTAAATAGCCATACACCTACCTCTTTACTACACATCAAAAATCAGATTTGCCAAAACTGAATCTATTTGCAGCTGACAAAATTTAATAAAATAAGGGGATTTGTCAGTAAAAAGGGTAAAAAACATTATGGGAAAAAGAGAAAGTGCTGGTTGCTAGCATTTTCTCCTTTTTCCACAATGTTTACAAAAGCTTCATACTACAGGGTCTTACAGTATGGAATTGATTCATAAAAGAGTATACAGATTATATCGTGACAAATGTCAATTATCAAAAAAAAAGATCTACATGAGTACTGTAATTTTGTACTAAAGCTGATGTCTAATTTTGACTATATCTGGATATGAGAAGTATGGTGTCCTATAGGTAATATGCCAGAGGAAACTGTTGAAACAAACCGTATTTTACATAATTAACACGCTGACACCCCCCCCACCCCCGCAAAACACAGACGGGGCTCTATTATTTTATAGCAAAATTCCCGAAATTTATAGCAAAGTAAGCACAAAAGCACAATACTTTGATCTGTGTTTTAGTCAGTGCTGACTGTGAAGCGATTGCCATTTGAAAAACCTGCTTTATTCATACAGAACATCGATTTTTCTGTCGATCATGATACATATGGACATTAAATAGCATTCACAATTAACCCTTTCCCAAACAAGCCCTGGTTTTCACGTGTCTGCAGTACAAGTCTTTTGAAAACACTGTGGGAAAAGGAGAAATTGCTCGTCACGAGCAATTTCTCCTTTTCCCACAGAGTTTTCTACCGTTTTTGAGAACTTTCTGCCATTCTCATAAAATTTAAAATTGTCGTCTGCAAACTCATTCTATTTGGACCAGTCCAAAATTTGTCATTTGGGAAAGGGTTAATATGAAACAGTTAGGTCTTCAATATTTCCTTTTAACTGTTTCCAATTTAATTAAAAATTTTGTGATACTGGAAGTTTATAATGTTATCAGAGGTATATGTATGTATATTCTGATAGTCAGGTGTCGATGACATCAATTTGTGAAGTAACTGGGATTATGTCGATGCTGTACCAGTAAGTTCATTTATAAAACATTGGTCATCAATGATTTTGTTTGAAAAATTTTAGTGAGGTTATCTTGCATTTGGAAGTTTGTCAATCCAGTCATCGATTTTAACCTAGGGTCGGGCGTGGGTTGTCGGGAGGTCTCTGGAGTAAGATATAAAGTGGGGGGGTGGGGCGCTACTATTAGGGTGGG
The DNA here is from genome assembly GCA_945859785.2 of Tridacna gigas. Classification (NCBI taxonomy): domain Eukaryota; kingdom Metazoa; phylum Mollusca; class Bivalvia; order Cardiida; family Cardiidae; genus Tridacna; species Tridacna gigas. Next base: position 17,488,116 of record OX244037.2, on the reverse strand, counting down.
AGCATTAAATCATTAAATAGGTAAAAATATGGTACTCCAAATAAAAAAAACCTTCCCACCTCGAGAACAAGATTGTTTGACTACCAGTTCACAAAAATAGAATTGTAATCAAATAACCCTTTTCTAAATTATCCTGAGTTTCTTACACACCAATGGAAGAAGAATTTTGTAACCATTATTTTCTCCTTTTCCACAATATTTTCTTCCTTTTCAAACACAAATATCCAAGCCCCATAGCTCAGTTGATAGCGTACAGGACTTGAGAACAGGAAGTCGCTGGTTTGATCCCCAGCTTGGCCAATTTCTTTCCGAGGATTGATGATAGTCATTGCGACAGCATTCATTCCTCTCTCACCACTGACCATTGTTTCGGCGATGGTTATGTGGGAAAGCAGCCAGTGGCTTGGAAAGAATATTGTGCGGAGTACTGGTAAAAATAAACTCCAGGAAAGCATGGATAGGTACACTGGCCGCCGCGATATAACTGAAATAATGTTGAAAACGGCGTTAAACACCATACAATCAATCAAACACAAATACAAATCCCTTCACATAAACCACATAAAATTTGCACTCTGCAAATGCTTCAAAATGGAGAAGTCTAAAATTTTGTAAAGTCTAAAATTTTGCCGTCTGGTAAAGAGTTGCCCTTGAGAATAATCAGCGCTAATAACAGTAATTAAAGTTGTAAGCAAAATGTTCAGTGGGTATTAAAACCTTTACCACACAATCCCGAGTTTTAACGACCCTACAGAAGAGGCTTTTTGAAAACATTTTAAGAAAACAAGAAAATGCTGGTAACCAGCATTTTCTCCTTTTTCCAAAATATTTTCTTACCCCTCCAAAGGTAAATTTCTATATTTGAGTCACAATTATTTTGTTATCTGCAAAAGCTTTCAATTTTGACAAGTCTAAAATTTGCTGTGCGGTAAAGAGTTAAAGTTCAATTAGTAAATCTTTTCATTCTCTGAAAGGGCAGAAAACATTGTGGGAACAGGAAAAAATGCTGGTTACCAGCATTTTCCTCTTTTCCCACAATGTTTTCAAGGTCATAAAAACTCCAGAACGTGAGGTAGAGGATTAAATAAACAACTTTTTCCACAACAATTGTACATTCAAAACTTCATTGTTTTCCTTTCCTTTAACTCTTTACAAAATGACAAAATTTTAGACTCGTCTAAATTGAAAGCATTTGCAGACGACATAATTAATGTTACTCAAACATTGAAATTTGTTTCGGGAAGGGTAGAAAACATTGTAGCAAAAGGAGAAAATGCTGGTTACCAGCATTTTCTCCTTTTCCCAAAAATGTTTCAAAAGGCCTCTTTCTCAGATGTGAAAACCAGGGATTTTTTTTTGGTAAACGGTTAAACATTTCTCTTCTAAATCTCATGCTATCATTCCTAGTAGGACGAAAAATAGTCAGTACTTTAATGCACAAATGGGTAACCCATTAACGCTGGTCTCATGTTTTTATTATCCAAAGTGGTAAGACTTCCGAAACCATTGTGGCAAAAGGAATACATGCTGGTACTACGCATTTTCACCTTTTTCATCAAAGTTTTCTATCCTTTCAAAGACAAATGCACTACTTGAGTCAAAATGAATTGGTTGACTGTAAGTGCATGTAATTTTGACAAATCTAAATTTTGTTTTCAGGTAAAGTTTGGACTTGTCTGCAGCTTTGTCAATTTTCATTTCTTTCTTTTTTATCTACACCCCCCCCCCCCCTTTGTATTTTCAATTTGTATGCATTCGCATTCAGACAAGTTTGAATACAGAGTGATTTAAAACTTCCCTGAAAAAAAAACATTGATTTACTCTTTTATTATTTAGAAACATTTTGTGGTGCAAATTGTTATTTGAGCCATGGTATTGAACACCCATTACTAAAACTCTACTGTACAATCCCATGTTTCAACATTCCCAAGGAAAAAGGGCTTTTAACCCTTTACCACACAATCCCAAGTTTTAACGACCCTGAGGAAGAAGCCTTTTGAAAACATTGTAGGAAAAGGAGAAAATGCTGGTAACCAGCATTTTCTCCTTTTCCCACAATGTTTTCTAGCTTATCAATGACAAATTTCATCATTTGAGCCACATTTGATTTGTCGAATTGAATTGAAATGCTTTGAATTTGGGCAAGTCTACATTTTTGTCATTTGGTAGAGTTAAAAAGATTGTAGGAAAGGAGATAATGCTGGTTATAAGTATTGTTTTCTTCTTTTCCTGCAATATTTTCTAACTTTTCAAACACAAATCCAGTCATTTAACTCTTTACTGAATAACAAAATTTAATATGGGCCCAAACTGAAAATATTTTTAGACTTCAATCTGAAATAATAAAATTTGTCTTCAACGGAGAAGAAAACATTGTAGGAAAAGGAGAAAATGCTGGTTACCTGCATTTTCTTCTTTTCCTTCAGCGTTTTCAATAGCTGTCCTTCGTAACCCTTTACCACACAATCCTGAGTTTTTACACCCCAAGGAAAAAGCCTTTTGAAAACATTGTGGGAAAAGGAGAAAAAGCTGGTAACCAGCATTTTCTCCTTTTCCCAAAATGTTTTCTTCCCCATCAAAGACAAATTGCATTGTCTGAGCAGTATTTAAATTGTTGTCTGCAAACGCTTTTAATTTGGACAAGTCTACATTTTTATTGGATGGTAAAGGGTTAAGGCTGTTAAAAACCTTGTTTGGATAAAGGGTTAAGCCCCACTCTATATATCATCCACACATGCTTTCAATTTTGGAAGAATCTGAAATTTTGTTGTCTGGCATAGGGTTTAACCCTTTCCCAAACGATGAATACTAGACTGGTCCAAATTGAAAAAGTTTGCAGACAACAATTTTGAATTTGATGAAAATGACAGAAAGTTTTCCAAAAGGGAAGAAAACACTGTGGGCAAAGGAGAAATTGCTCGTTACGAGCAATTTCTCCTTTTCCTACAGTGTTTTCAAAAGACTTGTACTGCAGTCATGTGAAAACCAGGGCTTGTTTGGGAAAGGGTTAAAAAAACATTGATTTATACATTTATTATCGAAAATCATTTTGTGGTGGTGCATTGTTATATGAGACACGGTATCGAAAAACCAGAATAAAAAATGATGACAGTTTTATAAAGCATTAAATAAATAACTAAATGGATGGTCTAAATTGAAGTATTGTATAACATGGTGTCACTTGGTAAGGGTTCACTCTTTACCAAATGACAAAATTTTAGACTATATCAAAATCAAAATCATTTCCAGCCAACAAAATAACTTAAACTGAAAATTTGAAATTCGTTTTGAGAAGGGACATTGGTACCACTAGAAAACATTGCGGAAAAAGGAGAAAATGCTGGTTACAAAATTTTAGACCAAGTCAAAATCGAAATCATTTCCAGAAAACAAAATAACTTTAACTGAAAATTTGAAATTTGTTTTGAGAGGGAACATTAGTACCGCTAAAAAACATTGCGGGAAAAGGAGAAAATGCTGGTTATCAACATTTTCTCCTTTTCCCACAATGTTTTCTAAAGGCTTCTGTATCAGGGCCGTGATTATGTGGTATAGGGTTGACTCTTTACCAAACTACAAAAATGTAGACTTGTCCAAATTGGAAGCATTTGCAGACAGCTTAACCCTTTAGCACACAATCACGACTTTTAACAACCCTGAGAAAGGAGCCTTTTGAAAACATTGTAGGAAAAGGAGAAAATGCTGGTAACCAGCATTTTCTCCTTTTCCCACAATGTTTTCTACCCCATCCATTACATAAATCACTGTTTACACTTAATTTGTCATCTGCAAATGCTTTCAATTTGCTCCAGTCTAAAATTTTGTTGTTTGGCAAAGGGTTAAATGTGGCTCAAATGATGGAATTTGTCTTCGTTAGGGTAGAAAACAAAGAAAATGTAAAGTGTAAAACAAAGAATATGCTTTTAACTAGCATTCCCTCCTTTTCCTGCAATGATTCTAAAAGACCTCTTCTTTCAAGTTAAAACTTGAACTTGTGTAGTAAAGGATTAAAAGCAGATGATTTTTCAGTAGAAAAATATAACTAAAAATTAATCAAATCTTTTAAAAGATAAAATTTCCAAACATACATAAAACAATACTGTAATTCAAATGTTAAGTCCCGGGTTCATATTCACGAACCATTCTTCTTCGTTCTATGTCTTATTCTAGATTTAGAAAGTAACACAACTTCTGATTGGCTAAACTATTGTTAAGAAATGTTGGTGAATACAGACCCCACTCTGACACTGTTTTGGATTTTCTGTGCACGTGGTACAAGTGATACAATATCAATGTTTAAGAAGTCCATCTTCCATCATTATATACTGATATCTCTTGATTTGATTTGAAGGCACATGATTTTTTAGTGGACCACAAAATTTTAATCTTTGTTAACCCTTTACCACACAATCCCGAGTTTAAATAACCTAGAAGAAAACCTTGTAGGAAAAGGAGAAAATGCTGGTAACCAGCATTTTCACCTTTTTTCCCATAATGTTTTCTATCCTATCAAAGACAGAAATGAAAAAAATCATCACTTGAGCTACATTTGTTTTGTCTGCCAAAGCAACTTGAGCTGGGTTCTACACTTTAACCCTTTACCGCACAATGCCGCCTTTTGACGCCCCTTGGAAAGAAGCCTTTCGAAAACATTGTGGGAAAAGGAGAAAATGCTGGTAACCAGCATTTTCTCCATTTCCCACAATGTTTTCTACCCTATCAAAGCAAAATTACACCATTTGAGCCACATTGAAATTGTCGTCTGCAAATGCTTTCAATTTGAATGAGGCTGAAATTTTGTCGTTTGGTAAAGAGTTAAGGGTGAAGATTTAAACTTTAGAGCATTTGCAACTAATTTAAAGTTGCTGAAATGACCAGATTTGTCAATGAGAGGGTACACAAGAAATATCTGTAAAAAAGGCAGAAGCGTAAGAGATAGTGCAAGATGAATAATGAAACTCTTCTGTGGCTCAATATGAAGTAAAGAAAAATAACCTCATAAGCAATTTCCTCATTTTCCTCACTGTTTTCATTTTGTTGAAAAGTAGTATTGGGTTACTGGGGAACACTTATGAAAATATTCAGTTTCCAAATAAGACAAGAAAAGAATCATTCTCTTCCACATGAGACTGCTATGGTATGAATCAAGGCCCCAGGGTATCGATTAGCTATATCAGCGCTTGTTAATAGTGGTTTCATAAATGTGCAAGTAAATATGCCAGCAGGGGCCTGCCCAATAAACATGTGCACAATTTTTACCAATTGCAAATTACCATCTATTCATTCTTTATTGATCAGTACCAAGAAGTAGCGAAAAGCCAAAAGTTAAAAGCCAGCACATTCAGCTACGCTGAAAAACATGGATCCATTAGGAAAGCATAAATTTGCAGATGACAAAATTTAATGGGACTCAGTTGACAGAATTTGTCTTTTAACCCTTTCCCAAACATCAAATTTTGGACCAGTCCAAATTGAAAGAGTTTGCAGATGACATTTTTAAATTTGATGAAAATGGCAAAAAGTTCTCAAAAGGGTAGAAAACACTGTGGGAAAAGGAGAAATTGTTCGTTACGAGCAATTTCTCCTTTTCCCACAGTGTTTTCAAAAGACTTGTACTGCAGACACGTGAAAACCAGGACTTGTTTGGGAAGGGGTTAAGTGTGGACAACATGGTAAAAATATTATCAAAACGGTGATTGTAATCACTGTTTTAAAAAGAGACAATCTTGGTTACTCATTAGAAGTCGGTTTGTGACATCTTAATTTCCCAAAATGTTTTTCGAAGGCCTCCTTCTTCAGGTATGTGAAAACATTTGATGGTTCAACCCTTTATCACATAATCCTGTCTTAACGATGCTGAGGAAGAGGCCTTTTGAAAACATTGTGGAAAAAGGAGAAAATGCTGATAACCAACATTTTCTCCTTTTTTCACAATGTTTTCTACTCTTTCTGATACAAATCCTATCATATGTGCCACAGTTATCTTGTTGTGTGGAGACGCTTTTAATTTGGACTTTTCTGAAATTTTGTCATTTGGCAAAAGGTTCAAGGGTGAAAGTCCCTAGACACAGGCTGAACTCAGAAGCAAAACTAGTCCATGTAAATAAAGCAGAAAATCTCTTCCTATCCGTATTGGTGTTCTGTATGAATGCCTTCCAATGGATGATCATCAGTTATTAATGAAACAAAGCAATAAATCGTGTCCTTAGCCCATTCAGCATCATAGGCAAAAGACAGGCTCTTTAATCCTTTACCACACAATCCCAACTTTTAACGACCCTGTGGAAAAAGCCTTTCGAAAACACTGTGGGAAAAGGAGAAATTGCTGGTATGCTGCTATCAAAGACAAATTCCATTTTATGGCCCAGTTCATCTTCAATGCAAATCTACTTTAAGACCTCGGAAAAAAATGTGAATTTCTTGAGCTGGTAGTGAAAGAGTCAAATGCTCATGGACATTTTAGCTCAGGAGAGAGATCTGAACATAGTAAATCTGAGGCTGATTTGTAGGCCATAGTATTTGAAGATCTATGATTAGACTGCATCATGAGCCACATAATCTTGTACCATTGACCAAGAACATTGAATTTTTAGTCAAAGTCATGCTTAACTATTTACCAAACGACAGAATTTTAGAATGGTCCAGAATGAAAACATTTATGGGTGACAAATATGACTCAAAAACTGAAATTTCTCTCTCCAAGTGTTGAAAACATGCTGGTTACCAGTATTTTCGCCTTTTCCCACAATGTTTCTAAAGCCTTCATCCTCAAGGTCATTAAAACTAAGGATTGTGTGGTAAAGGGTTAAATCTATGCCAGACAACAAAATTGACAGATCCAAATTGAAAGCATTTGCAGATGAAAAATTTAATGTGGCTAAAGCGATGGAATTTGTCATTGTATGGATAGAAAACATTGTTGGACAAGAAGAAAATACTCATACACATAGCCAGCATTTTCTCCTTTTCCCACAGTGTTTTTTAAAGTCCTCTTCCTCAAGACCACCATTTCAGAGCCTTTATTTCTCAATTTCCATGCACTCTTGTCAGAAAGTACAGACAAGAAACACATGAATTTGGAACAAAACATATGCCAGGGCATGGCTAATCCAGCAGGTTCCTACATCTGTTGAAGTTGTGCACTCACAAAACTGTCATCCTGATTGAACAAGCCTCACCAGCTGTAAAAGAGTCATTTCCGGAATGAAGAATGGACAAGAAACACATGCAAATGGAGAAAAATGGGTCAGAATTTTTGTCTTCCATCAGAAATAGGTTAATCCTTTACCACACAATCCCAATTGTTATCAACCCTGAAGGAGCGAAAAGGAGAAAATGCTGGTAATCAGCATTTTCTCCTTTTCCCACAATGTTTTCTACCCTATCTAAGACAACTTCACAATTTTAGCCACATTTAATTTGTCATCTGCAGAATACTTTTAATTTGGTCTAGTCCCAAATTTTGTTGTGTGGTAAAGGGTTGATGCTAAATGGACATTATAAAATATCAGTTACAGTATAAAATGTCTAACAGTGACTTGTTTAACTCCTTACCAGATCCCCAAAAAAATTTAGACTCATCCAAATTTAAAGAATTGTGTATGACAAATTGAATGTGACTTAACTCTTTACCAAATGTCAAAGTTTTAGACTGTTCCAAATAGAAAGTATTTGCAGACAACAAATAGACTGTAGCTCAAATGATGATTGTTGTCCTTTTCCCACACAGTTTTCAAAAGACTTTTTCCTCAGTTTCATTAAAACTCGACAGGATAGAGGGTTAAAGTCTGACTCAGAGACACTGAATGCAACAAAGGAAACGTAAACCATTGGGTGCACTTGAAATGATTTCTTGCCAACCAGTAAATCATGTGTTACTATGCATGCAAAGAGCTCTTGGGTTCCCTGTCTCCTTTATGTCCTTTTTGGGAAAAAAACAACTACTTCTGTTACCAGACAACAAGTCAAATGTCATTCAAATGATTTGTCTCTGATAGGGTAAAAAAAAATAGGCTTTCAGCCATGTCTAACCTTTTCACTTAGTTAACCCTTTACCAAAAAACAAAATTTTAGACTGGTCGAATTTGACAGCATTTGCAGACTACAGAGTAAATTTTACCGAAAAATGGAAGTTTGTATTGGGAAGGGCAGAAAACATTGTGGGAAAAGGAGAAAATGCTGGTTACCAGCATTTTCTCCTTTTCCCACAATGTTTTCAAAAGGCTTCTTTCTAAGGGTTGTTAAAAGTCGGGATTGTGTGGTAAAGAGTTGTGGTATGAACTACTTAACCACATTTTCTCCTCCAACTATGTTTTCAAAAGTCCTCTTCTTAACTCTTTACCACACAATCCCGAGTTTTAACGACCCTAATATAGCAAAGGCTTTTGAAAACATTGTGGGAAAAGGAGAAAATGCTGGTAACCAGCATTTTCTCCTTTTCCTACAATGTTTTCTACCCTTTCCAAATCAAATTTCCATTTTTGAGTCACATTTATGTTGTTGTCTGCAAATGCTTTCAATTTGGACAAGTCTAAAATTTTGTCGTTTGGTAAAGAGTTAAGGGTCATAAAAAGTTGGCGCTGTTTGGTAACAGGTTAATTGGAGACAGCCAAACATTGGTAGGAAAAAACATGATGTATGGAAAATGTGGTAAAATTTCAAAACATAAACTGTGTAAAGGTTATTTCCTATTTACCACTTTTTTTCACCATGTTTATTGGCTGTATATAAATGGTGTCGTTCACTCTGATGAACCATCTAATCGGGTTTTTTTTAAATGTTCAAGTTTTATTGAACTTACTGAATATTGGAATATTGGAATATTGGAATGAAATGTGGTCCCCATTCATTTTGACCCTTTTCGTGTATAAATGAACATTTTCAGTAAGGGTTGTTTGCGAAGTCTGTAAGCGCCTACCACACAATAATGAGTTTTAGTGACCTTGAGTACAAGGGCTTTTAAAAAGAATAAAATGCTGTTAACCAGCAGTTTCTCCTTTTCCCTAAGTATTTTCTAGCCTTTATCAGGACAAATACCACCATTTCAGTGACATTTCATATGTCGTCTGCACTTGCTTTGGAACTGGACAGGTCCAAAATTTGTTGTGTGGTAAAGCGTTAACTCTTTACCACACAATCCTCGAGTTTAAACGACCCTGACGAAGAAACCTTCTGAAAACATTGTGGGAGAAGGAGAAAAAAGCTGGAAACCAGCATTTTCTCCTTTTCCCACAAAGTTTTCAACCCTTACCAAATCAAATTTTAATTTTTGAGTCACATTTATTCTGTTGCCTGCAAATGCTTTCAATTTTGACCAGTCTAAAATTTTGTTGTTTGGTAAAGACTTAAATTGCGTTTTAATAGTAGGGTAAGCCTAAAATTTTTTCATTTTGTCTTGTACTGATATAGCCTAATAAAAGCTACTTAACACATTCAGGTTGAAATTTGTTTACATTTGCAGATTGGATAAGCATCAGTCTTTCATTATAAAAGCACTCCAAGATTTTTTTTCCCTTTCAATATATTGAATTAACCCTTTCCCAAACAAGCCCTGGTTTTCACGTGTCTGCAGTACAAGTCTTTTGAAAACACTGTGGGAAAAGGAGAAATTGCTCATAACGAACAATTTCTCCTTTTCCCACAGTGTTTTCTACCCTTTTGGAGAACTTTCTGTCATTTCCATCAAATTTAAAAGTGTCGTCTGCAAACTCTTTCAATTTGGACCAGTCCAAAATTTGTCGTTTGGGAAAAGGTTAAGAAAAATTCAATCCGACTGTAAGATTCTTTTATAATGCTGACAAATTGAATGATATGGGTGAATGGTTCCATCTCTGCCCTTTGAATATATAATAAGGTTTGTGACAAATATACTGAAACATTGATGAATGCTGAGGACATATTGAGGTCACTTACCAAACAATGCTAAGTTTTAACAACCGTAAAGGACAATGCCTTTCAAAGCATTATAAGAAAAGGAGAAAATTCTGGATACTATAAAAAATTATACTGACACTGTAGTGAGGTTTGTGATAAATATCCTGAAACATTGATGAATACTGGGGACATATTGACTGAGGTCATTAACCCTTTACCACACAATCTCAACTTTTAATGACCCTGAGGAAGAAAGCATTTGAAAACATTGTAGTAAAAGGAGAAAATGCTGGTAACCAGCATTTTATTTACTATTCCCAGCAATATTTCCAAAAGCCTTCAACCTGAGGGAAATCATTAACTCTTTACCAAACAACAAAATTTCAGACTTGTCCAAACTAAAAGCATTTACAAATGACAAATGAAAAGTTGGTCAATTGATGACCTTCATCTTTGAAAGGGTAGAAAACATTGTGGGAAAAGGAGAAAATGCTGGTTTAACCATCACTTTCTCCTTTTCCCGCAATGTTTATAAATGCTTTACTCCAAAAGGTCGTTAAAACTCAGGATGGTGTAGTGCAGGGTTAAAACTTGGGATTGTATAATAGAGGGTTAAAAAACTTGCATGAGAAAGTATTGCTGAAAAAACATCATTGTGATTCAAGAGACTTTTTTGAAAAATTTAAAAACTGGGAGAGGACATGGAATCAAAGCCATCACTGTCTGACAGAGTGGACTTAGACCCTCAGACACCAGATTCTACATGTCATAAATATTGTAAATTTGATAACAGTATTGACATAGGACTGGGATCTGGGTTCAAATGGTTCATAAATTAATAATACCAGGTAGAAACACTTAATAATTACATTGGTCTCATTTATGACTTTGTGATACAGTAAATAACAAAACACTTTCCACTTTTTGTTCTCAGATTGTGCTCGTTTTCTTCCTCAGGGTCATAAAAAGTCGGTATTGTGTGGTAAAGGGTAAAAAGGGCAAAAAATGTTGTGAAAAGGGGAGAAAATGTTGGTTACCATCAATTTCTTCTTTGCCAACTGTTTTCAAAACCCATTGGTCCAAGAGTCATCAAAAAAAGGGGTTGTGTTGAGGTGTTGGGAAAGGGGATTAACCCTTTACCACACAATCCCGACTTTTAACGACCCTGAGAAAGAGACTTTTGGAAAACATTGAGGGAAAGGGAGAAAATGCTGGTAACCAGCATTTTCTCCTTTTCCCACAATGTTTTCTACCCTATCAATGACAATTTCCATCATTTGAGTAACATTTAAATTGTCGTAGGCAAATGCTTTCAATTTGGACAAGTCTACATTTTTGTCATTTGGTAAAGAGTTAAACTCTTTACCAAATGACAAAATTTAGAGAGGACCAAATTAAAAGCATTTGCAGACGACAAATAAAATGTAGCTTAAATGGTGATTTACATATTAGATACGGTAGAAAACATTGTGGGAAATGGAGAAAATGCTGGTGACCAGCATTTTCTCCTTTTCCCACAAAGTTTTCAAAAGCCTTTTCTTTCTGGGTCGTTCAAACTTGGGACTCTTGGGTAAAGGCTTAATACATCTCTGTGATGCATCAATTACCAAGCAAATCATCACATAAATATGGATCCATAAAATCCATTTTGTATAATAACCAACTGATTCATGAGGCAGACTGGTCCTTTGACATGCAGACAATTGACCTATGACAAAAAGTTTCGACTCAGGACAGCCCAGTACAGGATTAACCCTTTCCCAAACGACAAATTTTGGACTGGTCCAAATTGAAAGAGTTTGCAGACAACAATTTTAAATTTGATGCAAACGGCAGAAAGGTCTCAAAAAGGGTAGAAAACACTGTGGGAGCAATTTCTCCTTTTCCCACAGTGTTTTCAAAAGACTTGTACTGCAGACACGGGAAAACCAGGGCTTGTTTGGGAAAGGGTTAAAACCCCTTTTCACAGCGCATGGCTCATATTTATAATAATATTTTCTTTAAATTTTACTGTTCTTTGATGAACGCCTATTGAGGATAAATAAATTCTGTTGACCCTTTCCAAATGACAAATTTTAGATTGTTCCAAACTGAGAGCATCTCAAAATAATAAATTCTAAATTGATACAAATGAGTTGAGGTTACCTATTTAGATAGAAAAAAAATGGTTAGAAAAGAAGAAAATGCTGGTAACCAGCATTTCCTCCTTTTCCCACATTGTTTTAAAAAGCCTTCTTTGTCTGGGTCTCTTAATATGTTAAGTCTAAAATTTTGTTGTCCGGTCAAAAAGTTAAATATTGAAAACTGATTGCTGGCCAAAAACAACAATCCAGGTGTTTATAATGCTTTGAAGAATTCTCTTTTATAACTGTATTTATTTATAGGTATATTTATATTTTTTCTTTCGCAACATTTGTTTGGACAAAATTTGGGTTCTCAAATCAGTTATATAACTGAGACTAAGAGTTCTATAGAAAAAAATTTGATTCCGAAGCCATTATTATAGAATCAGTCATTAGTGATTTTGAGCAATATCTGCTTTTAACTCTTTACCAAATGACAAAATTTTAGACTGGTTCAAATTGAATGCATTTGCAGACGACCTAATAAATGTTATTGAAAAATTCAAGTTTGTTTTTGGAAGGGGTAGAAAACTTTGTGGGAAAAGGAGAAAATGCTGGTTACCAGCATTTTCTCCTTTTCCCACAAGGTTTTCAAAAGGTTTCTTTCACAGGGTCATTAAAAGTCGGATTTGTGCGGTAAAGAGTTAACTTTTTTAACGACCCTGAGGAAGAGGCCTTTTGAAAACCTTGTGGGAAAAGGAGAAAATGCTGGTAACCAGCATTTTCTCCTTTTCCCACAATGTTTTCTTCTCTATCCAAGACAAATTCTATTATTTTAGTCACTTTTAAATTGTCGTCTGCAAATGCTTTCAATTTGGGCAAGTCTAAAACTTTGTCGTTTGGTAAAGGGTTAAAACAATTTGTTCTTTGTTAGCATTTAACCCCTTACCACACAATCCCACGTCTAAACAGCCCTAAGGAAGAGGGCTTCTGAATACATTGTGGGAAAAGGAGAAAATGCTGGTAACTAGCATTTTCTCACTTTTCTCAGAATGTTTTCTACCCTTTCAAAGACAAATCATTCAACTCATTGACTGCAAAATGTATTCAATAATTGGACAGGTCTAAAATTGTCTGGTTTGGTGATGAGATAACTTGATTTTGTTTTTCAAAAATATGTTTTTGCACATTGATTCAGAAGAATTTCAGTTTCAACGACCCTGAGGAGGCATCCTTTTGAAAACATTGATAGAAAAGTAGAAAATGCTTGTAACAGCATTTTCTCCTTTTCCCACAATGTTTTTTATCCTTTCATAGACAAATCCTGCCATATCAGCCATATTCATTTCATAGTCTGCAAATGCTTTCAATATCGACAATTTTTGTCGTTTGGTAAAGATTTTTAAAAAATCCAGCAGTGAATGTTGCACAACCATATACTGAGTCTCCCTGTTTACAAATACAGGTTTTAGTTTTACAATGTCTTTTACTTGTATTTTGTATGTGTTGTTAGCAAATACTTTTAGGTTCATGAATTCCACATAAAGAGCAAAATTACCACAAATGTCTGTTATTTGCTACTATCCAGCACCGCATGTTACACATGTACCATACTTATACTGAACCTTGACTTTTTGAAAAAAGTGAATTTTAGTTTCAAATAATTGAGCCATACTCTGTGAAAAGGAGATTTAATGCATTTGCGAAAAGTATTGACCCATTTCAGCCTGTGCAGTCCGGGCAGGCTGACCTGGGCCGAAACTTTTCGCTATTGGTCAATTTTCTATATGTCAAAGGACCAGTATACCTTACGATACAGTCATTTCATAGACATAATGAATATTCTTGATCCCGAATTATGTGATGTCTTGCTTGGTATGATGCATTACGGAAATGCATTAAGCTCCCTTTTGGCAGAGTATGGCTCAATTATATTTATTATGGCATGTATCTTTCATTCAGGTATATTTTCAAAAAATGGTTTTTATTATAATTTGAAACTTGGACTAATGGACAAAATTCCAAAAATATTTATCATTGTTACTTACGGACAGTTATAGAGCTGACCAATTATTATGTTTGATACATTCATTGAATAGTGTTTTATGCCACTTTCAAGACTACTTCAGTCATATCATGGCAACAGCCCACATATTCATGCATTTCCTGGGTTCCACCAGTACTAGGCCAAGGCTCTGAAGTGTCTTGCCCAAGGACACTCCCACTAAAAACTCAATGGGTCCAGAGAGGCTCAAACTCGGGGCCTCCAGGTCACCAGTCCTACACTTTACCACCAAGCCACGCAGGACGCCCATCTATGTTTGAATAACACAGGTTTTTATTTTAAATTAATTTTGAATATATTTTACAAATACTTTCCACAAACATTTTCACGTGAAATTCAGCATAATTAAAATAACGACTAAAACATTTTGTTACTTACTAATATCCGGCAGTGCATGTTACACACCCATATAGTGAGTTTCCATTGTTAGCATAGTAGGTTCCAGGAGCACAATTGTCTATACAGTCTGTGTCTGTGCAGTTACATGTCTGGGCTTTTACAGTATCTGTGATACAGAAATAAGAACATAAACAGTCAAAGAAACTATAAACCCTTATCCTGCTAGATAAGTTAACCCTTTACCACACAATCCCAAGTTTTAACGACCCTGAGAAAGAGGCCTTTTGAAAACATTGTGGGAAAAGGAGAAAATACTGGTAACCAGCATTTTCTCCTTTTCCTACAATGTTTTCTACCCTTCCCAAATAAAATTTCCATTTTTTATTCACATCTATTTTGTTGTCTGCAAATGCTTTGAATTTGGACCAGTCTAAAATTTTTTCATGTGGTAAAGAGTTAAATAAACGTTCAAGACGATATTAAAAACATGTGAAGAACTCTTCTCTTATAATTGTTAAAAAACTCGGGACTGTTTTGTAACCCTTTACCAAACAATCTCAAATTAAATGTAACTCAAATAAAATGTATTTGAAATGGTAGAAAACATTGTGGTAAAAGGAGAAAATGCTGGTTACCAGCATTTTCTCCTTTTTTCCACAATATTTTCAAAAGCCTTCTTTTGTAGGGCATAAATCTCGAGATTGTGAGGAAAAGGGTTAATAATTTATTATGAAATGTATTGTGACATACGTGCATTTCTGAAGGGAAAAAAATCATATATGAATAACATTAACCAATTACGACACAATCCCAAGTTTTAACGACCCTGGGAAATAAGACTATTGAAAACATTGTGGGAAGAGGAGAAAATGCTGGTAATCAGCATTTTCTCCTTTTCCCACAATGTTTTCTAACCTTTCAAAAACAATTCCAATCAAATGAGCCACATTTAATTTGTCGTCTGCAAATGCTTTGAATTCAAAAATATTGTCATGTGGTAAAGAGTTAATTTTGAAATCAACAAATTGAATGTGCCTCAAATGATAGTGATTTTTGGTAAAATGGTGATGCATTTACTCTTTACCACACGACAAAATTTTCGACTTGGCCAAATTGAAAGCATTTGCAGACATTAATCTAAATGTGACCAAAATAATAGCATTTGTCTTTGAAAGGCTGGAAAAACTGTGGGAAAAGGAGAAAATGCTGGTAACTAGCTTTTTCTCCTTCTCCAAAAATATTTTCAAAAGGCTGTTTGCCAGCGTTGTTAAAACCCGGGATTGTTTGTTAAATGGTTAACCCTTTACCACACAATCCCGACTTTTAACAACCCTGAGAAAGAAGCTCTTTGAAAACATTGTGGGAAAAGGAGAAAATACTTGTAACCAGTATTTTCGCCTTTTCCCACAATGTTTTTTACCCTTTCACAAAAAAATTCCATCATTCAAGCCACTGTTAATTTTTCGCCTGAAAATACTTTTAATTTAGACATGTCTAAAAGTTTGTCATTTTGTAAAGAGTTAACTTTTAGCCTTGTCCAAATTGAAAGCTTTTGCAGACGACAAATCAAATGTTATTCAAAAATTAAAATTTGTTTTAGAAAGTGCTGGTTACCAGCATTTTCTCCTTTTCCCACAATGTTTTCAAAAGGCTTCTTTCTCAGGGTCGTTAAAAGTCGGGAGTGTGGTAAAGAGTTAAAGGGCCATACCTGCTCTGTTATATAACCTTGATCAAAATTTTAAGATATTGAAGACAAACAAAAAGCAAACTATACCGTACAATGAACTATTTTGCGTGTATTGAGATAAGTAAAAAAAAACTCATGTTATAAATCTGAAACATCCTTTTGTATACTGTATTTTACCAAAATTTACAGGAATTTGGATCTACATTCTTTTAACCCTTTACCAATCGACAAAATTTTAGACTTGTCCAAATTGAAAGCATATGCAGATGACTAAGATAAATGTTACTCAAACACTGAAATTTAAATTTGAAAGGTTAGAAAACATTGTGAGGAAGGAGAAAATGCTGGTTACCAGCATTTTCTCCTTTTCCCTCAATGTCTTTAAAAGGCTTCTTTATCAGGGTCATTAAAAGCTGGGATTGTGTGGTAAAGGGTTAATTCTTTATCACACAATCCCTACTTATAACGACCCTAAGAAAGAAAACTTTTTTGAAAATGTGGGGAAAGGAAAAAATGCTGGTAACCAGCATTTTCTCCTTTTCCCACATTGTTTTCTGTCCTTCCCACAACAAATTTCAAGTTCTGAATTACATTCGTCAACTACCTTTTCCACAATGCTTTCGAAAGTTTTCTTCTTTAGGGTCATTAAAACTCAAGACCATTTAGGAACAGTTTAACCCTTTACGACATAATCAAGACTTTTAACGACCCTGAGAAAGAAGACCATTGAAAACATTGTGGGAAAACGAGAAAATGCTGGTAACCAGCATTTTCTCCTTTTCCCACAATGTTGTCTAAACCTTCCTAGAGTAAGTTGTAGTTTTTCAGTCACATTTATTTGTTGTCTGCCAATGCTTTCAATTTGGCCTAGTGTACGATTTTGTCCTTCCGTAAAGAATTAACCTTTCATACAATTTCAGTCTACTAATAAGTCTAGGTATAACATCCTTACATCCAAACATCCAAAACAAGTTCAGTTTCAAGGTAGCATCTGCACAGAATGTCCAAGCACAGAGGTTGGTGTAGATCAAAAATCAGACTGCACCTTTCATGCAGTCTGATATTGATCTACACTGGCAGCAGAGACGACTAAAGTTGTAAGTGTGCATTAATGGTCAATTAACAGATTAGCATATTCTGGTTAAAATCTTAATTAATCTCCTTACCACACAAATCTCAGTTTTAAAGCAGAGAAAACCTGCTGAAAACCTTGTGGGAAAAGGGGAAAACGCTTTTTACCAGCATTTTCTCCTTTTCCCACCAAGTTTTCTGCACTTTCACAGACATAACCATCATTTCAGCTTTGAATGTTGTCAGCCAATACTTTCAATTTGGACCTTTCTAAAATTTTGTTTCTTTGGTTAAAAGTTAACCCTTAGGCTGCTTTGTGCAACTCACTGACCTTTTGCAGACAATGTAGATCAAGATCAAACTGCACAGAACATGCAGTGCTTGGATCTACACTGGGCACTAAGGAGATATCTCTCTTCCAAAAATACCTTTGAAATGGGAAAATCTGAGTTTTTACGACTGGCTTGAAAATTTCATTTGTTTCAGTTAGCAGGACAACTGTTAACTCTGAGCCTTTCCACAAGGTTTCAAACCTATCCATATTGAAAGTATTATGAGATGAATACCTCGGTCGATGGGATTTGTCTGATTGGTTTTGTCTTCACAGTTTACAAAAAGAAGAAAAATTGAAAATGCTAGTTAACAGCAATTTCTCCTTTTCTCACAAGGTTTTCAAGGGCTTTCTTCCACATGAAATCTTAAGATTATTTTGTTGAAGATGAACTCTTTACCAAACGACAAAATTTTAGACCAGTTGAAATTGAGAGTATTTGCAGACGAAACAATAAATGCAACTTTAAAATTGAAATTTGTTTTGAGAAGGGCAGAAAATATTGTGGGAAAAGAAGAAAATGCTTGTTACAAGCATTTTCTCCTTTTCCCACAATATTTTCAAAAGGCTCCTTCGTCAAGAGTCAGGATTGTGTGGTGAAGGGTTAACTCTTTACCACACAACAAAATTTTGGGCTGTTCCAAATTCAAAGCATTTGCAGATGGCAAAAAAAAAATGTGATTGAAAAATTTAAATTTGTTTTGGGAAGGGTTGAAAACATTTTGGGAAAAGGAGAAAATGCTGGTTACCAGCATTTTCTCCTTTTCCTACAATGTTTTCAAAAGGCTTTTTTTCACAGGGTCGTTAAAAGTAGGGATTGTGTGGTAAAGGATTAAAGAGATACATGTATTTATCCCAAATATATTCAAAGATGTATTATACAAGCACTTTTTTTTTTAAACTTTTTTTTTTTCACTTTTTTTGTGTAACTCTTTTAACACACAATCCTGAGTTTTAACGACTCTGAGGAAGACTCCTTTTGAAAATATTGTGGGAAAAGAAGAAAATGCAGGTAACCAGCATTTTCTCCTTTTCCCAAAATGTTTCTCTACCCTATCCAGGTCAAGTTTTCCTGTTTTGGCCATCTTTAATTTGTCGTCTGCAAATGCTTTCAATTTGATCCAGTCTAAAATTTTGTCATTTGATTAACAGTACTCTTTACCAAATGACAAAAATTTAGACTAGTCCAAATTGAAAGCATTTGCAGCCGACAAAATAAATTCGACTAAAAACTTGAAATTTGATTTGGAAAAGGTAAAAAACATTGTGGGAAAAGGAGAAAATGCTGGTTACCAGCATTTTCTCCTTTTCCCACAATGTTTTCAAAACCTTCCATCTCTGTGTCTGTAAAAGTCGGGCTTGTGTGGTAAAGGGTTAAGAGTTATAACAAATATCAACCAAAATAAAAGTTATATTTGATTTATAATACATTATACTTATGTAACCGGGTTTGTAACCCTTTACCACACAATCTCAGGTATTAACAACTCTTAAGAGAAATCTTTTGATAACATAATGGTAAAAGGGGAAATGCTGGTATCCTGCATTTCTTCCTTTTCCCACAATGTTTTCCAACTTTTCACAGAAAAATTCATGATTTGAGCCACATTCAAATTGTCATCGGCAAATGCTTTCAATAAGGACGAGTCTAAAATTTTATAACTGGGAAAGAGTCAAGAGAAAAAAATGCAGTTAACGTAGAAAATACTAACTATCATAAGGACAAATCCTTATAATTAATAAGCATCCAGTAAGATGCTTTATACCTCCAAATTTTTAGTAATAAAAAAATGCTTATTACTTATAAGGAGTTTGACCTTATCATAGTTGGAATATTATTATGTCGGTTAGTCTGCCTCTTCTAGTTCATTGTGGTTGGGGTAGTAGATTCTGTTGCTCCAAAGAATTGTGTCAACTTAACATGAAGATTTCTGTCACTCCATTTTGGTGTAAAAAAGGAAGAAAAAATGGCTTGGTCATAGAAATATGAGGCCAATTACATAATTATATTATGGACAAACTGGTTTCACAATATTTTTTTTCTGACGCATGATGGCGCTGCTTGCGTAAATGTCGTCTGCAGATTGAATACAAAAACATGTAACTCAACTTACCAAGGGCCAGCCAGATGAAATAGAATCCGAAAAACAATCTCAAACCATATATTTTCATTTCTTGTATGTAGTTCCTTCACGAAAAGTCTGAACAATAATTTATAAGTCTGCAACAGCGAACCAGCGCTTTTTTGTTGCTTAAAACCAAAATCCGAAAATAAAATCACATTCTAATCCGCACCGCTCACATCTCGAAAATTATTTATTTATATCTACTGAAAAAACGGGATCCGTCCAATTGTAACACGTAAAACAATTGACTATTGTGTTTATTGATCGAAATTTCCTCCCTCAAATGAAGGGGAATTATAGATTTACCTTATATCTACCCGATAAATTTGCCCGACTGTGTATTGTGGTTCGCACCCGAAATTATTCTTTTATGTCACGTGGTACAAGTAGCGTCATGTTGCCAAGAGATTACAGACACCGTCATTGACGAATCTTCAATGCGATCTAACCAAGAATGTTTCTTTAAAGGATATTTTCTTAATTTTACTTAGTTTTATACACAACTTACGAAGACTTAGTGTTATAATCTCTTTTAAAAACTGTCGACATTTCTTTAAGTTAAAGGGAGTGGATAACCTAAGACAAATTATGCCTACAAGATAAACCAGGAATCATTTTACATAATTTTCACGGAAAATGTCTATTTTATATGAGTAGAGTAAAATGTTTGATGAAAGAGGAAAAATTCTACTCTCTCTCACGCCAGTTTTCGTTCACTTCATGCTGTGTATTCTAATCATAACAGAGGCCAGATATGGGGCGCAATATGCGAAATGAGATCTTCGGACATTTGCGTATAGTGTCTTCTCGGATTAGCCTGCGCAGTCCGCGCAGGCTAATCCGAGACGGCATTAAATACGACTACATATGATAAGAATTTTTCATACAGTAGACTTTCGTGAAACAGAAAATCGCACAAAAAACGGGAAGTGTCGTCTCGGATTAGTCACAGACTGCACAGGCTAATCTGGGACGTCACACATAAGTCCGAAGGCCCCTTTTCGTGTGTTGCACGCCATATACAATACAAATATTTTATATAATCTCGATCTCTTTCGACAGCTAAAAATACTTGTAAATCAGTGAAACTCGGACAGATTTTACCTTAAAGCTTGACTTTAAAGACGGTAGAGAACAAAGTTCAAACAGAGGAGTATTACAGGTGAAAACAGTGAAAATTTATGTGTAGGTGAACTTGATATAAATAACTGAAGTAATGTTGAAACAGTCATACAAAAGCAATATATTCATCCCCTCATGTTGCAGGACGCAGCATAGAAATTTTACTTACAAACAAAAACGCATAATTTAAACCTTTACCGCACAATCCTGAGTTTTAAAGACCCTGAGATAGGACTGATTGATTGTATAGTGTTTAACTCCGTTTTCAACATTATTTCAGTTATACCTTGGCGGCCAATGCACATATCCATGCTTTTCTGGAGTTTCTTTAAGAAAACAAGTACTCTACACAATATTCTTTCCAAACCACTGGCTGCTTTCCCACTTAATCATCTTCGAAACAATGGTCAGCGGTGAGAGAGGAAGGAATCCTGTTGCAATGACAATCATCAATCCTCGGAAAGAAATTGGCCGAACCGGGGATCGAACCAGCGACCTCCTGTCCACAGTCCTGTACGCTACTGACTGAGTTACCGGGGCTCGGCCTTTGAGATAGGAGGCTCTTGAAAACATGGGAACTGGAGAAATGTTGTTTATCTTCATTATCTTCATTTTCCTATAATGTGTTCTGTTCTTTCAAAACATCAATCGCATCATTTGAGCCTCATTATTTTTATCGTTTGCAAAATATTTCGATACAGAAAAGTCTAAAACATGTCTGGTGGAGATAAACTCTTTACCAAACAACAAAATTGTTGACTAGACCAAATTGAAAGCATTTGCAGACAACAAATTAATGTGACTCAAGAATTAAAACTTGTTTTGAGAAGGGTAGAAAACATAGTGGGAAAAGAAAATGCTGGTTACCTGCAATTTCTCCTTTTTCCACTATGTTTTTAAAGGCTTTCTTTCTCAGGGTCGTTAAAAGTCGGGATTGTGCGGTAAAGAGTTAAACTCTATGGGACAACCCGCCCGCCCCACTCTTACAATCCCTGCAAGCACCATATCCTTGGTTAATGTCACGTTTTTTTTTTTTCTATCGAGACAAATTTCTTTTTTTTTTCCTTGTGCACGTAGTTATGTAAGGAATTATATGATTGGGAAAAAACTGAGATCTAAATGGAAAACGTACCTTTTTTAAATACCATGTCGTGTGCGTGTGCGTGTGTGTGTGTGTGTAAAGGGAAATAACTTGGCAATTATTTAAAAAGACTTGCTGTCATTCTCTCCCCAAACACTTCACAGACTTTTCGGAATTGGAAACATTTGCAAACAACTAATAAAATAAGGCTCTGTTGATGAGATTTGGCTGTGAAAGAGCAAAAACTTTGTGGGGATATGATAAATGCTGATTACCAGCATTTTCTCCTTTTCCAAAATTCTGTTTCCTGTTTTCAAAATTCTTTTTCTACTGTGTTAAGTGTTAAACCAAGTGCTGCTTTTAATTTCAGACCACATCATATTTACATCTAGTCGGGATCGTATTTCATAGCGACTACATGCAATATGTATCCGGTCCCAGAGTTGCCCATTCGGATATTCCGATATATACATCTTTGCCTAAATTTCTGGGGGGAGGGGTGTTCCGGACCCCCGATCCCCGCCTCTGGATCCGCGCGTGACATGTGTTGAAGAATGATTGGAATTGAAACGATTTTCTGTTGGATTTTTTTTTTAAAACTCTTTTCCAACCGACAAAATTTAAGACTAGTCCAAATTTAAAGCATTTGCAGACAACAAATTTAATGTAGCACAAAAGACTTTTATTAGAAAGACTAGAATACATTGTGTGAAAAAGAAGAAAATGCTGGTTACCAGCATTTTCTCCTTTTCTCACAATTGTTTAAAAAGCTGTCGTTAAAACTAGGGTGGTAAAGGGTGTACACATAGCATTTAGAGATGATGATTAAGTCTATCATGTCGGCTTGTTGCATTAGATTGCGCTTTCTCCAATCATAAACTAGTTTGTTTGGATTAAATTCTCTGAAGGTATCTTTGAGATTACTTCAAGAAATTTGATTTAAATAAAATAATAATGTCTCTCTCGGCCGAAGAGAAAGGAATTGATTCATTGGTTTTGAAAACACAAGTCTCTCAAATTACAGTCTCTTAGTCTAGCCCTTATCATTACGTACGTTTTCAAAAACATTTAACATCTAAACCTGCTAAATAAGTTAATTAAAACTTTCAAGCAGAATGTTAAAAACCCATATATTGCTATGTCGAAGGTGTTTTTTTTTTTTTTTTTGGGGGGGGGGGGAATATCTCCGTTTCGGACAGTGTAGATTCAAGATTAGACAGCAAATTATGTGCAGTCTGTTCTTGGTCTGCATTGTCTACAAAAGGTTCTTGAGCCGCGCTTAACAGCCTAAGGGTTGATATTTCCAAAGATACCTAGCATGTAAGTTCACCGGAAGTGTGCTGATACACGTCCCAGTCTTTATAGACTTAGATTAGCGTTAAGACGTATTCTACGATAAGCTTAGACAGCCATACTTTTGTATTTGTGTTTCACTGTTTTTCACTGTATTTTTGTTTTGTTCCTTCTGTAAGTATACCTTTTTCATTATTTGTAATATTTATCATATAGCAATGTCATTATGTTGTGAATATCTAAAAATTTCATGTGCCGAGTCGAGTTCAGAAGGCAGCACTCTCTTGCACTACGGATCATTCCCATCCACCTCTGTATTTGGCTCAGAAAGTAGTCCGTCATCACGTGATATTTTCGTCACATGACCATAACTCAAAATGGCGACACAAACGCCGGTGAAAGAAAGACCAATCGATTGTTTTGTGTGCAGTTCAAACAGCATACGGCCAATCAGACTTAGTAGTAGGAAATGTGAAAAAGAGGGATTTTCTGAAAAGCTTAAATCTCTTTTAAAGGACGATAACTTGTTTTTTAATTTTGCTTAAATTGTCATCATTCATGGGCGCAGCCATTTTTTTTTTTTACAATTGGCGTAAGATTCTGATCAGTAAAGAAGCTTGAAAAAAATAGTTCCATTGTATACAGGTAAATCCATCAGTTTGAATGCACCTATAATGTATCCGGAACCATATTTCCTTTGTCTACTTTATTATGTTACACATGAAACAATTAAACAGTAACAAAACATGTTTTCCTCGGTTAGACAAGATTCTTGTCATTTAGCCCGTTGCAGAGATGTATGGTGAGAGTAACGAACGACAACTCTGCTCGGAGATTGAGAAGGCAGAGGTCCGCCATTTTGGAATGCGCCATTTTGAAATTTCGAATAAATTCAAGATCTACATCCCTTTTACATATTTCCTGTAGCGTGAAGTTGAAAGAAATTGTGTCTAAACAGTGTGCGTTAGAATAGATCTGCTCTTTAAGGGGAAAAAAATTAAAAGCGTGAAAAAAAAAACATTAGAAGACTGCCGCCATTCCGTTGCCACTACGCTTTTTAACTCTACCAAACGACAAAATTTGAGACCCAAGTAAATTGAAAGCACCTCCATACAACAAATTGCAAAATTAATGCAAATGTGCTAAAGTTCCCCTAAAGGGAACAAAACATTGTGAGAAATAGATAAAAAGCTACTTAGCCCAGACAACCTTGAAAGTATGGCCCTATCTTTACCACACAGCAAGAGCTTGGACTCGTCAAAATTCAAAGCAAATGCAAGCGTAAAATTATACGTCATTCAAAACAAATTTGTCATTCAAAGGGTAGAAAATATTGCTAGAAAAGAAGAGAATGCTGGTTACTGGCATTTTCTTCTTTTCTAGCGATATTTTCAAAAGACCTCTTTCTCAAGGTTGTCAAAACTCGGGATTGTATGGTCGGGTTGAATTCAACAAGTTCTAGAGTAGTGTTGACAAATCATTTTAAAGTTGAAAGCTGACTTTAAATTCCAAGACCAGTAATGTGATTGTTTAGCTCTTAACCAAACGACAAAATTTTAGAGTAGTCTAGATCTATATTGAAAGCATTTGCAAAATTTAACCTTGATAGGTCAAAAAACATTGTGGAGAAAGGAGAAAATGCTGGTTACCAGCATTTTCTCCTTTTCCCACAATGTTTTAAAAAGCTTTCATCCTCTGGGTCGTTAAAAGCCAGAATTTTATGGTAGAGAGTTAAGATTTTTTGTCATCCAATCAGATTGCTAGGCTTGGAACTAGGCCGAATTAACTCTTTCCCAAAATACAAATTTTGGACTCTTCCACAAAACATTTACAGACAGCAAGTTCCAAATTGGTACAAATGAGCTTAAATACTCTGATCGTGCCACGTACTACTACAATATAGCCAGTTAGGATGCAAATTACAGGTCTTGTATTATATTTCTGAGCTAGATCAAACAACATCATAGTCAAAGAGTCGGCGGCACATGAGGTTCTCTTGGAAGTAAATATGCTTGGCCAGGTTGGTACAGTTTTATGTTGCTGATGGTAGGCAGGGAGAACTAGCGTGATGTCATTTCTCTATTTTAACCTTGTAACTTAAATATACTTTCTTCTGGTCATCAAAAATGGCTAAAGCATAAAAGGTTGGTTGACCCTGATGTGTAAATCAAAGCCCCCTGTTGTTTGACCATTAGGTCAAGGATCTAGGTCCTGGGAATTGCTTACTTCAGATCAACTTGCATTTCATATTTAACCCATGCTCTAGCCGAGTCATAATATTTGATAGTAAGGTTAGACCTGGTATGTTCAATAATGTCTGTAAAATATGGGGTCCAGTAGTCAAAATTAAAGTACACTTGTACAGGCTGCACTTGAAGTTTCACTAAGATTGACCCTATATTTTTTGCGGAGAAGACCTTTGAAATTGTCGACGGGCAATGAGCAATCGCAATAGCTCACCTTAACCACTTCTTCTTCAGAACCAAAAGTTGGATAGTGTTAAGATTTGGTGTATAGCATCCTTGTCCCTACTACTTTAAAGATTGTTCAAATCGTGACCATAGGTTGACCCTGACCATTTTACAGAAAGGTCAGATTTTGTCTCTGAATATATATGCATATTGGAAACTCTAAGAAACTTCTTCTCTGAGACTACTGGTTGGATTTCAATTCAATTTTGCAGGAATAGTCTTCTGGTGACTGTCCATGAAAATTGTTAATAGCATATTGTAACGTAGAAAACATGGCTGCCAGTAGCAAGCTATCCCCCAATATATATATATATCCGGAAACGGAAAAGTCGGCAAATGCCGGTCCGACACAAGGTGTAGTAGGTGAACTGTGTTATTAAAACGTCACACGCCTATAATATATAAAACTTAAGGAAGATTTTCTTGTAGAAGCAAATTATCATGATTTAATTTAATAATGTAGAAATGAAATTCAGGCTACCCTGTTTAAACTTTAAAAATCTTCTTGTCAGAATTCACATGGCCAGGGCCTTTGATATTTGGTATGTAGAATAACAAGTTGGATCTCACCAAGTTTGTTTAAATTATGTCCCAGGGGTCAAAGGTCACCCTGCACAAGGGACCACAAGTTTTTACATAGACTTGCATACAAAAAAAAAAAATGAAAATCTTCTTGCCAGAAACTACAAGGCATAGGCCCTTGATAACTGATATGTAGCATTGTCATGTAGACCTGTACCAAGATTGTTAAAATTGTGCCTTTTGGGTCAAAAGTCATCCTGCTGCAAGGGTCACAACTGTCACATTGGCTGATACAGGAAAAAACTTGGGAAAATCCTCTTTTCAGAAACTACATGGTCTAGTAGGCTTTGATATGTGGTACTTAGCATCCCCTTATAAACCTGTACCAAAATTGTTCAAATTGTGTCCCTGGGGTCAAAGGTCACCCTGCTCCAGCAGTCACAAGTTTTACATAAGACTTATATAGGCAAAGAAAACTCTGAAAATCTTCTTTTCAGAAACCAGAAAGCCTAGGTCCTTCATGATTGGTACTTAACATCAGCATGTAGGCCTGTACTGTTCAAATTATGCACCCTTCCAGACGGGCCAGAAATTTAACATGAAACTCCAGGAAAGCATGGATAGGTGCACTGGCCGCCGTGATATAACTGAAATAATATTGAAAACGGCGTTAAACACCATAAAATCAATCAATCGAGCAATTAATCAATCAATCAATCAATTCCTTCTGCTCACCCGGTAAATAATACTGTTTGTTACCATAGGTCTTATTTATAAAAGAAATTCAGTTTATTATGCTGTATGACTTTACTTTTCAGAACCAAGTTTGGTTGATTGATTGATTGTATGGTATTCAACGCCGTTTTCAACATTATTTCAGTTATATCGCGGCGGCCAGTAAACCTGTCAATGCTTTCCTGGAGTTTCTTTTACCAGTACTACGCACATTATTCTTTCCAAGCCCCTGGCTGCTTTCCCACAATGGTCAGCGGTGAGAGAGGAATGGATCCTGTCGCAATGACTATCATCAATCCTGGGAAAGAAATTGGCCAAGCCATTATCGGAGGACAACATGCAGCTTCAGTCTTATTTTCTCCAGAACACAGAGTCGCTTATTAAAACTCTTGAAGATCTGTTTTCCAAATCTGAATGGGAACTACTGAATCAAATAAATTTGGCTCACCTTGTCATGTTCAACAGAAGATGTGGTGGAGAAACCCAGCAAATGACTGTAAAAGCCTATCTTTCTAGAATGCAAAACTCTGAACGGCCCCCCCAAAGAAGTTGAAGATTCGCTTAGTGCAACAGAAAAAAAGCTTGTTGAGAACACTCTCCCGATTGAAAATCCGAGGAAAGAAAAGTCGCACTGTGCCAGTTTTACTAACAAGGACAGTACAAAAATATATAGATCTCATCCTGAAATGGAGAAGCAAAGCAGGTGTGGCTCTAGAAAATAATTTTGTTTTTGCTAGGCCAAACTTTGTTTCTCTAGAACCACTAAGAAGCTCAGATGTTCTTCGGCGTTTTGCAAAGGAAGCAAGACTGACTAACCCCGAGCGCATTACAAGCACCACACTACGGAAGCATGTTGCTACTGTTGTACAGGTGCTAAGCTTAGACAAAAAATGATCTAGAAATCTTGGCTAGCTTCATGGGACATGATATAAGTGTTCATCGATCGGTTTACCGCCTTCCCCAGGAAACACTTTAGGTGGCAAAAATAGGACGTCTACTTACCGCTTTCAACAATTGTGCTATTGTACAGTACAGTGGGAAGTCAATAGATGACATTTCTTTAGATGAAAGTAAGTAATCATTGTTTTTGTCCTCAAAGTTGGCTGTCCTTGGAGGTCCACCTGACTCTTGATAGAATTTAGATAGGTCATCATTAAGTATTCAATTGAAGCTTGCTGTCTGCAAACCTTGCGTATCACTGAGTTATCTGAGTGTTTGTAATAGTAAGCACCATAGGTAAATAGCTGCACTCAAATTCAGGTACCCCCACCCGGACGGGGTTAGAATTCGCCGGCTGCCAGTCCAGTAGAGTGGTAAGACCCCACCAATGGACCCGCCTGTTTGCCGTGGGTGGAGACTCATAAGCCAGAAAAGAGGGTCCTGGCAGTTGAGGGGAGCCCAGGGATCTCCAGCTCTTTCACACACTGCTTCGGCCTCGGCTTCGGTGTAAACAAGAGCCTAGATAGGCCCGGTCTAGTGCAATCGGCTGGTCGTTTTTAGATTTTGAGCATTTTGAACCTTTTTCAATATGTTTATACCCTCACTGGTGCGAAAAGAAAAAAACATCTTTTCTGTTTGTATTACAGTTGTTTTCCTGAAACTGCATGTAGTACTATCCTGCTTGATTATAGACCTGTATGTACTCATACAGTATCAATTTGTCTATTTTAACTGCATATTTTTATGTGTTTTAGTCCCTAGTCTAATATAGGCTCATGGGCTAATTGGGTTGTGTGGACTATTTAGTTGGGCATTGACTTGCGTGGGTGCTTCCTGATCTGGGGTTGTTGCCACGCATCTTCTTTGTCACATTGTTTAGTTTGCATTGCTCAAGTATATCATTTGGGTAACCCTGGCATGCAGAGCTGGATACTCCGCTCTACTAGCGATGTCCCCTTTGTAGGACTCTATGGTGGGTGGGGGCCGCGAATGATGAATCTTAAAAAATAAATCATGCAAAACCAAACTAGAAAACGAACACAGACAGAACGTGAAAACGATCAGGCAAAGGTTGAATCGACAGGACCGTTTGCACGCTTTTTGATTATAGAATCGTTAAACTCAGAAAAGCCACTTTCAAAGTTGTCACCATTTGTAATAGAAAAGGTAACTGTTTCTTTGTCACGCTCTCCAAAATCTGTCAAAAAGCTGAAAAATGACACCTTGTTAGTTGAGGTTGAAAAGGCACAGCACTTAAAAAACGATTCGTTGACATTCCTGCCAAATGCACTGCACATGGAACTTTAAACACATCAAGAGGCATTATCAGATGTTATTTGGCTGGTATTGAGGAAGAAGAAATGCTAATGAACTAGCTACAAAGAATGTTATTGAGGCTAGACGTGTTCGTGTTTTTCGGGATGGTATCCGGAAGGACACGAATACCATAGTCCTGAAGTTCAAAACAGCCATACTTCCGAAAACGTTGAAAGTCGGGTACTTGAAGGTTCCTGTGGATCTTTACATCCCAAACCCTCTCCAGTGCTACAGATGCTTCAAGTTCGGACACCACGAAAGGCAATACAATGCTGACGATCACTGCAAAAGATGTGGAACGAACGAAGTCGAAACTTACCATACTTACCCCTATAGGAAACCCATGAAATGTTTAAACTGCAGTGAGGAGCACGATTCTACATCCCGCACATGCAAAGTATGGAAGAAGGAGAAAGAAATTATTACTGCTAAGTACCGTGAAAGCCTGTCGTTTGTAGAAGCGCGGAAAATTGTTGATGCACGACAGGAATTGGGTTCGTCGTATTCTAGCATCACGAAATCCAATACAGCCAAAACAGTGAACTTGAAAGATGCACAAACTCATACGAACGATGCTTCAGTGCAAACGGAATCAACTCAGAAACAGACTTCTAATAATTTCAAACCCCAAAAATCTCTAGTAAACAAAAAAAACAGACAAGCCTTTTAGAAATACAAGTCCAGCCAAACCTCCAAAAAAAGTCCTCTCAGATCGCCTTCCAAAGGGGTCTGATGACCAAATATTACAACATAAGCGCTTCCAGTGTCTTGATGAAGACATGGAGGAGGAAAACGACCATACAGAAACAAACAGAAATAAGCAAGGTCGTATAATCAAATTAAATAATAAGAAATGAATTTGCACATACTTCCAATCCTCTATGGTATCTTCCTTACAATAAACTTAATCATGAATAATACCACTCTGTAATGGAATTGTCGCAGCATTAAAGCTAACTTCGAGGAATTAAACCTTTTGATCAATGCAAACAAATCAGTTGCATTATCTTTACAGGAGACATTTCTTAAAGACTCTGACAAATTCTCATTAAACTGCCACTCCTGTTTCTGTAAAAACTTCAGCGATAACGATAGGGCTTCAGGAGGATTGGCAATAATTGTGAACAACAATATTCCACACCATTTTATCAACCTCGAAACTACTTTACAGGCCGTCGCTGTAAGCATTTCTCTAAATAAAACCATTACTCTATGTTCTATTTACCCTCCACCCAGCATGGCAATCGATGTCAAGCAACTTGATGATCTCGTCGATCAATTACCAAAACCTTTCATTTGAATGGGAGATTTCGATTCCCATCATACGTTGTTGGGATGTACAAATACGAATGACAAAGGTCAAACCATAGAAAGTTTTATCACTGAGCATAATCTTGTTTTGCTCAACGATAAGTCTTCAACATATCTTCATCCTGCAACTGGTTCTTATTCATCTTTAGACTTAAGTATACGCAGTCCGGAAATTTTTACTGATTTAAATTGGAAGGTCGATGACGACCTTCATGGAAACGATCGTTTCTCGATCGTAGTATCGGATATTGGACCATCTATACAACAACGTCCAGAACGCTGGAAGCTTCATAAAGCAAACTGGGAAAAGTTCAAAATCCATTTCGAACAATCAATTGATCCCAATGCTTTTGACGAATGTGAAAATCCAGCAGAACTGTTCACTTCCTTACTTTACTCGGCTGCAGAGAGATCAATTCCTCAGACGTCGACAAAACCAAAGCATCAAAACAAACCATGGTTTAACGATGATTGTAAGAAGGCTATAGCTGAGCGAAAATCTGTTCTCAGAAATTTCAATCGGAGACCTACTCAGGAAAATCTTGCAAAGTTCAACATTGCGCGTGCGAGAGCACGGCTAACTATAAAAGAAAGTAAACGTGCGTCTTGGCGACAGTATGTATCCAGATTAAAATCTAGATCGTCTGTCAAAAAAGACATGGGAGATGATACGAAAAATTTAAGGCAAAAGTACTTCCAATAGTATTGGTCATCTTGACACTGATGACGGGCATTTTACTTCTAAACATGACATTGCAAATGCGCTGGCCGATACGTTCGCCAAGAAATCTTCTTCTGAAAATTACTCATCCACGTTTCGAAAACGTCAGGAAGTAAAAGAGAAATCCAAACTGAATTTTAAATCCAGTAACAAGGAACATTATAATAAAGATTTCACCTTTAAAGACCTGAAAAAAGCTCTTAAAAATGTCATGACACTGCAGTTGGGTCTGATGATATACACTATCAGTTCCTTAAACACTTACCGTATCGTTTCCTCCATTGTTTACTCCAAATTTTTAATCAGACCTGGAAGACAGGTGTTCTTTCAGATTCTTGGAAAGAAGCTATAGTTATACCTATACCAAAGCCAGGCAAAGATTCTACAAACCCAAGTAATTACCGCCCTATAGCCTTAACAAGTTCTATTTGTAAAACTAAGGAAAAAATGGTAAATGACCACCTGGTTTGGTTTTTAGAGAAAAATAAACTTATTACCACAAACCAGTGCGGATTTCGTAAACAGAGAAGCACTCTTGATCATATAGTACGCTTCGAGACCTTCATACGTGAAGCCTTCATAAAGAAAGAACATGTTGTTTCTGTCTTTTTTGATTTAGAAAGTGCTGATTAACAGTGCTCACACGCTCTTTAATGTTGTGGTTAGATGAAAAGATATCTGCACACATTCAATGGTTTTCATTTTCCTTACATCATGTTACAGTGGAGGAGTTGAGCAGTGATGAAGAAGAAGATGGAAGTGATGAAGAGAGCTTTGAGAATCAAGATTATTTAACAGAAGATAAACTTTTTTCCCCCAATGACAACTATTCTCAGGCATGTAAAGATATGGTCATTAACTTCCTTCATTCCAAAATATTTTTTGTTAGCCTCATAACTCTCCAAATGATTGTAAAATTAGTGATTTACGTGTTCACTACTCTTGAGCGAATGTGCAGCATTTAGGCGTTTTATGTTAGGTAATTTTTCATCTTTTTTCTGAGGAGGACTACAATTGGCTTTTAATTCATGTTCTTATCGTAATTACTGAAAAAAATCTATACGGGAGATTCTTTTGACAATCAGGTGGTCGAGTGGTTTGTGTGGCTGAGTTCAAATCGCCAAAAATTCTCAGTAGTTGTTGTGGTTTAAACTGCTCAGTCCATAACTTTTATAAAAAAAAATGGCAGTTTCTTCCAAAGAATGCGTGATACAGTCTAGTCATTTCCAGAAATATTGTTCGGTATACTTTGAGACTGGAAATAGCTGAAATCATGTTGAGATTGTCATGATACCCAATTTAAAATTTAATAAAATATGACCGAGCTTGGGGAAAGTGTTTAACACACTGTCACCAGGATACATATTTCTAAATCACTGCATTAGCAGGCATTTGAAAACTGTGGGAAAAGGAGCTTGAATAGAGTAATTGCTTCTTCCCCACTATGTTATTTAAATTACAGATACCCAAAAATGTTACTTTTCTTTCCTTTCAGAGTTCTTCCTTTTTGTAACTTTGTTTTTGTAGAAAGGTATGATTGGTTTTAAAGCTTCAACATGACGAATACTGAAGTATACATGGTCATAATGCAAGGAAATTTGGCTGCAATCGTTTTTGCTTGATTTATGACCCTTTCTGTTTTTATGCACTCAGGGTAGCACATACTCAATTACCAATGGTCATCATGTCAGTGTTGGGTATTCACTTTTGCTGGAAGCGGAGGAGTTGAGTTGCTGGTTAATTATGTTGGCATTTCTCATGTAATTATGGTAATAATAAGCCAGATATACTTGATGCGAGCTACAAAAGGACATCTGTATCTGTAATTAATTCTAGTAATCAAATTGACTTAGGCATTATGCATTTCAGATCGCATACAAAAGCTCACTGAAGAACAAAGCTGCGTCCTGAAGACTTTGTATAAAACAAATATTGCATTGAGACGAGAGCTTCGGCGGGAAGACTGTGAAGAGGTCATCAACAAAAACCCATCCTCAAAAGTCTTTCATGGAAGAAGATCAAAAACACAGTTCATAACTGGATTACTTTGGAAAGGAGAAAAACAAAGAAATTAATAAAGTCATAATTTTGAAGAGATACAAGTTCACATTTATCTTTTTTTTTGGTTTTCTTTACTTTTTGTGTCAAGTAGTCTTCATTGTTGTGGTAAATTTGGCAACTTCTGCAATACACGACGTAACCCATTGAACAGACGAACTTTTGGACAAAATCGATAATTTATTTGATTCTTCCGAGTAAATGGGTACGTGCTCAGAAAATTGACTGAATACTTGAGTATTAAAATTTTGCCATCTGTAGTTCAAATGAATCTTTTTTTCCTTTTTAGCCCACCTGAGCACGAAGTGGTCTAATGATTACAGTCATCAGTCTGAAATGACAATAACCTATAACTGGTAGAGGGTTGTGGGATGGAATCCCTCTCAGATTATGTCCATGTAAGAAAGTTGGTAGTCTCCTATAGAAGATGTAATTCTAATTCTGGCCCTTCTTGCTGAATGATAATTGGCAGACTTTTTTCCTGGAAATATGTGGAAATGGACATTAAACCGTTGGTGAATGAGTTTATGTGTCATGCTGTTAGTGTGATAAACTGACAGGCTTGTTTATAATATGCATATGCACAATTTTTGATGGCATTGTATATTTTATTGTTTGCAAATTAAGTTCTTTGTTCGGCCTTGAATTCTGTCTGGAGCTTGTTGTCCTGGCAGGTAATGGTAAAGCATCCTCTCTGGGAGTGGGAAGTGATTTGTTCAAGCCCTGGCAATGCTATTTCAACGACTTTACAGTGGTAGTAATGGATATGTTCCCTCCTTGGTGTCAAGGATTAAGGGGGATAGCTTTATGGCTGCACCCCCCCCCCCCATAATGGACTGGTTAAGGAATGGTTTTTAAAAAAGTCAGGGAAACACTGACAAGTGAACTGATTCCATGATATAACTGAAAGATTGTTGAAGGCAGCTATAAACAGCAGTTAAACACACAGTGTGGAACAAAGTTATTACAAGACTGCATTGTGTGCTCTCAAATGTAGAAATACGACCTGTTACATAGTCTTAAAAATCTGCAATAATAGTTTTGCTGTAGCTATGAAAATATGTTGGACTAGTAGCTCATTTTAAGCTGTTTTCTCTTTTTTTAAGTCTTCATCTGTAAAGGCATCGTAAGTCATGTGTGTCTGAGAAGGCAAGAAGGAAACATGCGTTTTATGAGATACTTGCTAGAATATTTCATTTTACATTATTCCAATAGTTCTTTGGTAAGAATGGATATTTGGAAATCTATGTCTTTGTACCACAGTCTTGTTAAATTTAATTAATTAACTACCGCAGTATATTTTTGAGCCATTTTATCTATATAAAATGGCATTATTAAGCTGACAATCAGTAACGGTGTTTCACAGATATGCCAAGTTTCATTACCAGGAAAAAGTATGTATGACAATCACTTGTGTTAGCAGCACACAAAATGAAATTTGTGATAACAAAAAAAAAAAAAAAAAAAAATCTTCACCCACAAACTTTGAAAACATCTAAATAAAATTATGGAAAGTATGTGTAAATGAAGGTCTAATTTTGAGTAGAGTTGAAAACGTTGTTGCACAGAAGGAGTGTCGCATTGCCAGCTCGTTCTCCTGGTTTTAAGTGAAAAAGGGAGCATTTTTTAATTATGTCTGCTGTGAATGAAACCCATAAGAGGAGTAAGACAATTGAACACCATGTGGTTACATGTAATGAATCTATGGTGGAAGGAGAAACTTAATACATTGGTGAAATAATTAATTGCCTTTTTTAATGATTGAACATAGCCGTAATAACAGCTGATATGGTATTAGAGGCATCTGCTTTGCCAACATTTGAAGTAAAATCAAACTTGTTGATCTGAAATATTTGAAATATGCTATTGATACACAGTTGATACAGATCTGATTGTTGGTAGTTTCTCCTACTCAAACATCGAATGCTGGCTGTTTTGAAAATTGATAAAATGTCAACGATCTGCTTAGTCTTAAAGTGTTCAGTCATAAAAGAGCAAGTCGTTCATATGTGATTTGTAGTCGTCAGCAGTGATTAGAGATGTAAATTACTATTTCTTTTTATGCAGTGATGAAAACGTAGTGGGGAAAGAAGTTTTCAAATTATTTTCTTTTCCCGCCGCTTTCAAAGTGTCCACCTGCTGGCCTCCAATGTTGTCTGTGTTAGGGAAAAGATATACGCTTGTAACATTGAGCTCGAAGGTACGAGCGGTTTATTCCCCGAACGCCTACCCCTATTAACCAACATAAGGTGTGAATGGGGGATTAGGGGGTTCTATTTGGGGAACAGATGTTATCATAAACTCCAGGTAAATAGCATTTGGTTAGAAGGTATTTTTTCTTTTTTTTTTACATTAGATTCATATTCTTTTCAATCTTATTCTCAATGAAAAAAGAAAAAAAATCTGGTTAAGCTAACTTGACATTGTGTCTTGAATTTAAATGAACGAATCATCATTCAATTATGATTTTTATTATTATATACTTGTAGAAGAGAGCAGTGAGCAACGATCATATTATCATACTGATTGCTTTTAAAGGAAAATAAAACATATAAAACTGACACTTATAAAAGTAACCAATATGACAAAGAAAGTAAGTGCTTTTAAGAGCAGTTATAACCTTATGACTCTATCCTTCTGACTGAGAACATACGATTATAAGGCATAAAAGAAAACAATGTGATAAGGAAGTCACTGCTGTTATGAGTAATAATCATTAATCATACTGATTTCATTTTAATTTAAATCAAACATATAAAATTTAGGAAAGTAAACAGCAAGAGAAAGAGGTTATTGATCTTATGAGCGACAGTTACTTGTCACTCTGTCTTCTCTTTCAAGTAAATTAAAAAATATACCAGTAAAGGTTGGGAAAGTAAGCAATGTGACAAAGTCTCTGATTTTTCCCCTCTTGGAGTCCCTTTTATCAGTTTGATCAGAAATAATGTGGAAGTGCCAACACACATTACAACTAATTATTATCATTGTCTAATGTATTCTAATTTATTTACTACATACCATATTTTGCAAGGAAAGGTTTTTATTCAAAGTTGATCATTTTTTTAATCATAAGTGTGGAAGTGCAACCACATATTATACCAATATTCATTGTTATCGTCTAAATTGTTCTAATTCATGTACTGCAAACCATATTTTATAGGGAAGATTGAGTATTTTTGAAACTTTCATTCACCCCTTTGAATTATAATTCAATATCAAATTGATGCTATATTTATTTATACTTTCATATCTAGTAAATATCTGTCTCTGTCTCTGTCTCTCTGTATGTCGCTGTTGACTATTGTTGATCTGAAAAACATAGGATGTTGTAACATGATGTATACTATTATGTACAAGTGAAATTAAATATCTATCTGTTATATCTTTACCTATACAAATCTAAACATCAGTACCCCTCAGTAGGCCTCCTGATCCGCCTCTCAGATAGGTGTGAATTTAATCTAGTAGGCGTTCAGAGAACACACCGGTACGAGCGTATTACTTAAACTTTTTTAATTGAAATGTAGAAAAGAAAAAAATATATATGTTATCAAGGTTAGAGTTTCTGACTACCAGAAAACAGTTGTTTGACAGGACTATATAACGAATGTCAAGTGAGAAAAATGCTATTTTTTACATACAAAAGTTAGTTTTGTAACTAAAGTCTACATTTAACCTTTTTCAACTTTCTTTCTGTACATTACTACCAAAATTTCTTTTGGAAAATACAAAAGAAATTGTGGGTGAGCAAACCAGATTCTGAGGAAAAGGACTAATTTCGTTTATATTTTTCCAAAAATTGTCAATGAATAAGCCTGTTTTTTCCTTTTTAAAAAATCTATGAAAGCTCCTTTTTACAGCATTTATTTCTAAAGCTTTAATGTATCGTGAAACAATTTTTACAAAAATAAATCTCATTTGCCAAAATAATTTTTTTGTCCAAAAAAATGTAGCAGACGTATTTGAATTATGCTCTTCAGAATTTATATGTTTCTGGCACTAGGTTAAAATCGTTAACCCTTTTCTCTGCTGATGCATTTTCAAAACATTTGATGAATTCCTTACTGTAAGCAAATTTACCTTTGCACACTACATTTTCAACTTTATCAATATCTTCCAGACATAATATGTTCTTATGTAACGCTGTACAACTCAGATATACGTATTTTTATGTCTGTGCAGCAGACGACTTTTAAATATATTGTGGGAAAAGGAGCAATTAATCATAACGAGCAATTGCTCCTTTTCCAATAATGTTTCCTTAACGTTCTGA
Source organism: Tridacna gigas (assembly GCA_945859785.2). NCBI lineage: Eukaryota > Metazoa > Mollusca > Bivalvia > Cardiida > Cardiidae > Tridacna > Tridacna gigas. The sequence goes on along the minus strand of OX244037.2, from coordinate 17,450,718 downwards.
AAATGATGTTTTTTTCTTTCCACTTAATTCTATTCCTTTTTTGTCATTTCTTGCCATTTTGGATAGGACTAAAATTAGCCTGAGTGGTATTGCTTTCAATGCATACAACTCTGAAAATAGGCTCTTGGAGAGAGGGCAAAACTGAATTCTGTTTTGTAATCTATACATTTTAACCATGCATCAGGAAAACCTTCTTGAGCATGCTTGCCATAGAGCAACTGAAGATAAAGATTAGCCTATGCATCCATGCATGCTGATTTTGAATGAAAGCCTTTTTTTTTTTTTTTTTCCCAACTTATTAGGACAATCCATTAAACAGTATGAAGAGAGATCAAACTGCACAGGCTGGCGCAGTGATTTAGATTTACTTTGTGCACCTGTGTCTTATGGTCGGGTTTTTTCACTGATATGACTATCTTTGTGGTGTTAGATCAATAAACTGTTATAATGGAAGATCATCTGTATCATTATTTCATAAGCATTAACGCTTTCCCACATGCAGATGTGCATAGACACCCCTGAAGAGATGACTTTGAAAATTCAGTATAGTCAAAGGTAACCTTGATATTTCTGTCATTTACATATAGGGTATCCCTTTACCACACAATCTGACGGACGCCGGTAGCGCTGTCGGTAGCTTGCAGGACTTGAGAACTGGGGTTGGTGGTTCGAATCCCCAGCTCGGCCAATTTCTTTCTAAGGTCTGATGATAATCATTGCGAGAGGACTCATTTCTCTCTCCATGCTGATCATTGTTTTGACGATGGTCACGTCGGAAAGCAACCAGTGGCTTGGAAAGAATATTACGCCAAGTACTGTTAAAAAAAAAAAAAACTCCAGGAAAGCATGCATAGGCGCGCTGACTGCCACGATACAACTAAAATAAAGTTGAAAACTGCCGTAAACACCATACAATCAATCAGTCATTACCACACAATCCCCAGTTTTAACGATCCTGAAGAAGAAGCTTTTGGAAAACAGCATTTCCTCAGTTTCCAACAATATCTTGTACCCTATCAAAGACAGAAGTAATAATTTGAGCTACACTTATTTTGCCGTCTGTAAATGCTTTCAATTTGGTCGAGTCCGAAATATTGGCCTTCGGTAAAGAAGCATAATGTGACTAATAATCTTTCGTTTTTATCTAACAAGTCATTCTAAAAACGATAAACAACATGGCTTTGTTGAGTTTTTATCGCTTTTCAGTGACAAGCTCAGTACTAAAGTTATACAAGGTGAAACAATAGATGAAAAAATCAAGACTTCTTTCTTTTCAAGGTTTTTAACACTTACACTAAAATCTGAATTTACAATACCAGTATTTCTTTAAGGCAATCTTTCACAGATAGAAACATGTAAACCCTTTAATTATTATCAGACTACACAATTGAGGTATGTCTATATTGAAAACATTCGAAGGTGACAAAATAGATGCTGCTTAGACCATAGAATTTGTTTCTGAAAGTTTATAGAATATTGTGGGAAAAGAGGAAACGGCTGTTTACCAACATAGTTTCCTTTGCCCACAATTCTTTGACTCTTCACCGAACTACACTTGTGGAAATTGAAAGCAGACAAAAACAAAACATAGTCCAAATGATAATATCTGTCTTTAACTCTTTACCATACACCAAAACTTTAGACTCCTTTAATTTCACAGCAGTGGCAGACGACAAATTTGATGCGGCTATAATGATGAGACTGGTCTCTGAAAGGGTAGAAAGCATTGTAGAAAAAGGAGAAACTGCTTGTTATCGGTATTTTCTACTTTCCTAATTTCAAAAGCCTTTTTCGTCAGGGTCGTTAAAAATGTGATCGTTTGGTAGAGGATTAAAAGGGTGTAAAACATTGTGGGAAAAGGAGAAAATGCTGGTTAACTAGACTTGTCCAAATTGAAAGCTTCAAATGACCAATCGAACTTGGTCTAAATGATGATTTCTATCTTTCAAAGGATTTAAACATTAATGAAAAAGAAGAAAACGCTGGTTGCCAGCATTTTTTCTTTCACCCACAATGTTTTCTGAAGGTTTCTACAGCAGGATCGTTAATACAGCATGACTGTTTAGCAAATGGCTTTTGCTTCATGGTCTTTAGAAAGCAGTATTCTTTGGAAAAGGATGAAACGTTTATTTGTGGTTCGCATATAATTCTAAAGAATAACTCAATTTATGGAAGATTTTTATTGAAAGTGAGTTTCTAACATTTTGCACTTTTTGTGCTGTCTGATCTTGAAACTTTGTTAAATGAATTATCAGATGAACATTTTTAAATCATATTTCCAATATTTATTAGAGACAAGAGGAAGTGTTGGCGACAAAAAAAAAAAAAAAAATGCCAGCAATTGTTTTGAAACACTTTTGACTTTGCTACATTCGCCACTTAGATAATGTGAGCATCTTAACACAATTCTTTACAAACAGACAAACGGACAAACGTTTAGACATGTCCAAATTTAGAGCATTTACAGATGACCATTTTGAACATGTCCAAATGATGGGATTCGTCGTTGAAAGAGTAGAAAAAATTGTAAAAGAAAAGGAAAATGCTGTTAATGCATAGTGCGGCAATCACAACCTAACCGTTTGTTGAAAGTGAAAATCAAGATCAATCTTCATTTTTCCTTAAACTATACAACAACAAATATCTGGCCGAAAAGCAATCCATGTTGTGAGTCTCTAAGAATGCAAACCAAAAACATGCACTCATATACAGTGAATTAAACAGAGATTGTACAAATGTAGTCTTGGACTGCACTCTTCTTTTCCCTACTACTGGTCTCTGTAATATAAATTCCCATGAAATAACAATAGGCTCGAGCATGGCACATTAATGAAGGTGTAAGACAGTTTCCATGATTTTTGTTGTAGTGGTTGGTGGTACACTGTGCCCATGATTTTTGTTGTAGTGGTGGGTGGCACATAGTGTCCATGGTTTCTGTTGTAGTCGTGGTTGGTACATAGTGTCCACGGTTTCTGTTGTAGTGGTGGGTGGCACATACTGCCTATGATTTCTGTTGTAGTGGTGGGTAGTACATAGTGACTATGGTATCTGTTGTAGTGGTTGTGGTACATAGTATTCATGGTGTGTTGTAGTGGTGGGTGGTACATTATGTCGATGCTTTCTGTTGTAGTGGTGGGTGGTACACAGTGTCCATGATTTCTGTTGTAGTAGTAGGTGGTACACAGTGTCCATGGTTTCTCTTGTAGTGGTGGGTAGTACACTGTGTCCATGGTTTCTCTTGTAGTGGTGGGTAGTACACTGTGTCCATGATTTTTGTTGTAGTAAAGGTTGGACCTTTTTCATACCTACATAAGATAAATATAACATTAACTACTATTTTTGGTCAAACCATCATACCTATAGTAGGCTGAATAAATCAACCAATAGTGCGAAGCAATGAATTGAATTTCTGCTATGTAAGATTTCTCATGTATCCAACTGCAACGTGACCTTGCATCGGCCATTTTTTTCAGCAATACAAAACTATCTCAATCCGCAATGTGCCCATCACTACCATGGTTTAGGACGCTGTAGATCAAGATTGGATTAGACACAGTGTCTATCTCTTTACCACATGACAAAAATTTAGACTTGTCCAAATTGAAAGCATTTGAAGACGACTGTTTGAATGTGGCTCAACTGATGAATTTCTCTTTGATAGGATCAAAAACATTTTAGGAAACGGAGAAAATCCTGCTTACCCGTATTTTCTGCTTTTCACATAATGTTTTCAAAAGGCTTCTTTCTCAGGTTCGGGTTTGTGTGGTAAAGAGCTATATGATCAAATAACATCTAATAAAAACTGTCCTGACTTTGTTATACTTATTCACATAACCGTTTACAAAACCAAGTTAACAACCCTTTGAAACAAGACATTTGTTAGCATAGTTGGAAAAGGAGAAAATGTTGGTATTAAATTTGTTGTCTGCAAATGCTTCTAACTTGTCGTTTGGTAAAGAGCAGAAACAAGTTTGTTTTTATCATGTATTTCCATTTTCTGCTGTAGTCTAAGTACATGGAGATGTTCAAAGATATGGTGCAAAAATAGATAAAGGGTTACAAACAAGATAATAAAAGATTTATTGACTAGTATTTTATGCCACTTTCAGCATTATTTCAATCACGATGACAACTTACATATTTAATATTTCTCGGGTTTCACCACTAATAGGCTAGAGCTCTGAAGTGTCGTGCCCAAGGACACTCATACGAAAGACCCAGTGGATCCAGTGAGGCTCAAACCCGGAGTCTCTAGGTCACGAGCCCTACACTTACACTTTACCACTGAGCCACGCTGGACCCCCAAATCAAGAGACATATTCTCTTTATGCTCTCGTCATTTTTTTTTTTTTTTTTTTTTAAAGGGGATCAACCCCAAACCCCTATATTTTAATGAGAATACAGCTTTTGTAGAGAGCTGAGGGACGTTGATGTACTACCAGATCCTTGATATTTTCATAAGCTAATCATAAAAGGCACATCCTCTTCATGTACGCATCAATGATTCATTTTTTCCATGGATCAACTCCTATTTCTTTTAAATAGAAAATACAGCTTTGAGGGAGATCGATGTATTACCAGATCCGTGTTATTTTCTGAAGCTAGTCTTACGTCAACTATCGCACATTTGGCTGGCTTCTATGATGTTTCATCAATCTGTCTGCTCTGAAAGTAGAAAAGAATTAGGTCAAGGAGCAAACCGCATCTCCATGTGGGTCAAATTTATCACCAGCTGCTTACATGTCTTTCATCGATTAACATTAAATAAGTGAAATGAATGTACCAGAAACTAAACATGGTTAGATAAACAAATTCAATCAAGGAAAGAAGGTTAAAACAAACATAGCATGTTTAGATAGATAAATACAAAATGAAACTTACTCAAATTTTCAAGACAAATACATAAAGGATATAAAGTGAATTCAAAGCACGGTTCCAGAAATATGGAGAAAAACTTACTGAAATTTTCACAAGAAGTACATACACGAGATGAAGCAAATTCAAAACAAGGTAAAATAAATATAAAGAAAACTTTACTGAATTTTTCAGGAGGAATAGATCTACATACCCATCATATAGCAAATAATATAAAACAGGGTTAGAAAATTATGCACAAAAACTTACAACAATTGATATAATAAGTACATACACAGGGTAACGCAAATTTAAAGGATGATTAGACAGTTTTTACAAAATCTTACTCAAATTTTTAAGACTATTTCATACATGAGATTATTATTTTCTCGAGTTAGTTTAAACATATTTTATTGCCAAGTATTTTACAAGAATATAATTTACAACACAGAACAATATACACAATCAAAGGACAAGGCAAAAGGGTCTGACCACAAGTTCTCTCAACTTAGATTCGGTCATTCCCTTGAAGTGGGAAGGATTTTCTCGAGTTACGAAGTATAGCGAGAAATGGTTGTCTTATCGATACTTAAATGTTAAGGGTTTAAAATGGTTTATATTGCACGGTAGTCCCGTGCTTTGTACATGTATGTGGTTATGTAGTCATTTTACCAGACACTTTCAGCAGAGGCAGTCGCTTTAATTCAATTCGCACATACATGTAGCATTACCATAGGAGGGTATTGTAAATATCTGGAAAAGCCGAGCTGTTTCAAATACTTAAAATACATAAAAGTGAGATCCGACACTTCGCGGTACGACACTAGACAAACGGATACAGGTTTCCAGAGCATTTCCATCATAATGATGTTTTGATCTCTGGTTTTTCCTGGGCGAGTCGACCGCTAAAGCGACATTAGATATAAACCGAATCGCAAGGTTTTCACTTCTACATGCTGTATTTCGTTTACGTCACGTATTTAAATCTGATACATGGATTACGACCTGGTTTACTCGTCTCAAAACATCTTTGTTAAAGTACAATTGAAATGTGACATTTGTAATTCGGTCCTCTGAAATATAGCCTGCCTGGCCTATACAGCCTGCCTGGTAAATGCATATGTTGTTTGAGGTTTTTTTTGACAGGGAGTATAGCTAAGACGAAGCAAATTCAAAGCATACCTAGAGATATACATGTATACACCAAAACTTACTGAAATTTTCAAGAGAAATACATACACAAGAGAGACTAAATTCAAACGAAGTCTAGACAATGAAGAACAAAACTTTTTTTATAAGTTTTTTAATTTCTTTTTTTTATAAGTTAACATTAGAATAAAAGCAACCATATTCCAAGTATTCTTTTCGAAAAAAGTAATTTTAATCCGTTCTGCTTTCGGTCATTCTATTCAAAACCTTTATCAAGGGATCTCCCTGATGAGTATTTAAACAAATGAATAAAAACTGATCCGAACTAGGTTCGGCCATTTCAAAACTTTAATCCAGTATTATGAGTATTAAATGAGTATTAAAACAAATACATATAACCGATAAAAACTCTGTATACTCTTATTTTAGGGTGAAATATGTTGATACCAGTAAGATTTGGCCATTTTAAAACCTTCATACAGGGACCTTCCTCAGGGTTATTAAAAAAAAAATATATATATATAGGATGAAAGCGGTTGATTATTTGATTGATTGTATGGTGTTTAAAGCCGATTTCAACATTATTTCAGTTATATCACGGCGGCCAGTGCACCTATCCATGCTTTGCAGGAGTTTCTTTTACCAGCACCCCGCACAACATTCTTTCCAAGCCACTGGCTGCTTTCCCATATAACCATCGTCGAAACAATGTTCTGGTCAGCGGTGAGAGAGGAATGAATCCTGTCGCGATGACTATCATCAATCCTCGGAAAGAAACTGGCCAAGCCGGGGATCGAACCAGCGAACTCCTGTTCTCAAGTCCCTTACGCTACCGACTGAGCTACGGGGGCTTGGCGATGAAAGCGGTAAAAACTCCAATTACCTGTTCCTCTAAAGTGAAATTATTCTTGTCCTGGCTAGGTTCAGCCATTTTAAAACCTCAAATCTTTACCAAACGACAAACTTTAAGACTGGTCTAATTTGAAATTTTTGCAGATAACAAAATAAAAGTGACTCAAAATTTGAAATTTATATTTGAAAGGTGAGAAAACATTATGAAAATAAGCAAGTGCTGGTTACCAGCAATTTTTCCTATTCCCACAATATTTTGAGAGGCTTTCTATCTCAGAATCGTTAAAACTCGGGATTGTGAGGTAGTGGTTAGAACCATTACAGAGGGACCTCCCTGATTATTTTCAAAACCAACGGATAAATGTAGTAAAAACCCTGCGTACTCTTTTTTATGGTAAAAGTTTTTGATCCTGACTAAGTTCAGCCATTTTAAATCTATCTTCTATCGAGGAACCTCCCTGGTGAGTATTTAAACCAATGGATAAAAGGTGTAATGACTTTGAAAGCTCTTATTTGTAGTATAAAGTATTTTCATCCTTATGGGCCTCCCTTGAGTGTTAAAACCAATGGATCGTAGCAGTAAAAAGTAGAATACTCTTATTTTAGGCTAAAACATTTTGATGCCAGGTTCTACCGTTTAAGGACTGTTATTGTTGGACCTGCCTGGTAAGTATCAAGTCATGGATAAAGGCGGTAGAAACTTTGAACACTTTCATTTTAGCGTAAAATATTTGATACCAGGTAAGTTTGGCTGCTTCAAAACCTCTAGAATACCCACCTCACTATTAGTGCTCATTAAAAACAATTGAAAAGTGCGGGTAAAAACTTCATAGCCCAGGTTCCTCTATTTTAGAATTATTATCACGGGGCCCTGCTTGGTGAGTATTAAAACCTATGAAAAAGTCTGGAAAACACTCTTTTTTAAGAAAAAATATTTTGATGTAAGCTAACTTTGGCCGTTTTAAAACCTTTATCGAGGGACCTCCTTTATGCGTATTAAAACCTATAAATAATAGCGGTAAAAAACTTTGAGTGCACCCTTTTTTCAAGTTAAATGTCTTTATCTTAAGTTCCTACATTTTAATGGATAAAAGCGGTAAAAACTCTGGGTACTCATTTTTTGTGAGTAAAATGTTCTGATTCTGGTTAGTTTCGGCCATTTAAACTTTTTTTTCGAAGGACTTCCCTAGTGAGTATTAAAACTAATGGATAAAAGCGGACAAAACTCCACATACATTTTTTAGGGTGAAATATTTTGATCCTGATTATGTTTAGCTATTTAAAAACTTTTATCAAAGGACCTCCCTGGTCAGTGATAAAACAAATGGAAAACACTGGTAGAAGCTTTGAGTGCTCTAAATTTAGAGTAAAATATTTCGATGCCAGCTAGGTTTTGCCTAAAACCTTCACCGAGAGACCTCGTTGGTGGGCGTTAAAAGCAATGGATAAAAGCGGGTAAAAACTCCAAGTAGTTTTAATTATGGTAAAATATTTCTATTCCAGCTAGGTTCTGCTTTTTTGATGCTGTTATGTTGTGATCAGCTCGGTGAGTTATCAAACCAGAGGATAAAATCTGTAAACTCTTGAAAATTCTTTTTACAAGAACAACTTCTTTTCTTAATTTGGGCTAGGTTTGGCATTTTAAAATCTTTATCAAGGGAGATATCTCATAAATGTTTAAACCAATGGATAAAAGCTGTTAAAATCCCAGTAAAATATTTTATCCGGACAACGTTCGGCCATTTCAAAATATTAAACAAGAGAGTGTTAAAACCAACTGATAAAAAATGAAAAAAGAAATAAGATAAATGAATAATAAATAAGTAAATAAAAAAATTAAACAAAATTAAAATAAAATCGAGTAACTGTTTTTTTGTTTTTTTTTATTTCATTTTTTTACCCTGGCTTACTTTATTCCAAAACCTATATCAAGGGACCTTCCTGGTAATATTAAGATTAATGGATAAAAGACTCCAAGTACTCTGTTACTAGTATGAAGGTAAAATATTTTGATGCCGTATGTTCAGCTAATTTAAAATCTATATCAAATGACCTCACAATTGAATGTTAAAACGAAAGGATAAAATATTTTGATATTCGCTAAGTTTAGCCATTTTAAAACCTTCATCGAGTGACATCGCTGGTGAGTATTAAAACGAATGGATAAAAGCGGGTAATAGAACGATTTTGAAACCTTCATCGAGGGACATCGCTGGTGAGTATTGAAACCATTGAAAAAAAAAAGGTAAAAACTCCGAGTACTCTTTTTTGGGATAAAATGTTTTGATTTCAGCTAGGTTTTGTCAATTTAAAATGTTACTGCGGGACATGCTTGGTTAGTATTAAAATTGATGGACGAAAGCGGTCAAAATTTTGAACACTCTTATTTCAGGATTTATTTGCTGCCATTTTAAAACTACTATCGTGGAACCTGCTTTTTGTGAATATTAAAACCAATGGATAATCAAAGCGTTGAAAGCACTGGTGTGGGATTTGTCAAGGAAGCCATTGTATTGAATAAATAATTTGAAAAATAAACAGCAGAAATAGTTTCAATATATTTGCTTGCACAATCCAATAGAGTAGGTGCAATCTTGTGGGACGAACAAGCCATGGAAAACAAGCCCAGGGACGAATAAGACCAGGAACGAACTGCTTTTGGGACGAACAAGCACGGAATCGATTGGTCAGGAGACAAAGATCGTGTGTATCATTACGCCGAAGTATTTCCACGATCGATAGCCTTATTCAATTCCTTTTAATACGCTATTGAAACACATATTTGTCTAAAAAACTGAGTTTAATTGGGTTTACTTCCCATGTTCGGTTTTGCACAAATTACGATACATGGTTTTCAAAATGCCGTAATGAACTCATAGTGGCATTTTCTTCGACAAATGCCACAAAAACCGCAAAAACTCTGTTATAAGGAAAATATTTCAAACCTGTATCATAATCATAATTGGGATGAGAAGCACATACATGAGATACAGCAAATTCAAAGCGTAGTTAGTGAAATATAAATACAAACTTACTGAAGTTTTTATGAGAAATAAATGCAGGAGATAAGCTAATTCGAAGCATGGTTAGACAAATGTAACTAAAAACTTATCGTAATTTGGATGAGAAGCAGACACATTAGATACGTTAAATCCAAAGCATGGTCAGTGAAATAGAAACAGGAACTGGAATAAAGTTTTCATGAGATCTGCACATAAGAAACAAAATAAATTCAAGCGGGGTAGCAAAATATAAACACTAATCTCACTGAAATTTTCATAAAGTAGACATACACTAGACAAAACCAATTCAGAGCATGGTCGGTAAAATAATACACAATCTTACTGAAATTTTATAAACGCAACAAGACAAGTTCAAAGCATGGTTAGACAAATACAAAAAAAAAACCCTACTGGTAACTGCAATCGATAAAAACGGTAAAAACTCCGAGTACTCTTTTACTAGGGTAAAATACTTTTATCCTTGTTTCGTACAGCCATTTAAAAAAAAAAAATTCTCTAGGGATCCCTGGTGAGTATTAAAACCAATGGATAAAAGTGGTAAAAAATCCGAGTACTCTTTTATTTTCGTAAATTATTTTTATCTTGCTTTGTACAGACATTAAAAAAAAAAAAGCTTTCTCGAGGGACCCTCCTGGTGAATGTTAAAACCAGTGGATAAAAGTGGTAAAAACTCCGAGTACTCTTTTATTATCGTAAAATATGTTCATTCAAGATTTGTTCAGCTATTTTGAAAAATAACTTTCCCGGGGGATCTCTCTGGTGCGTGTTAAAACCAATGGATAGAAGTAGTAAAAACTCCCAGCACACTTTTATTATCGTAAAATATTTTCATCGTTGTTTTGTTCAGCTATTAAAAAAAAACTTTATCAAGAGTTCTCCCTGATGAGGGGGTAAAACCAATGGATAAAAGCTGTAAAATACCCTAGGTGATCTCTGTGGTGATTGGTCAAACCAATAGATAAAAGCAGTAAAAATCTCCTGGTGCTCTTTTATCAATGAACAATATTTTTATCATTGTTATGTTCAGCTATGTTAAATCGTTTCTCAAAGGAATTACCTGTTGACTGTTAAAACTAATGGATAAAAGCGGTAAAAACTCCGAGTGCTCTTTTATTAGGGTAAAGTATTTTCTATCTTGGTGTTATTAACTTATTTTAAAAACTTTTCTCAAGGGACCTCCCTGGTGAGGTCAATGGTGAGTGTTAAAACCAATGGATAAAAGTGGGAAAACACACGGAATACTCTTTTGTCGTAAAATATTTTCATTTTTAGATTGCTGAGCTATCTTAAAAGACCTTTCTAAAGGGACGTCCCGGATGAGGGATAAAACCAATAGATAAAAGTAGTACTAACTCCGAGTACTCTTTTATGAGGGTTACATATTTTTATCCTTGTTTTGTACAGCTATTTAAAAAGCATTCTCGAGGGACCTCCATGGTGAGTGTTAAAACCAGTGGATATGGGATCTCCCTGGTAAGAAGTAAAACAAAGAGATAAAGGTGGCAAAATCTCCGGGTGCTCTTTAATTAGGGTAAAATATTTTTATCTTTTCTATATTCAGCTATTTTAGAAACTTTCTCCAAGGACTTCCCTTTTGACAGTTAAAACCAATGGATAAAAGGGGTAAAACTCTGAGTGTTCTATTAGTAGGGTAAAGTATTTCTATCCTGGTGTTATTCAGCTTTTTTAAAAACCTTTCTCAAGGGACCTCCCTAGTGAGTGCGGTCCCTGGTGTGTGTTAAAACCAATGGATAATAGTGGTAAAAACTCCAAGTATTCTTTTATTAGGGTAAAATATTTTTATCCTCGTTTTGTACACCTATTTAAAAAACCTTATCAAAGGATGTCCGTTTTGAATGTCAGAACCAATGGATAAAAGTGGTAAAAACTCAGAGGGACTTCCCTGGTTAGGGGTAAAACCAAGCGGTAAAAACTCTGGGCTCTCTTTTATCTCATTTCTTGGGGTAAAATATTTTTTCCTTGTTTTGTACAGCTATTTAAAAAAAACTTTCTCGGGGGACCTCCCTGGTGAGTGTTAAAACCAATAGATAAAAGTGGTAAAAACTCCAAATACACTATTATTATCATAAAATATTTTCATCGTTGTTTGGTTCAGCTATTGCTATTTAAAACAAGAGGGCCATGGTGGCCCTGGATCGCTCACCTGAGTCAATAGGCGAAATTTCACTCCAGGGTCACTCTAGAGCGCACAAAAGGTTTTTCCAAGATTTGACCTAGTGACCTGGTTTTTGACCCCACATGACCCAATTTCAAACTCATCCCAGATTTTATCAAGACAAACATTCTGACTAAGTTTCATGAGGATCGGACCGAAAATGTGCCCTCTAGAGCGTACACAAGGTAAAAAGTTGACGACGGACGACGCACACCGCACGACGGACGCCGGACACAGCACGATCACTATAGCTCACCATGAGCACTTTGTGCTCAAGTGAGCTAAAAAACAGAAGTCAAAAAAGAGCACCACATGCAGGTGCCAAGAATTGGCTGTTGTTTTTCGACGGATAAAAATTACCCTAACAATTTTTTAAAAAGGTCACTCTAGGAACAGTTCTGTGAAATTATTTCAAAATCTGACCAGCCATTCTAGAGAAGAAAAATTAAGAAATTCCTCTTCATGTCCCTATGGTGCAAATAGCCCCCACCACCAGAGCCATGTTTCTTGACAGATCACAATTTTGCAAACAACTTTTGAAAAGAGTCACCCAAGGAACATTTCTGTGAAAGGATTTCAAAATCTGACCAGCAGTTTCAGAGAAGAAGAATTTTTAAGAATTTCCTCATGTCCATATAGTGTAAGTAGCCCACAGCCATCAGAGCCATGTTTCTTGACGGATCAACATTTTGCAAACAATTTGGGAAAAGGGTCACCCAAGGAACATTTCTGTAACATTATTTCAAAATCCGACCAGCTGTTTCAGAGAAGAAGAATTTTTAAGAATTTCTTCATGTGTGTATAGTGCAAGTAGCCCCCTATCAGAGCCATGTTTCTTGACGGATCAAAATTTTGCAAACAATTTTTGAAAAGGGTCACCAAAGGAACATTTCTGTGAAATTATTTCAAAATCTGAAAAGCAGTTTCAGAGAAAAAGAACTTTTAAGAATTTCTTCCTGGCCGAATAGTGCAAGTAGCCCCCAGTCACCAGAGCCATGTTTCTAGACTGATCAAAATTTCGCGAACATTTTTTGAAAAGGGTCCCCCAAGGAACATCTCTGTAAAATTATTTCAAAATCTGACCAGCCGTTTCAGAGAAGAAGAAATTTTAAAAAATTCTTCATATCCGTATAGTGCAAGTAGCCCCCAGTCACCAGAGCCATGTTTTTCGACAAATCAAAATTTCGCGAAAAAGTTTTGAAAAGGGTCCACCAAGGAACATTCCTGTGAAATTATTTCAAAATCTGACCAGCGGTTCCAGAGAAGAAGAATTTTTAAGAATTTCTTCATGGCCGTATAGTGCAAATAGCCCCCAGTCACCAGAGCCATGTTTCTTGACGGATCAAAATTTCGCGAACATATTTTGAAAAGGGTCACCCAAGGAACATCTCTGTGAAATTATTTCAAAATCTGACCAGCCGTTTCAGGGAAGAAGAATTTTTAAGAATTTCTTCATTTCCGTACAGTGCAAGTAGCCCCCATTCACCAGAGCCATGTTTCTTGACGGATCAAAATTTCGCGAACACTTTTTGAAAAGGGTCACCCAAGGAACATCTCTGTGAAATTATTTTAAAATCTGACAAGCGGTTTCAGAGAAGAAGAATTTTTAAGAATTTCATCATATCTGTATAGTGCAAGTAGCCCCCATTCACCAGAGCCATGTTTTTTGACAGATCAAAATTTCGCGAACAGTTTTTGAAAAGGGTCACCCAAGGAACATTCCTGTGAAATTATTTCAAAATCTGACCAACGGTTTCAGAGGAGAAGACTTTTAAAAAAAATTCTTAGAAAATTCCATTTCGTTGCCATGGCAACCAGAGTTTTTGATGGAATCAAATTTTGTGAGCGGTTTTTAAAGAGGACCTCCCAAGGAACATTCCTGTCAAGTTTGGTCCAAATTGGCCCAGTGGTTTAGGAGGAGATGATGTTTTAAGAATTGTTGACGACGCACCACGACCGACGCACAGACACACGACGCACGACGGACGACGGACACCGGGTGATCCTAAAAGCTCCCCTTGAGCACGTTGTGCTCAGGTGAGCTAAAAAAAAATTATCAATGGATTAAAAGGGTAAAAACTCCGAGTACTCTTTAATTAAGGCAAAACTTTTCTATCCTGGTTTTATTCAGCTATTTTGAAAACGTTTCTCAAGGGACTTCTCAATAGATAAAAGCAGTAAAAACTTCGAGTACTCTTTTATTAGGGTATAACATTTTTATTCTTGTTTTGTACAGCTATTTAAAAAACTTTCTCGAGGGGCATCCCAGGTGAATGTTAAAACCAATGGATAAAATGGTAAAAGCTCCGAGTACTCTGCAATTATCGTAAAATATTTTCATCCTTTTTTAGCTATTTTAAAAGACCTTTCGCAAGGAACCTCCCTAGTAGGGGTTGAACCAATAGATAAAAGCGGGTAAAAACTCCGAGTATATTTTTTATAGGGTAAAATAATTTTATCCTTGTTTTGTACAGCTATTTTAAAAATGAATCTCGAGGGACCTCCCTGGTCAGAGTTGAAACCAATGGATAAAAATAGTGAAAACTCCGAGAACTCTTTTACTATGGTAAAATATGTTCATCCATGTTTTGTTCAGCTTTTAACAAAAAACCTTTTTCAATGGATCTCCCTGGTGAGGGGTAAAACCAATAGATGAAAGCAGTAAAAATCTCCGGGCGCTCTTTTATTAGGGTAAAATGTTTTTATCATTGTTATATTCAGCTATTCTAAAAACTTTCTCAATGGACGTCCCTGTGGACTGTTGAAACCAATGGATGAAAACGGTAACTCCGGGTGCTCTTTTATTAGGGTAATGTATTTCTATCCTGGTCTTATTTAGCTATTCTAAAAACGGTTCTACAGGGACCTCCCTGGTGAGTGACGTCCAATGGATAAAAGCGGTAAAAACTCCGAGTGCTCTTTTATAAGGGTGAAGTACTTTTATCCTCGTTTTGTACAGCAATTTAGAAAATTAAAATCTTGAGGAACGTCCCTGGTGAGTATTAAAACCAATGGATAAAAGTGGTTAAAAATTCGAGTACTCTTTATTATCGTTAAATATTTTCATCATTGTTTTGTTGAGCTATTTTAAAAGACCTTTTTTAAGGGACCTCCCTGGAAAGGGGTAAAACCAATAGATAAAAGCGGTACAAACTCCGAGTACTCTCTTTTATTAGGGTAAAATATTCTCACCCTTGTTTTGTACTATTATAAAGAAAAAGAATTCTGGAGAAACCTCCCTGGTGAGTGTTAAAACCAATGGATAAAAGTGGTAAAACATCTAGGTACTTTTTTATCCTTGTTTTGAACAGCCATTCAAAAAAAACTTTCTTGAGGTACCTCCCTGATGAGTGTTAAAATCAATGGCTAAAAGAATTAAATACTCTTGAGTACTCTTTTATCGTCGTTAATTATACTTTCATCATTGTTTTGTTCAGCTATTCAATAAACCTTTCTCAAGGGACTTCCCTGGTGAGTGTTAAAATCAATGGATAAAAACTGTAAAAACCCTCGGGTGCCCTTTTATTAGGGTAAAACATTTTTATCATTGTTATATTCAGCTATATTAAAACATTTCTCTAGGGACTTCCCTGTTGACTGTTAAAACCAATGGATAAAAACGGCAAAAACTTCGAGTGTTCTTTTATTAGGGTAAAATATTTCTATCCTGTTTTTGTTCAGCTATTTTAAAACCTTTCTCAAGGGACCTTCCTGGTGAGTGAGGTCCCTGGTGAGTGTTAAAACCAATGAATAAAAACGACGGTAAACAGTCCCAGTACTCTTTTATTAGGGAAAAAAATATTTTATCCTTTTTTTATACAGCTATTAAAAAAAAAAAAAAAAAAAAAAAAAAATCTCGATGGACCCCGCTGGTAAGTGTTAAAACCAATGGATAAAAGTGGTAAATACTCTGAATACTCTTTCATTATCATAAAATATTTTCATCCTTGTTTTGTTGAGCGATTTTAAAATACCTCTCTCAAGGGACCTCCCTGGTAAAGGGTAAAACCAAAAGATACAAAGGTGTAAAAACTCTGAGTACCTTTTTATTAGGGAAAACTATTTCTGTCCTTGTTCTGTACAGCTATTTAAAATTCTCGAGGGACCTCACTGATGAGTGTTTAAATCAATCGGAAAAAGTGGCAAGGACTCCGTGTACTCTTTTATTGTGGTAAAATATTTTCATGCCAGGTTTATTCAGCTAATTTAAAAAACTTCTCAAGGGACCCCCCCTGGCGAGGGGTAAAAACTAATAGATTTATGCGATAAAAACTCTGAGTGTTCTTTTTTTATGGAAAAATATTTCCATCCTGTTTTTGTTCAGTTATTTTAAAAAACCTTCCTCAAAGGACCCTTCTGGTGAGTGAGGTCCCTGGTGAGTGTTAAAACCAACGATAAAAAGCGGTAAAAACTTCGCGAGTACTCTTTTAATCCTATAGATATATAGGTAAGATATTGGGGTTTTTTTGTACAGCTATTAAAAAAACTTTCTCGAGGGACCCCTCTGGTGAGTGTTAAAACCAATGGATAAAAGTGGCAAATACTCTAAGTACTCTTTTATTATCATAAAGTATTTTCACCTCCCTGCTAAGGGGTAAAACCAATAGATAAAAGCTGTAAAAACTCCGAATACTCTTTTATTAGGGTAAAATATTTCTATCCTTGTTTTGTACAGTTATTTAAAAAATCTCAAGGGACCTCCCTGATGAGTGTTAAAACCAATCGAAAAAAGTGACAAGGACTCCCTGTAACCTTTTATTATGGTAAATATTTTCATCGAAGTTTTGTTCAGCTAATTTAAAAACCTTTCTCAAGGGACCTCCCTGGTGACGGGTAACCAATAGATTAAAGCGGTAAAAATCCTTATAAGGGTAAATATTTTTTTCATTGTTATATCCAGCTATTTTAAAACCCTTCTCAAGGGACTTCCCAGTTGCCTGTTTAAAAACCAATGGATAAAAATGGTTAAAACTCTGAGTGCTCTTTTGTTAGGGTAAAGTATTTCTATCCTGGTGTAATTCAGCTAATTTAGATTTTCTCAAAGGACCTCTCTAGTAAGTGAGGTGCCTGTGAATGTTAAAACAAATGGATAAAAACTGTAAAAACTCTGAGTACTCTTTTATTAGGGTTAAATATTTTATCCTTGTTTTGTACAGCTATTTAAAAAAATCTCGAGGCACCAGCCTTGTTAGTGTTAAAACCAATGGATAAAAGTGGTAAATCTCCGAGTACTCTTTTATTATCGTAAGTTTTTTCGCCTTTCTTTTATTGAGCTATTTCAAAAGACCTTTTTCAAGTGATCCCTCTGGGGAAGAGTAAAACCAATGGATAAAAGAATTAAAAACTCCGAGTACTCTTTTATTAGGGTGAAATATCTTTTTCCTTATTTTGTACAGCTATTTAAAAAAAATTCTCGAGGGTCCTCCGTAATGAGTGTTAAAACCAATAAATAAAAGTTGTACAAACTACAAGTACTCTTTAATTATCGTAAAATGTTTTCATCCTTGTTTTGTTATCTTTAAAGACCATTCTCAAGGGACCTCGCTGGTAAGGGGTAAAACCAATGGATAAAAGTGGTAAAAACTCCCAGTGCTCTTTTATTATCGTGAACTACTTTCATCCTTGTTTTGTACAGCTATTTAAAAACTAAAACATTTCTGAAGGGATCTCCCCGGTGAGGGGTGAAACCAATAGATAAAAACGGTAAAAATACCCGGGTGCTCTTTTATAAGGGTTAAGCATTTTCATCATTGTTATATACCGCTATTTTAAAGCCTTTCTTAAGGGACTTCCTTGTTGACTGTTAAAACCAATGGATAAAAACAGTTATAACTCCGAGTGCTCTATTATAAGCGTAATTTTTGTCTATCCTGGTGCTATTCAGCTATTATAATAAACGTTTCTCAAGGAACCTCCCTGGTTAGTGAGGTCCCCGGTGAGTGTTAAAACCTATTGATATCGGCGGTAAAAAAAACCTCAGAGTACCCGTTTGAAAGGGTGAAATACTTTCATCCTTGTTTTGTACAGCTATTGAAAAAAAGTCTCCAGGGACCTCCCTGGTAAGCATAAAGACCAATGGATAAAAGTGGCAAAAAATCTGAGTACTCTTTAACTATCGTAAAATACTTAGATCCTTGCTTTGTTCAGCTTTTTCAAAAAGCTTCTAAGGGACCTTTCTGGTAAGTTTTAAAACCAATGGATGAAAGCGGTAAAAATCTCCGGGTGCTCTATTATAAGGGTAATTTTTTATCATTTTTATATTCAGCTATTTTAGTAAGAACTCCGAATATTCTTTTATTAGGGTAAATGACTTTTATCCTTGTTTTGTACAGCTATTTTAAAAAAAGATTCTAGAGGAACCTCCATGTTGAGCGTTTAAACCAATGGATAAAAGTGGTAAAAATTTGCGTACTCTTTTATCGTCTTAAAATATTTTCATCCATGTTTTGTTATCTTAAAGGACCTTTCTCAAGGGATCTCCCTGATGATGGGTAGAACCAATAGATAAAAGTGATAAAACCTCCGCGTACGCTTTTATTATTGTAAAATATTTTTGTCCTTGTTTTGTTATTTTAAAAGACCTTTCTCAAGGGACCTCTGTGGTGAGGGGGTAAAATCAATAGATAAAAGCGCTAAAAACTCCGCGTTCTCTTTTATTATGGAAAAATGTCTTTATCCTTGTTTTGCTCAGCAATTTAAAGAGAAATTCTTGAGGGACCTCCCTGGTAAGGGGTAAAAGCAATAGATAAAGGCGGTAAAAACTCCGAGTACTCTTTTATTATCGTAAAATATTTTCATCCTTGTTTTGTTTCTTTATTCAAAAAAAAAATCTCAATGGATCTCCCTGGTGAGGTTTAATACCAATAAATAAAAATCGGTAAAATTCCCGGGCGCTCTTTTATTAGGGTAAAATATTTCTATCATTGTAATATTCAACTACAATTATTTTAAAACATTTCTTAAGGTACTTCCCTGTTGACTGTTAAAAACAATAGACAAAAGTGGTAAAAACTCCGAGTACTCTTTTATTCACTCTCCGAGTGCTGTTTTATTTGTGTAAAACTTTTCTATTCTGGTACTGTTAGCTATTTTAAGAAACTTTCTTAAGAGACCTCCATGGGGTATGAAGTCCCTAGTGAGTGTTAAAATCAAGGGATAAACGTGGTTAAAACTCCGAAAACACCTTTATAAGAGTAAAATATTTTTATCCTTGTTTTGTACAGCTATTTAAAAGAAAAAATCTAGAGGGACCTCCATGATGAGTGTTAAAAATAATGAATAAAAGTGGTAAAAACTCCGAGTACTCTTTAATTATCGTAAAATATTTTCATCATTGTTTTGTTGAGCTATCTTAAAAGACCATTCTCAAGGGCCCTCCCTCGTGATGGGTAAAATCAATAGATTTTCTAGTACTCTGTTATTACATGTAGGTTAAAATATTTTTATCGTTATTTTGTACAGCTTTTTAAAAAGAAATTCTCGAGGGATCTCCCTGGTGAGGCGTAAAAAAATAGATAAACGTGCTAAAAACTCCGAGTACTCTTTTATTGTCGTAAAAATATTTTTTGTCCTTATATTGTTCAGTTATTTAAAAAAAAAAACATTTCTTAAGGGATCTCCCTGGCTGGTGAGGGATAAAACCAGTAAATAAAAGCGGTAAAACTTCCGGGTGCTCTTTCATTAGGGTAAACTATTTTTATCGTTGTTATATTCAATTATTCTAAAACCTTTCTCAAGAGACTTCCCTGTTAAAAAAAAAAATAGCTTAATAAAACCAGGATAGAAAAAGTTTTACCCTAATAAAACAGCATTTAGGGTTTCTATTTTTTTGTTTCGTTCAGTTATTTAAAAACAAACAAACAAAAAACAGTTCTTAAGGGTTCTCCCTGGTGAGGGATAAAACAATAAATGAAAGCGGTAAATTTTCCGGTGCTCTTTTATTAGGTAAACTATTTTTATCGTTGTTATATTCAATTATTCTAAAACCTTTCTCAAGAGACCTCCATGGGGTATGAGGTCCCCGGTGAGTGTTGAAATCAAGGGATAAAACTGGTAAAAACACTTTTATTGGGGTAAAATATTTTTATCCTTGTTTTGTTCAACTACTTAAAAGAAAAAATCTAGAGGAACATCCATGGTGAGCGTTAGAACCAATGAATAAAAGTTGTTAAAAACTCCGGGTACTCTTTAATTATCGTAAAATACTCTCATCATTTTTTTTTTTTTTTTTTTTTTTTTTTTTGAGCTATCTTAAAAGACCTTTCTCAATCGCCCTTCCTTGGTGAGGCTTAAAACCAATAGATAAACGTGGTAAAAACTCCGAGTACTCTTTTTATTAGGTTAAAACTTTTTTAACCAATGTATAAAAATGGTAAAAACCCTTTTGTAATGGTAAGTACTCTTTTGATATCGTTTCATCATTGTAAATTATTTTTTATCCCTGTTTTGTACAGCTATTAAAAAAATCCAGAGGGACCTCCATGGTGAAGGTTAAAACCAATGAATAAAAGTGGTAAAAACTCCGAGTACTCTTTTATTATCGTAAAATATTTTCATCACTGTTTTGTCAAGCTATCTTAAAAGACCTTTCTCAAAGTCCCGCCTTGGTGGGGGGGGGGGTAAAACCAATAGATAAACGTGGTAAAAACTCCGAGTACTCTGTTATTAGGTAAAAATATTTTTATCATTATTTTGTACAGCTTTTTAAAAAGGAATCCTCGAGGGACCTCCCTGGTAAGGCGTAAAAACAAAGATAAACGCGCTAAAAACTCCGAGTACTCTTTTGTTATCGTAAAATATTTCTATCCTTGTTTAGTTATTTTAAAGTTATTTTAAAAAGCTTTTCTTAAGGGATCTCCCTGGTGGAGATAAAACAATAAATAAAAGCAGTAAAATTTCCGTGTGCTCTTTTATTTGGCTAATCTATTTTTATCGTTCTTATATTCAATTATTCTAAAACCTTTCTCAAGAGACCTCCATGGCGTATGAGGTCCCCCCTGAGTGTTAAAATCAAGAGATAAACGTGGTAAAAACTCCGAATACACCTTTTTAGGGTAAAATACTTTTATCCTTGTTTTGGACAGGTATTTAAAAGAAAAAATCTAGAGGGACATCCATGGTGAGCGTTAGAACCAATGAATAAAAGTGGTAGAAACTCTGAGTACTCTTTAATTATCGTGAAATACTTTCATCATTTTTTTGTTGAGCTATCTTAATAGAACTTTCTCAAGGGCCCTCCCTCGTGAGGGCTAAAACCAATAGATAAACGTGGTAAAAACTCCGAGTACTCTTTTATTAGGTTAAAACATTTTTATCCTTGTTTTGTACAGCTATTTAAAAAGAAATTCTCGAGGGATCTCCCTGGTGAGGCGTAAAAAAAATAGATATAGTGCTAAAAACTCCGAATACTCTTTTATTATCGTAAAAAAATTTTTTTTCCTTACATTGTATAGTTATTTAAAAAAAAAATATTTCTTAAGGGAAAACCCTATCTGGTGAGTGATAAAACCAATAAATAAAAGCGGTAAAATTTCCGCGTGCTCTTTTATTAGGGTTAACTATTTTTATCGTTGTTATATTCAATTATTCTAAAACCTTTCTCAAGGGACTTTCCTGTTGACTCTTAAAAACAATAGATAAAAACAGTAAAAACTCCGAGTGCTCTTTCATTCGGGTAAAACTTTTCTATCCTGGTGTTATTTAGCTATTTTTAAAAAGAACCTTTCTCACTTGACGTGACTGTAAAAACCAAAAAATAAAAAAAACTGTTAAAACTCCGAGTGCTGTTTTATTAAGGTAAAACTTTTCTATTCTGGTGTTATTTACCTATTTTAAAAACCTTTCTCAAGAGACCTCCCTGGGGTATTAGGTCCCTGGTGAGTGTTAAAATTAATGGATATAAGTGGTAAAAACTCCGAATACACTTTTATTGGGGTAAAATATTTTTAGCCTTGTTTTGTACAGCTATTTAAAAAAAAAACAATCTAGAAGGACCTTCATGGTGAGCGTTAAAACCAATGAATAAAAGTGGTAAAAACTCTGGGTACTCTTTTCATATCGTTAAATATTTTCATCATTGTTTTTGTTACCCATTTTAAAGGACCTTGCTCAAGGGCTCTCCCTGGTGAGGGGTAAAAACCAATTGATAAATGTGGTAAAAACTCCGAGTACTTTTTCATTAGGTTAAAATATTTTTATCCTTGTTTTGTACAGCTATTTAAAAAGAAATTCTCGAGGGATTTCCCTGGTTAAGCGTAAAATCAAAAGATAAACGTGGTAAAAACTCCGAGTACCGTTTTATTATCGTAAAATATTTCTATCCTTCTTTTGTTCGGTTATTTAAAAAAAAAAAATCTTAAGGGATCTTCCTGGTGAGAGATAAACCAATAAATAAAAGCGGTGAAATTTCCAAGTATTCTTTTATTAGGGTAAAATATTTTTATAATTGTTATATTTAACTATTCTAAAACTTTCGCTAGGGACTTCCCTGTTGACTGTTAAAACGAATAGATACAAACAGTAAAAACTCCCAGTGCTCTTTTATTAGGGTAAACATTTTCTATCCTGGTGTTATTTAGCTATTTTTCAAAAGAAACTTTCTCAAGGGACTTCTCTGATGTATAAGGTCCCTGGTCACTGTTAAAACCAATTGATAAAAGCGATAAAAACTCCAAATACTCTTTTATTAGGGTAAAATATCTTTATCTTTGTTTTATACAGCTATGTAAAAAAATTCCCAAAGGACCTCCCTGGTGAGTATTAAAATCAATGGATCAAAGTGGTAAAAACTGCGAGTACTCTTTTATTATCGTAAAATATTTTCATCCTTGTTTTGTTGAGCTGTTTTAAAAGACCGTTTCCAAGGTACCTCCCTGGTGAGGGGTGAAACCAAAAAATAAAAGCGGTAAAAACTCCCGAGTTCTTTTTCATAAGGGTAAAATATCTTTATCCTTGTTTTGCACAGCTATCTAAAAAAGAAATTCTCGAGGGACCTCCCTGTGAGGGGTAAAATGAATAGATAAAAGGGGTAAAAACTCCGAGTACTCCTTTATTATCGTAAAATAATTTTATCCTTTTTTGATTATTTAAAAAAAAAAAAAAAAAGTTTCTCAAGGGATCTCCCTGGTGAGGATTAAAACCAATCAATAAAAAGCTGTAAAATTTCACGGGTGCACTTTTATTAGGGTAAAATATTTTTTATCATTGTAATATTCAACTATTTTAAAACCTTTCTCAAGGGACTTCCCTGTTGACTGTTAAAACCAAAAACAAAAAAAAAAACTCTAAAAACTCAAGAGTGCTGTTTTATTAGGGTAAATTTTTTCTATTCTTGTGTTACTTAGCTATTTTAAAAACCTTTATCTAGAGACCTCCCTGGGGTATGAGGTCCCTGGTGAGTGTGAAAACCAAAGGATAAAAGTGGTTAAAAACTTCGAATACACTTTTATTGGGGTAAAATATTTTTATCCTTGTTTTGTACAGTTATTTAAAAAAAAAAAAAAAACAAAAAAAAAAAAAAAAAAAAAAAAAAACATTTCTTAAGGGATCTCACTTGTGAGGGATAAAACCAATAATTAAAAGCGGTAAAATTTCCAGGTGCTCTTTTATTAAGGTAAAATATTTTTATCGTTGTTATATTCATCTATTCTAAAACCTTTCTCAAGGGACTTCCCTGTTGACTGTTAAAACGAATAGATACAAACAGTAAAAACTCCCAGTGCTCTATCATTAAGGTAAAAAATTTTCTATCCCGATGTTTTTTAGCTATTTTTTAAAAGAACCTTTCTCAAGGGACCTCTCTGACGTATGAGGTCCCTGGTGAGTGTTAAAACCAATGGATAAAAGCGGTCTAAAAGCTATCTAAAAAGATGTTCTCGGGGGACCTCCCTGGTGAGGGGTAAAACCAATACATAAAAGTGGTAAAAAACTCTGAGCACTCTTTTATTATCGTAAAATATTATAATTCTTGTTTTGTTCATTTATTAAGAAAAATTCTCAAGGGATCTTCCTGGTGGGGGTTAAATCCAATAAATAAAAGGCGTTAAAATTTACGGGTGCACTTTTATTGGGGTAAAATATTTCTATCATTGTAATATTCAACTATTTTAAAAACCTTTCTCAAGGGACTTCACTGTTGACTGTAAAAAACCAAAAGTTAAAAAAACTGTAGAAAGTCAGAGTGCTGTTTTATTAGAGTAAAACTTTTCTATTCTGGTGTTATTTAGCTATTTTAAAAACCTTTCTCAAAGAGACCTCTCTAGGGTATGAGGTCCCTGGTGAATGTTAAAATCAATGGATAAAAGTGGTAAAAACTCCGAATACACTTTTATTAGGGTAAAATATTTTTATCCTTGTTTTGTACAGCTATATATATATATAAAAGAAAATCTAGAGGGAACTCTATGGTGAGCGTTAAAACCAATGAAACAAAGTGGTAAAAACTTCGTGACTCTTTTAGTATCGTAAAGTATTTTCGTCACTGTTTTATTTAGCTATCTTAAAAGACCTTTCTCGAGGGCCTTACCTGGTGAGGGGTAAAAGCAATAGATAAACGTAGTAAAAACTCCCAGTACTCTTTTATTAGGTTAAAATATTTCTATCCTTGTTTTGTACAGCTATTTAAAAAAGGAAATTCTCGAAGGTCCTCTCTGATGTGGCGCAAAACCAAAAGATAGACGTAGTAAAAACTCCGAGTACTTTTTTATTATTGTAAAATATTTCTACCCTTGTTTTTTTTTTTTTTTTTTTTTTTTTTTTTTTTTTTTGTTATTCTAAAAAGCATTTCTTAAGGGATCACCCTGGTGAGGGATAAAACAAATAAATAAAAGCGGTAAAATTTCCGGATGCTCTTTATTAGGGTAAAATATCTTTATCGTTGATAAATTCAACTATTCTAAAACCTTTCTCAAGGGACTTCCTTCTTGACTGTTCATACCAATAGATAAAAACGGTTAAAACTACCAGTGTTCTTTCATTAGGGTAAAAAATTTCTATCCTGGTGTTATTAAGCAATTCTTAAAAAGACCCCTTCTCAATGGACCTCTCCTACGTATGATGTCCCTGGTGAGTTTTATAACCAATGGATAAAAGCGGTAAAAACACCGAGTACTCTTTTATTAGGGTAAAATATCTTTATCCTTGTTTTGTACAGCTTTTTAAAAAAATCCCAAAGGACCTCCCTGGTGAGTGTTAAAACCAATGGATCAAAGTGGTAAAAATACGCATACTCTTTTATTATTGAAAACTATTTCTATCCTTGTTCTGTTCAGCTATATAAAGCGACCTTTCTCAAGACACCTTCCCGGTGAGGGGTAAAACCAATAGATAAAAGCGGTAAAAATCCAGAGCTCTTTTTTTATAAGGGTAAAAAATATATATATTTCCTTGTTCTGTACAACTATTTGAAAAAAAAAAAAAGGTTTAGAGGGACCTCCATGGTAAGCGTTAAACCCAATGGATAAAAGTGGTAAAACCTCCAAGTACCCTTTTATTATCGTAAAAAATTCTCATCCGTGATTTTTTAGCTATCTTAAAAGACCTTTCTCAAGGGACCCCCCCCCCCGGGTGAGAGGTAAAACCAATAGATAAAAGTGGTAAAAACTCCGAGTTCTCTTTTTTTATCTTAAAATGTTTTTATCCTTGTTTTAGTGAACTATTTTAAAAGACATTTCTAAAGGGACCTCCGTGATGAGGGGTAAAACTAATAGATAAAAGCTGTAAAAACTCCGAGTACTCTTTTATTAGGGTAAAATATCTTTATCCTTGTTTCGTACAGCTATTTTAAAAGAACTTTATTATCAAATCTCCCTGGTGAGAGGGTCATACCAATAGATAAAAGCAGTAGAAACTCCAAGCACTCTTTTATTAGCGTAAATATTTTCATCCTTGATTTATACAGCTATTTAAAAAGAAATTATCAAGGGACCTCCATGGTTTGTGTTAAAACCAATAGATAAAAGTGGTAAAAACTCCGAGTACTCTTTTGTTATCTTAAAATGTTTTCATCCTTGTTTTAGTGAGCTATCTTAAAAGACATTTCTAAAGGGACCTACGTGATAAGGGGTAAAACTAATAGATAAAAGCTTTAAAAACTCCGAGTACTCTTTTATTAGGGTAAAATATCTTTATCCTTGTTTTTTTACAGCTATTTTAAAAGAACTTTATCATGAAATCTCCCTGGTGAGAGGGTAAAACCAATAGATCAAAGCAGTAGAAACTCCAAGCGCTATTTTATTAGCATAAATATTTTCATCGTTGATTTATACAGCTATTTAAAAAGAAATTCTCAAGGGACCTCTATGGTGTGTGTTAAAACCAATAGATAAAAGTGGTAAAAACTCTGCGTACTCTTTTGTTATCCTAAAATGTTTTCATCCTTATTTTAGTAAGCTATGTGTAAAAGACCTTTCTCGAGGGACCTCCGTGGTGAGGGGTAAAACCGATAGATAAATGCTGTAAAAATTTCTAGTACTCTTTTATTAGGGTAAAATATCTTTATCCTTATTTTGTACAGCTATCTAAAAAGGAATTCTCGAGGAACCTCCCTGGTGAGGCCTAAAACCAATAGATAAAAGCAGTTAAAACCTTTCTTAAGGGACTTCCCAGTCGACTGTTAAGACCAATAGATAAAAACGGTAAAAATCCGAGTGCTCTTTTCTTAGAGTAAATTATTTATATCCTGGTGTTGTTCAGCTATTCAACAAAAAAAAAAAAAAAAAAAAAAAAAAAAAAAATTTCTAATGGGACCTCGGTAAAAAGCGGTTTGACAAACGTAACTAAAAACTGATCATTAACTGGATTAAAAGAACATATATGTGACATGGTAAATTCAAAGAATAGTTAGTTAAATATGAAGGCAAACTTAATGAAGTTTTCATGAGAACTAAATACAGGAGACAAAATAAACTCAAAATCGGGTTAGCAAAATATAAACACCCACCTTACTGAAATTTTCATAAGAAAGACTTACACGAGGCAAAGCAAATTCAGAGCATGGTTAAAAAAATATACCACAATCTTGATGAAATGTTCATATGAAACACATACACGCAATTTAACAAATTCAAAGCATAGTTTGACGGATATAAACAAAATCTACTGGTTACAACAATTTAATGACAAATACATATATAAGATACAGCAAATTCAAAGCATGGTGAGAGAAATGTAAACAACACTTTAAACAGGATAAACCAGGATAAGACAAATATAAACAAAAACTTACCGTTGCTGCAATTTTCAAGACAATACCTACACAAGATAAAGCAATTTCAATGCATGGTTGAAGAGATATGAACAATTTCTCATATAAAAAGTTTGGATTATAAATAGGAGATAAAGCGAAAAGAAACTGCATGGTCGGACCAATGAAATCAAAATCTAATTATAATTTGGATGGGAAACACACACAGGAGACAAAGCAAATTCAAAACATGGTTAGTGACATATAAACAAAACTTACTAAAGTTTTGAAAAGATATTACGCAAGATATAGAACGTATTCAAAGCATGGTTAGAGAAATATAAACAAAATTTCTGAGCTTTTCATGAGACATACATACACTGGAGAAAGCACAGCCAAAGCATGGTAAGACAAATAGATTTATAAAACTTACAGAAATTTTCATGAGAAATATTCTCCCGACAATATGCAAATTCAATGCATGGTTAAAGAAATATATGCAAAAGTCTACTAAAATGCTCATTAGAAATACATTCACCAGATAAAGCGAATTCAAATCATGGTTAATGACTAATGAACAGAAACTTACTACAATATATATAATACAATATATTCATGAAAAATACATACACACATTAACGCAAATTCAAAATATGGTTAGAGAGACATATACAAAATACATACCAAAACCTTGATGAGAAAATAAACATTAGAGAAAGCATATCCACAGGATGTTAAGATGAATATAAACAAACAACAAGAATAATTTGGATGAGAAATAAAAAACCCACATAAAGCAAACTCGAAACAAGCTAAAGAAATATCTGTAAGGACAAATCTTTGCTTAAATTTGGATTAGAAATACATATCCAAGATCAATCTAATTCAAAACCTAAATATATCTATAGACAAAACCTTGTTGCAATTTTCATGAGACATGCATGTACACAAGATAGAAACCATGGTTGACAAATATTAACAAAAGCTTACTAATTTTTCATCAGAAACATGTAAGATAAGCAAATTCAAAGAATGGTTAGTGATTTATAAACATAAACTGATTGAAGATTTGGTGAGGAATAACTGCAAAAGATTAGTTAAATTCGGACTATGGTTAAACAAATATCAACTGCATCTTTGATCATAAATACATATCCCAAAAAAAGCGACATCAAAGCTTGGTTAGAGAATAACAAACGAAAACTTATAGAATTTTCATGAAAATAAATTCATTGCAAAAAAAAATCCTAGCATGGCAACAAAAATACAGACTACATGTCAATCAAATTTTTGTGAGATATATACATACTCGAGACAAAGCAATTTTAAAGCATGGTTAAAATGTAAAACAAAAACTAGTGGCAATTTCGATGACAAATACAAGCAGGTAATAAAGCAAATTCAAGGCATGGATTTATTTGTGAAAGCTTGAAACCATTCTTGTCAGAATTCCTTCCTGGTCTAAGAAGTTTTGATGATTTCATCCTATCAAAGAAAAACTATGGTTTCATCCTACCAAAGGAAAACTGTATGAGAAATTTAACCCACAATTCATATACTAAGATATATTCATGAGAAATACGTACACTAATAAAAGCAAATTTTAAAATATGGTTAAACAGACATAAACAAAATACATACCAAAACCTTGATGAGAAAATAAACATTAATCAAAGCATATTCACAGGATGGTAAGATGAATATTAACAAAAACAATAAGACAAATATGAACTGCAATTTTGATGATAAATATATGCACAACATAAAGCAACTTCTAAGCATGGCCAGAGAATTACAAACGAAAAAATGCTAGAAATTTTCATGAGAAATAAATTTATGACAAAACAAATTCCTAGCATGGCAAGAAAAATACAGACTACAACTCAATCAAATTTTTGACACATACATACTCTAGACAAAGCAATTTTAAAGCATGCTTAGAATGTAAAACAAAAACTAATTGCAATTTTGATGACACATACATACAGGTGATAAAGCAAATTCAAAGCATGGATTTACATGTGAAAGCTTGAAACCATTCCTGACAGAATTCCTTCCTGGTCTAAGGAGTTGTGTTAAGAATAGTTTCACCCTACCAATGAAAAACTAAATGATAAATTTAACCCAGCTCTTTCCTCAAGCTATGGACACATGAAATCATCCATTTTCACATCTGAAGAAAAAAAAAGTTGTCTGAATGGTGTTTTCATTGCATTTAATGATATTTCAGTTGGCTTTCTTAGGTTTCACCAATAGAAGGCTTTCATCCTAACAAAAGATTTTCTCAAGGAACCCCCTGGTGAGGGGTAAAACCAATAGATAAAAGTGGTAAAAACTCCGAGTACTCTTTTATTATCTTAAAATGTTTTCATCCTTCTTTTAGAGAGCTATTTTAAAAGACATTTCTAAAGGGACCTCCGTGGTGAGGGGTAAAACTGATAGATAAAAGCTTTAAAAACTCCGAGTACTCTTTTATTAGGGTAAAATATCTTCATCTTTGTTTCGTACAGCTATTTTAAAAGAACTTTATCATGAAATCTCCCTGGTGAGAGGCTAAAACCAATAGATAAAAGCAGTAGAAACTCCAAGCACTCTTTTATTAGCGTAAATATTTTCATCCTTGATTTTTACAGCTATTTAAAAAGAAATTCTCAAGGGACCTCCATGGTTTGTGTTGAAACCAACAGATAAAGTGGTAAAAACTCCGCGTACTCTTTCGTTATCTTAAAATGGTTTCATCCTTGCTTTAATGAGCTATTTTAAAAGACATTTCTAAACGGACCTCCGTGGTGAAGGGTAAAACTGATAGATAAAAGCTTCAAAAACTCCGACTACTCTTTTATTAGGGTAAAATATTATTATCCTTGTTTTGTACAGCTATTTTAAAAGAACTTTATCATGAAATCTCCCTGGTGAGAGGCTAAAACCAATAGATAAAAGTAGTAGAAACTCCAAGCACTCTTTCATTAGCGTAAATATTTTCATCCTTGATTTATACAGCTATTTAAAAAGAAATTATCAAAAGACCTCCATGGTGTGTGTTAAAACCAATAGATAAAAGTGGTAAAAACTCCGCGTACTCTTTTGTTATCTTAAAATGTTTTTATCATTGTTTTAGTGAGCTATTTTAAAAAGCACTTCTAAAGGGACCTCCGTGATGAGGGGTAAAACTGATAGATAAAAGCTGTAAAAACTCCGAGTACTCTTTTATTAGGGTAAAATATCTTTATCCTTGTTTTCTACAGGTATTTTAAAAGAACTTTATCATGAAATCTCCCTGGTGAGAGGGTCAAACCAATAAATAAAAGCAGTAGAAACTCCAAGCACTCTTTTATTAGCATAAATATTTTCATCCTTGTTTTAGTGAGCTATGCGCAAAAGACCTTTCTCAAGGGACCTCCGTGATGAGGGAGGTAAAACTGATAGATAAAAGCTGTAAAAACGTCGAGTACTCTTTTATTAGGGTAAAATACCTTTATCCTTATTTTGTACAGCTATCTAAAAAGAAATTCTCGAGGAACCTCCCTGGTGAGGCCTATAACCAATAGATAAAAGCGGTAAAAACGGTAAAAATCCGAGTGCTTTTTTCTTAGAGTAAGTTATTTATATCCTGGTGTTATTCAGCTATTTAAAAAAAAAAAAAAAACTTTCTCAAGGGACCTCGGTAAAAAGCGGTTAGATAAACGTAACTAAAAACTGATCATTAACTGGATTAAAAGAACATATATGTGACATAGTAAATTCAAAGAATAGTTAGTTAAATATATAGACAAACTTAATGAAGTTTTCATGATAACTAAATACAGTAGACAAAATAAACTCAAAATGGGGTTAGCAAAATATAAACACCCACCTTACTGAAATTTTCATAAGAAAGACTTACACGAGGCAAAGCAAATTCAGAGCATGGTTAGTAAAATATACCACAATCTTGAGGAAATGTTCATATGAAACACAGCTTGAAGGCTTTCATCCTAACAAAAGATTTTCTCAAGGAACCCACTGGTGAGGGGTAAAACCAATAGATAAAAGTGGTAAAAACTCCGAGTACTCTTTTATTATCTTAAAATGTTTTCATCCTTTTTTTAGAGAGCTATTTTAAAAGACATTTCTAAAGGGACCTCTGTGGTGAGGGATAAAACTGATAGATAAAAGCTTTAAAAACTCCGAGTACTCTTTTATTAGGGTAAAATACCTTTATCCTTATTTTGTACAGCTATCTAAAAAGAAAATCTCGAGGAACCTCCCTGGTGAGGCCTATAACCAATAGATAAAAGCGGTAAAAACGGTAAAAATCCGAGTGCTTTTTTCCTTAGAGTAAGTTATATATATCCTGTTGTTATTCAGCTATTTAAAAAAAAAAAAAAACTTTCTAAAGGGACCTCGGTAAAAAGCGGTTAGATAAACGTAACTAAAAACTGATCATTAACTGGATTAAAAGAACATATATGTGACATGGTAAATTCAAAGAATAGTTAGTTAAATATAGAGACAAACTTAATGAAGTTTTCATGATAACTAAATACAGTAGACAAAATAAACTCAAAATGGGGTTAGCAAAATATAAACACCCACCTTACTGAAATTTTCATAAGAAAGACTTACACGAGGCAAAGCAAATTCAGAGCATGGTTAGTAAAATGTACCACAATCATGATGAAATGTTCATATGAAACACAGCTTGAAGGGTTTCATCCTAACAAAAGATTTTCTCAAGGAACCCCCTGGTGAGGGGTAAAACCAATAGATAAAAGTGGTAAAAACTCCGCGTACTCTTTTATTATCTTAAAATGTTTTCATCCTTTTTTGAGAGAGCTATTTTAAAAGACATTTCTAAAGGGACCTCCGTGGTGAGGGGCAAAACTGATAGATAAAAGCTTTAAAAACTCCGAGTACTCTTTTATTAGGGTAAAATATCTTTATCCTTGTTTCGTACAGCTATTTTAAAAGAACTTTATCATGAAATCTCCCTCGTGATAGGCTAAAACCAATAGATAAAAGCAGTAGAAACTCCAAGCACTCTTTTATTAGCGTAAATATTTTCATCCTTGATTTTTACAGCTATCTAAAAAGAAATTATCAAGGGACCTCCATGGTGTGTGTTAAAACCAATAGATAAAAGTGGTAAAAACTCCGAGTACTCTTTTGTTATCTTAAAATGGTTTCATCCTTGCTTTAATGAGCCATTTTAAAAGACATTTCTAAACCTACCTCCGTGGTGAACGATAAAACTGATAGATAAAAGCTTCAAAAACTCCGATTACTCTTTTATTAGGATAAAATATTTTCATCCTTGTTTTGTACAGCTATTTTAAAAGAACTTTATCATGAAATTCACCTGGTGAGAGGGTAAAACCAATAGATAAAAGTAGAAGAAACTCCAAGCACTCTTTTATTAGCGTAAATATTTTCATCCTTGATTTATACAGCTATTTAAAAAGAAATTATCAAGGGACCTCCATGGTGTGTGTTAAAACCAATAGATAAAAGTGGTAAAAACTCCGAGTACTCTTTTGTTATCTTAAAATGTTTTTATCATTGTTTTTGTCAACTATTTTAAAAAGCATTTCTAAAGGGACCTCCGTGATGAGGGGTAAAACTGACAGATAAAAGCTTTAAAAACTCCGAGTACTCTTTTATTAGGGTAAAATATCTTTATCCTTGTTTTCTACAGGTATTTTAAAAGAACTTTATCATGAAATCTCCCTGATGAGAGAGTCAAACCAATAAATAAAAGCAGTAGAAACTCCAAGCACTCTTTTATTAGCATAAATATTTTCATCCTTGATTTATACAGCTATTTCAAAAGAAATTCTCAAGGGACCTCCATGTTGTATGTTAAAATGAATAGAAAAACTCCGCGTAATCTTTTGTTACCTTAAAATGTTTTCATCTTTGTTTTAGTGAGCTAAGCGTAAAAGACCTTTCTCAAGGGACCTCCGTGATGAGGTAGGTAAATTTTGTACAGCTATCTAAAAAGAAATTCTCGAGGAACCTCCCTGGTGAGGCCTAAAACCAATAGATAAAAGCGGTAAAAATCCGAGTGCTTTTTTCTTAGAGTAAGTTATATATATCCTGGTGTTATTCAGCTATTTAGAAAAAAAAACTTTTCTCAAGGGACCTCGGTAAAAAGCGGTTAGATAAACGTAACTAAAAACTGATCATAAACTGGATTAAAAGAACATATATGTGACATGGTAAATTCAAAGAATAGTTAGTTAAATATAGAGACAAACTTAATCAAGTTTTCATGAGAACTAAATACAGGAGACAAAATAAACTCAAAACGGGGTTAGCAAAATATAAACACCCACCTTACTGAAATTTTCATAAGAAAAACTTACACGAGGCAAAGCAAATTCAGAGCATGGTTAGTAAAATATACCACAATCTTGATGAAATGTTCATATGAAACACATACACGCAATTTAACAAATTCAAAGCATAGTTAGACGGGTATAAATAAAATCTACTGGTTACAACAATTTTAATGACAAATACATATATAAGATACAGCAAATTCAAAGCATGGTGAGAGAAATGTAAACAACACTTTAAACAGCGTAAACCAGGATAAGACAAATATAAACAAAAACTTACAGCTGCTGCAATTTTCAAGAGAATACCTACACAAGATAAAGCAATTTCAATGCATGGTTGAAGAGATATGAACAATTTCTCTATGAAAAGTTTGGATTATAAATACGAGATAAAGCTAAAAAAAACTGCATGGTCGGACCAATGAAATCAAAATCTAATCATAAGTTGAATGGGAAACACACACAGGAGACAAAGCAAATTCAAAACATGGTTAGTGACATATAAACAAAACTTACTAAAGTTTTGAAAAGATATTACGCAAGATATAAAACGTATTCAAAGCATGGTTAGAGAAATATAAACAAAATTTCTTAGCTTTTCATGAGAAATACATACATTGGACAAAGCACAGCCAAAGCATGGTGAGACAAATAGATTTATAAAACTTACAGAAATTTTCATAAGAAATATTCTCCCGAGAATAAGTAAATTCAATGCATGGTTAGAGAAATGTATGCGAAAGCCTACTAAAGTGCTCATTAGAAATACATTCACGAGATAAAGTGAATTCAAATCATGGTTAGTGACTAACGAACAGAAACTGACTACAATATATATACTACAATATATTCATGAGAAATACATACACACATTAACGCAAATTCAAAATATGGTTAGAGAGACATAAACAAAATACATACCAAAACCTTACTGAGAAAATAAACATTAGAGAAAACATATCCACAGGATGTTAAGATGAATATAAACAAAAGACAAGAATAATTCGGATGAGAAATAAAAACCCCACATAAAGCAAACTCGAAACAAGCTAAAGAAATATCTGTAAGGACAAATCTTTGCTTAAATTTGGATTAGAAATGCATATCCAAGATAAAGCTAGTTCAAAACATAGATATATCTATAGACAAAACCTAATTGCAATTTTCATGAGACATGCATGTACACAAGATAGAAACGGTGGTTGAGAAATATTAACAAAAGCTTACTAATTTTTCATAAGAAACATGTAAGATAAAGCAAATTTATAGCATGGTTAGTGATTTATAAACATAAACTAATTGAAGATGTGGTGAGGAATAACTGCAAAATATTGGTTAAATTCGGACTGTGGTTAAACAAATATCAACTGCATCTTTGATCATAAATACATATCCCCAAAAAAGCGACATCAAAGCTTGGTTAGAGAATAACAAACGACAACTTATAGAATTTTTATGAAAAATAAATTCATGGCAAAAAAAAGTTCCTAGCATGGCAAGAAAAATACAGAGTACATGTCAATCAAATTTTTGTGAGATAAATACATACTCGAGACAAAGCAATTTTAAAGCATTCTTAGAATGTAAAACAAAAACCAATTGCAATTTCGATGACAAAAACATACAGGTAATAAAGCAAATTCAAGGCATGGATTTACTTGTGAAAGCTTGAAACCATTC
This sequence comes from Tridacna gigas, assembly GCA_945859785.2. Classification (NCBI taxonomy): domain Eukaryota; kingdom Metazoa; phylum Mollusca; class Bivalvia; order Cardiida; family Cardiidae; genus Tridacna; species Tridacna gigas. Next base: position 17,415,483 of record OX244037.2, on the reverse strand, counting down.
TTGTCAGAATTCCTTCCTGGTCTAAGGAATTGTGATGAGAATGGTTTCATCCTACCAAAGAAAAACTATGGTTTCATCCTATTAAAGGAAAACTATATGAGAAATTTAACCCACAATACACATACTAAGATATATTCATGAGAAATACGTACACTGATTAAAGCAAATTTTAAAATATGGTTAGAGAGACATAAACAAAATACATACCAGAACCTTGATGAGAAAATAAACATTAATCAAAGCATATTCACAGGATGGTAAGATGAATATAAAGAAAAGAAATAAGACAAATATGAACTGCAATTTTGATTATAAATATATGCACAACATAAAGCAACTTCTAAGCATGGCCAGACAATTACAAACGAAAATATGCTAGAAATTTTCATGAGAAATAAATTTATGACAAAACAAATTCCTAGCATGGCAAGAAAAATACAGACTACAACTCAATAAAATTAAATTTTTTGACACATACATACTCTAGACAAAGCAATTTTAAAGCATTGTTAGAATGTAAAACAAAAACTAATTGCAATTTTGATGACACATACATACAGGTGATAAAGCAAATTCAAAACATGGATTTACATGTGAAAACTTGAAACCATTCCTGACAGAATTCCTTCCTGGTCTAAGGAGTTGTGTTAAGAATGGTTTCACCCTACCAATGAAAAACTAAATGATTAAATTAACCCACTTCTTTCCTCAAGCTATGGACACATGAAATCATCCATTTTGACATCTGAAGAAAAAAAAACGTTGTTTGAATGGTGTTTTCATTGAATTTAATGATATTTCAGTTGGCTTTCTTAGGTTTCACCAGTAGAAGGCTTTCATCCTAACAAAAGATTTTCTCAAGGGACCCCCGGGTGAGGGGTAAAACCAATAGATAAAAGTGGTAAAAACTCCGAGTACTCTTTTATTATCTTAAAATGTTTTCATCCTTGTTTTAGTGAGCTATTTTAAAAGACATTTCTAAAGGGACCTCCGTGGTGAGGGGTAAAACTGATAGATAAAAGCTTTAAAAACTCTGAGTACTCTTTTATTAGGGTAAAAAATCTTTATCCTTGTTTCGTACAACTATTTTAAAAGAACTTTATCATCAAATCTCCCTGGTAAGAGGGTCAAACCAACAGATAAAAGCAGTAGAAACTCCAAGCACTCTTTTATTTGCATAAATATTTTCGTCCTTGATCTATACAGCTATTTAAAAAGAAATTCTCAAGGGACATCCATGGTGTGTGTTAAAACCAATAGATAAAAGTGGTAAAAATTCCGCGTACTCTTTCGTTATCTTAAAATGTTTTCATCCTTGTCTTAGTGAGCTATTTTAAAAGACATTTCTAAAGGGACCTCCGTCGTGAAGGGCAAAAGTGATAGATAAAATGTTTAAAAACTCCGAGTACTCTTTTATTAGGGTAAAATATCTTTATCCTTTTTTTTGTACAGCTATTTTAAAAGAACTTTATAATGAAATCTCCCGGTGAGAGGGTAAAACCAATAGATAAAAGCAGTAAAAACTCCAAGCACTCGTTTATTAGCGTAAATATTTTCATCCTTGATTTATACAGCTATTTGAAAAGAAATTATTAAGGGACCTCCATGGTGTGTGTTAAAACCAATAGATAAAAGTGGTAAAAACTCCGCGTACTCTTTTGTTATCTTAAAATGTTTTCATTCTTGCCTTAGTGAGCTATTTTAAAAGACATTTCTAAAGGGACCTCCGTGATGAGGGGCAAAATTGATAGATAAAAGGTTTAAAAACTCCGAGTACTCTTTTATTAGGGTAAAATATCTTTATCCTTGTTTTCTACAGCTATTTTAAAAGAACTTTATCATGAAATCTCCCTGGTGAGAGGGTCAAACCAATAGATAAAGCAGTAGAAACTCCAAGCACTCTTTTATCAGCGTAAATATTTTCATCCTTGATTTATACAGCTATTTAAAAAGAAATTCTCAAGGGACCTCCATGGTGTATGTTAAAACCAATAGATAAAAGTGGTAAACAAACCGCGTACTCTTTTGTTACCTTAAAATGTTTTCATCCTTGTCTTAGTGAGCTATGTGTAAAAGACCTTTCTCAAGGGACCTCCGTAGTGAGGGAGGTAAAACTTACAGATAAAAGCTGTAAAAACTTCGAGTACTCTTCTATTACGGTATAATACCTTTATCCTTATTTTGTACAGCTATCTAAAAAGAAATTCTAGAGGAACCTCCCTGGTGAGGTCTCAAAGCAATAGATAAAAGCGGTAAAAACTTTTCTCAAGGGACTTCCCGGTCGACTGTTAAGACCAATAGATAAAAACGGTAAAAATCCGAGTGGTCTTTTCTTAGACTAAGTTATTTCTATCCTGGTGTTATTCAGCTATTTTAAAAACAAAACTTTCTCAAGGGACCTTGGTAAAAAGCGGTTAGACAAACGTAACTAAAAACTGATCATTAACTGTATTAGAAGCACATATATGTGACATGGTAAATTCAAAGAATAGTTAGTTAAATATAAAGACAAACTTAATGAAGTTTTCATGAGAACTAAATACAGGAGACAAAATAAACTCAAAATGGGGTTAGCAAAATATAAACACCCACCTTACTGAAATTTTCATAAGAAAGACTTACACGAGGCAAAGCAAATTCAGAGCATGGTTAGTAAAATATACCAAAATCTTGATGAAATGTTCCTATGAAACACATACACGCAATTTAACAAATTCAAAGCATAGATAGACGGATATAAACAAAATCTACTGGTTACAACAATTTTAATGACAAATACATATATAAGATACAGCAAATTCAAAGCATGGTGAGAGAAATGTAAACAACATTTTTAAACAAGGTAAACCAGGATAAGACAAATATGAACAAAAACTTACCGCTACTGCAATTTTCAAGAGAATACCTGTACAAGATAAAGCAATTTCAATGCATGGTTGAAGAGATATGAACAATTTCTCATATGAAAAGTTCGGATTATAAATATGAGATAAAGCTAAAAAAACTGCATGGTCGGACCAATGAAATGAACATCTAATCATAATTTGGATGGGAAACACACACAGGAGACAAAGCAAATTCAAAACATGGTTAGTGACATATAAACAAAACTTACTAAAGTTTTGAAAAGATATTACGCAAGATATAAAACGTATACAAAGCATGGTTAGAGAAATATAAACAAAATTTCTGAGCTTCTCATGAGAAATACATACAATGGAGAAAGAACAGCCAAAGCATGGTAAGACAAATAGATTTATAAAACTTACAGAAATGTTCATAAGAAATATTCTCCCGAGAATAAGCAAATTCAATGCATGGTTAGAGAAATGTATGCAAAAGCCTACTAAAATGCCCATTAGAAATACATTCACAAGATAAAGCGAATTCAAATCATGGTTAGTGACTAATGAACAGAAACTGACTACAATATATATACTACAATATATTCATGAGAAATACATACACACATTAACGCAAATTCAAAATATGGTTAGACAGACATAAACAAAATACATACCAAAACCCTGATGAGAAAATAAACATTAGAGAAAGCATATCCACAGGATATTAAGATAAGTATAAACAACAGACAAGAATAATTTGGATGAGAAATTAAAGCCCTATATAAAGCAAACTCGAAACAAACTAAAGAAATATCTGTAAGGACAAATCTTTGCTTAAATTTGGATTAGAAATACATATCCAAGATCAAGCTAGTTCAAAACATAGACATATCTATAGACAAAACCTAATTGCAATTTTCATGAGACATGTATGTACACAAGATAGAAACCATGGTTGACAAATATGAACAAAAGCTTACTTATTTTTCATAAGAAACATGTAAGATAAAGCAAATTTAAAGCATGGTTAGTGATTTATAAATATAAACTAATTGAAGATTTGGTGAGGAATAACTGCAAAAGATTAGTTAAATTCGGGCTATGGTTAAACAAATATCAACTACATCTTTGATGATAAATACATACCCCCAAAAATGCGACATCAAAGCTTGGTTAGAGAATAACAAACGAAAACTTATAGAATTTTCATGAAAAATAAATTCATGGCAAAAAAAAGTTCCTAGCATGGCAAGAAAAATACAGACTACATGTCAATCAAATTTTTGTGAGATAAAAACATACTCGAGACACAACAATTTTAACGTATGGTTAAAATGTTAAACAACAACTAGTGGCAATTTCGATGACAAATACATACAGGTAATAAAGCGAATTCAAGGCATGGATTTACTTGTGAAAGCTTGAAACCATTCTTGTCAGAATTCCTTCCTGGTCTAAGGAGTTGTGGTAAGAATGGTTTCATCCTACCAAACAAAAACTATGGTTTCATCCTACCAAAGGAAAACTATATGAGAAATTTAACCCACAATACATATACTAAGATATATTCATGAGAAATACGTACACTGATTAAAGCAAATTTTAAAATATGGTTAGAGAGACATAAACAAAATACATACCAAAACCTTGATGAGAAAATAAACATTAATCAAAGCATATTCACAGGATGGTAAGATGAATATAAACAAAAAAAATAAGACAAATATGAACTGCAATTTTGATGATAAATATATGCACAACATAAAGCAACTTCTAAGCATGGCCAGAGAATTACAAACGAAATAATGCTAGAAATTTTCATGAGAAATGAATTTATGACAAAACAAATTCCTAGCGTGGCAAGAAAAATATAAACTACAACTCAATCAAATTTTTGACACATACATACTCTAGACAAAGCAATTTTAAAGCATTCTTAGAATGTAAAACAAAAACTAATTGCAATTTTGATGACACGTCCATACCGGTCATAAAGCAAATTCAAAGCATGGATTTACATGTAAAAGCTTGAAACCATTCCTGACAGAATTCCTTCCTGGTCTAAGGAGTTTTGTTAAGAATAGTTTCACCCTGCCAATGAAAACCTAAATAATAAATTTAACCCAACTCTTTCCTCAAGCTATGGACACATGTGTCATCCATTTTGACATATGAAGAAAAAAAAAAAACGTTTTAGCGAGCTATTTTAAAAGACATTTCTAAAGGGACCTCCGTGGTGAGGGGTAAAACTGATAGATAAAAGCTTTAAAAACTCCGAGTACTCTTTTATTAGGGTAGAAAATCTGTATCCTTGTTTCGTACAGCTATTTTAAAAGAACTTTATCATGAAATCTCCCTGGTGAGAGGGTCAAACCAATAGATAAAAGCAGTAGAAACTCCAAGCCCTCTTTTATTAGCGTAAATATTTTCATCCTTGATTTATACAGCTTTTTAAAAAGAAATTCTCAAGGGACCTCCATGGTGTATGTTAAAACCAATAGATAAAAGTGGTAAACACACCGCGTACTCTTTTGTTACCTTAAAATGTTTTCATCCTTGTTTTAGTGAGCTATATGTAAAAGACCTTTCTCAAGGGACCTCCGTGGTGAGGGAGGTAAAACTTACATATAAAAGCTGTAAAAAACTTCGAATACTCTTTTATTACGGTATAATACCTTTATCCTTATTTTGTACAGCAATCTAAAAAGAAATTCTAGAGGAACCTCCCCGGTGAGGCCTAAAACCAATAGATAAAAGCGGTAAAAACTTTTCTCAAGGGACTTCCCAGTCGACTGTCAAGACCAATAGATAAAAACGTTAAAAATCCGAGTGGTCTTTTCTTAGACTAAGTTATTTATATCCTGGTGTTATTCAGCTATTTAAAAAAAAAAAAAAAAACTTTCTCAAGGGACCTTGGTTAAAAGCGGTTAGACAAACGTAACTAAAAACTGATCATTAACTGGATTAGAAGCACATATATGTCACAAGGTAAATTCAAAGAATAGTTAGTTAAATATAAAGACAAACTTAATGAACTTTTCATGAGAACTAAATACAGGAGACAAAATAAACTCAAAATGGGGTAAGCAAAATATAAACACCCACCTTACTGAAATTTTCATAAGAAAGACTTAGACGAGGCAAAGCAAATTCAGAGCATGGTTAGTAAAATATACCACAATCTTGATGAAATGTTCCTATAAAACACATACACGCAATTCAACAAATTCAAAGCATAGTTAGACGGATATAAATAAAATCTACTGGTTACAACAATTTTAATGACAAATACATATATAAGATACAGCAAATTCAAAGCATGGTGAGAGAAATATGTAAACAACATTTTTAAACAGGGTAAACCAGGATAAGACAAATATGAACAAAAAACTTACCGTTGCTGCAATTTTCAAGAGAATACCTAAACAAGATAAAGCAATTTCAATGCATGGTTGAAGAGATATGAACAATTTCTCATATGAAAAGTTTGGATTATAAATATGAGATAAAGCTAAAAAAAACTGCATGGTCGGACCAATGAAATCAAAATCTAATCATAATTTGGATGGGAAACACACACAGGAGACAAAGCAAATTCAAAACATGGTTAGTGACATATAAACAAAACTTACTAAAGTTTTGAAAAGATATTACGCAAGATATAAAACGTATTCAAAGCATGGTTAGAGAAATATAAACAAAATTTCTGAGCTTTTCATGAGAAATGCATACACTGGAGAAAGCAAAGCCAAAGCATGGTAAGACAAATACAGTAAAACCCCTCTATTAAGACCACCCGTGGTACTTTTGAAAATTGGTCTTATTAGCGGGGTGGTTTGATTTCCGGGTTTCACCCACCTAGATTTTTAATCAAACCCAGACTATGTACAGACTTATGTAGATTTAAATTATATTCCAAGTAATGTATACATATTTTAGTCGGAGAAGCCTATGCCCACACATTTAAATGACAACAAGAAAATTTTCATGTTTATTGAAAAGTTAATATGTGCTTGAATTTTTATGAATAAATTCACATGGCAGTGAATGTCCATTCATAATTGCCTATTTAAACTCTTACAGCAAGATATGCACATTAACCAAGAATCTGAACTTAAAGACTACATAATTTAATGTTACTGATAGAACTCGTCAAATTCCCCGTTTTAATATGCTTTTTTTTTATCTTGTGGAGTCTCAAGAACTCCTACTCCACGTGCTCATTTTCATTTTTAAACAAAGAATTTTGAATATTATTGAAGAGCCTGACGTTTTTTTTTTTTTTTTTTTTTCCATTTTGATTCGAGTTGAATGTTTGAACAGTCCTACTAATCGTCGATCTCAAAGTTGAAGTGTTCACCTGTTCAAAAATCGCATATTCTCTACGATATAAGTATGGCTTTAATGTGTAACAAAAACCAAATAATTATCCCATCCCGATCGCTAGATATTAATCCAAGCGTCTCAAATTACAAAACCTAGATGTACAAAACAAATCGTAATTACTCGGATGTCGACATGTTTTTCACCCGGGTCAGCAATGTGTGATAAATGCCTGATTACCGAATAAAAGCGGAATTAATTATCATCAATTCATTGGTCATTTGATTATGTAAGGTAACACCTTGATCACTTTACACGATTGTGTTACTGTAGTCAACAAATAAACAAAAGATCGCTAATTGATTGTCAACTCCATCGGACCCAAGAATATTCGTACATGAAGCACGGCCTCCAGTTCGCGATTATGGACGCGTGAAAATTAGCTGGTCGTTAAAAAACAATGTGAAAATCAGTGGTCGTTTCATGGGGTTAAAATCTGTTGGTAATTACTGATTGGTACTGAAAATGGTAGTCGTAATTTCGGAATAGCGGGGTGCCCGTATTTCCGGGGTCGTGGTCATTGATTATGAAGAAGAAAAAATTCCGTTCTGACAAAAATTGTTCGTAATAGCGGGTTGCTCGTATTACCGGGGTGGTCGTGAGGAGAGGTTTTACTGTAGATTTATAAAACTTACAGAAATGTTCATAAGAAATATTCTCCCGAGAATAAGCAAATTCAATGCATGGTTAGAGAAATGTATGCAAAAGCCTACTAAAATGCTCATTAGAAATACCTTCAGAAGATAAAGCGAATTCAAATCATGGTTAGTGACTAATGAACAGAAACTTACTACAATATATATACTACAATATATTCATGAGAAATACATACACACATTAAAGCAAATTCAAAATATGGTTAGAGAGACATAAACAAAATACATACCAAAACCTTACTGACAAAATAAACATTAGAGAAAGCATATCCACAGGATGTTAACATGAATATAAACAAAAGACAAGAATAATTTGGATGAGAAATAAAAACCCCACATAAAGCAAACTCGAAACAAACTAAAGAAATATCTGTAAGGACAAATCTTTGCTTAAATTTGGATTAGAAATACATATCCAAGATCAAGCTAGTTCAAAACATAGATATATCTATAGACAAAACCTTATTGCAATTTTCATGAGACATGCATGTACACAAGATGGAAACCATGGTTGACAAATATGAACAAAAGCTTACTAATTTTTCATAAGAAACATGTAAGATAAGCAAATTCAAAGCATGGTTAGTGATTTATAAACATAAACTAATTGAAGATTTGGTGAGGAATAACTGCAAAAGATTAGTTAAATTCGGGATGTGGTTAAACAAATATCAACTGCATCTTTGATGATAAATACATACCCCCAAAAAAAGCGACATCAAAGCTTGGTTAGACAATAACAAACGAAAACTTATAGAATTTTCATGAAAAATAAATTCATGGCAAAAAAAAGGTCCCTAGCATGGCAAGAAAAATACAGACTTCATGTCAATCAAATTTTTCGTGAGATCAATACATACTCGAGATAAAGCAATTTTAAAGCATGGTTAAAATGTAAAACTAAAACTAGTGCAAATTTCGATGACAAATACATACAGGTAATAAAGCAAATTCAAGGCATGGATTTACCTGTGAAAGCTTGAAACCATTCTTGTCAGAATTCCTTCCTGGTCTAAGGAGTTGTGATGAGAATGGTTTCATCCTACCAAAGAAAAACTATGGTTTCATCCTACCCAAGATAAACTATATGAGAAATTTAACCCACAATACATATACTAAGATATATTCATGAGAAATACATACACTAATTAAAGCAAATTCTAAAATATGGTTAGAGACATAAACACAATCCATACAGAAACCTTGATGAGAAAATAAACATTAATCAAAGCATATTCACAGGATGGTAAGATGAATATAAACAAAAAAAAAAAAAAAAGACAAATATGAACTGCAATTTTGATGATAAATATATGTACAACATAAAGCAACTTCTAAGCATGGCCAGAGAATTACAAACGAAAAAATGCTAGAAATTTTCATGAGAAATAAATTTATGACAAAACAAATTCCTAGCATGGCAAGAAAATTACAAACTAGAACTCAATCAAATTTTTGACACATACATACTCTAGACAAAGCAATTTTAAAGCATGGTTAGAATGTAAAACAAAAACTAATTGCAATTTTGATGACACATACATACAGGTGATAAAGCAAATTCAAAGCATGGATTTACATGTGAAAGCTTGAAACCATTCTTGACAGAATTCCTTCCTTGTCTAAGGAGTTGTGTTAAGAATGGTTTCACCCTACCAATGAAAAACTAAATGATAAATTTAACCCACCTCTTTCCTGAAGCTATGGACACATGAAATCATCCATTTTCACATCTGAAGAAAGAAAACGTTGTTTGAATGGTGTTTTCATTGAATTTAATGATATTTCAGTTGGCTTTCTAAGGTTTCACCAGTAGAAGGCTTTCATCCTAACAAAAGATTTTCTCAGGGGACCCCCTGGTGCGGGGTAAAACCAATAGATAAAAGTGGTAAAAACTCCGAGTACTCTTTTATTATCTGAAAATGTTTTCATCCTTGTTTTAGTGAACTATTTTAAAAGACATTTCTAAAGGGACCTCCGTGGTGTATGTTAAAAACCAATAGATAAAAGTGGTAAAAACTCCGCTTACTCTTTTGTTGCCTTAAAATGTTTTCATCCTTGTTTTAGTGAGCTATTTTAAAAGACATTTCTAAAGGGACCTCCGTGGTGAGGGGTAAACCTAATAGATAAAAGCTTTAAAAACTCCGAGTACTCTTTTATTAGGGTAAAAAATCTTCATCCTTGTTTCGTACAGCTATTTTAAAAGAACTTTTTCATGAAATCTCCCTAGTGAGAGGTTCAAACCAATAGATAAAAGCGGTAGAAACTCCAAGTACTCTTTTATTAGCGTAAATATTTTCATCCTTGATTTATACAGCTATTTAAAAAGAAATTCTCAAGGGACCTCCATGGTGTATGTTAAAACTAATAGATAAAAGTGGTAAAAACTCTGCCTACTCTTTCTTTATCTTAAAATGTTTTCATCTTTGCTTTAATGAGCCATTTTAAAAGACATTTCTAAACGGACCTCTGTCGTGAAGGGTAAAACTGATAGATAAAAGCTTTAAAAACTCCGAGTACTCTTTTATTAGGGTTAAATATCTTTATCCTTGTTTTGTAAAGGTATTTTAAAGAACTTTGTCATGAAATCTCCCCGGTGAGAGGGTAAAACCAATAAATAAAAGCAGTAGAAACTCCGAGCACTCTTTTATTAGCGTAGATATTTTCATCCTTGATTTATACAGCTATTTAAAAAGAAATTCTCAAGGGACCTCCATGATGTATGTTAAAACCAATAGATAAAAGTGGTAAAAACTCCGCGTACTCTTTTGTTACCTTAAAATGTTTTCATCCTTGTTTTAGTGGGCTATTTTAAAGGGCATTTCTAAAGGGACCTCCGTGATGAGGGGTAAAACTAATAGATAAAAGCTTTAAAAACTCCGAGTACTCTTTTATTAGGGTAAAAAAAACTTTATCCTTGTTTTGTACAGCGATTTTAAAAGAACTTTATCATGAAATCTCCCTGGTGAGAGGGTCAAACCAATAGATAAAAGCAGTAGAAACTCCGGGCATTCTTTTATTAGCATAAATATTTTCATCCTTGATTTATACAGCTATTTAAAAAGAAATTCTCAAGGGACCTCCATGATATATGTTAAAACCAAAAAATAAAAGTGGTAAAAACTCCACGTACTCTTTTGTTACCTTAAAATCTTTTCATCCTTGTTTTAGTGAGCTATGCGTAAAAGACCTTTCTCAAGGAACCTCCGTGGTGAGGGAGGTAAAACTGATAGATAAAAGCTGTAAAAACTTCGAGTACTCTTTTATTACGGTATAATACCTTTATCCTTATTTTGTACAGCTATCTAAAAAGAAATTCTCGAGGAACCTCCCTGGTGAGGCCTAAAACTAATATATAAAAGCGGTAAAAACCTTTCTTAAGAGACTTCCAAGTTGACTGTTAAGACCAATAGATAAAAACGGTAAAAATTCGAGTGCTCTTTTTTTAGAGGAAATTATTTATATACTGGTGTTATTCAGCTATTAAAAAAAATATTCTCAAGGGACCTCGGTAAAAAGCGGTTAGACAAACGTAACTAAAAAACTGATCATAAACTGGATTAAAAGAACATATATGTGACATGGTAAATTCAAAGAATAGTTAGTTAAATATAAAGACAAAATTAATGAAGTTTTCATGAGAACTAAATACAGGAGAAAAAATAAACTCAGAATGGGGTTAGCAAAATATAAACACCCACCTTACTGAAATTTTCATAAGAAAGACTTACACGAGGCAAAGCAAATTCAGAGCATGGTTAGTAAAATATACCACAATCTTGATGAAATGTTCATATGATACACATACACGCAATTTAACAAATTCAAAGCATAGTTACACGGATATAAACAAAATCTACTGGTTACAACAATTTTAATGACAAATACATATATAAGATACAGCAAATTCAAAGCATGGTGAGAGAAATTTAAACAACACTTTAAACAGGGTAAACCAGGATAAGACAAATATGAACAAAAACTTACCGCTGCTGCAATTTTCAAGAGAATACCTACACATGATAAAGCAATTTCAATGCATGGTTGAAGAGATATGAACAATTTCTCATATGAAAAGTTTGGATTATAAATATGAGATAAAGCTAAAAAAAAAAACTGCATGGTCGGACCAATGAAATCAAAATCTAATCATAATTTGGATGGGAAACACACACAGGAGACAAAGCAAATTCAAAACATGGTTAGTGACATATAAACAAAACTTACTAACGACGATATTACGCAAGATATAAAACGTATTCAAAGCATGGTTAGAGAAATATAAACAAAATTTCTGAGCTTTTCATGAGTAATACATACATTGGACAAAGCACAGACAAAGCAGTGATTAGACAAATAGATTTATAAAACTTATAGAAATTTTCATGAGAAACATTTTCCCGAGAAAAAGCAAATTCAATGCATGTTTAGAGAAATGTATGCAAAAGCCTACTAAAATGCTCATTAGAAATTCATTCACGAGATAAAGCGAATTCAAATCATGGTTAGTGACTAATGAACAGAAACTTACTACAATATATCTATAATACAATATATTCATGAGAAATACATACACACATTAACGCAAATTCAAAACATGGTTAGAGAGACATAAACAAAATACATACCAAAACCTTGATGAGAAAATAAACATTAGAGAAAGCATATCCACAGGATGTTAACATGAATATAAACAAAAGACAAGAATAATTTGGATGAGAAATGAAAACCCGCTTAAGGCAAACTCGAAACAAGCTAAAGAAATATCTGTAAGGACAAATCTTTGCTTAAATTTGGATTAGAAATACATATCCAAGATCAACCTAGTTCAAAACATAGATATATCTATAGACAAAACCTTATTGCAATTTTCATGAGATATGCATGTACACAAGATAGAAACGGTGGTTGACAAATATTAACAAAAGCTTATTAATTTTTCATAAGAAACATGTAAGATAAAGCAAATTTATAGCATGGTTAGTGATTTATAAACATAAACTAATCGAAGATGTGGTGAGGAATAACTGCAAAAGATTAGTTAAAGTCGGACTATGGTTAAACAAATATCAACTGCATCTTTGATGATAAATACATATCCCAAAAAAAGCGACATCAAAGGTTGGTTAGAGAATAACAAACGACAACTTATAGAATTTTTATGAAAAATGAATTCATGGCAAAAAATAGTTGCTAGCATGGCAAGAAAAATACAGACTACATGTCAATCAAATTTTTGTGAGATAAATACATACTCGAGACAAATCAATTTTAAAGCATGGTTAAAATGTAAAACAAAACTAGCGGCAATTTCGATGACAAAAACATACAGGTAATAAAGCAAATTCAAGGCATGGATTTACTTGTGAAAGCTTGAAACCATTCTTGTCAGAATTCCTTCCTGGTCTAAGGAGTTGTGATGAGAATGGTTTCATCCTACCAAAGAAAAACTATGGTTTCATCCTACCAAAGGAAAACTATATGAGAAATTTAACCCACAATACATATACTAAGATATATTCATGAGAAATACGTGCACTGATTAAAGCAAATTTTAAAATATGGTTAGAGAGACATAAACAAAATACATACCAGAACCTTGATGAGAAAATAAACATTAATCAAAGCATATTCACAGGATGGTAAGATGAATATAAAGAAAAGAAATAAGACAAATATGAACTGCAATTTTGATGATAAATATATGCACAACATAAAGCAACTTCTAAGCATGGCCAGAGAATTACAAACGAAAAAATGCTAGAAATTTTCAAGAGAAATAAAGTTATGACAAAACAAATTCCTAGCATGGCAAGAAAAATACAGACTACAACTCAATCAAATTTTTGACACATACATACTCTAGACAAAGCAATTTTAAAGCATGCTTAGAATGTAAAACAAAAACTAATTGCAATTTTGATGCCACATACATACAGGTGATAAAGCAAATTCAATGCATGGATTTACATGTAAAAGCTTGAAACCATTCCTGACAGAATTCCTTCCTGGTCTAAGGAGTTGTGTTGAGAATGGTTTCACCCTACCAATGAAAAGCTAAATGATTAAATTAACCCACTTCTTTCCTTAAGCTATGGACACATGAAATCATCCATTTTGACATCTGAAGAAAAAACAACGTTGTTTGAATGGTGTTTTCATTGAATTTAATGATATTTCAGTTGGCTTTCTTAGGTTTCACCAGTAGAAGGCTTTCATCCTAACAAAAGATTTTCTCAAGGGACCCCCGGGTGAGGGGTAAAACCAATAGATAAAAGTGGTAAAAACTCCGAGTACTCTTTTATTATCTTAAAATGTTTTCATCCTTGTTTTAGTGAGCTATTTTAAAAGACATTTCTAAAGGGACCTCCGTGGTGAGGGGTAAAACTGATAGATAAAAGCTTTAAAAACTCTGAGTACTCTTTTATTAGGGTAAAAAATCTTTATCCTTGTTTCGTACAACTATTTTAAAAGAACTTTATCATCAAATCTCCCTGGTAAGAGGGTCAAACCAACAGATAAAAGCAGTAGAAACTCCAAGCACTCTTTTATTTGCATAAATATTTTCATCCTTGATCTATACAGCTATTTAAAAAGAAATTCTCAAGGGACATCCATGGTGTGTGTTAAAACCAATAGATAAAAGTGGTAAAAATTCCGCGTACTCTTTCGTTATCTTAAAATGTTTTCATCCTTGTCTTAGTGAGCTATTTTAAAAGACATTTCTAAAGGGACCTCCGTCGTGAAGGGCAAAAGTGATAGATAAAATGTTTAAAAACTCCGAGTACTCTTTTATTAGGGTAAAATATCTTTATCCTTTTTTTTGTACAGCTATTTTAAAAGAACTTTATAATGAAATCTCCCGGTGAGAGGGTAAAACCAATAGATAAAAGCAGTAAAAACTCCAAGCACTCGTTTATTAGCGTAAATATTTTCATCCTTGATTTATACAGCTATTTGAAAAGAAATTATTAAGGGACCTCCATGGTGTGTGTTAAAACCAATAGATAAAAGTGGTAAAAACTCCGCGTACTCTTTTGTTATCTTAAAATGTTTTCATTCTTGCCTTAGTGAGCTATTTTAAAAGACATTTCTAAAGGGACCTCCGTGATGAGGGGCAAAATTGATAGATAAAAGGTTTAAAAACTCCGAGTACTCTTTTATTAGGGTAAAATATCTTTATCCTTGTTTTCTACAGCTATTTTAAAAGAACTTTATCATGAAATCTCCCTGGTGAGAGGGTCAAACCAATAGATAAAGCAGTAGAAACTCCAAGCACTCTTTTATCAGCGTAAATATTTTCATCCTTGATTTATACAGCTATTTACAAAGAAATTCTCAAGGGACCTCCATGGTGTATGTTAAAACCAATAGATAAAAGTGGTAAACAAACCGCGTACTCTTTTGTTACCTTAAAATGTTTTCATCCTTGTCTTAGTGAGCTATGTGTAAAAGACCTTTCTCAAGGGACCTCCGTAGTGAGGGAGGTAAAACTTACAGATAAAAGCTGTAAAAACTTCGAGTACTCTTCTATTACGGTATAATACCTTTATCCTTATTTTGTACAGCTATCTAAAAAGAAATTCTAGAGGAACCTCCCTGGTGAGGTCTCAAAGCAATAGATAAAAGCGGTAAAAACTTTTCTCAAGGGACTTCCCGGTCGACTGTTAAGACCAATAGATAAAAACGGTAAAAATCCGAGTGGTCTTTTCTTAGACTAAGTTATTTCTATCCTGGTGTTATTCAGCTATTTTAAAAACAAAACTTTCTCAAGGGACCTTGGTAAAAAGCGGTTAGACAAACGTAACTAAAAACTGATCATTAACTGTATTAGAAGCACATATATGTGACATGGTAAATTCAAAGAATAGTTAGTTAAATATAAAGACAAACTTAATGAAGTTTTCATGAGAACTAAATACAGGAGACAAAATAAACTCAAAATGGGGTTAGCAAAATATAAACACCCACCTTACTGAAATTTTCATAAGAAAGACTTACACGAGGCAAAGCAAATTCAGAGCATGGTTAGTAAAATATACCAAAATCTTGATGAAATGTTCCTATGAAACACATACACGCAATTTAACAAATTCAAAGCATAGATAGACGGATATAAACAAAATCTACTGGTTACAACAATTTTAATGACAAATACATATATAAGATACAGCAAATTCAAAGCATGGTGAGAGAAATGTAAACAACATTTTTAAACAAGGTAAACCAGGATAAGACAAATATGAACAAAAACTTACCGCTACTGCAATTTTCAAGAGAATACCTGTACAAGATAAAGCAATTTCAATGCATGGTTGAAGAGATATGAACAATTTCTCATATGAAAAGTTCGGATTATAAATATGAGATAAAGCTAAAAAAAACTGCATGGTCGGACCAATGAAATGAAAATCTAATCATAATTTGGATGGGAAACACACACAGGAGACAAAGCAAATTCAAAACATGGTTAGTGACATATAAACAAAACTTACTAAAGTTTTGAAAAGATATTACGCAAGATATAAAACGTATACAAAGCATGGTTAGAGAAATATAAACAAAATTTCTGAGCTTCTCATGAGAAATACATACAATGGAGAAAGAACAGCCAAAGCATGGTAAGACAAATAGATTTATAAAACTTACAGAAATGTTCATAAGAAATATTCTCCCGAGAATAAGCAAATTCAATGCATGGTTAGAGAAATGTATGCAAAAGCCTACTAAAATGCCCATTAGAAATACATTCACAAGATAAAGCGAATTCAAATCATGGTTAGTGACTAATGAACAGAAACTGACTACAATATATATACTACAATATATTCATGAGAAATACATACACACATTAACGCAAATTCAAAATATGGTTAGACAGACATAAACAAAATACATACCAAAACCCTGATGAGAAAATAAACATTAGAGAAAGCATATCCACAGGATATTAAGATAAGTATAAACAACAGACAAGAATAATTTGGATGAGAAATTAAAGCCCTATATAAAGCAAACTCGAAACAAACTAAAGAAATATCTGTAAGGACAAATCTTTGCTTAAATTTGGATTAGAAATACATATCCAAGATCAAGCTAGTTCAAAACATAGACATATCTATAGACAAAACCTAATTGCAATTTTCATGAGACATGTATGTACACAAGATAGAAACCATGGTTGACAAATATGAACAAAAGCTTACTTATTTTTCATAAGAAACATGTAAGATAAAGCAAATTTAAAGCATGGTTAGTGATTTATAAATATAAACTAATTGAAGATTTGGTGAGGAATAACTGCAAAAGATTAGTTAAATTCGGGCTATGGTTAAACAAATATCAACTACATCTTTGATGATAAATACATACCCCCAAAAATGCGACATCAAAGCTTGGTTAGAGAATAACAAACGAAAACTTATAGAATTTTCATGAAAAATAAATTCATGGCAAAAAAAAGTTCCTAGCATGGCAAGAAAAATACAGACTACATGTCAATCAAATTTTTGTGAGATAAAAACATACTCGAGACACAACAATTTTAACGTATGGTTAAAATGTTAAACAACAACTAGTGGCAATTTCGATGACAAATACATACAGGTAATAAAGCGAATTCAAGGCATGGATTTACTTGTGAAAGCTTGAAACCATTCTTGTCAGAATTCCTTCCTGGTCTAAGGAGTTGTGGTAAGAATGGTTTCATCCTACCAAACAAAAACTATGGTTTCATCCTACCAAAGGAAAACTATATGAGAAATTTAACCCACAATACATATACTAAGATATATTCATGAGAAATACGTACACTGATTAAAGCAAATTTTAAAATATGGTTAGAGAGACATAAACAAAATACATACCAAAACCTTGATGAGAAAATAAACATTAATCAAAGCATATTCACAGGATGGTAAGATGAATATAAACAAAAAAAATAAGACAAATATGAACTGCAATTTTGATGATAAATATATGCACAACATAAAGCAACTTCTAAGCATGGCCAGAGAATTACAAACGAAATAATGCTAGAAATTTTCATGAGAAATGAATTTATGACAAAACAAATTCCTAGCGTGGCAAGAAAAATATAAACTACAACTCAATCAAATTTTTGACACATACATACTCTAGACAAAGCAATTTTAAAGCATTCTTAGAATGTAAAACAAAAACTAATTGCAATTTTGATGACACGTCCATACCGGTCATAAAGCAAATTCAAAGCATGGATTTACATGTAAAAGCTTGAAACCATTCCTGACAGAATTCCTTCCTGGTCTAAGGAGTTTTGTTAAGAATAGTTTCACCCTGCCAATGAAAACCTAAATAATAAATTTAACCCAACTCTTTCCTCAAGCTATGGACACATGTGTCATCCATTTTGACATATGAAGAAAAAAAAAAAACGTTTTAGCGAGCTATTTTAAAAGACATTTCTAAAGGGACCTCCGTGGTGAGGGGTAAAACTGATAGATAAAAGCTTTAAAAACTCCGAGTACTCTTTTATTAGGGTAGAAAATCTGTATCCTTGTTTCGTACAGCTATTTTAAAAGAACTTTATCATGAAATCTCCCTGGTGAGAGGGTCAAACCAATAGATAAAAGCAGTAGAAACTCCAAGCCCTCTTTTATTAGCGTAAATATTTTCATCCTTGATTTATACAGCTTTTTAAAAAGAAATTCTCAAGGGACCTCCATGGTGTATGTTAAAACCAATAGATAAAAGTGGTAAACACACCGCGTACTCTTTTGTTACCTTAAAATGTTTTCATCCTTGTTTTAGTGAGCTATATGTAAAAGACCTTTCTCAAGGGACCTCCGTGGTGAGGGAGGTAAAACTTACATATAAAAGCTGTAAAAAACTTCGAATACTCTTTTATTACGGTATAATACCTTTATCCTTATTTTGTACAGCAATCTAAAAAGAAATTCTAGAGGAACCTCCCCGGTGAGGCCTAAAACCAATAGATAAAAGCGGTAAAAACTTTTCTCAAGGGACTTCCCAGTCGACTGTTAAGACCAATAGATAAAAACGTTAAAAATCCGAGTGGTCTTTTCTTAGACTAAGTTATTTATATCCTGGTGTTATTCAGCTATTTAAAAAAAAAAAAAAAAAACTTTCTCAAGGGACCTTGGTTAAAAGCGGTTAGACAAACGTAACTAAAAACTGATCATTAACTGGATTAGAAGCACATATATGTCACAAGGTAAATTCAAAGAATAGTTAGTTAAATATAAAGACAAACTTAATGAACTTTTCATGAGAACTAAATACAGGAGACAAAATAAACTCAAAATGGGGTAAGCAAAATATAAACACCCACCTTACTGAAATTTTCATAAGAAAGACTTAGACGAGGCAAAGCAAATTCAGAGCATGGTTAGTAAAATATACCACAATCTTGATGAAATGTTCCTATAAAACACATACACGCAATTCAACAAATTCAAAGCATAGTTAGACGGATATAAATAAAATCTACTGGTTACAATAATTTTAATGACAAATACATATATAAGATACAGCAAATTCAAAGCATGGTGAGAGAAATATGTAAACAACATTTTTAAACAGGGTAAACCAGGATAAGACAAATATGAACAAAAAACTTACCGTTGCTGCAATTTTCAAGAGAATACCTAAACAAGATAAAGCAATTTCAATGCATGGTTGAAGAGATATGAACAATTTCTCATATGAAAAGTTTGGATTATAAATATGAGATAAAGCTAAAAAAAACTGCATGGTCGGACCAATGAAATCAAAATCTAACCATAATTTGGATGGGAAACACACACAGGAGACAAAGCAAATTCAAAACATGGTTAGTGACATATAAACAAAACTTACTAAAGTTTTGAAAAGATATTACGCAAGATATAAAACGTATTCAAAGCATGGTTAGAGAAATATAAACAAAATTTCTGAGCTTTTCATGAGAAATGCATACACTGGAGAAAGCAAAGCCAAAGCATGGTAAGACAAATACAGTAAAACCCCTCTATTAAGACCACCCGTGGTACTTTTGAAAATTGGTCTTATTAGCGGGGTGGTTTGATTTCCGGGTTTCACCCACCTAGATTTTTAATCAAACCCAGACTATGTACAGACTTATGTAGATTTAAATTATATTCCAAGTAATGTATACATATTTTAGTCGGAGAAGCCTATGCCCACACATTTAAATGACAACAAGAAAATTTTCATGTTTATTGAAAAGTTAATATGTGCTTGAATTTTTATGAATAAATTCACATGGCAGTGAATGTCCATTCATAATTGCCTATTTAAACTCTTACAGCAAGATATGCACATTAACCAAGAATCTGAACTTAAAGACTACATAATTTAATGTTACTGATAGAACTCGTCAAATTCCCCGTTTTAATATGCTTTTTTTTTATCTTGTGGAGTCTCAAGAACTCCTACTCCACGTGCTCATTTTCATTTTTAAACAAAGAATTTTGAATATTATTGAAGAGCCTGACGTTTTTTTTTTTTTTTTTTTTTTTTTTCCATTTTGATTCGAGTTGAATGTTTGAACAGTCCTACTAATCGTCGATCTCAAAGTTGAAGTGTTCACCTGTTCAAAAATCGCATATTCTCTACGATATAAGTATGGCTTTAATGTGTAACAAAAACCAAATAATTATCCCATCCCGATCGCTAGATATTAATCCAAGCGTCTCAAATTACAAAACCTAGATGTACAAAACAAATCGTAATTACTCGGATGTCGACATGTTTTTCACCCGGGTCAGCAATGTGTGATAAATGCCTGATTACCGAATAAAAGCGGAATTAATTATCATCAATTCATTGGTCATTTGATTATGTAAGGTAACACCTTGATCACTTTACACGATTGTGTTACTGTAGTCAACAGATAAACAAAAGATCGCTAATTGATTGTCAACTCCATCGGACCCAAGAATATTCGTACATGAAGCACGGCCTCCAGTTCGCGATTATGGACGCGTGAAAATTAGCTGGTCGTTAAAAAACAATGTGAAAATCAGTGGTCGTTTCATGGGGTTAAAATCTGTTGGTAATTACTGATTGGTACTGAAAATGGTAGTCGTAATTTCGGAATAGCGGGGTGCCCGTATTTCCGGGGTCGTGGTCATTGATTATGAAGAAGAAAAAATTCCGTTCTGACAAAAATTGTTCGTAATAGCGGGTTGCTCGTATTACCGGGGTGGTCGTGAGGAGAGGTTTTACTGTAGATTTATAAAACTTACAGAAATGTTCATAAGAAATATTCTCCCGAGAATAAGCAAATTCAATGCATGGTTAGAGAAATGTATGCAAAAGCCTACTAAAATGCTCATTAGAAATACCTTCAGAAGATAAAGCGAATTCAAATCATGGTTAGTGACTAATGAACAGAAACTTACTACAATATATATACTACAATATATTCATGAGAAATACATACACACATTAACGCAAATTCAAAATATGGTTAGAGAGACATAAACAAAATACATACCAAAACCTTACTGAGAAAATAAACATTAGAGAAAGCATATCCACAGGATGTTAACATGAATATAAACAAAAGACAAGAATAATTTGGATGAGAAATAAAAACCCCACATAAAGCAAACTCGAAACAAACTAAAGAAATATCTGTAAGGACAAATCTTTGCTTAAATTTGGATTAGAAATACATATCCAAGATCAAGCTAGTTCAAAACATAGATATATCTATAGACAAAACCTTATTGCAATTTTCATGAGACATGCATGTACACAAGATGGAAACCATGGTTGACAAATATGAACAAAAGCTTACTAATTTTTCATAAGAAACATGTAAGATAAGCAAATTCAAAGCATGGTTAGTGATTTATAAACATAAACTAATTGAAGATTTGGTGAGGAATAACTGCAAAAGATTAGTTAAATTCGGGATGTGGTTAAACAAATATCAACTGCATCTTTGATGATAAATACATACCCCCAAAAAAAGCGACATCAAAGCTTGGTTAGACAATAACAAACGAAAACTTATAGAATTTTCATGAAAAATAAATTCATGGCAAAAAAAAGGTCCCTAGCATGGCAAGAAAAATACAGACTTCATGTCAATCAAATTTTTCGTGAGATCAATACATACTCGAGATAAAGCAATTTTAAAGCATGGTTAAAATGTAAAACTAAAACTAGTGCAAATTTCGATGACAAATACATACAGGTAATAAAGCAAATTCAAGGCATGGATTTACCTGTGAAAGCTTGAAACCATTCTTGTCAGAATTCCTTCCTGGTCTAAGGAGTTGTGATGAGAATGGTTTCATCCTACCAAAGAAAAACTATGGTTTCATCCTACCCAAGATAAACTATATGAGAAATTTAACCCACAATACATATACTAAGATATATTCATGAGAAATACATACACTAATTAAAGCAAATTCTAAAATATGGTTAGAGACATAAACACAATCCATACAGAAACCTTGATGAGAAAATAAACATTAATCAAAGCATATTCACAGGATGGTAAGATGAATATAAACAAAAAAAAAAAAAAGACAAATATGAACTGCAATTTTGATGATAAATATATGTACAACATAAAGCAACTTCTAAGCATGGCCAGAGAATTACAAACGAAAAAATGCTAGAAATTTTCATGAGAAATAAATTTATGACAAAACAAATTCCTAGCATGGCAAGAAAATTACAAACTAGAACTCAATCAAATTTTTGACACATACATACTCTAGACAAAGCAATTTTAAAGCATGGTTAGAATGTAAAACAAAAACTAATTGCAATTTTGATGACACATACATACAGGTGATAAAGCAAATTCAAAGCATGGATTTACATGTGAAAGCTTGAAACCATTCTTGACAGAATTCCTTCCTTGTCTAAGGAGTTGTGTTAAGAATGGTTTCACCCTACCAATGAAAAACTAAATGATAAATTTAACCCACCTCTTTCCTGAAGCTATGGACACATGAAATCATCCATTTTCACATCTGAAGAAAGAAAACGTTGTTTGAATGGTGTTTTCATTGAATTTAATGATATTTCAGTTGGCTTTCTAAGGTTTCACCAGTAGAAGGCTTTCATCCTAACAAAAGATTTTCTCAGGGGACCCCCTGGTGCGGGGTAAAACCAATAGATAAAAGTGGTAAAAACTCCGAGTACTCTTTTATTATCTGAAAATGTTTTCATCCTTGTTTTAGTGAACTATTTTAAAAGACATTTCTAAAGGGACCTCCGTGGTGTTTGTTAAAAACCAATAGATAAAAGTGGTAAAAACTCCGCTTACTCTTTTGTTGCCTTAAAATGTTTTCATCCTTGTTTTAGTGAGCTATTTTAAAAGACATTTCTAAAGGGACCTCCGTGGTGAGGGGTAAACCTAATAGATAAAAGCTTTAAAAACTCCGAGTACTCTTTTATTAGGGTAAAAAATCTTCATCCTTGTTTCGTACAGCTATTTTAAAAGAACTTTTTCATGAAATCTCCCTAGTGAGAGGTTCAAACCAATAGATAAAAGCGGTAGAAACTCCAAGTACTCTTTTATTAGCGTAAATATTTTCATCCTTGATTTATACAGCTATTTAAAAAGAAATTCTCAAGGGACCTCCATGGTGTATGTTAAAACTAATAGATAAAAGTGGTAAAAACTCTGCCTACTCTTTCTTTATCTTAAAATGTTTTCATCTTTGCTTTAATGAGCCATTTTAAAAGACATTTCTAAACGGACCTCTGTCGTGAAGGGTAAAACTGATAGATAAAAGCTTTAAAAACTCCGAGTACTCTTTTATTAGGGTTAAATATCTTTATCCTTGTTTTGTAAAGGTATTTTAAAGAACTTTGTCATGAAATCTCCCCGGTGAGAGGGTAAAACCAATAAATAAAAGCAGTAGAAACTCTGAGCACTCTTTTATTAGCGTAGATATTTTCATCCTTGATTTATACAGCTATTTAAAAAGAAATTCTCAAGGGACCTCCATGATGTATGTTAAAACCAATAGATAAAAGTGGTAAAAACTCCGCGTACTCTTTTGTTACCTTAAAATGTTTTCATCCTTGTTTTAGTGGGCTATTTTAAAGGGCATTTCTAAAGGGACCTCCGTGATGAGGGGTAAAACTAATAGATAAAAGCTTTAAAAACTCCGAGTACTCTTTTATTAGGGTAAAAAAAACTTTATCCTTGTTTTGTACAGCGATTTTAAAAGAACTTTATCATGAAATCTCCCTGGTGAGAGGGTCAAACCAATAGATAAAAGCAGTAGAAACTCCGGGCATTCTTTTATTAGCATAAATATTTTCATCCTTGATTTATACAGCTATTTAAAAAGAAATTCTCAAGGGACCTCCATGATATATGTTAAAACCAAAAAATAAAAGTGGTAAAAACTCCACGTACTCTTTTGTTACCTTAAAATCTTTTCATCCTTGTTTTAGTGAGCTATGCGTAAAAGACCTTTCTCAAGGAACCTCCGTGGTGAGGGAGGTAAAACTGATAGATAAAAGCTGTAAAAACTTCGAGTACTCTTTTATTACGGTATAATACCTTTATCCTTATTTTGTACAGCTATCTAAAAAGAAATTCTCGAGGAACCTCCCTGGTGAGGCCTAAAACTAATATATAAAAGCGGTAAAAACCTTTCTTAAGAGACTTCCAAGTTGACTGTTAAGACCAATAGATAAAAACGGTAAAAATTCGAGTGCTCTTTTTTTAGAGGAAATTATTTATATACTGGTGTTATTCAGCTATTAAAAAAAATATTCTCAAGGGACCTCGGTAAAAAGCGGTTAGACAAACGTAACTAAAAAACTGATCATAAACTGGATTAAAAGAACATATATGTGACATGGTAAATTCAAAGAATAGTTAGTTAAATATAAAGACAAAATTAATGAAGTTTTCATGAGAACTAAATACAGGAGAAAAAATAAACTCAGAATGGGGTTAGCAAAATATAAACACCCACCTTACTGAAATTTTCATAAGAAAGACTTACACGAGGCAAAGCAAATTCAGAGCATGGTTAGTAAAATATACCACAATCTTGATGAAATGTTCATATGATACACATACACGCAATTTAACAAATTCAAAGCATAGTTACACGGATATAAACAAAATCTACTGGTTACAACAATTTTAATGACAAATACATATATAAGATACAGCAAATTCAAAGCATGGTGAGAGAAATTTAAACAACACTTTAAACAGGGTAAACCAGGATAAGACAAATATGAACAAAAACTTACCGCTGCTGCAATTTTCAAGAGAATACCTACACATGATAAAGCAATTTCAATGCATGGTTGAAGAGATATGAACAATTTCTCATATGAAAAGTTTGGATTATAAATATGAGATAAAGCTAAAAAAAAAAACTGCATGGTCGGACCAATGAAATCAAAATCTAATCATAATTTGGATGGGAAACACACACAGGAGACAAAGCAAATTCAAAACATGGTTAGTGACATATAAACAAAACTTACTAACGACGATATTACGCAAGATATAAAACGTATTCAAAGCATGGTTAGAGAAATATAAACAAAATTTCTGAGCTTTTCATGAGTAATACATACATTGGACAAAGCACAGACAAAGCAGTGATTAGACAAATAGATTTATAAAACTTATAGAAATTTTCATGAGAAACATTTTCCCGAGAAAAAGCAAATTCAATGCATGTTTAGAGAAATGTATGCAAAAGCCTACTAAAATGCTCATTAGAAATTCATTCACGAGATAAAGCGAATTCAAATCATGGTTAGTGACTAATGAACAGAAACTTACTACAATATATCTATAATACAATATATTCATGAGAAATACATACACACATTAACGCAAATTCAAAACATGGTTAGAGAGACATAAACAAAATACATACCAAAACCTTGATGAGAAAATAAACATTAGAGAAAGCATATCCACAGGATGTTAACATGAATATAAACAAAAGACAAGAATAATTTGGATGAGAAATGAAAACCCGCTTAAGGCAAACTCGAAACAAGCTAAAGAAATATCTGTAAGGACAAATCTTTGCTTAAATTTGGATTAGAAATACATATCCAAGATCAACCTAGTTCAAAACATAGATATATCTATAGACAAAACCTTATTGCAATTTTCATGAGATATGCATGTACACAAGATAGAAACGGTGGTTGACAAATATTAACAAAAGCTTATTAATTTTTCATAAGAAACATGTAAGATAAAGCAAATTTATAGCATGGTTAGTGATTTATAAACATAAACTAATCGAAGATGTGGTGAGGAATAACTGCAAAAGATTAGTTAAAGTCGGACTATGGTTAAACAAATATCAACTGCATCTTTGATGATAAATACATATCCCAAAAAAAGCGACATCAAAGGTTGGTTAGAGAATAACAAACGACAACTTATAGAATTTTTATGAAAAATGAATTCATGGCAAAAAATAGTTGCTAGCATGGCAAGAAAAATACAGACTACATGTCAATCAAATTTTTGTGAGATAAATACATACTCGAGACAAATCAATTTTAAAGCATGGTTAAAATGTAAAACAAAACTAGCGGCAATTTCGATGACAAAAACATACAGGTAATAAAGCAAATTCAAGGCATGGATTTACTTGTGAAAGCTTGAAACCATTCTTGTCAGAATTCCTTCCTGGTCTAAGGAGTTGTGATGAGAATGGTTTCATCCTACCAAAGAAAAACTATGGTTTCATCCTACCAAAGGAAAACTATATGAGAAATTTAACCCACAATACATATACTAAGATATATTCATGAGAAATACGTGCACTGATTAAAGCAAATTTTAAAATATGGTTAGAGAGACATAAACAAAATACATACCAGAACCTTGATGAGAAAATAAACATTAATCAAAGCATATTCACAGGATGGTAAGATGAATATAAACAAAAGAAATAAGACAAATATGAACTGCAATTTTGATGATAAATATATGCACAACATAAAGCAACTTCTAAGCATGGCCAGAGAATTACAAACGAAAAAATGCTAGAAATTTTCAAGAGAAATAAAGTTATGACAAAACAAATTCCTAGCATGGCAAGAAAAATACAGACTACAACTCAATCAAATTTTTGACACATACATACTCTAGACAAAGCAATTTTAAAGCATGCTTAGAATGTAAAACAAAAACTAATTGCAATTTTGATGCCACATACATACAGGTGATAAAGCAAATTCAATGCATGGATTTACATGTAAAAGCTTGAAACCATTCCTGACAGAATTCCTTCCTGGTCTAAGGAGTTGTGTTGAGAATGGTTTCACCCTACCAATGAAAAGCTAAATGATTAAATTAACCCACTTCTTTCCTTAAGCTATGGACACATGAAATCATCCATTTTCACATCTGAAGAAAAAAAAAAAACGTTGTTTGAATGGTGTTTTCATTGAATTTAATGATACTTCAGTTGGCTTCCTTAGGTTTAACAAGTAGAAGGCTTTCATCCTAACAAAAGATTTTCTCAACGGAACCCTGGTGAGGGGTAAAACCAATAGATAAAAGTGGTAAAAACTCCGAGTATTCTTTTATTATCTTAAAATGTTTTCATCCTTGTTTTAGTGAGCTATTTTAAAAGACATTTCTAAAGGGAGCTCCGTGGTGAGGGGTAAAACTGATAGATAAAAGCTTTAAAAACTCCGAGTACTCTTTTATTAGGGTAAAAAATCTTTATCCTTGTTTCGTACAGCTATTTTAAAAGAACTTTATCATGAAATCTCCCTGATGAGAGGATCAATCCAATAGATAACAGCAGTAGAAACTCCAAGCACTCTTTTATTAGCATAAATAGTTGCATCCTTGATTTTTACAGCTATTTAAAAAGAAATTCTCAAGGGACATCCAATGGTGTGTGTTAAAACCAATAGATAAAAGTGGTAAACACACCGCGTACTCTTTCGTTATCTTAAAATGTTTTCATCCTTGCTTTAATGAGCTATTTTAAAAGACATTTCTAAACGGACCTCCGTCGTGAAGGGTAAAAGTGATAGATAAAATGTTTAAAAACTCCGAGTACTCTTTTATTAGGGTAAAATATCTTTATCCTTCTTTTGTACAGCTATTTTAAAAGAACTTTATGATGAAATCTCCCGGTGAGAGGGTAAAACCAATAGATAAAAGCAGTAAAAACTCCAAGCACTCTTTTATTAGCGTAAATATTTTCATCCTTGATTCATACAGCTATTTAAAAAGAAATCATTCAGGGACCTCCATGGTGTGTGTTAAAACCAATAGCTAAAAGTAGTAAAAACTCCGCGTACACTTTTGTTATCTTAAAATGTTTTCATTCTTGTCTTAGTGAGCTATTTTAAAAGACATTTCTACATGGACCTCCGTGATAAGGGGTAAAACTGATAGATAAAAGGTTTAAAAACACCGAGTACTCTTTTATTAGGGTAAAATATCTTTATCCTTGTTTTCTACAGCTATTTTAAAAGAACTTTATCATGAAATCTCCCTGGTGAGAGGGTCAAACCAATAGATAAAAGCAGTAGAAACTCAAAGCCCTCTTTTATTAGCGTAAATATTTTCTTCCTTGATTTATACAGCTATTTAAAAAGAAATTTTCAAGGGACCTCTATGGTGTGTGTTAAAACCAATACATAAAACTGGTAAACAAACTGCGTACTCTTTTGTTACCTTAAAATGTTTTCATCTTTGTCTTAGTGAGCTATATGTAAAAGACCTTCCTCAAGGGACTTCCGTGGTGAGGGAGGAAAAATTTACAGATAAAAGCTGTAAAAACTTCGAGTACTCTTTTATTACGGTTTAATACCTTTATCCTTAGTTTGTACAGCTATCTGAAAAGAAATTCTCGAGGAACCTCCCTGGTGAGGCCTAAAACCATAGATAAAAGCGGTAAAAACTTTTCTCAAGGGACTTCCCAGTCGACTGTTACGGCCAATAGATAAAAACGGTAAAAATCCGAGTGCTCTTTTCTTTGACTAAGTTATTTATATCCTGGTGTTATTCAGCTATATAAAAAAAAAACAACTTTCTCAAGGGACCTCGGTAAAAAGCGGTTAGACAAACGTAACTAAAAACTGATCATTAACTGAATTAGAAGCACATATATGTGACATAGTAATTTCAAAGAATAGTTAGTTAAATATAAAGACAAACTTAATGAAGTTTTCATAAGAACTAAATATAGGAGACAAAATAAACTCAAAATGGGGTTAGCAAAATATAAACACCCACCTTACTGAAATTTTCATAAGAAAGATTTACACGAGGCAAAGCAAATTCAGAACATGGTTAGTAAAATATACCACAATCTTGATGAAATGTTCCTATGAAACACATACACGCAATTTAACAAATTCAAAGCATAGTTAGACGGATATAAATAAAATCTACTGGTTACAACAATTTTATGACAAATACATATATAAGATACAGCAAATTCAAAGCATGGTGAGAGAAATGTAAACAACATATTTAAACAGGGTAAACCAGGATAAGACAAATATGAACAAAAACTTACCGTTGCTGCAATTTTCAAGAGAATACCTATACAAGATAAAGCAATTTCAATGCATGGTTGAAGAGATATGAACAATTTCTCATATGAAAAGTTTGGATTATAAATATGAGATAAAGCTAAAAAACCTGCATGGTCGGACCAATGAAATCAAAATCTAGTCATAATTTGGATGGGAAACACACACAGGAGACAAAGCAAATACAAAACATGGTTAGTGACATATAAACAAAACTTACTAAAGTTTTGAAAAGATATTACGCAAGATATAAAACGTATTCAAAGCATGGTTAGAGAAACATAAACAAAATTTCTGAGCTTTTCATGAGAAATACATACACTGGAGAAAGCACAGCCAAAGCATGGTAAGACAAATTGATTTATAAAACTTACAGAAATTTTCATAAGAAATATTCTCCCGAGAATAAGCAAATTCAATGCATGGTTAGAGAAATGTATGCAAAAGCCTACTAAAATGCTCATTAGAAATACATTCACGAGATAAAGCGAATTCAAATCATGGTTAGTGACTAATGAACAGAAACTTACTACAATATATATACTACAATATATTCATGAGATATACATACACACATTAACGCAAATTCAAAATATGGTTAGAGAGACATAAACAAAATACATACCAAAACCTTGATGAGAAAATATACATTAGAGAAAGCATATCCACAGGATGTTAACATGAATATAAACAAAAGACAAGAATAATTTGGATGAGAAATAAAAGCCCTACATAAAGCAAACTCGAAACAAACTAAAGAAATATCTGTAAGGACAAATCTTTGCTTAAATTTGGATTAGAAATACATATCCAAGATCAACCTAGTTCAAAACATAGATATATCTATATACAAAACCTTATTGCAATTTTCATGAGACATGCATGTACACAAGATGGAAATTATGGTTGACAAATATTAACAAAAGCTTACTAATTTTTCATAAGAAACATGTAAGATAAAGCAAATTCAAAGCATGGTTAGTCATTTATAAACATAAACTAATTGAAGATTTGGTGAGGAATAACTGCAAAAGATTAGTTAAATTCGGACTATGGTTAAACAAATATCAACAGCATCTTTGATGATAAATACATACCCCCCAAAAAAGCGACATCAAAGCTTGGTTAGAGAATAACAAACGAAAACTTATAGGAATTTTCATGAAAAATAAATTCATGGCAAAAAAACGTTCCAAGCATGACAGGGAAAATACAGACTACATGTCAATCAAATTTTTGTGAGATCAATACATACTCGAGACAAAGCAATTTTAAAGCATTCTTAGAATGTAAAACAAAAACCAATTGCAATTTTGATGACAAATACATACAGGTAATAAAGCAAATTCAAGGCATGGATTTACTTGTGAAAGCTTGAAACCATTCTTGTCAGAATTCCTTCCTGGTCTAAGGAGTTGTGATGAGAATGGTTTCATCCTACCATAGAAAAACTATGGTTTCATCCTACCAAAGGAAAACTATATGAGAAATTTAACCCACAATACATATACTAAGATATATTCATGAGAAATACGTACACTAATTAAAGCAAATTTTAAAATATGGTTAGAGAGACATAAACAAAATACATACCAGAACCTTGATGAGAAAATAAACATTAATCAAAGCATATTCACAGGATGGTAAGATGAATATAAACAAAAGAAATAAGACAAATATGAACTGCAATTTTGATGATAAATATATGCACAACATAAAGCAACTTGTAAGCACGGCCAGAGAATTACAAACGAAAAAATGCTAGAAATTTTCATGAGATATAAATTTATGACAAAACAAATTCCTAGCATGGCAAGAAAAATACAGACTACAACTCAATCAAATTAAATTTTTTGACACATACATACTCTAGACATAGCAATTTTAAAGCATTGTTAGAATGTAAAACAAAAACTAATTGCAATTTTGATGCCACATACCTACAGGTGATAAAGCAAATTCAAAGCATGGATTTACATGTAAAAGCTTGAAACCATTCCTGACAGAATTCCTTCCTGGTCTAAGGAGTTGTGTTAAGAATGGTTTCACCCTACCAATGAAAAACTCCAGCTATGGACACATGAAATCATCCATTTTGACATCTGAAGAAAAAAAAAACGTTGTTTGAATGGTGTTTTCATTGAATTTAATGATATTTTAGTTGGCTTTCTTAGGTTTCACCAGCAGAAGGCTTTCATCCTAACAAAAGATTTTTTCAAGGGACCCCCGGGTGAGGAGTAAAACCAATAGATAAAAGTGGTAAAAACTCCGAGTACTCTTTTATTATCTTAAAATGTTTTCATCCTTGTTTTAGTGAGCTATTTTAAAAGACATTTCTAAAGGGACCTCCGTGGTGAGGGGTAAAACTGATAGATAAAAGCTTTAAAAACTCCGAGTACTCTCTTATTAGGGTAAAAAATCTTTATCCTTGTTTCGTACAGCTATTTTAAAAGAACTTTATCATCAAATCTCCCTGGTGAGAGGGTCAAACCAACACATAAAAGCAGTAGAAACTCCAAGCACTCTTTTATTTGCATAAATATTTTCATCCTTGATTTATACAGCTATTTAAAAAGAAATTCTCAAGGGACCTCCATGGTGTGTGTGAAAACCAATAGATAAAAGTGGTAAAAATTCCGCGTACTCTTTCGTTATCTTAAAATGTTTTCATCCTTGCTTTAATGAGCTATTTTAAACGACATTTCTAAACGGACCTCCGTCGTGAAGGGCAAAAGTGATAGATAAAATGTTTAAAAACTCCGAGTACTCTTTTATTAGGGTAAAATATCTTTATCCTTTTTTTGTACAGCTATTTTAAAAGAACTTTATAATGAAATCTCCCGGTGAGAGGGTAAAACCAATAGATAAAAGAAGTAAAAACTCCAAGCACTCTTTTATTAGCGTAAATATTTTCATCCTTGATTTATACAGCTATTTGAAAAGAAATTATTAAGGAACCTCCATGGTGTGTGTTAAAACCAATAGATAAAAGTGGGAAAAACTCCGCGTACTCTTTTGTTATCTTAAAATGTTTTCATTCTTGTCTTAGTGAGCTATTTTAAAAGACATTTCTAAAGGGACCTCCGTGATGAGGGGTAAAACTGATAGATAAAAGCTTTAAAAACTCCGAGTACTCTTTTATTAGGGTAAAATATCTTTATCCTTGTTTTCTACAGCTACTTTAAAAGAACTTTATCATGAAATCTCCCTGGTGAGAGGGTCAAACCAATAGATAAAGCAGTAGAAACTCCGAGCCCTCTTTTATTAGCGTAAATATTTTCATCCTTGATTTATACAGCTATTTAAAAAGAAATTCTCAAGGAACCTCCATGGTGTATGTTAAAACCAATAGATAAAAGTGGTAAACAAACCGCGTACTCTTTTGTTACCTTAAAATGTTTTCATCCTTGTTTTAGTGAGCTATGTGTAAAAGAACTTTCTCAAGGGACCTCCGTGGTGAGGGAGGTAAAACTTACAGATAAAAGCTGTAAAAACTTCGAGTACTCTTCTATTACGGTATAATACCTTTATCCTTATTTTGTACAGCTATCTAAAAAGAAATCCTAGAGGAACCTCCCTGGTGAGGCCTAAAACCAATAGATAAAAGCGGTAAAAACTTTTCTCAAGGGACTTCCCAGTCGACTGTTAAGGCCAATAGATAAAAACGGTAAAAATCCGAATGCTCTTTTCTTAGACTAAGTTATTTATATCCTGGTGTTATTCAGCTATTTTAAAAACAAAACTTTCTCAAGGGACCTCGGTAAAAAGCGGTTAAACAAACGTAACTAAAAACTGATCATTAACTGTATTAGAAGCACATATATGTGACATGGTAAATTCAAAGAATAGTTAGTTAAATATAAAGACAAACTTAATGAAGTTTTCATGAGAACTAAATACAGGAGACAAAATAAACTCAAAATGGGGTTAGCAAAATATAAACACCCACCTTACTGAAATTTTCATAAGAAAGACTTAGACGAGGAAAAGCAAATTCAGAGCATGGTTAGTAAAATATACCACAATCTTGATGAAATGTTTATATGAAACACAAACACGCAATTTAACAAATTCAAAGCATAGATAGACGGATGTAAACAAAATCTACTGGTTACAACAATTTTAATGACAAATACATATATAAGATACAGCAAATTCAAAGCATGGTGAGAGAAATGTAAACAACATTTTTAAACAGGGTAAACCAGGATAAGACAAATATGAACAAAAACTTACCGCTGCTGCAATTTTCAAGAGAATACCTATACAAGATAAAGCAATTTCAATGCATGGTTGAAGAGATATGAACAATTTCTCATATGAAAAGTTTGGATTATAAATATGAGATAAAGCTAAAAAGAACTGCATGGTCGGACCAATGAAATCAAAATCTAATCATAATTTGGATGGGAAACACACACAGGAGACAAAGCAAATTCAAAACATGGTTAGTGACATATAAACAAAACTTACTAAAGTTTTGAAAAGATATTACGCAAGATATAAAACGTATTCAAAGCATGGTTAGAGAAATATAAACAAAATTTCTGAGCTTTTCATGAGAAATACATACACTAGAGAAAGCACAGACAAAGCATGGTAAGACAAATAGATTTCTAAAACTTACAGAAATGTTCATAAGAAATATTCTCCCGAGAATAAGCAAATTCAATGCATGTTTAGAGAAATGTATGCAAAAGCCTACTAAAATGCTCATTAGAAATACATTCACAAGATAAAGCGAATTCAAATCATGGTTAGTGACTAATGAACAGAAACTTACTACAATATATATACTACAATATATTCATGAGAAATACATACACACATTAACGCAAATTCAAAATATGGTTAGAGAGACATAAACAAAATACATACCAAAACCTTGATGAGAAAATAAACATTAGAGAAAGCATATCCACAGGATATTAAGATAAATATAAACAAAAGACAAGAATAATTTGGATGAGAAATAAAAGCCCTATATAAAGCAAACTCGAAACAAACTAAAGAAATATCTGTAAGGACAAATCTTTGCTTAAATTTGGATTAGAAATACATATCCAAGATCAAGCTAGTTCAAAACACAGACATATCTATAGACAAAACCTTTTTTGCAATTTTCATGAGACATGTATGTACACAAGATAGAAACCATGGTTGACAAATATGAACAAAAGCTTACTTATTTTTCATAAGAAACATGTAAGATAAGCAAATTTAAAGCATGGTTAGTGATTTATAAATATAAACTAATTGAAGATTTGGTGAGGAATAACTGCAAAAGATTAGTTAAATTCGGGCTATGGTTAAACAAATATCAACTACATCTTTGATGATAAATTCATACTCCCAAAAAAGCGACATCAAAGCTTGGTTAGAGAATAACAAACAAAAACTTATAGAATTTTCATGAAAAATAAATTCATGGCAAAAAAAAGTTCCTAGCATGGCAAGAAAAATACAGACTACATGTCAATCAAATTTTTGTGAGATAAAAACATACTCGAGACACAAATATTTTAAAGTATGGTTAAAATGTTAAACAAAAACTAGTGGCAATTTCGATGACAAATACATACAGGTAATAAAGCAAATTCAAGGCATGGATTTACTTGTGAAAGCTTGAAACCATTCTTGTCAGAATTCCTTCCTGGTCTAAGGAGTTGTGATGAGAATGGTTTCATCCTATCAAAGAAAAACTATGGTTTCATCCTACCAAAGGAAAACTATATGAGACATTTTACCCACAATACATATACTAAGATATATTCATGAGAAATACGTACACTAATTAAAGCAAATTTTGAAATATGGTTAGAGAGACATAAACAAAATACATACCAAAACCTTGATGAGAAAATAAATATTAATCAAAGCATATTCACAGGATGTTAAGATGAATATAAACAAAAAAAATAAGACAAATATGAACTGCAATTTTGATGATAAATATATGCACAACATAAAGCAACTTCTAAGCATGGCCAGAGAATTACAAACGAAATAATGCTAGAAATTTTCATGAGAAATAAATTTATGACAAAACAAATTCCTAGCATGGCAAGAAAAATACAAACTACAACTCAATCAAATTTTTGACACATACATACTCTAGACAAAGCAATTTTAAAGCATTGTTAGAATGTAAAACAAAAACTAATTGCAAATTTGATGACACGTCCATACAGGTGATAAAGCAAATTCAAAGCATGGATTTACATGTGAAAGCTTGAAACCATTCCTGACAGAATTCCTTCCTGGTCTAAGGAGTTTTGTTAAGAATGGTTTCACCCTACCAATGAAAAACTAAATAATAAATTTAACCCAACTCTTTCCTAAAGCTATGGACACATGTATCATCCATTTTGACATATGAAGATAAAAAAAAGTTGTTTGAATGGTGTTTTCATTGCATTTAATGATATTTCAGTTGGCTTTCTTAGGTTTCACCAGTAGACGGCTTTCATTCTAACAAAAGATTTTCTCAAGGGACCCCCGGGTGAGGGGTAAAACCAATAGATAAAAGTGGTAAAAACTCCGAGTACTCTTTTATTATCTTAAAATGTTTTCATCCTTGTTTTAGTGAGCTATTTTAAAAGACATTTCTAAAGGGACCTCCGTGGTGAGGGGTAAAACTGATAGATAAAAGCTTTAAAAACTCCGAGTACTCTTTTATTAGGGTAGAAAATCTGTATCCTTGTTTCGTACAGCTATTTTAAAAGAACTTTATCATGAAATCTCCCTGGTGAGAGGGTCAAACCAATAGATAAAAGCAGTAGAAACTCCAAGCCCTCTTTTATTAGCGTAAATATTTTCATCCTTGATTTATACAGCTTTTTAAAAAGAAATTCTCAAGGGACCTCCATGGTGTATGTTAAAACCAATAGATAAAAGTGGTAAACACACCGCGTACTCTTTTGTTACCTTAAAATGTTTTCATCCTTGTTTTAGTGAGCTATATGTAAAAGACCTTTCTCAAGGGACCTCCGTGGTGAGGGAGGTAAAACTTACATATAAAAGCTGTAAAAAACTTCGAGTACTCTTTTCTTACGGTATAATACCTTTATCCTTATTTTGTACCGCAATCTAAAAAGAAATTCTAGAGGAACCTCCCTGGTGAGGCCTAAAACCAATAGATAAAAGCGGTAAAAACTTTTCTCAGGGGACTTCCCAGTCGACTGTTAAGACCAATAGACAAAAAACGGTAAAAATCCGAGTGCTCTTTTCTTAGACTAAGTTATTTATATCCTCGTGTTATTCAGCTATTTAAAAAAAAAAAAAAAAAACTTTCTCAAGGGACCTCGGTAAAAAGCGGTTAGACAAACGTAACTAAAAACTGATCATTAACTGGATTAGAAGCACATATATGTGACATGGTAAATTCAAAGAATAGTTAGTTAAATATAAAGACAAACTTAATGAAGTTTTCATGAGAACTAAATACAGGAGACAAAATAAACTCAAAATGGGGTAAGCAAAATATAAACACCCACCTTACTGAAATTTTCATAAGAAAGACTTAGACGAGGCAAAGCAAATTCAGAGCATGGTTAGTAAAATATACCACAATCTTGATGAAATGTTCCTATAAAACACATACACGCAATTTAACAAATTCAAAGCATAGTTAGACGGATATAAATAAAATCTACTGGTTACAACAATTTTAATGACAAATACATATATAAGATACAGCAAATTCAAAGCATGGTGAGAGAAATATGTTAACAACATTTTTAAACAGGGTAAACCAGGATAAGACAAATATGAACAAAAACTTACCGTTGCTGCAATTTTCAAGAGAATACCTACACAAGATAAAGCAATTTCAATGCATGGTTGAAGAGATATGAACAATTTCTCATATGAAAAGTTTGGATTATAAATACGAGATAAAGCTAAAAAAAACTGCATGGTCGGACCAATGAAATCAAAATCTAATCATAATTTGGATGGGAAACACACACAGGAGACAAAGCAAATTCAAAACATGGTTAGTGACATATAAACAAAACTTACTAAAGTTTTGAAAAGATATTACGCAAGATATAAAACGTATTCAAAGCATGGTTAGAGAAATATAAACAAAATTTCTGAGCTTTTCATGAGCAATGCATACACTGGAGAAAGCACAGCCAAAGCATGGTAAGACAAATTGATTTATAAAACTTACAGAAATGTTCATCAGAAATATTCTCCCGAGAATAAGCAAATTCAATGCATGGTTAGAGAAATGTATGCAAAAGCCTACTAAAATGCTCATTAGAAATACATTCACAAGATAAAGCGAATTCAAATCATGGTTAGTGACTAATGAACAGAAACTTACTACAATATATATACTACAATATATTCATGAGAAATACATCCACACATTAACGCAAATTAAAAATATGGTAAGAGAGACATAAACAAAATACATACCAAAACCTTGATGAGAAAATAAACATTAGAGAAAGCATATCCACAGGATGTTAACATGAATATAAACAAAAGACAAGAATAATTTGGATGAGAAATAAAAACCCCACATAAAGCAAACTCGAAACAAACTAAAGAAATATCTGTAAGGACAAATCTTTGCTTAAATTTGGATTAGAAATACATATCCAAGATCAAGCTAGTTCAAAACATAGATATATCTATAGACAAAACCTTATTGCAATTTTCATGAGACATGCATGTACACAAGATGGAAACCATGGTTGACAAATATTAACAAAAGCTTACTAATCTTTCATAAGAAACATGTAAGATAAGCAAATTCAAAGCATGGTTAGTGATTTATAAACATAAAGTAATTGAAGATTTGGTGAGGAATAACTGCAAAAAATTGGTTAAATTCGGGCTGTGGTTAAACAAATATCAACTGCATCATTGATGATAAATATATACCCCCAAAAAAGCGACATCAAAGCTTGGTTAGACAATAACAAACGAAAACTTATAGAATTTTCATGAAAAATAAATTCATGGCGAAAACAAAGTTCCTAGCATGGCAAGAAAAACACAGACTACATGTCAATCAAATTTTTGTGAGATAAAAACATACTCGAGACAAAGCAATTTTAAAGTATGGTTAAAATGTAAAACTCAAACTAGCGGCAATTTCGATGACAAATACATACAGGTAATAAAGCAAATTCAAGGCATGGATTTACTTGTGAACGCTTGAAACCATTCTTGTCAGAATTCCTTCCTGGTCTAAGGAGTTGTGATGAGAATGGTTTCATCCTACCAAAGAAAAACTATGGTTTCATCCTACCCAAGATAAACTATATGAGAAATTTAACCCACAATACATATACTAAGATATATTCATGAGAAATACGTACACTAATTAAAGCAAATTCTAAAATATGGTTAGAGAAATAAACACAATCCATACCAAAACCTTGATGAGAAAATAAACATTAATCAAAGCATATTCACAGGATGGTAAGATGAATATAAACAAAAAAAAAATAAGACAAATATGAACTGCAATTTTGATGATAAATATATGTACAACATAAAGCAACTTCTAAGCATGGCCAGAGAATTACAAACGAAAAAATGCTAGAAATTTTCATGAGAAATAAATTTATGACAAAACAAATTCCTAGCATGGCAAGAAAAATACAAACTACAACTCAATCAAATTTTTGACACATACATAGTCTAGACAAAGCAATTTTAAAGCATGCTTAGAATGTAAAACAAAAACTAATTGCAATTTTGATGACACATACATACAGGTGATAAAGCAAATTCAAAGCATGGATTTACATGTGAAAGCTTGAAACCATTCTTGACAGAATTCCTTCCTGGTCTAAGGAGTTGTGTTAAGAATGGTTTCACCCTACCAATGAAAAGCTAAATGATAAATTTAACCCACCTCTTTCCTCAAGCTATGGACACATGAAATCATCCATTTTGACATCTGAAGAAAGAAAACGTTGTTTGAATGGTGTTTTCATTGAATTTAATGAAATTTCAGTTGGCTTTCTAAGGTTTCAACAGTAGAAGGCTTTCATCCTAACAAAAGATTTTCTTAAGGGACCCCCTGGTGCGGGGTAAAACCAATAGATAAAAGTGGTAAAAACTCCGAGTACTCTTTTATTATCTGAAAATGTTTTCATCCTTGTTTTAGTGGGCTATTTTAAAAGACATTTCTGAAGGGACCTCCGTGGTGAGGGGTAAACCTAATAGATAAAAGCTTTAAAAACTCCGAGTACTCTTTTATTAGGGTAAAATATCTTTATCCTTGTTTCGTACAGGTATTTTAAAAGAACTTTTTCATGAAATCTCCCTAGTGAGAGGTTCAAACCAATAGATAAAAGCAGTAGAAACTCCAAGCACTCTTTTATTAGCGTAAATATTTTCATCCTTGATTTATACAGCTATTTAAAAAGAAATTCTCAAGGGACCTCCATGGTGTATGTTAAAACTAATAGATAAAAGTGGTATAACTCTGCCTACTCTTTTATTATCTTAAAATGTTTTCATCTTTGCTTTAATGAGCCATTTTAAAAGACATTTCTAAACGGACCTCTGTCGTGAAGGGTAAAACTGATAGATAAAAGCTTTAAAAACTCCGAGTACTCTTTTATTAGGGTTAAATATCTTTATCCTTGTTTTGTAAAGGTATTTTGAAGAACTTTGTCATGAAATCTCCCCGGTGAGAGGGTAAAACCAATAGATAAAAGCAGTAGAAACTCCGAGCACTCTTTTATTAGCGTATATATTTTCATCCTTGATTTATACAGCTATTTAAAAAGAAATTATCAAGTGACCTCCATGATGTGTGTTAAAACCAATAGATAAAAGTGGTAAAAACTCCGCGTACTCTTTTGTTACCTTAAAATGTTTTCATCCTTGTTTTAGTGGGCTATTTTAAAGGGCATTTCTAAAGGGACCTCCGTGATGAGGGGTAAAACTAATAGATAAAAGCTTTAAAAACTCCGAAAAAACTCTTTTATTAGGGTAAAAAAACTTTATCCTTCTTTTGTACAGAGATTTTAAAAGAACTTTATCATGAAATCTCCCTAGTGAGAGGGTAAAACCAATAGATAAAAGCAGTAGAAACTCCGAGCACTCTTTTATTAGCATAAATATTTTCATCCTTCATTTATACAGCTATTTAAAAAGAAATTCTCAAGGGACCTCCATGATGTATGTTAAAACCAAAAGATAAAAGTGGTAAAAACTCCACGTACTCTTTTGTTACCTTAAAATGTTTTCATCCATGTTTTAGTGAGCTATACGTAAAAGACCTTTCTCAAGGAACCTCCGTGGTGAGGGAGGTAAAACTGATAGATTAAAGCTGTAAAAACTTCGAGTACTCTTTTATTAGGGTAAAATACCTTTATCCTTATTTTGTACAGCTATCTAAAAAGAACTTCTCGAGGAACCTCCCTGGTGAGGCCTAAAACCAATATATAAAAGCGGTAAAAACCTTTCTTAAGAGACTTCCAAGTTGACTGTTAAGACCAATAGATAAAAACGGTAAAAATTCGAGTGCTCTTTTTTTAGAGGAAATTATTTATATCCTGGTGTTATTCAGCTATTAAAAAAAAATATATTCTCAAGGGACCTCGGTAAAAAGCGGTTAGACAAACGTAACTAAAAAACTGATCATAAACTGGATTAAAAGAACATGTATGTGACATGGTAAACTCAAAGAATAGTTAGTTAAATATAAAGACAAAATTAATGAAGTTTTCATGAGAACTAAATACAGGAGAAAAAATAAACTCAAAATGGGGTTAGCAAAATATAAACACCCACCTTACTAAAATTTTCATAAGAAAGACTTACACGAGGCAAAGCAAATTCAGAGCATAGTTAGTAAAATATACCACAATCTTGATGAAATGTTCAAATGAAACACATACACGCAATTTAACAAATTCAAAGCATAGTTACACGGATATAAACAAAATCTACTGGTTACAACAATTTTAATGACAAATACATATATAAGATACAGCAAATTCAAAGCATGGTGAGAGAAATGTAAACAACATTTTTAAACAGGGTAAACCAGGGTAAGACAAATATGAACAAAAACTTACCGCTGCCACAATTTTCAAGAGAATACCTACACAAGATAAAGCAATTTCAATGCATGGTTGAAAAGATATGAACAATTTCTCATATGAAAAGTTTGGATTATAAATATGAGATAAAGCTAAAAAAAAAAAAAAAAAAAAAAAACTGCATGGTCGGACCAATGAAATCAAAATCTAATCATAATTTGGATGGGAAACACACACAGGAGACAAAGCAAATTCAAAACATGGTTAGTGACATATAAACAAAACTTACTAACGACGATATTACGCAAGATATAAAACGTATTCAAAGCATGGTTAGAGAAATATAAACAAAATTTCTGAGCTTTTCATGAGTAATACATACATTGGACAAAGCACAGACAAAGCAGTGATAAGACAAATAGATTTATAAAACTTATAGAAATTTTCATAAGAAACATTCTCCCGAGAAAAAGCAAATTCAATGCATGTTTAGAGAAATGTATGCAAAAGCCTACTAAAATGCTCATTAGAAATACATTCACGAGATAAAGCGAATTCAAATCATGGTTAGTGACTAATGAACAGAAACTTACTACACTATATATATAATACAATATATTCATGAGAAATACATACACACATTAACGCAAATTCAAAACATGGTTAGAGAGACATAAACAAAATACATACCAAAACCTTGATGAGAAAATAAACATTAGAGAAAGCATATCCACAGGATGGTAAGATGAATATAAACAAAAGACAAGAATAATTTGGATGAGAAATGAAAACCCACATAAGGCAAACTCGAAACAAGCTAAAGAAATATCTGTAAGGACAAATCTTTGCTTAAATTTGGATTAGAAATACTTATCCAAGATCAAGCTAGTTCAAAACATAGATATATCTATAGACAAAAAACCTTATTGCAATTTTCATGAGATATGCATGTACACAAGATAGAAACCATGGTTGACAAATATTAACAAAAGCTTACAAATTTTTCATAAGAAACACGTAAGATAAAGTAAATTCAAAGCATGGTTAGTGATTTATACACATAAACTAATTGAATATTTGGTGAGGAATAACTGCAAAAGATTAGTTAAAATCGGACTATAGTTAGAGAAATATCAACTGCATCTTTGATGATAAATACATACCCAATAAAAAAAAGCGACTTCAAAGCTTGGTTAGAGAATTACAAACGAAAACTTATAGAATTTTCATGCCAAAATAAATTCATGGCAAAAAAAAATTTCCTAGCATGGCAAGTAAAATACAGACTACATGTCAATCAAATTTTTGTGAGATATATACAAACTCTAGACAAAGCAATTTTAAAGCATTGTTAAAATGTAAAACAAAAACTAGCGGCAATTTCGATGACAAATACATACAGGTAATAAATCAAATTCAAGGCATGGATTTACTTGTGAAAGCTTGAAACCATTCTTGTCAGAATTCCTTCCTGGTCTAAGGAGTTGTGATGAGAATGGTTTCATCCTACCAAAGAAAAACTATGGTTTCATCCTACCAAAGGAGAACTATATGAGAAATTTAACCCACAATACATATACTACGATATATTCATGAGAAATACGTACACACATTAAAGCAAATTCAAAATATGGTTAGCGAGACATAACCAAAACCTTGATGATAAAATAAACATTAATCAAAGCATATTCACAGGATGGAAAGATGAATATTAACAAAAAAAAAAAAAATAAGACAAATATGAACTGCAATTTTGATGATAAATATATGCACAACATAAAGCAACTTCTAAGCATGGCCAGAGAATTACAAACGAAAAAATACTAGAAATTTTCATGAGAAATAAATTTATGACAAAACACATTCCTAGCATGGCAAGAAAAATACAAACTACAACTCAATCAAATTTTTGACACATACATACTCTAGACAAAGCAATTTTAAAGCATTCTTAGAATGTAAAACAAAAACTAATTGCAATTTTGATGACACATACATACAGGTGATAAAGTAAATTCAAAGCATGGATTTACATGTGAAAGCTTGAAACCATTCTTGACAGAATTCCTTCCTGGTCTAAGGAGTTGTGTTAACCCTACCAATGAAAAACTAAATGATAAATTTAACCCACCTCTTTCCTCAAGCTATGGACACATGACATCATCCATTTTGACATCTGAAGAAAAAAAAATCGTTGTTTGAATAGTGTTTTCATTGCATGTAATGGTATTTCGATCATTTATCAGCAGTAGGCTAATACCTCGCTTTTGGCTTTCTTAGGTTTCACTAGTAGAAGGCTGAGCCTTATAGTGCCTTGCACAAAGCTACTCCCAGGTGACCCGTGTTTCAAACAACAAAAAAATCTTAGCCTTTTAAAATTACCTATAATTCAACTTTACCAGACAAAGCAGTCTTAAGACGGCCCTAAGAGAAGATGCTTTCGCAAAAATTGTGGGAGAAAAAAAAAACCCTTATAATCTGTATGTATAGACCTGTCTCAAATTTTAGTGTCTTGTAATGTGGTAACCACTGAGTAAATATGGAATCCTTAATTTAATAGGCTCGGCATACTCTTATGTTTTATCAAAGTTAGACCACAAACCGTGTAGTTTGATCTTCTACCTTTATATCTGGTATGTTTGAAATATCTAATGTAATTACATCCTGCTGAACATTGCACAGGCATTTTTTTTCTGTGGGAAAGCAGCCAGTA
This sequence comes from Tridacna gigas, assembly GCA_945859785.2. Classification (NCBI taxonomy): domain Eukaryota; kingdom Metazoa; phylum Mollusca; class Bivalvia; order Cardiida; family Cardiidae; genus Tridacna; species Tridacna gigas. Next base: position 17,371,316 of record OX244037.2, on the reverse strand, counting down.
GCATGGAACTGCTAAAAAAAACTCCATGTAATCATGTTATTAGGTGCACTTGCCACAGCGATATAGCTGCAATAATATGGAAAACGGCAATAAACACCATGTATTCAAGAAATGTCTGACATTTTGTGGACAGATCATCAAAAACAGTTTTGAACGTGTAACGTCTTTGTCCATCATTCTGATTGATAAAGTTCAATCCAGTAATTCGTTTCTCCAGATGTAACAGCATGATCTTTTTTAACTTTTTACCTCATGATATAATTTTTGACCTGTCTAAATTGAAAGCTTTTACAGATGACAAATTCAACGCCACCTAAAAGCTATGACTAGTCATTAAAAGGTTAGAAAACGTTGTGGGAAAAGGAGAAAATGCTGGTTACCAGCATTTTCTCCTTTTCTCACAAAGTTTTCAAACATCTTTTTTTTTTTTTTTCCCTCAGGACTATTAGAACTCAGGATTGTTTGGCAAAGGGTTAACAAATATAATACCTAGCTACATGTAGGTCAAACCAAATCGAAAGAGTTGATGACATGTCATTGCTACATGAATTATTCCTTTCTATTCTAACCACTGAATATTATTAGATATAAGAAAACAGCCAGTGGTTTGAATGGAATGTTGTGCAAGGAACTGTGAAAAGAAACTTAGGAAAGCATGAATAGGTGCACTAGCCACCGAGATAAAACTGAAAAAATGTTTGAAAACAGCATCAATCACCTTTCTTACAAATCATCTTTAGAGTGCTGACTAAATGAAAAGGGCCTTTTAACCCTTTCCCAAACAATCCCACGTTTTAACTCTTTGCCACACAATCCCGACTTTTAACAGCCCTGAGAAAGAAGCCGTTTGAGAACATTGTGGGAAAAGGAGAAAATGCTGGTAACCAGCATTTTCTCCTTTTCCCACAATGTTTTCTACCCTTCCCAAAACAAATATTAATTTTTCAGTCACATTTATTTTTTCGTCTGCAACTGCTTTCAATTTGGGCGTCTAAAATTTTGTCGTTTGGTAAAGAGTTGACAACCCTGAGGAAAAATGCTCTTGCAAACAATGTGGAAACAGGAGAAAAATACTGGAAAACCGCATTTTGTCCTTTTTACACTATGTTTTCTACCCTTCCAGAAACAAATTTCAGTTTTGAGTCACACTGATTTTGTTGTCTGCAAGTGCTTCCAAGTTGGTCATTTGGTAAAGAATTAAATAGGACAGAGGCGAATACTGCTATTTCAAAATTAGAATATATTACAAGGTAATGGACAGTGTAGGCAAAAATTCTAATTGAATTTTCTGTACAGTCTGATCTTGATCTAGATGTTCTCAACGACAACATACATTTTGCTTAGAGATGAAATGTAAAATGCTCTCCTGCTATAAACAGATTTATTCATCTTTCAGCTGACCACTCTAGAAAACATAGAGGTAAAAGGAAAAAATGCTCATATGCCAGAGCACTTCTGGTTCATGGGTCTCTTTACAAGCACTATACATGTTACATATACTCTGTAAATCTTTAACAAATGACAAAATTTTAGATATGCCCGAAGTGAAAGCATTAACGAAAGACGACTAAATTTGACTCAAAATTTGAATTTGAGTTTTGAATAATAGAAAACATTTGGGAAAAGGAGAAAATGCTGTCAGCTGGTTGCCAGCATTTTCTCCTTTCCCCACAATATTTTCAACAGCATTTTCTCCTTTTCACACAATATTTTTAAAAGGCTTTTTCTTTAGGGTTGTTAAAAGTCGTAATTGTGTGGTGACGGGTTACAAGACGCTAGATTATTGCCAAAATATACAACGTAAAAGACACTGCGATGTTCACTGGTTGGAGAGGAATAATAATTCTGTGACCTGGGCTTTCATCATCCCTTTACCTCTGAGGTGACAAATGAACCCAACATACATTTTAACCCTTTACCACACAATCCCGAGTTTTAACGACCCTGAGGATGAAGCCTTTTGAAAACATTGTGGGAAAAGGAGAAAATGCTGGTAACCAGCATTTTCTCCTTTTCCCACAATGTTTTTTTCCCTATCAAAGAATTATATTATTATTTGAGCCACATTGACATTGTCGTCTGCAAATGCTTTCAATTTGGACGAATCTAACATTTTTTCATGTGGTAAAGGGTTAAATCTGGAAATAAGACCCAAATGAATGAAATATCAAAGCCTACGCTGGCCTCAAAAGCAACTATAGTTGTAAAAAGAGCTTAAACCCTTTGTCACACAGTGCCGTGTTTTGACAACCCTGAGAAGGAAGGCTTTTGAAAACATTGTGGGAAAAGGAAATCAAAGCGCCAAAGGCACTGAAGGCCTGGGCATCTGAAGGGGTGAGGAAGTAGGAAAACAAGGCCAAGAAGCTCAAAATTCTATCACATTTGTACAGGCTTGAAACTGCTAGATCACATTTGTACAGACTAATAAAAAATATCTCTACATTGTCTCACACTGACAGTCTGTAGAGTTGACAAAAGAATGGAAAAACAAATGTGTAAAGGCTCATGCAACCAATCAACATATGCAGCATGCAAAAAGGAATAGGTCTTCTGCTGATAAATGTGGCCTATGTGGTGCACACAAGGTTTTTCTGATTCATAAAAGTGACCTACTTTTTGATACTACATAACCTAAAATCAAACTTGCACGAGATATCATTAAGACAAAAATTCCAACCAATTTCATCGGTATCTGAATAAAAATTTTATCTCTAGAGTGCAAACATGGTTTTCCTACAATTTTACCCAGTGACCTACTCTTTGACCCGATATGATTCCATTTTAAACTTGTCTGAAACATTATCAAGGCAAATATTCTGATTGATTGATTGATTTATGGTGTTTAACACCCTTTTCAACATTATTTCAGTTATTTCACAGCAGCTTGTGCACCTATCCCTGCTTTCCTTGATTCTCTTTTACCAGTAGTATGCACAATATTCTTTCCAAGCCACTGGCTGCTTTCCCACATAACCATCGTCAAGACAATGATCAGCTGTGAGAGAGGAATGAATCCTGTCGCAATGACTATCATCAATCCTAGGAAAGAAATTGGCCGAGCCAGGGATCAAACCAGCAACCCCCTGTTCTCAAGTCCTGTACGCTACCGACTGAGCTACAGGGGTTGGGCACAAATATTCTGCCCAATTTCAATGTTAGATTTCACTGTGTTTTAGGGAAACTTTGGTTTAAAATTACAAATATTCTGCCCACCTTCAATTTAAAGCCAAAGCTACCCTAAAACACAGTGAAATCTAACATTTTGACCAAGTTTCATTGACATTGGGCGGGAAGGTGACCTGATTTGATATCCTTTTAGGATTTTCCATGCTTTTATTGCTTTTGAAATGTATACAAATGGACCTTCCAGTATTTTAAAGTCAAAAAGATTATCTATACAAAATTTTGGCACAACAATTTTCAGTAAATTTGGACCAAAACTTGCTTTTATGGTTTAACACTGTTTTCAACATTATTTCAATTATGTTGCAAAGGCCAGTGCACCTATACATGCCTTCCCAGAATTAGTTTTACTTGTACTTTGCACAGGATTCTTTCCAAGCCACTGGCTACTTTACCACATAAATATACATGTAGTTGAAGAAATATATAGCAGTGAGAGGGTTGAATCCTCTTCCCATGACTATCATCAGTTGTCTGGAAGAAATAGACAGAGCTGTGAATTACATCAGCAACTCTGGCTTTCAAGCCTTGTATTCAATAGCTTGAGCCACCTGTCTTGGCTTGGCTTAAACACAAATGGAAATTTGCATGGCATACTATTATGATAGATGGACAGATCAGGATCTCTATTAACTTACCATTCCTAGGAGCTTTCCTAGCCTTATTTTCCTAAATTTTCTAGATTTGAAAGTAACACTTCCAATTGGCTAAATCATTTGGTTTAGCCAATCTGAAGTAGTGTTTTACTTTCAAATCTTGAAAATCTTGGAGAATAAGGCAAAGAACGTTCTTAAGAACAGCTGGTGAATATGAACTCAGTTCATGCAATCAAATTATGGTCACAAAAGTATAAACAAGTTGTCAGTGTTGTGACCAGGGGAGCAACCATTCAAAATCATCTAAGACAATTCTAATTTATTGCAAAACAAAAAAAAATAACAAGAGTAATTGTAATCTGTCTTGTGTTACCTATTTCTTTTTACCAAGATTGACCAAAATTTAAACTTGTGACCATTGTAATTTGGAAACAAACTTGCTAACCCAATTTTCACATTTGCATAGTGGCAATTGTCAAAATTATCTTAAGTCCTTATCAAACTACCGGTACAAAATTTTAAACTTTTCCTAATTGAAATCTACTGTAGACAACAAATCAAATGTGATGCTAATGCTGACACTGAAAAGTGTAGCAAATCAGTGTGGAAAAGGGAGAAAATACTGGTCACCAACAATTTCCCCCGAGTCCCTCCTCCAGTATTTTTTAAACCCATCTTTGTCACAGTTGTTAAAACTTAGGATTGTGTGGTAAAGGATTAAATATTATAAAGACAAATACTAGTACTAAATCTGGTGAAGATTTGGCCAAAGATGTAGTCTTCAGATGATTGGTGTTTGGTACAGTTTTACTTTTAACTTTATCCAAGACATGGTGCATAAAAATGATTTGCTGATGGTCAATATTTTTGGGGCAAAACATGGCCCTTTTTGGGGCAAAAAGAAAATGTCTCTTTTTTTTTTTGTAAACAAGCAATTTGCTGTCTATTCTTTGAGATTCTTTAAAATTTAAGAACACTGGGCCTGTTCCTAACCTGTTCAATTCATTTTCTACATTTTCGAAGTGATTCAAGATACTGCTGGTTACCAGCATTTTCCCGTTCCTACAATGCTTTCTACACTATCTTGGACAAGTTCCATCATTTGCAAAGGCTTTCAATTTGGTTGAGTCTAAAATTTTATCATTTGGTAAAAAATTAAAACCAATTACTGCAGCCGAGCCCTATAAGCACAGTTGTTAGCGTACCAGACTTGAGAACAGGGGGTCACTAGTTTGAATCCTTATCTCAGCCAATTTCTTTTCAAGAATTGATGGTAGTCATTACAACACAATTCAATCCTCTCTTACTTGATGCCCTTAAGCGCTGAGCTTCTATATTATCGTAATTCTGAATTTTGACGATTGGTAACCTTGGCATTTAGAAGTAGCCAATGATGGCGAAAAATTTGAGCTTGTTCCCTCATTACTGATGCTGAAAATTCTAAGAAAACCCGTGATTCACAGACATTAACTAAAGAAAGAAAAATCTTCCTAATAGTAGATATATGATGTTACTTGATTTTTGAATTCATGTTTCACTTAACATTCATTTCAATAAAGTAGGGTGAAATAATGTGGGACAAATAAGCCTGGATGAAAAAGCCCAGTGATGAACATGCCCACAGCCAAGCTAGTTTTTGGACAAACTAGCCTGGAATGAAATGCATGATCGGACAACGAAGTATTTTTCTTACACTATTCTTAGTAACATTGTGGATTTATGCAGATGAGGACTAATATTGACGGTCTTGAATTACCCTGCACTCTGACACCTTTGAAAATTCATCTGCTTTGAAATATGTTCCAATAATTTTAGAAGGTGCGGTTCATCTGCACACAGTAACTTTATTAAGGAATTAACATCAAATTTGTCTGCAACAACTGGCAGTAAAAATATGGATCCATAAGCAGTGTGTTTAAAACCTAACTCTTTCAGTCCCTATTATCACTTAACCCATAACTCTTTACCAAATGACAAAATTTCAGACCTGTCCAAATTCGAAGCAGTTTCAGACGACAAAATAAAAGTGACTGAAAAACTGAAATCTTTTTCGGGAAGGGTAGACAACATTATCGGAAGAGGAGAAAATGCTGGTTACCAGCATTTTTCTTTTCCTTTTCCCAGAAAAGGCTTCTTTCTCAGGGTCATTAAAGTAGGGATTGTATGGTAAAGGGTTAAACTGCTCAATACATAGGATGAAGTTTTCCAGCCACTTATATATGCTGTAACATGGCGATTGCAAAACTGTTGTTGGTAGAAAAGAACTCATCGTATAAGACAGTGTAGATCCAAGAGCAGACTGCATGTTCTGTACGGTCTGATCTTGATCTACACTATCTGCAACAGAGAATCGAACTGCGCTTAGAAGCCAAAGGGTTAAATATTGCCACTGACAGCTTAGATCAAGATCAGATTGTAGCGAGTAATAAGTCTGATATTCGATATAAAACGCCGACCACCTGATGCTAAACTCAGGTCAAGCAATTTATTATCGATAAATAGCAGAGATCAAGAATCAAGATCAGATAGCACTTAATAGGAAGTCTGATCTTTGATATAACACGACTGCCATTTAGGTCTTCTTAACTAGTTGTCCATGGTTCATGTTACAGAGTTTTATACCGTGTAACGGTACATATTTGATTTTGTGTGTCGAGTTTGTAAAGCCCAAAATGGGTCGAAATTGTCATCGTCCGAGATGTCATACGATGTCAAGACAACTCTGACAAGAAGAAATAAGGCATCGTACATTCTGGGCCAATCAAAACATATCTATACCTTTAGATACGAGAAGCAAGTTCATTTTGCGAAAATGAATCTTACCGAGGTTTTGAAATGTTCAGCTGTTTTGGGGAAAGAGCACATTGTCTACGTTTTGTCATGCACATTGTGTCTAAAAACAGGACAGAGGAAAGATTCCGAGTAGTGTTCGGCAACATCACTTGTCATTACCCGCCGATCCCGTAACTACATCTAAAGATTTGCCATGTTTGTATCGGTGTTACAGTGGACTAATTTCCACTTGTAAATAAGATCATGAGGGCTCAAAATTCTCAGTCAAATACTTTTGTACGATTAACATCGCGCATCTCTCGAAGTTCTTCGTAAACTTAAACCTAACTATGATGTTCAAACCCACATATTTTATTATTTTTGGGGGTTGTTTCTTTCAGCGTAGTGAGATGGATTGCAAACGGTACTTTTCACTTTTACTCGGGCTCTTCCATAACTGCTCGGATCATGTGGATGGGGTTGAAATTTTGGTATGCGATTACTATGGCCTTGTGCTTGGCAAGCCAAGCCCAGGCCAAAAATGCTGGTAAACAGCATTTTTTCCTTTTCCCACAGTGTTTTCTACACTCCCCAAACTGAATTGAATGTCATTTTTTAATGGTTTGAATTTGGACTGGTCTAAAATTTTGTCGTTCGGAAAAGGTTAAAAAGAGTTTATTGCTGAGCTAGGCTTCAAACTCAACTCCTTACTTATCAGCATCATTCACCATTTAGTTTCCAGCGCTCAAAGACTGTTTTTCAGTGTAGCTGAATGTGCTGGCTTTTGACCTACTTTTTGGTACTGATAAAAATGAATAAACAGAAATTTGTGATTTGTCAAATATGTAGACATGTTTATTCTAAGGACCCCTGTGGTCAAAAACGTAGACATCTTTATTTTAAGAGCCCCTGCCTATTTACTGGCAAATTTGCGCCGTCTGTCTTTTTCAGAGATACATGTATTTCTTGTTGGTTTTTCTTTGTTTGTTTGTTTTTATAAGAAACACTATTTTGGAAAGATTGAAAAAAAAGAGAAATGCTACAAAATTTTGTTAACTTTACCCCAAACATTACGGTTTCACCATTTATCCCAAGGCAAAATTTTAGACTTTCCCAAATCAAAAGCATTTCCAACAGACAAATTACATGTGGATTAAATGATTGGATTTGTCTCTAAAAGGATAAGAAAAATTGTGAGAAGAGGAGAAACACAGTTTTCCAGCATTTTCTCCTTTTTCTATGATGTTTTCAAAAAGCTTCTTCCTCAGGATTGTTGAAGCTTGTAATTGTGTTGTAAAGGGTTCAGACTTAAACATATTAAGAGCATTGTCAGACACTGAATTAAAATTTGCTTGGTGGACAGGATTTGTCCATGAAAGGCTAGAAACCATTGTGGGATAAGGAGAAAATTTCGGTTACCAGCTTTTTCTACTTCAATGTTTTCCAAAAAATGTCTTTCTCAAGATTGAAATCATCAGAGAGTTTGGGTAAAGCTGTTTGTAGACTGCTTGCCAGAATATCAAAGGTATTGGTTTGTTCAAGCTCTAACCCTTTAGCACACAATCTCGACTTTTAACGACCCTGAAGCCTTTTGAAAACATTGTGGGAAAAGGAGAAAATGCTGGAAACCAGCATTTTCTCCTTTTCCCACAATATTTTCTACCCTATGCAAAACAAATTTCAAATTTTCAGTCACATTTATTTTGTTGTCAGCAAGCGCTTTCAATTTGGACTAGTCTGAAATTTTGTCGTTTGTTCAAGCTTTAACAGAACAAGTCAGCCCTTTACCAAACAATGCTGCGGTTTTACGACGCTGAAGAAAGAAGGCTTTTGAAAAAATCTTAAGAAAAGGAAAAATGCTGCTAACCATTATTTTTTCCTTTTTCCACCATGTTTTCTACCATATCAAAGACAGAAATAACCATTTAAGCTGCATTTGTCACCCACACATGCTTTCAATACAGCTGAGTCCCAAATTTTGTTGTTTGGTAACGAGTTAGATGATGAAGTTTAAGGTTTATTATAAGCATTGGGTAAAAGTGAACATGGCAAAACTTGGTCTGATCAGGGATTGTATATAACATGTAATTTACAGTCCCTTGTCTGATCCAGCAGGTCCATAACAAGGGAGTCAAGATGACCCTTTACCACATAATCCCAACTTTTAATGACCCTTTTGAAAACATTGTGGGAAAATGAGAAAATGCTGGTAATGCTGGTAATTCTCCTCCTCCCCCCCCCCCATGCTTTCTAACCTATCAAAGACCAATTCCATTATTTGAGCTATATTTGAATTACCTGCAAATGCTTTCTAAATGGAAAAGTCTGTATTTTGCTTGTGTGATACAGAGATGATGCACTGAAATTGTTGCAAAAAAAAATTATCAGGTATGACTATATTGATACCTGCTTTCGTTACAGAGATACACGTAGCCTAAATACACTGTAGCAAAGATCAAAATGTCTTGTGAGGAACAATTTTCCTTTTAGCCACAGGTCTTTTTTTTTCAGGTTTTCATGCATGCATTCAATATTTGTTACAAGCACATTCTTTCAGAAAGTTTGATAATGAATGCTCACAATGTAAATTATGTTTATTTACGTGCATAGAGTTATACTTTGCTGATATTGCCATGGAAACAACAGCAGTCAATGAGGGAAGGTTGAAAATAACATTGAAAACTGGCATATAAAGTTCAATGAATTTGACAGAATATTAGACATGGCCATCAGTAAAACAATATAATATTGAGCTACCCTCTGTGAAAAAGGGGCTTTTAATGCATCTGCGAAAAGTATTGTCCCAGGTCAGCCTGTGCTGAACCGAAACGTTTCGCTGTTGGTCAAAATTTTCTGTATGTTCATTCTACCTCATCATTAAGTCGGTTGTTTAACCCTATACCACACAGTACCGACTTTTAATGACCCTGAGAAAGAGGCATTCTGAAAACATTGTGAGAAAAGGAGAAAATGCTGGTTACCAGCATTTTCTCCTTTTCCCACAATGTTTTCCACCCTTCCCAAATCAAATTTCAATTATTGAGTCACATTTTTTTTGTTGTCTGCAAATGCTTTCAATTTGGACTAGTCTAAGATTTTAACGTTTGGTAAAGAGTTAAAAAAAAAAAAAAAAAAAGTGGCTGTAATGGATCCATAATTATGTGATGGCTTGATCGGTAACCATGGATCACAGAGATGCATTAAGCCCCCTTTTGGCAGAGCGTGGCTTAATTATTTACATTCTGTCTTGGTCAAAGTACATGTTATCTGAAAGATTAATTGCTACTCTAGGTTCAAAGGTGGAACTTCCTGTCCTGTCTCATCTTGATCTACACCGCCTGCGAATGCAAATGACCTTGATTTTCGTGTTCTGTCGAGTCTTATATTACTAAGAACAAAAACATGCAACAGATGTATTACCTTTGACTTTGTATTATATCACATCCACACACAGAGACGCTGATGGAGTACTCCATAATGCCGTAAGAAGACTCTGTATCCGGTAGAATTTAACTCAAACTGACTGACCTCTAATAAATCCAGAAAAGTTTACCAAAATCCTCCCAGCTTACAACGCGAATTGACTATTTCAAAACGCACACTTGCGCATCACGTGAAAAAACAACTAAGAACAAAAACAAGCAATGGATGTACATGTATTACCTTTGACTTTGTATTATATCACATTAACACAGAGACGCTGTTGGTGAACTCCACAATTCCGTAAGAAGACTCTGTATCCGGTATAATTTAACTCAAACTGACCGACATCTAATAAATCCAGAAAAGTTTACCAAAATCCACCCAGCTTACAACACGAATTGACTATTTCAAAACGCACACTTACGCAACAATGGGGTATTATGCACATCACGTGAAAAAACAACTCATGGGTCAGGTCAGCTTAATACCTGAGAAAATCTTTACCGTTATTTAATATGCCTTTCACAATTACTGAAGGTTTTGCGGACAGTATAAACAAGATCAGGCTGCAGAGAATGCTCAGACTGATCTTGGCCCTACGATAGCCCATTCCAGAGACATGCCGACCAAGACCAACATTTAGACAACAATTATTTGTGTGCTTTTTCCTATGTTAATTTTTTTTTTTTGCATATTAAGGGTTACCCGTCGAGCGCTAAATCAATGAAATGGACATTTTCAGTTGTTGAAACATCCTTTATATCGCAATACATTAGATATCTTATTTTTCCACAAAATGATACAAACTAGAAGACAGTTTAGAGCAAAGATCACTCTTCAAAAGCAATACAATCTCATCTCGATCTATAGTGTCTGCAAAACCAACATAACTGCTCTCCTACGTAAAATACCTTGCCAGATCATAAAATTTTAGACTTGTCGAAATTGAGAGCGTATGCAGGCAATAAACGATTATATGTTCTTAAAAAGGATAGAAAATATTGTGAGGAATGGGAAAAAAACGTGGTTCTTTACAAGGGAAAGTAACTTGCGGTTACATCCGGCAAAAAAGCAACATTCATCAAGGAAATGGTCAGTTTCCAACGTGAATGTATCAGATCTAGGGTTTTACCAAACAATCCTGTGTTTTGACGATTCTGGAGACCAGCTGGTAACCAGCATTTTCTATGTTTCCCACAATGTCTTCTACCCTTTCACAGGCAAAATCAATCATTTGCGCCACATTTAATTTTTCGTCTGCGAGTGCTTCCAGTTTTGACACTTTTGAGGTAGTCGTGTAAATTTTCTTTTCGTTAACGTCATTTAAGTCCTGCATTAAATAGAGTTTTTTAGCGTACGCCGAATACGAGAGCGAACAGAGGACCGCGGACTTTTATGCAGGGTTCTCAAAAATCACAAAGCGGTAATCGGCTGTATTTAAAGGGAAACTGTTTCGAATTTTACTTTCAAGGCATGTACTGTAATTTATTTGCAGTTCAACTCATCGCCATTCCTCATGTAGACTAGATTCTAGCAGGCACATAGTCTTCCATCCATGCGGCAAACCTCGGATGATCAGTTGATGAAATCTCTCGGCTGTATTACGATGGGTGTTATTCCCATACGCCTTAAACAAGTTGGCTTCTTTAAAAAAGAAGCCAGGAGAGGTCAGCATCAATGTTTTCAAATAGCTTATTGCTTTTAATATATTTTGGTACATGTAAAGAAATAAGTAAGGCATTATATGATTGCCGCTGTGTAAAAAGGAGAAACCATTTTTGGATTACATGACAGACATGTGACCTTCTTCCCACGTTTTCAAGTCGCGTGATCTTTTCCAGCAGTGTTCTCTTTTTTAACGAAATTCTTTTTTGTGTGTGTAGCTTTATTTGTTTAATGAAAAATTACACCTACTGGAAAGGTAATTTGCAATCAAATCAATATAACAAATCCTTTTTTGAAATCCGTCATATAAAAACAAAACACGTCTATTTCCTATTTCAGTTTTTTTGATTTCGGTTTATTTATAAAACCATGACGAAACAGACTGTGTATCAGAACAATTTCGCAGAAAAGCATGGAGTTAGGCAGCAATTTCTGAGGCAGTCTGCCTTTTAAACTCACCACTGTTGGAGAGGTCTGTCTGATGACCTCTCCAATGTCCTTGCCTAAACCAGACCGCTGTACTGCTTTTAAAACAATACGATTCTTCTAAAAAAGGACAATATAAAATCTATCGTTGAATTAGGTTACAGAATTTTATCCTTTACTTTTATTTAGAAACACCATTTCAGAGAAGGGAGTTATAAATAAGAAGGATTGGAATCCTCCTTCTCCTCAGAGCATACCAGTCTCATCCAACAACTAGAATCTGACCTAGTGGTGCCATATTTAAGTCCTAGTTTTGTCTGATTAGACGCTTATGGGATACAAGAATGTTAGATATTGAGAAAAAGGTCAGGTAATATTTAAAATGCATAGTATTTTATTGATGGAAAAAGTATGTAGCATAATTAAGTATTGTGAACGGGAAATTTATATAAAACTCGTAGTATATCGAAATCGAAAGTGTATAATTCTTTTGAGACAACCCCGCATAAAAGTCCGGAGTCCGCTGTCCGCTCCCGTCTTCGGCCTCCGCTAAAAAACTATAATAATGCTAAACTGAAAAAGGAGGGTTTTCTGCTTGTATTCACTTCAGCAAGTTCTCTTTTTTCCACTACGTTTTACCATTTGAAAGATTTTCAAATTTTTTGTTAGTTGGAAGAGTTAAATAGAGCATTTCCATCGAAGAAAAAAAGAAAAACCCTGAAATTGCAACACAAGCTCACTTAACATTGTATTCTCCATATATGAATCAACGGACCAGGGAAAAATTCTTTGCAAAGAGTGCCGATTGTGACCAGACTGCACAGAAAAAGCAGTCAGATCTTGGGTCTGTCTTGCCAGTTTTCTGAGATATTTCAGTCCAGACAGCAATGGCCCTGCAATATTTAGGGTGCTTTTCCAAGCTTAACATGTCTTTTTTGTTGATTTAGCGCTCTAAAACTCTAAGCAACATGTTTGTCTGATCAGCTACTCCATATTGGTTCCTTTCCTCATTTCAGATAAAGAGCACAAGGGTTACTGTAGTTATGCTCTTGCTTATGAGATTGACTCAAATACAATGACCTGGGTTGGCCAAGGACAAGTAAAGTCGCTTTCAAAGACAATACAAGATCAAGATCAGACTGTCCTTTAAACGCAATGCAGATCAATATCACAGACGTTCATATCTTAGATCATAATTGTCTGTTTATGCGGGAAATGGGAAAAAAAAAAAAAAAACGACCATGAAATTGTAATGTTTGGACATTGTTTTTCTGACTGAAAGGCCATTAGATTAACTAAGTGTTTTAACTCTTAATGTCCATGAGGAAGAAGGCTGTTGAAAACATTGTGGGAAAAAAAGGAAAAATGCAGGTAACCATCATTTTCTCCTTTTCTCGAGATTTTTTTTTTTTAAATATATTTAGTTATTTTTTTAACGATTCAAGTCATCATTTGTTCTACATTTAATACACTTAATTCGTCATGTGGAAATGCTTTCGATTCGGACAAGTATAAATTTTATCATTTGGTAAAGGGTTGAGGGTTAGGTAGCCAATGAATATCTACATTCTTTGAAAGTAATGTAGGCGAAATTTGCCAGCAGACGTTTAGGACTGGACGATTTGGCCCAGGACGACTTAGCCCGCCAAAAAATTAGGTAGGACAATTTGTCTAGATAAATACGATGGCTTGTTAAAAATGGAAAAAAGGCCCACAAGCAGCCAAAAGCAAACGATTCCAAAGTCATAATACAGGCATATTTCATACGACTTTTATATGTTATAATACAATTACCAAAGTTGCCAGAGTTACAGAAAAGAATATTTGTATTTATTTTTACTCTTTTAAAAGGTTGGTAGGTACCGCTGTTCATGATGAGTGATATCTAAAGCTTGATAATGGGTATTGCTTATCAGAATTGTCACATATCTTTATGTTCTATTGCTGTCTGCAGGCGAACATATATTTCAACCATTCTAACCACTAATTAGTAAAAGACATTTAAAAAGGGGTGTCCTACGTGGCTCATTTGTAAGGTGTAGATTTTTTTTATCCCATACATAGTTCAAACGACTACCATTTGATCGCAAACCACTGTAGTTATCCAGTGTCGACCGATTACAGTGCTTACAGCACTTTGATTAGCTTTATGCACGAGATAAGACAATGTCACAAGCATTTTCCCGAGCACAATATCTTTTTGATAATTAGGGAAAAGCTGGTACAATTTAATACATGCGCAACGACCGTTTTTCGTATGAGCCAAAGGCAAATTTCATGGGTTTTTAGAGATAGAAAATCTCAAAGAAAACTGGTCTCTGATTGGACGACAAACTAGGTCGATCCTTGGTCACGGCTTGGAACTTGTAATATAGCTTGTAACTTGCATTTTTTTTTACTTTTTTTTTTTTGGACAATATTTGCCGAGCCCCCCGTAGCTCAGTCGGTAGCATACAGGACTTGAGAACAAGAGATCGCTGGTTCGATCCCCAGCTCGGCCAATTTATTTTCGAGAATTGATGATAGTCATTGCGACAGGATTCATTCCCGTCTCATCGCTGACCATTGTTTCGACGATGGTTATATGGGAAAGCAGCCAGTGGCATGGAAAGAATATTGTGCATGGTACTGGTACAAGAAACTCCAGGAAAGCATGGATAGGTGCACTGGCCGCCGCGATATAACTGAAATAATGTTGAAAACGGTGTTAAACACTATACATACATTTTTGACAATATTTACAATGACCATTAACTTGGCTGTAAAAGGGTGTATTAGAAACGCTGTTTGTTACCGCCTATCCTCATACATATATAGAGGACAGGATATAATTAAGGTCAGCGAGCACAAAGATACGTGCGGTCTGATCTTGATCTATATTCCCGCCATTAATATGCCAGTTAACTAAATACGAAATATATGAGCCTTGCTGTGACAAAAGGGGCCTTAATGCATTTTCGTGATGCATGATACCAAGCAAGTCATCACGTGACCATGGATCCACAAAGTCCATTTCATCTAACAAACGACTGAATCATGAGGTAGTTTTTTTTTTTTTTTTTGAACATACAGAAAATCGACCAATAGCGAAAGGTTTCAGCCCAGGTCAGCCTGCGCGGACTGCGCAAGCTGACCTGGGACGATATTTTTCGCACTGAGATGCATTAATCCCCTTTTCACAAAGCATAGCTCATATTTTTTGTACGAGATAACGATGTAAGCTCGACGAGACATAACGGAAACATTTGTGCCGATTCTCTCTTCTTTTTTGGTCATTTCGATCTGGCAAGCTACGGCTGCAAGCATACAAGGGGTGTTCCAGAAGTATGTAGAAAAGAGGTAGATCTATAACCTTTTTATAAATACCAGAGCAAATTTTCATATGAAATATTTGCCGAAGATCACTTTTATGTGTGTTTTATGTTTTATGCAATAGAAATTCCTTGGCATAGATACAACTATACAAATTCTAAAGTATCAAATCAAAAAGGTTAGAAAACACCGTGGGAAAAGGAGAATTTGCTCGTTACGAGCAATTTCTCCTTTTCCCACAGTGTTTTTAAAAGACTTGTACTGCAGACACGTGAAAACCAGGGCTTCTTTGGGAAAGGGTTAAATTCTAAACATGAGCCATGCTCTGTGAAAAGGGGGCTTAAAGCATCTGCGAAAAGCATCGACCCAGGTCAGCCTGCGCAGTCCGCGCAGGCTGACCTGGGCCAATAGTCTGGTCAATTTTCTTTTTATGTCCGCGGACAGTCTACGTCATGATTCAGGCGGTTATTAAAAAAATGTGGCTATAATTATGTAACGACTTGATTGGTACAATACATCAATGAGATGCATTAAGCCCCCTTTTCCCAGAGCACGGCTCTTATATTTATAAATTTTTCGATTCAGGTACATGCATTGCTTACTGATAAAATCAGACACCGCAGGAAAAAAAAAAACAAAAAACATATCAATAAGATGCAAATACAGTCTCAAACAAGCTGGCTTCTTTAAAAAAGAAGCCTGGAGAGGTCAGCATCAATGTTTTCAGATAGTTTATTGGCTTTTAATTTCAATATAGTCTATTTGGGTACATAATAAACCTCTAATGCCATTCGGCATACCTCGGGTGATCCGGTGATCAAATCCCTCGGCTGTATCACGTAGCTTGATATGCACCTACACGGTACATTTCGCACATCTCCGGAAGCACACCGTTTTACCGTTATTGAAATTGTAAGGCTCCTCTTTAGAAAGAACGCATGAGTAAATTTCTATTGTTATCTTTCTAAGAGTATTTCAGTCGGCAAACAGTTTGTACATTCAATTTTTAGCGTGGTTTATCAATTCCGTTGGGAGCTTTCATCGACAGATCGATAGAAGTGAATAATTTCACAGTGGTTGTTCATGTCGTTGCTAAGCGATCTATAGGGGTGCCGCCATGTTTAAGATCATGTGATTGGTAGTTCAAAATGGAAGCCTCCCACATACAGACGAGGTTAGATGTAGGTACGGAATCGGCCGAGTTGTGACGAGTGCCTCTAATGCATTACATGACAGTCACATGACATTCTTCCCGCGTTTTCATGTTGCGTGATCTTTTCCCGCGGTGTTCTTTGTGTTTTTTGAAGGGAGTTCTGTTTTCCCCTTCTTTTTGCATAGATTTATTTCTGTAATGAAATTTACAATTGAAGAGGTAATTCGCGATCAAATCAGTATAACTTTTTCTCTTTTTTTCTTGAATCCGTCATACAAGAAAAAACCACGTCTATGGAATTCCTATTTCAGTTTTTTTTTTTTATTTCGGTTTATTTATACAACCATGACGAAACAGGTTGTGTATGAGAACAATTTCGCAAAAAGGCTGGATTTAGACAGCGATTTATGAGGCAGTCTGCCTTCTAAACTCACCACTGTTGGAGAGGTCTGATATGATATTATGACGTAATCTGCATGCTGTTTAAGTTGAGATCGGTTTTGATTTGATCGTTTAAAATGGTGCACAATGACATCCATCCACCATTCAGTCAAAAATGAAGTTGTTACCAACTGAACCAGTATTTGTTCATTTATTTTTCTTTTTTAACATTTTAATTGTTTTAGGACAGAACTGCCAATAATTTCAATGTTTTGTTTTTGAAATTTGTAGATGGATCTAGGCAATAAAAGAAATATTATGTTGTAGTAATTGTCCTGGTGCTGGTATTTGCGTGTTCTGTGTAGGAAAATTTTGAGGTTTCACTGGACTTTTGGGTATCAAATTTTCCCATGTAGCTCGAAGCAAAAACAAGCGCCACGAAATTTAGTACAACATAATATTCCATATTTATAGACCTTGAGACCACATTGAACTATACGTAGAATCAAAAATAAGGGAACCCTTGTATGTCATCTTTAGGAAAATCTTTATTTTACTTAAAGTATATAACAGATATGGAATCAAAGTCAATATCGGGTGTGAACTCCATGTGCAGCAACACCTGCATGACACCTGGCTGGCATACTGGAGATGATACTGCTTATCGTTGCTCTTGGATTCTGCTGCAATTTTGAGAGGTAAAGTCACCCTGACATATGATGCCAGAAGGAACAAGTAACCGGGTTCCCTTGGTTTTGGGGCTACGTATAATTTGAACATGGAATGTGTATGTGTATTACATGACACATGTACTACAATGAAACTGCTGGTTACAAGCACGTTTTCACAGAGCTTCTATTGAGGCTGTAAAACTTACAGATCATTGGGAAACGGTTCAATGATTGATATTGCATGAAGACGTTGATAATAGGTCTCAACCTGTGGTACTTTTGACTATTTTAGCCATTTGCAATTTTTTGTGTTTTTTAGAAAATCATTGATGGGGAAAAAAGTGATTAAAAATGACAGTAAACAGTAATTTTACATCAGGGTTTTCAAAGGCAAGAATGTTTACTTGCAATAGGCAATAAATTTATACCATAGCCTTCTGGTAGAAGTGGCAATACATATTGGTGCAGAATTAATAGTCTGGTGCAAAAATGCCAAGTTTAACTTTTTACAAAACAAAAAAAAAAAAAGATTCCATAGGAAAGGTTCAGTGTTGCACAACTGATGGATTTGTCTTAAATACAGTAGAAAACAGTAGGAAAAGGAGAAAATGCTGGTTTCCCCTACTCCCACAGTATTTTCAAAAGCATTTTTGCTCAGGGTCGTTAAAAGACAGGTTTGTTTAGTAAAGAATTACTCAAATATTTGATGTTGAATCTGTGACACCTGACTTTCGTAGTGTGCTTCTACTTTATTTAACCCTTTGGCAAACCACAACATTTTGGGAGTTGTCCAAACTGAAGCCTTTGCAGATGGCAAATGTTGGAATTTGTCTTTGAATGAGTTGAAGACAACAGTGGAAAAGGAGAAAATGTTGGTCATCATTTCCTACTGGTTAACATTTTCCCAAAATGTTTTCAAAAGGCTTTTTATCCTCAAGGTCATTAAAACTTACAATTGTTTGGTAAATGCTTAAACTGTACAATTTTAGACAAGAGATTCTGCCTCTGTTAGTCAGATAGTTTACCTTGGAATTATTGTCAGGGTAAGTATTCACCAATCATTCGTTACTTTGTTCCAAGTCTAATTCTAGATTTAGAAAGCCACACAACATCTGATTGGCTGAGCAAATCAGAAATTGTGTCCTTTTAAAATTACAGAATATCTTAAAATATGACCAACACTGTTCTTAAGAATGGTAGGACCCAGTACAAACTCTCTCCAAAAGCTGGCTACAATGAATTGGATGGTATCAAATGACACCCCTGCAATATTTAACTCTAAACCAGATGACAAAAATCTATACGTGCCCGAATTCAAGCATTTTCAGACAACAAATTAAATGTGGTCCAAAGCAAGTGATTTGTCTCTGATAAGACAGAAAACAGTGTAGGAAAAGGAGAAAATGCTGGAACCAAATTTCTTGCTTGTATTAGCAGTCACACTGATACAGAAATACATGCGACAAATGCCACTTTTCCTATACATTTCAAATCTAGTGTATACATGTGACTTTATCAGATAACCTCCTGTTTTCAATGTGATTGTAGCCAATATGACTTTTCTTATTTTACATATGTTTGAGAGAAGATTTTTTTAACATCATAGGATATCATTTATCAAAAGCATTGTAATGCTGTCCATTCATTCCAAAAGTCATCAGTCACAAATCTTTTGGTCTCCATGCACATTTAACTCTTTACAAAACGACAAAATTATAGACTGATCCAAATTGAAAGCATTTGCAGATGACAAAATAAATGGGACTGTAAGATTGAAATTTGTTATTGTAAGGGTAGAAAACATTTTGGGAAAAGGAGAAAATGCTGGTTACCAGCATTTTCTCCTTTTCCCACAATTTTTTTAGAGGCCTTTTTTACAGGGTCGTTAAAAGTCGGGACTGTGTGGTAAAGGGTTAATTGCCCATTTATCTTTGGTCTTTGGGCAAAATAAAACACACACAGAAAAGTGCATTATGCATGTCTTTATTTTTTTAAAGTAGTATTAATATAGACTTTTCATAATAATAAAAAAAAAAGAGGAATCACTTTTCTACTTACAAATTGTATGATCATACATAAATACAAAAAGGTAATCTAAACATTTATAGAAACAATTTCGGATGATATGAATCTAGTTGTACAATTCTTGAGAACTATGTATAACAAAGTTTCTAAAAAAATTTACAAACACTTCAGCACTTCCAATACACGCCAATAGGTTTTTTTTGTAACTCAAAAGCCTACATCTGCAACATTCTAATATTCCATGCAAATAACACAAAATAGCTGCATTTGATGAAGAAGGTAGCACAGTCAAACCTGCATTATCTCTTTACCAAATAGCAAAATTTTAGACTGGTCCTACTTCAAAGCATTTGCAAACGACAAACTAGATGTTGCACAACTTCGGAAATTTTTCTTTGGAAGGGTGGAAAACATTGTGGGGAAAAAAAGAAAATGCTGGTTACCAGCATTTTCTTCTTTTCTCACAATGTTTTCAAAAGTCCTTTTCCTTGGGGTCGTTAAAACTCTGGATTGTGTAGTAAAGGGTTAATTCTTTACGAAACAACAGAATTCTATACATGTCCAAATTAAAAACATTTGCTGATGAAAAATTAAATGTTCAAGTTATGGTATTTTGTCTTCAAAAGAATAAAAAAAAAAACATTGTAGGAAGAGAAAAAAATGCTGTTTATCAGCATATCTTTTTCCCCCCCACAATGTTTTAAAATGTCTTCTTTCCAAAGTTCATTAAACCACAAGACTGTTTGGTAAAGGGTTAACTCTTTACCACATGATAAAATACTGGGCTTGTCTATGTTGAAAGCATTTGCAAATAAAAAGTGTCTCAACATGATGTCTTTGAATGGATCGAAATCACTGGGGGGAAAAAAGGAAAATGCTGATATGAGTAAGTCTAAAATTATTTCAGCAGATGAATGAGCTATGCTCTGGCACAAGGAGACTTAATGCATCTCTGTGATCCATGATACCAAGCATGTCATCACATAATTATGTATCTATAAAACCTATTTTGTCTAACAAGCAAGTGAATCATGAGGTACACTGTTCCTTGGACATATAGAAAATTAACCAATAGCAAAAAGTTTTGGCCCAGGTCAGCCTGCGCAGGCTGACCTGATCGATTCTTTTTGCAGATGCATTAAGTCCCCCTTTTCACAGAGCATGGTTCAAACAGATTGACCACTCATCCAAGGTTTACAAATCAATTCTTTATAATATTTCAACACCATTTATAAACAAAACAACTGGATAACCATATAAGTTTCCTATGATGTCACCACAATGCAGGCATTTTTTGTCACTGTTTAGCTTTCTACCACACAATCCTGAGTTTTAATGACCCTGAAGAAAAAACTTTTGAAAATATTGTAGGAAAAGGAGAAAATGCGTAACCAGCATTTTCTCCTTTTCCCACAATGATTTCTACGATATCAAAGACAGAAATCATTATCTGAGGATCATTTGTCGTCTGCAAATGCTTTCCATTTGGTCCAGTCTGAAATTCTGTTGTTTGGTTAAGAGTTAATAGTATTCTACACTATCTGCAAAGGCAACATAACTTGTGCCTAATGCTCTATGTGCTGACACTGGGACTGTTACAAAAGTTAGAAACAAAAATACACAAATGCACTACATAGTAAATTCAATGTTTCCTAAGACATAATGATAATAAGTTTGACACTGACCGAGAAATATGATTACATCATTTGTTTTCTGCAATTTGAACACAAGCAAAATGTTACATACCAGTAATCTAAATAATCATCATGCAAAACGGTAGAATTCAATCCGTTTTTAACATACTTTTTCACTCTGTAATGCTTGACAAGATTTTAGGCACGTCCAAATTGAAAGAATTTGCACACCACAAATTGAAAGAGTCTAAAATGATTAAATTTCGTCTGTGACAGGGTAAGGTGATACCATGTATCAACTATCAAAGACTAAAATTTACTTTTTGGAGATGAGAATTCTTTCTTAATATTTCTCTCTATAAAAAATCTAACTGCTCGGCTTAAGACATTTTTGGCCCAAACACAATCATATGCAATTATTCAATGAGAGGTCTATTCAGTGATGCCTTATAGTAGATCATAACATGGGAAAAATGTCATGTTCACTGACATCAACTGCGTGAAATAATCTGTCTGTAGTTTGGTATAAGAAGGTTTTTAAATTTTCCTTGTGCAAGCCTTTACAAAATATATGGACCCAAACTAGGCTGCTTTTTACCAAAGCAAAACAATTTCAACTTTCTTGGTGCAGATCAATTAAGTGACATACCAAAAATCATGGTTCTAAGCTATAAAGTTTGAGAACAATTTTTTTTTTTTTTATAAGTTTTCCTTCTTACAGATAACGCCCCCCCACCCCCCATTACCAAAGGGAAGGAACAAGCTACCAAAGACAAAATTTTGACCTTCTTGGCACAGGACCATTACATAATACCACACAGGACACCTAAAGTCTAGGTTTTGTGGTTCCAGACCTGAAGATTTTATAAATTTGAAAATAACAAAACTTCTGATTGGCTTAACCATATGGTTAAGCCGATCAGAAGTTGTGTTACTTTCAAATTCATAAAATCTTGGAGAATAAGACTAAGAACATTCTTAAGAATGGCTGGTGAATATGGACCCTGATCAAAGTTTTCCTTTAACAGCAAAGAACACAGTAGGTGAAAGTTTGACCTGCACAAAAGCAGGTCAAAGGTCAATCAAAGGTCACCATTTGGACAGTACCCTTGATTCTGGCTCATATAGAAACTTCAGTTACTTTGGTCACATCATTTCTGAAAATAATTCTTTTGAACCCTTTACTAAACAACCCTGACCTTAAACCATCCTGAGAAAATAGGCTTGTGAGAAAATATAGTGAGAAAAGGACAAAATACTGGTAACCATCACTTTCTCCTTTTCCACAAAGTTTTCTACCCTATCAAATACTACACAAATCATTTAAGTCTCACTGAATTTGTCATCTGCAAATGCTTTCAATTTTGATTAGACTAAAATATTACCATCTTGTAAAGATTTAATCCTTTACCACACAATCCTGACTTTTATCAACCCTCAGAAAGAAAGCTTTTGAAAATATTAGGGAAAAGGAGAAAATGCTGGTAACCAGCACTTTCTCCCTTTTCCACAATGTTTTCTACCTTTCCCTCAAAAACTTTCAATTTTTGAGTAATTTAATTTTGTCGTCTGCCAATGCTCTGAATTTGGACAAATTTAAAATTAAGCTGTTTCATAAAGAATTAAGTAAACAAATAGTGACAATGACACCGGACATTGGGAATTACAAAAGCTCATGTTAGCATGTAGCACTCAGGCAAATTAACCCTTTACCAGACAACAAAATTTTAGTATTGTCCAAATTGAAAGCATTTGCAGATGACAATTTCAATGTTGTTCAAATCGAGCAATATTTCTTTGAAAGAGTAGAAAACATTGTGGGAAAAGGAGATAATGCTGGTTACCAGGATTTTCTCCTTTTCCCACCATGTTTTCCAAAGGATTCTTTCCCGGAGTCATTAAAAAGCAGGAATGTGCGGTAAAGGGTTAAAATTGGTAAAGCTTGATGTGCATTATCATACTTCAACAGTTCTAATGAAAGACATTTGGATGCATGCGTTTCCACAGTATTGTCTGTGCACATGACATACATCAATGAAGAGCTTAACCCTTTACCAAACGACAAAATTTAAGACTTGTCCAAATTGAAGGCATTTGCAGACGACAAAATAAGCATGACTCAAAAACTTAAATTTGTTTTGGGAATGATAGAAAACATTGTGGGAAAAGGAGAAAATGCTGGTAACCAGCATTTCCTCCTTTTCCCACAATGTTTTCAAAAGGCCTCTTTCTCAGGGTGGTTAAAAGTCAGTATTGTGTGGTAAAGGGTTAAGCCATAAAGTGCAATATACTCATATAAGAGTCATTCTCTATAAAAAGAAGGTTTAATGCATCTGCAAAAAGTGTCAACCCATGTCAGCCCATGCAGTCCGCATAGACTATCATGGGTCAAATTTTTTTGCTAGTGGTAAATTTTTTTTTTTCACTCAAAGGGATCATTATTCCTCACAATTCATATGGTTTTTAACCGTTTACCACACAATCCCAAGTTTTAACGAGACTGAGGAAGAAGGCTTCTGAAAACATCATGTGAAACGGAGAATTTCTCCTTTCTCTACGATGTTTTCTACCCTCCCAAAGATGAATTTTAGCTTTTGAGTCAAGTTTATTTTGTCGTCTGCAAAATGCTTTCTCTTTGGGCTAGTCTAATGTTCTGTTGTGTGGTAAAGTATTAAACAAAATAGATCAGTAGTACACAACGACTTGCTTGGTATGACGCATTACAAAAATGCATGAAACCCCTTTTGCCAGAGTGCCACTCGCATATATATGAGCCATGCTTGGAAAAAAGCCACTTGATGCATCTCCGCAATCCATGATACCGATCAAGTCATCGCATAATCATGAATTCATTAGCCACTTTTTGATTTAGCAACTGACTTAATAATGAGGCAGACTGGTCCTTAGACATACAGAAAATTGACCACTAGTGTAAAGTTTCAGCCCAGGTCATCTTGCTGGGACTGCACAGGCTGACCTGGGTCGATACTTTACGCAGCTACATTAAGCCTCCTTTTCACAGAACATGGCTCATATAACTGACATTTTTCTGCACAAAAAGACCCTAACATTTCACAAAATTTCTTGGGTATTTAGGTCAAAACATGTCACTAAATCTCACACAGTGCAGATCCATTATCAGACTGCACATTCTGTGCACTCTGATCTGTGTCTTCCTTGTCTACAATAGCAAGGTGAAGTTATACTAGGCATTCTAATATTTAACCCTTTATCAATTAATCCAGAGTTTTGAAGACTCTGCAGAAGAGGCCTTTCGAAAACATTGTGAGGAAAAGAGAAAATGCTGGTAACCAGCATTTTCTCCTATTCCCACAATGTTTTATACCAAAATTTTGTTTGTTGGTAAAGGGTTAACAGTGCACATGTGTTCACCAATCACTAGCGCACATGCGTTCACCAATCACTACACAGCTATACACAGTACACAATCTAATGCTAAATATGTAACTTTCTGATTGGTTGTACAGAGAAAATGAGTAAACCAGCTGATTGGGTGACCTTTGTACATGGAAGTACATGCCTTGTGTGGCTGAAGTTTATTATTGTTACAAAGAGCATTTTGTAACAAAAATCATTACAATCATCTCTCCTTGTTCTGCACTAATACAGGGATCTAAATTCCAAGGTTCCATAGATTTTTCCAAGATGATATCATTTTATACTTGTCCAAACCAAACATATTTAAAAAATGATAAATGTGGATCATTCCATGCAGTCTGTCTTGAAACAGGAGAAAACATTGTGTATACCTTGGTATACAGCTTTTCTCTTTTGCCAGATGGTTTTCAAAAGTTTTCTTCATCAGGGTCATTAACTCTTTACAATATGACAAATTTTTAGACTAGTCCAAATCGAAAGCATCAGCAGACGACAAAATAAATGTGACTGGAAAATTGAAATATGTTTTGGGAAGAGTAGAAAACATTGTGGGAAAAGGAGAAAATGCTGTTTTTCAGCATTTTCTCCTTTT
Organism: Tridacna gigas; assembly: GCA_945859785.2. Taxonomy (NCBI): domain Eukaryota; kingdom Metazoa; phylum Mollusca; class Bivalvia; order Cardiida; family Cardiidae; genus Tridacna; species Tridacna gigas. Next base: position 17,346,084 of record OX244037.2, on the reverse strand, counting down.
CCCACAATGTTTTCAAACGGCTTTTTTCTCAGAGTCGTCAAAGTTGGGATTGTGTGGTAAAGAGTTTAAGAATTTCAACTGGACTATTGGTAAAAATGTTAATCAGAATACACTGAAAGATTTGGACAATCTTCTTAACCCTTTGTCAAACAATCCTGAGTTTTAACAACCCAGAGTAAGAAGGCTTTTGAAAACAGTATGAGAAAAAGAGAAAATGCTGGTAACCAGCATTTTCTCCTTTTCCCACAATGTTTTCTATCTTATCAGAGAATTTAAGCTTATCTGTACCAATTTGGAATTCATCCTCTTCACATGTTTTGAAACTGGAAAGGCTAAAGTCTGCCATTTGTGCAAAAATTAAGAAACCAAATCATACAATGCTTGTAACAATCACATGATGCAAACATGAGGATCTGACCTGTTTGAATCTGATTGGATGAACGTCAGTCACATGATTACAATAGCAATGAGCCTATTGGCTGATTGAAGTAACAAAGTATCTAACATCAACAACTGCAACAGAGGAACATCTCTATAGAAACTTTTCTAACTAACAAGCACCTTCTAATATTTTAATACATAATTTATATTAGAGAGAATAATTCTAAACAAAACACCCCATTTGGGTGCCAATACTTAGCTGCAGTTGATTATTTAGTGAAAAATATGTAGTGTGAAAGGGACATAACTTTGCCAATTTTCTTCTAGGGTTACCTGCCCTTCCAGCATTGGTTTCCGTTTTAATAGTTACCAACGCAAAAAGGCATAACTGTCAAAATTCTATGAGGATTACCTGCCTACCTGGTATGGGTTTCCCTTTTGACAGTTATTAACTAGTCCATGGCAATTATATTCAGTATTCACAGAAATATCAGAAAATGTTAAAGTTTTTGCACAAAGACCAAAAAGATGACAGGGCTATGACAAAACTCCGACATTTTCTTGAAAGAAAGCCAACCTAAAAATGCAAAGAGCAGACATATTTTCACACTTACCTCTTTACCAAAGGGCAACAATCTTGACTTGTCCAAATCTTAACTCTTTACCAAAAGACAAAATTTTAGACTTGCCTTAATGTTAGAGCATTTGCAGATGAGAAATTAAATGTGGTTCAAAGGATAAAAATATGCCCTTGATAGCATAGAAAACATTGCAGGAAAAGGAGAAAATGCTGTTTACCAGCATTTTTTCCTTTTCCCACAATGTTTTCAAAAGGCTCCTTTTCTCAGGGTCATTAAAACTCGCAATTGTGTGGTTAAGGGTTAAACATTTGCAGACAACAGATGAGATAGGGTTTAAGCATGGAAGCCGTCTTTGAAGTGGTAGAAAACATTGCTAGAAAAATTCTACATGTCAATCAACTGGCAAAGAGTCCAATGAATATTTTTGTTCATGCAAAAAAATCAGCCTGTTGCAATTATCTATATTCACCCATAACATCCGATCTCATTCATCTATCTTTATACAATTACATAGGAGAAAACAAAAAAAACTAGAGCTATCACTAAACGTGATCATACCCCCCAACAGCTCCTTGTCACAAAACAGATTAATGTCACAGGAATGCAAAATAAGTGACTGGAGAGTCAATTATACCAGAGCTATCACTGAAGGTGATGAATATCCTGCAATGGCTTCTTGCCAAAGAATTACTCTTTGTTACAGACTGAAGACTTGGAGAGAATAAAACTTACTTGATACATTTTTTTTTACCAGTTGGACAAATTGAGACTGGTTTAAATGAAAAGGTTTTGCAGACAACAAATGTCTTTTCATGCAATGTTTTTGACCAGACTCTACATCTTACTTATACAGTACGGAAACTAACGAAAGCAACCTCCGAACCGAATCGCTCTTGGAAATTTTATTTAATTAACTAAGAACAATTTATGATATGCACATCTTTGCTGAGTGCAAAGTCTATCCATGAAGTTTGAAAGAAATTTGTCCAGAATCATCAAAGGGCCATAACTCCATGAAACCTAAATAAACCATAACCAAAATAGGATATGCACATCTCTGCTTGATACTGAGTCTATTTGTGTAGTTTGAACCAAATCTGTCCAATAGTTGATGAGAAAAAGAGCGGACAAGAAATTTCATGAAAGGGCCATAACTCAGTGAAAAATCAATGAACCATAACCAACATTTCATATGCACATCTCTGCTTGATACTGAGTTTACCTGTGAAGTTTGAATAAAATTCGTCCTGTAGTTTATGAGAAATAGAGCGGACAAAAAGCTACAGACCGACCGACAGACGGACGGACGGACCGACCGACAAGCTGACTCCTATATACCCCCCAAACAGAGTTTTGGGGGGTATAAAAAAAAAAAAAGACATTTACTTGTTTTGTTAAATTATGCATTTACCACGTTACCAGATACTGCAATGTTGCAGATGCATCAAAATGGATCTGCCTTGCAAACAGTGTTTGAAAATTGTAACCCCTTACCAGATTACAAATTCTAGACTGTTCAAAACTGAAAGCTTCTGCAAACCACAAACTCTAAAGTGACACAAATGAACCGAAGTTCTTTTACTGGGTAGAAAACATTGTTGGAAAAAGAGAAAATGCTGGCTATCAGCATTTTCTCCTTTTCCCTCCATGTTTTCAAATGCCTTCTCCCTCAGGGTTGTTAAACTCTGGATTGTTTGGTAAAGGCTTGAAGCAGTTGCAGACAACAAGTCAAATGGGAATCAAATGAAGAAGTTTGTCTTTGAAAGGGTAGAAAACAATTTGGGTAAAGGAGAAAATTCTGATTATCAGCATTTTCTACTTTTCCCACAATATTTTCCAAACTTCCTCTTCCTAAGGATGGTAAAAATATGACTGTTGGTGAAGTGTTAATTATTATTGAGCTTCTTACTGAAACACTCTTGCCTGCTTCAACCTTTCTGCCTACTTCAAGCACTCTGGCTGTCATCATAGCTCAACTTTAGACACAATCCTTACTGGATTACTGTGAGAGCAACAAACATTACAGCTAAGTAAGATGTCATCCAAATTATCACTCCAAATTTTTCACTACAGACAGAATGAACTTCCAACACTGAAGAGCATGACACAGCTATACCAATATCTCACTTCACCACTGTCTTCTTAATAACCCAGTTACAACACTAAACCACATGTCTAACTACCTGTAAGTTGATCCTCTTATCAAAACATTGTGGCAATTTGAGAAATATGTGTTGGGCAATTTTGCTATTTCTCACAATATGTTATATCTATGACTGTATTGCAGATCTACCAGTCATTATGCAGACTCTGTCAATTTGGACCAGTCCAAAGATGGCATGTGATATATGGTTAACCCGTAAAGTGCCTTTCACAACTACAGTTGCCTTTGCAGCCAATGTAGACCAAAGATCAGAGTGCATAAAACATGCAGTCTGATCCTTGATATACAATGTCAGCTGTGCTAAAAAGTACAGACAGCAGCCTTGAAATTGCATTTATTTGGGTCCTTTTTCCAGGCTGAAGATTTATGTTGGATATATTCGGCACTCTAAAGGTAACAATGAAGAATTAACAAACGTAAGAGTCTGTAACTTGCATTGTGCAGCCCCCATCAAACTGTTACACTAAGTAAACTTTTCAGTCTCTCTAAAACATCCTGAAAGTTCGGTCTCTTTTTTGGATCTTGATGCCAGGCTTCTTTCATGATCGCATAAATCTCTGGGACACAGCCTTCTGGGGCCTCCATTCTGTAGCCTCTTTCAACATGCATCACCACATCTGCTAAAGGCTGAAAGATAGAACATGTATTCAAAGCTCTAGATAGAGGGAGTGATTTTGATTTCAAAACTGAAAATAATAATCACTCTCCACTAAACCCTATATTATGGATTCTCATTAGAATCATCTCGAGACAATTCTTATGAGTACCCACAACATAGGGTTTGGAAGAGAAATAATGGGTTTGGAATACAATAACTCCCTCTTATCTGAAGGTCTGTGTATTTATCACATATTTTGAGTTTTGGTGTCCCTGAGGTAAACATCTTTAGAGACAAAGTGGGAAAAGGACAAATGCTGGTTTCCAGATTTTTCTCCTTTTCACACAATCTTTTAAGCCCTTCCTAAGACAAATCCTATCTATTTAACTACATTTGGTATGTCATCTGTAAATGCTTTTAACTTGGATAACTCTTGATTTTGCCCCCTGTAAACCCTTTACCACACAATCCCACGTTTTAACGACCCTAAGGATAAAGGCTATTGAAAACATTGTGAGAAAAGGAGTAGCCTTTTCCAAAATGTTTTCTACTCTGTCAAAGACAGTTTCTTGCATATGAGCCATAATCAAGTGTCATGTGCAAGCGCTTTGGATTTAGACAAGTCGAAAATTTTGCCATTTGGTAAAACTGTTAAAGAGTTAAACTTACTACTGCTTGGTAAAGGGTCACACAACTTGTTTTACAGCAAATAAGTGTACTCGTAATCTCACAGAATATGAGCTGAGCCCAGTAGCTTAATCAGTAACACACAGGGCTTGCAACCAGAGGGTTGCTGGCTTGAATCCCTAGCTTGGCAAATTTCTTTCTGAGAATTGATGATTGTCATTACGAATCTGTTTCAATGATACTTATGTGGGAAAGCAGCCGGTGGCTTGGGAGAAGTACTGCACAAAGTACTGGTAAAAGAAACTCCAGGAAAGCATGGATAGGTGCACTGGCCACTGCGATATACATGAATTAATGTTGAAAACAGCTATAAACATCATACAAACAACCAAACACATCACAGAATATGTCAAGAGAAAAAGTAAATAATACTCACAATACGAGGATATGGTACTCTGCCAAATGAATATATTTCCCATAACAAGATACCAAAACTCCACATGTCTGAGGAACTTGTAAACTTCTGCAAATATAAATAATCACACTCTGGGAAAAGGGGGCCTAATGCATCTTCTATGATGCATTTTACTAAGCAAGTCATTACATAATTATGGTTCAGTAAAAAACATTTAGTCTTACAAGTGACTGAAGCATAAGTTAGAATGGTTCTTTGGCATGCAGAAACTTGATTGAATAGCACAAAGTTTTGGCTTCGGTCAGCCTGCGGAGTCCGCACAGGCTAACCTAGGTCGGTACTTGATGTATTTTACCCCCTTTTCACAGAGCATGGCCCAACTATAAAAACCTGTGCACTGTTTTCCTAGTGTTTTACATATTTTCAACAGTATTTCAAGTACTTTACTTGTCACTGATTTATCACATAAAATGGCCCCCTGCAGTGTACTAGGCCCGCTACTTATTTCTCATAGTACACTGGTGTGTTATCTTTTGTGGGCCCCAGTTCTGGTGTTGATTTATAACTATGAACATGCAAATCTGGAGGAACCAACTGCAGTTACTTTGTCATTCAGCGTTTCAGAAAGTCCACATTTTTGCGTTTTTGATGCACAAAATGAAAGCCTGGCGCAACAAAATTAATACATCACGTCTTCCTTGACGCAACATAAATCAGAACTAAAACGGAACATAAAAGGATTGATTCAATCAATATAGCTTACAAAATCGTTAAGTTTATAACTGCAGAATCATATTGAACCCACTTTCTAACACTGAATTATTTGTTTCCAGTTTACACTGGATCAGTCTAAAACGTGACATTATTCTGTGCGACATCGCTGTCATCTCGCCTATATTACTGTATCAAATACGGACTTAAACTTTTTGTCCACGTTTAAGACCCTGCTCAGTAATGGTCACGGACTTGCTGGAGTAATCAGGATAACAGACGACAGTTTCTCTGAGGTCATTATTTTCAACTTTTACCTGTAATACCACATGTCATTTAAAACTTTTAGTATTATGCGACATCTACAAACTTGCAAAGGCAAACAACACGTCTAAAAAAAAGGTTGAAGACCATGAATATAAAATTTCTGAATGACCCTCAAACTTCCAAACAGCGAGTCACAGATGACCCTAAACTATACCCCTAAACTAGCAGAAACACTGGTAATTTTGTGAGAAAATGATGTTATCCAAAAAAAAATGGAATGTTGCGATAATTATGTTAATTCTTTACAAAACAACATTTTTAGACTGCTCTGAACTTTTAGAGACAACTACTGACATGCAACTCAAACCAAGAAATTTATCTTTGAAAGGGTAGTTATCATCATTTTCTCCTTTTTCCACAATGTTTTAAAAAGCCTTCTTCCTTTTCCCACAATGTTTTAGAAAGCATTCTTCCTCAGATTCATTAAAACTCAGGACTGTGTGGTAAAGCATTAAGCGACCAGATTTGTAAAAAAAAGCTTGACTGACCCTCTCAAGAAACTTTTTCATATTTCTCTCTATGTAACTGCCATAGAGCAATTTTCTTGTACTTAACCCTTTACCACACAGTCCGGAAGTTTTATCGACCCTGAGGATGAAGGCTTTTGAAAACATTGTAGGAAAAGGAGAAAATGCTGGTAACCAGCATTTTCCCCTTTTCCAACAAAGTTTTCTATCCTTCCCAAAAAAATTTTCATTTTTTGAGACTGGGTAGATAACATCATGGAAAAAGGAAAAAATGCTGGTTACCATCAATTTCTTCTTTTCCCATGATGTTTTTGAAAGGCTTCTTTTTCACGGTTGTTAAAGCACAAAATTGTTTGGTAAACCATTTAAAGATATACATAAAACATTACTTACATTATCCCTGAGTGCCTCTGGTGCTGTCCATTTGATAGGAAATTTACCTCCACTTTGAGATGGCTTAAAATCTACATGGTTTGCCAATCCAAAATCTGATACCTGGAAAACAGGAGAACATTTCTATCTTAGGAAGTGGCAGCATCAATGACAGATTAATCTGGTAATACAAGATAAAATTTTATTCAATCATAGGATTTAGAAATCCAAAACACCATACAGAGAGTGTGATGTAAATATTAATTAAAATTTGAATTCTATCTCAAGATAAATAGAATTTCAAGTCAGTCTCTATATATGGTATATTGATGGCATGCAACTTGGCTGGAATCAATTATTGTGACCTTGCAAGCCACTCCAGTTTTTCAATTTGTCTGGAAATATTCATTTATTTTGCAGTTAAGGGTTAAGCCTTTACAGCATAATACTGTGTTTCTACGACCAAGTAGAAAAAGGCTTTTGATAACATTGCAGGAAATAGAGAAAATGCTGGTAACCAGTATTTTCTCCTTTTTCCACAATATTTTCTACCCTATCATAGACAGAAATCATCATTTGAGCTACTTTTAATTTGTATTCTGCAAATGCTGGTAATTTCTCCTTTTCCCATGATTTTTTCGAAATTCATTTTTCAATAATTAAGGTTGTTAAAATATGTAAATGTTTGAAATATGGCTAAATCAGGGCTCCAAGGGTCAAAACACAATCGAGAAAAGAAGAAACCAAAGTATACAAACCTTTGCTGTGCCATTATCATTTACAAGTACATTTCTAGCTGCTAAATCACGATGAACTAATTTCCTAGTTTCTAAATACGCCATTGCACTGCATGTATCTCTAGAAAAGATAAAGCAGAATAGTTGTTTTATACTTCAATTACCTTGCAGGGACCAACACCTATGGTGCGCAACACACGAAGAGGGACCTTCGGACATATGCGTAAAAGTGTGTCGTCCCAGATCAGCCTGTGCAGTCTGTGTCCGAGACAACACTTCCCTTTTTTGTGTGATTTTCTGCTACACGAAAGTCTACTGAATGAAAAAATCTTATGTAGTCATGACGTGTCGTCATGGATTAGCCTGAGGTGTCGTCCCGGATTAGCAGTCCGCGCAGGCTAATCCGGGATGACACTTTACGCAAAGGTCCAAAGGTTTCATTTTGCATGTTGTGGGCCATATATACTTGAATACTACAACAAGAGTCAAACATTCATATTTTTGCGAAAACTGAATTCCTAAATTAAAGTGGACAATCCCATGTTTAAACAACCCTGAAGAAGACACCTTTTCAATACTTTGAGCAAAGAGATGCTAATAATCAGCCTTTTCTGCCTTTCCCACAATGCATTCAACCCTGTCAAGGACAAATCTCATCAACCACGCCATATTTCATGAGCCATGCTCTGTGAAAAGGAAGCTTAATGCATCTGCAAAAAGTACTGACCCATGTCAGCCTGCGCAGTACGTACAGGCTGACATGGGCTGAAACCTCTTGCTATCTTTCAATTTTCTGCATGTCAAAGGACTATTCTACCTTATGATTTGACAGGTTGTTAACCCTTTTCCAAACAAGCCCTGGTTTTCATGTGTCTGCAGTACAAGTCTTTTGAAAACACTGTGGGAAAAGGAGAAATTGCTCGTAACGAGCAATTTCTCATTTTCCCACAGCGTTTTCTACCCTTTTTGAGACCTTTCTGCCATTTTCATCAAATTTGAAATTGTCGTCTGCAAACTCTTTCAATTTGGACCAGTCCAAAATTTGTCGTTTGGGAAAGGGTTAAACAAAATGCTGTTAAACAAAATGGATTCTATGGATCTATAACTATGCGATGACTTGCTTTAAATAATGCACCAGGTAGATGCATTAACTCTTTACCAAACAAAGAAATTTTGGATTTGCCCAAAGTGAAAGCATTTGCAGACGACAAATTAAAGTTGACTCAAATGATGAAATTTGTCCCTGATAGATTAGAAAACATTGTGGGAAAAGCAGAAAATGCTGGTTACCAGCATTTTCTCCTTTTCCCACAATGTTTTCAAAAGGCCTCTTACCCAGGGTCGTTAAAAGTTGGGATTGTGTGGTAAAGGGTTAAGCCACCAGTTGCCAGAGCACAGTTCATAAATTTTCTGCAAATGCTTTGAAGTCTGAACTTTACCATCTGGTACAGACTTAAAAAGTGTCATGTTTAACCCTTTACCACACAATCCCGACTTTTAACAACCCTGATGAAAATGCCTTCTGAAAATAATGTGGGAAAAGCAGAAAATGCTGGTAACCAGCATTTTCTTCTTTTCCCACAATGTTTTTTACTCTTCCCTAAACAATTTTCAATTTTTGAGTACCATTGATTTTGTCGTCTGCAAATGCTTTCAATTTGGACAAGTCTAAAATTTTGTTGTCTGGTAAAGGGTTAAGTGTCATTAGCCACTTGAAAAAAAAGTTCAAAGAACAATTTTTTTTTCAAACCAGCAAGCATTCCGTTCCACTATATAATTTTAGCAATCAATTTTTCTATTTTGAATTATAATCTAAGTCAAATGTGTACATCAGGTTTTTCTTTGACCTGACCTCATCACCTTTCTGTTTGACGCAAGGTGACCCAATCCGTAAAACATATATCAAACTTATCTAAGATTTCAAAAAGACAAACATTATGACTAAGTTTAACAAGCATCCATTGAAAATGTTTAAACTTGAGTGTACAATTGGTTTTTCTTAGATTTGACCCTGTGACCAACTTTTTGACCAAAAGTGGCCCATTTTCAAACTCTTCTGAGATTTCATCAAGGCAAAGTTTCTGACAATGTTTCACGAGTCCTGGGTCCATATTCACCAAGAATTCTTAAGAATATTTTTAGTCTCACATTTGACCTCATGACCTAATTCTTAACCAAGACAAACTTACATGGCAAAGCCTATCTGATCTTTCTTTGTTATTACACTTCTGCCCCTTGAGCGTAAGTACTCTACCAGATTTCCTTTCCCACAGAATTCTAACACCATGTATATCGTATCATCCTGTACAATTCCAATTAGGGACACCAAGTTGGGATGTCTCACTGACCTGCAATACAACAAGAAATTACTTCTATTAACCCTTTACCACACAATCCTGAGTTTTAACAACCCTAACATAATGGGCTTTTGAAAACATAGTGGGAAAAGGAGGAAATGCTGGTAACCAGCATTTTTCCTTTTCCTACTATATTTTCTACCCTATCATAAACATGTTCCATCATTTAAGCCACATGTAACTTGTCATCTGCAGATACTTTTAATTTGGACCAGTCTAGGATTTTGTCGTTTGGTTAAGAGTTAACCTTGGAGACTTCAGTAACATTACAGTCTCTTTTGCAGGTGATGTAGGTGACAATCAGACTGCCTTTTGGAGGCTGTAGACCAAGATCAGACAGCACACATTGTGCAGCATGACCTTGGCTTCACACTGTCTTCTAGTATGTGAAACATGTTGGCAAACACAACGTTGAGATTTTCAATGCTTTGTCAGTCTTCTTGACTGAATAAGTCCATCTCATTCATCTAGAGTTTAAACTCTTTCCAAAAACATCCTCTATTAAACCTGCCAAACAATCCTGAGTTTTAACAACCCTGAGAAAGAACACCTTTGAAACATTGTCAGAAAAGCAAAAAATGCTAGTAACCATCATTTTCTCCTATTCCTACAGTGTTTTCTACTCTTTCAAATACAACTCTCATCATTTGAGCAGCATTTACTTTGTTATCAGCGATTGCTTCCAATTGGGACTAGTCTAAAATTTGGTTTTGTGGCAAAGAGTTAAATAAAATGTTGCTCAAAACAAGATGAAATTTTTCTATGAATAGGTAAAAGTCCTTGTGTAAAAAGAAGAAAATATGGCTACAAGCATTTTGGAGAAAAAGCTAGTAACAGGCATTTTCTCCTTTTCCCACAATGTTTTCAAAAGCAATCCCAGGTTGCTAAAACACAGGACTGTGTGGCTAAGGCTTATGGAGTAAGGAAACCACACATTATATGTGAAAATACATACGTCATCAATGAGGCCTCCTTTAACACTGTTTCTGCAGCTCTGCTAGTGGTGTCTTTTAATTTCTTTATGGCAACCGGGTTATTTTTATATAATCCTTTGAATACATCTGAAACGTAGTTGAAAAACAAATCATTATGCCATTATCATCATCATAATGAACATCATAATCAACAACAACAACAACCATGTTATTACCAACAACAACATCAACATCATGATCATTATTATTATTACAGATATTATCATTATTAAATATAAATTTCTTTTTCAAACAAAACTGTTACCAGCATTTTCTCCTTTTCTCACAATGTTTTCAAAAGCACTGAAAAGGATTGAAAAACACAGGATTGTTTGGTAAAGGGTAAATGTAGACACTGGACATCTTTTATTGTATTAATTTGATGATTTTGCATTTGAATACTTTCTAGAATTCACTTTTAAATGAACTTTCCATTTGTTTTCTCTTTCTTATTGATTGGACAAACTCATAGCTAGACAAAACCTATTGCACCTGCAAACAGCTTGAGGATCGAAAATGTGTTAGAATAGGTAGCCTGACTTGCATATGTCACTGACTAACTTACGAATAAGTAAACATGTTATACCAAGACAATGACATCTTGTTCAGTCTAGGACTTTGTAACTACTGGTAGACATCATTTATTCCTTTACCAAACAATCACTGGTTTTCACCACCCTGAGAAAGAACACTTCTGAAAACATTGTGGAAAAAAGAGAAAATGCTGGTAACCAACATTTTCTCCTTTTCCCACAATGTTTTCTACTCTTCCCAAAACAAATTTCAATTTTTCAGTTATATTTATTTCGTCGTCTGCAAAAGCTTTCAATTTGGACCAGTCTAAAATTTGCCATTTGGTGAAGAGTTTAGCTGGAGTGGTAGAGATCTTGAAGTTCATACCAGCATTGTCATATTTTAAAAGAATTATGATTTCTAACATAAAAAATTATTTTCTATGGGGCACTGCTTGGTGAATGTGTGGTTTTTTGTTTACATTTGAATCTGGGCCACTCTCAATGGCAACTGACAACTTATTGTTAATACTACAATATTCTTTTACATGTACTTACAACCTTATTCAGCGCCTGACTTGGTCTACATAACATGGTCTGATTTCAATGGAACTACCACAGAATGATCGATTTTGAAATGGTGTTTCCAAACATGTATGCATCAATACGGTTGTAAGTAACACAACCTTTTATTCTAGGACATTAACCCTTTACAAAACGATCCCGTGTTTTCACGACCCTGGGGAAGAGGCCTTTTGAAGACATTGTAGGAAAAAGGAGAAAATGCTGGTGACCAGCATTTACTCCATCTTCCACAATGTTTTCTACCCTACCAAAGACAAAAATCATAATTTCAGCAACATTTATTTTGTCGTCTGCAAATGCTTTCAATTTGGTACATTCTAAAATTTTGTTGTGTGGTAAAGAGTTAAATTGTGCAATAAAGAAATTACTCACCACCGAATTCTCCTTTGCCAATAGCCTCTCCTATACACAAATCATGCATATTAATAGTCCATCCCCCTGACTTAAAGTCGTCTGCCGAAACAGAGTAAAAATTGTCACCTGACTTTGCTAAAGGCTCTATAAGTTTGGTACACAGACCATCTGCGTCTTTTGAGTAATGCTGCAATATAAAGCTTTAGATTACTAAATGAATTCACACAATCTTTCACCAGGATAATGATTTCAAAAACCCCAGAGCTCTAGATAAAGGGAGTGATTTTAATTTCAAGACTGAGAATATTAATCACTCTCCACTAAACCCTATGTTATGGGTAATCATACGAATCGTCTCATTGAGACGGTTCTAATGAATACCCACAACATAGGGTTTAAATGAGACATAATGGATTTAGAATACTTTCACTCCCTTTTATCTGGAGGTCTGGTTCAACCCCGAAGAAGAAAGATTAAAAAAAAACACTGTGGAGGAATGGAGAAAATATTGGTAACCAGTATTTTCTCCTTTCCTCACAATGTTTCCTACCCTGTCAGTGACAAATCCAATTACTGTTGCCACACTGTAAATGTTGTTTGCAATTTCTTTTCGAAAAATTTGATTTGTCCTCTTGTAAAGATTCAAGGAATCAAAGCCAATGAGCTTCCCTCTGGCAAAAGGGGCTTTATGCATCTCCATGTCATTGTATAATTATGGATTCATAAAACCCAATTTGTCTAACAACCTTCTGAATCATGAGAGAAAAATGGTCCTTGGACATGGAGAAAATTACCAAATGCAAACAGTTTTGACACAGCTCAGCCTTCAGACTGTGCAGGCTAACCTGGGTCCATACTCTTTGCAGATTATTTATATTTAAACTCCTTCTCATCATTATTCCAAGTTGACAAAATAGCCTAGCCAGGTTTTTCACTCAAAATACTTCACAGCAATGAGCCTAGATCATAAATTATTTTCTGTGCAGTCTGATCTTGATCTACAATGTGTACAAAAGCAACTTAAGTTGCCCATTATTTTCAACGTACACATGTTACAAATAAAACCTATGTGAATCTATGTGAAAGTGCAAAGCCTGTCAACAACACCATCTTTTACAACAGTAGAAATATCATGTTGTTACCACCTTATGGAAGACTGCTTTTTGAACACAATTTGGAACAAGGAGAAAATGTGGGCTACCAGTATTTTCTCCCTTTTCTACAGTGTGTTCTATCCTTGTAAATCCATAAGCAATCACATTGGTCACATGATTTGTCCTTTACCACACAATCCAGAGTTTAAACAACCCTAAAGTTGAGGACTTTTGAAAATATTGTGGGAAAAGGAGAAAATGCTGGTAACCACCATTTTCTCCTTTTCCCACAATGATTCCTACCCTATCAAAGACAGAAATCAAAATTGGAGCTTATCTGTTATCTGCAAAACCTTTCAATTCAACCCAGTCCAAAATGTTGTCCTTTGGTAAAGGGTTAAAATAATTTGAACAACATTTTATCTCGCTCTGTTGAACAGAGCCTACAAGAGAAATTATTAGTATGACTGACATTATAGTTTCTAAGGAAAAGACCCTCATAAGTATCAACAGGCAAAGGTGGATAAGCAATCACAATAGATCAGCCTTAGCACTGCATACTTAGATGAACTCAACTCCACCAACCAATAAATTTAGACTTGTCCAAATCGAAAACCTATTCAGTCAAGTTACAAGTGGCTAAAATAGTGGAATTTTACTGAGACAGGGAAGAAAAAAATTGTGGGAAAAGGAGAAAATGCTGGTTACCAGCCTCTTTTCGTTTTTTCCCACTATGGTTTTAAAAGCCTTTTCCCTCAAGGTCATTAAAAGTTGTAGTTTTTGTGGTTAAGCGTTAACCCTTTCCCACATGATAACGAGTTTAGATGACCCTGACAGGGTAGGCTATTGAGAACATTGCAGGAAAAAAACAAAATGCTGGTAACCAGCATTTTCAATTTTTTCCAACAATGTTTGCTATCAAAAAAAAAAAAAACCCTAATTTGAGCCACGTTAACTTTTTATCACACAATCCCAAGTTTTAACAACCCTGAGGTAGAAGCCTTTTGAAAACATTATGGCAAAAGGAGAAAATGCTTGAAACCAGAATTTTTTCCTTTTCCCACAATGTTTTCTAGCCTTTCAAAAACAAATCAAATCATTTTAGCCACATTTAAGTTGTTGTCTGCAAATGCTTTAAGTTTGGAGCTGTCTCAAATTTTGTCATGTAGTAAAGAGTTAAAATTATAAACTGCAAATGCCCAATTTGGACAGGTCCAAACTTTGTCATGTGGTAAAAAGCAAAGCAATACAATGCATAAGAGGGCTAAAAAGGTTAATAACAATTAAAATAAGCTAGGACATGCAATACAAATATCCCATGCTCTGTGGAAAGGGGGCTTAATGCATCTGCAAAAAGTATTGGCCCAGGTCACCCTGAGCAGTTAGTGTAGGCTGTCCTGGGCCAAAACTTTTTGCTATCTTTAAAGTTTCTACATGTCCAAGGACCAGTCTACCTCATGATTCAGTCGGTTGTTGAAGAAAATTGATTTCAGGGGATCAATAATCATGCGATGTCTTGCTAGGTTTAATGTACCGCAGAGATGTATAAAGCCCCTTTTTCCTAGAGAGTGGCTCATATCACACTGATTTTAACCATGGCAAAACTTATTTCTATGAGATTGGCTGTTGGGAGAGCAGAAAGTGAATGCATTCCCCTGTACTGAACTACAAACTAAGTAGATAATGATATTACTCTTGCTTTGTTGCGCTATGTTATAAACTGTTGTGATGTATGGAAAATTCATCAAAATGAGTATCTCCTGTGTCCATAATGTTCACTTGACAGGGATCTACGATGGGACCATTTCTTATGTCATGGCTATCATTTCAACACTTTAGACAATGGTGTATTAGGTGATATTACATGTATATATTAAATGCTAAAGCTAAAGGTCTCAAGGTTTGCAACCTACAATAACAATAGCTCAACTCAAGTATCACATACTTATGTGGACAAAGTTCTGTATAGAACAATGTACCAGAAAGTTAATCCAATCAAAAAATAGGTCAAAGGTCCACTGAACAACATGAACTGAAGTAACAAACTTTATGATTGGCTATACCAAATGGTTTAGCCAATCAGAAGGTGTGTAACTTTCAAATTTACAAAAATTCTGGAGAACAAAACTAGCAATATTCCTTAGAATGGTTGGTGAATATGAACCCGCTGGTGAGCTAACTGAACACATACAAACTTTGTATTGTTGACAGACCTGTTTGCCTAACTTTAACCCTTTACCACACAATCCCAACTTTAAATGATCCTGAGAAAGAAAGCTTTTGAAAACATTGTGGGAAAAGGAGAAAATGCTGGTAACCAGCACTTTCTCCTTTTCCCGCAAAGTTTTCTGTCCTTCAAACAACAAATTTCAACTTTTGAGGCACATTTATTCTGTCATCAGCAAATCCTTTCAATTTAGACAAGCCTAGAAATTTGTCATCTGATAACGGGATAACTCCTGTGGAATCAAAGTAATAAACAAAAATCCACCATTGTTTATAACCCATTTCTGCTGGGAAAGACTGCTTAACCCTTTACCAAACGACAAAATTTTAGACTGGTCCAAATTCAAAGCATTTGCAGACGACAAAATAATTGTGACTCAAAAATAGAAATTTGTCCTGGGATGGGTAGAAAACATGGTGGGAAAAGGAGAAAATGCCATTTACCAGCATTTTCTCCTTTTCCCACAATTTTTTCAAAAGGCTTTTTCCAGAGGGTCGTTAAAAGTCAGGATTGTGTGGTAAAGGGTTAACCTATTATATAAAAAAATTTAGACTCAACCTATATTGATAGAATTTGCAGATTACAAATAAAATATGGTTCAAACGGTGCAATCTGTCTTTAACAAGGTAGAAAACATTCTGGGAAAAAGAGAAAATGCTGGTTACCAGTATTTTCTCCTTTTCCCATAGTGTTTCAAAAAGTTGTCATCTTAATGGTTGTTAAAACAAGGAATTATTTGGCAATAAACTGGACCTTTACCAAACAATACAAGTTTTAACCCTTTCCCAAACAACAAATTTTGGACTGGTCCAAATTGAAAGAGTTTGCAGACGACAATTTTAAATTTGATGAAAATGGCAGACAGGTCTCAAAAAGGGTAGAAAACACTGTGGGAAAAGGAGAAATTGCTCGTTACGAGCAATTTCTCCTTTTCCCACAGTGTTTTCAAAAGACTTGTACTGCAGACACATGAAAACCAGGGCTTGTTTGGGAAAGGGTTAACAACCTCGTGGAAGAAAGCTTGTAAAAATAATCCTAAGTTTTCATGACCCTGAGGGAGAAGGCTTCTAAAAAAAATTGTGGAAAAGGGAGAAAAAGCTAGTAACCAGCATTTTTGCCTCTTTCCACTATCAAAGACAAACTTAATCATGTGAGCTACATTAATTTGTTGTCTGCAAATGCTTTCAATATGGACAAGTTTTTGTACAATGGTTTTTGGTCTTTAACTCTTTACAAAACAACAAAATTTCAAAATAGTCCAAATTCAAAGCATTTGCAGACAACAATTTTAATGTGGCTGAAATGACGGAATTTGTTTTTGATAGGGTAGAAAACATTGTGGGACAAGGAGAAAATGCTGGTTAGCAGCAAATTCAAAGCATTTGCAGATGACAATTTTAATGCAGCTGAAATGATGGAATTTGTTTTTGATAGGGTAGAAAACATTGTGAGAAAAGGAGAAAATGCTGGTTACCAGCATTTTCTCCTTTTCCCACAATGTTTTCATTTTTTTCTCAGGGTTGTTAAAACTCGGGATTGTGTGGTAAAGAGTTAAACATACAATCCCAGGCTTCAACAACTCTGATGGAGAAGCTTTTAAAGACATTGTAGGAAAAGGGGAAAATACTAATAACCAGCATTTTCTTCTTTTCCCACAATGTTTCTACCATTTCAAACAAAAATCCAATCATTTGAACCACATTTAATTTGTCGCCTTTAAACGTTTGATGGTTTGATAAAAGGTTAAAACGATCCTATGCAGATTTGGTAAATACAAAATGCACCATGCTCTTGCAAAAGGGGGCTTAATGCATCTCTGTAATGCATTATACCAAGCAAGTCATCAAATATTCATGAATCCATGAAATCTATTTTGTATAACAACCGACTGAATCATGAGGTATAGTCGTCCTTAAACATGTAGAAAATTGACCAATAGCAAAATGTTTCCGTCCAGGTCAGCCTGCATGGACTGCCCAGGCTGACATCGGTCAATACCTTTTGCAGAAGCATTAAGCCCCCTTTTCAGGGTGTGTCACATTAATGACATTGCAATTGTTACCGAGGGAACAAAGTCACAGCATCAAAGCAAAGAAGCAAGGGACATTAGCTATTGCTAGGTTTGTTCAAGCAGATGGGTGACTTCTGACTCTCCTATTCATGTTTATCTATTCTCCAACATTTTAACTTTATGTGCCACAGGAAATACAGGATCTGACATACACTGGCATTTGAGATAGAATTTTATTGAACGAGTCTAGAAAGAAGGTTATCAAGCCAGCCTTTGGCAAGCTTAATGACATTTTTTCTTGATGAGTTTAATACAATTATATCTTAACCCTTTACCACACAATCCCGAGTTTTAACAACTCTGAGGTAGATAGAAGCCTTTTGAAAACATTGTGGGAAAAGGACAAAATGCTGGTAACCAGCATTTTCTCCTTTTCCCACAATGTTTATCACCCTATCAAAGACCAATGCCATTATCATGTGGTAAAGAGCTAAATGCCAACAAATGTCCAATTCTTTTTATCACACGACTGTATCTCAAGAATTACTGGAAAAATCATCAGATTTTTATTAGAAGGCTGCATATTTGTGAATGAAACCAACCGACTACTTTGGCGCAAGAACTTTTTGAATTAAAATAGTTCCAGAGAAGCAGATACCTACTTGATTTGTAATCTGAAAATGACACAAAACTTTACCACACAGTGTTTAATATCACAGTTGAATTGACCGGAAAATCTGTTATTGGGTTCAGTCGTTTTTGAAAATAACGGGCAAGAATACAACGTTTAACAAACGATGTCATATAATCCTTACAAAATCTTATCTTAAGCAAGTGTAAGATAAGTAAATTTGAAATGTCTACATTTAATACATGGAAAACGGTTATGTGATAGATAAACATCTGCTAAATCAGTAACAAAAAGAAAACAGCTGCATCTACTCTTTAGGGCGTTGGACAAACAAAAGAGACTATGTTCAGGTAGGCTAAAATTCAAATACTGCTAAGGATGAGGGCAAAGCTCAGCAAAAGTAAGTAATCTGTATTGCAGAATGTTTTCTAGGGTTTTCTTTTGTGTAGAGTTCTTAACATGAAGGATATAAGAGGGCCACGACAGCCTGCTATCGCTCAACTGGGTATCAACCCAAAAGCCATAATAATCCGGAGTTTTAATGACGCTGTGGCAGGTAGCTTTCAAAAACATCGATGAAATAGGAGAAAATGCTGTATAACCAGTACTTTCTCCTTTTCCTATGATTTTTCTATCTTATCAGAGAACTAAAGCTCATCTGTGCAAATTTTGTTGTTTGGAAAAGGGATAACTGGTATGAATAGTGATCTTTGTTGAAAGTACTCAATCACTGATACACTTCAAAATTCATTTGTGAGAACCAATATGACTATTTTCGTCTTTATCTACATCAGCAAATTTTCGAACAAAATTATGCAGCTGAAGTACAATAATCAAAGGGAGTCAAACTTCATGTCCACACTCAAGTATAATAAATATTTTCATGATAACATTGATTATCTATCATATTGACCATCATACAGCTTATCTATGGGGTACACATCCAAAAGAAACCATTACCACAAAAGAGGATGCAAAATGGACTCCGAGCCATAACATAAGCTCACTGGCCTTTGGCAAGTGGAGCTGCAAATGTTGATTGTGACCCATGGATAGGAGAGTTTAATTACCTTTATCAAGTCAGGTAAATTATCAAAGAATGCTTCCTGATCGCAAGTTAGTAGATTTTTGACAGTGGATATATGATAGTGATCAACTCCGGTGTCATTACAGACACACAGTACATAGTCCCCAGGAAAGTGAGTGCTTTCGCGAACCAAAAACAGCCCTTTTTTGTGTGGCTTCAAAATAGCCTCTGCCCGCTCTCTAGAAATCTTGCCATGGTTCCATCTACAAGTATTGATAGAGTAACTTAAACATTTGCATTGACATGCAAGTTGAGTAACTTAATACTAGCTGTTACATTCCACCATGCATCATAATGCATACAGCTCCCATTACACCATAAGACAAAACATTGATTCTTCTGCTGCTAAATAAATATATCAGGTTTTTAACTTCCACAACTTCCACTGCAAATTGAGAGACATTTTGGTCAAGAATTTAATAGTAGCCATTATAGATCTAATCCAATCAGACTGCACAGGATATGCAGACTGATATTTATCTACATTGTTGCAAAAGGTAATTATGTCACCAATGGCAGTGAAGGGGCTGGCAATTTCATATCCAGATGACAAAATATTAAACTTGTTCAAATTGAAAGCATTTTGCAGGTGACAAATTCAATGCCACACAAATTATGAGTTTTGTCTCCAAAATGGTGGTAAACAATGTTGGAAATGGAGAAAATACTGGTTATTAGCATTTTCTCCTTTTCCCTACAATGTTTTCAAAGACAAGTATCCTGCAAGTCCTTAAAACATAACACTGTTTGGTAAAGGTTTACATCATTACCCTGATGACTTATCAGAATGTATATGTCTAGTTAGTGAAAATGGATCCAAAGAGTGGAAACTTACAGACTGTTCAAACCAGAATGTCTCCACATGATGACAGCATATGCCTAAGATCGGACTGCAAGTTTTGTCAGATCTTGGCTGATACTGTATTAGAAGGCAATCGCAAGACAAATGTTATTAAACAGTCTATACTCATTCAGCAACATTTACTTGATTTCAAAAATAAATATAAATATATATACATCTTCATCAAATTTGGATCAGGCATAGCATATCAGGAAAAAATCAATTAACATTACACATGATTTTAACAAGTGCAAGAGGAACATGAAACTGCTCGCCTGTGATTTAGCATCTGTTTATCAACCCATACAACTTGATGCAAAATATTTTATCCTTGTTGTAGGCTTCTTTTATATGCAGGTCTAGCATCTTGACAATTTTGATAGAGTTCTTTTTGGTGCTCCTACATAAAAAGTATCAAAGCTCCAAGATTTATGATTTGGAAAAAGAAGATTCTTCATGTTTTGTTTGTGTAACTCTTGTGTAAACCTGTGACTGTCAGAGCTTTTGATCCAAAGGCTTTCGTTTAAACAGCTTTGATAAAGGATAAGATATATAACTCTATACAACACAGAAGCCATAAGTATTAACAATTTAAAACTAGGACAAAGGTCAACCAAAAGTCATTGTTTGATCAAATTGTCACAGTGCTTCTGATAATGATTTACTAAGTAAAGTTTCAATTCTACTTGTTGAAGAAAGATGATATGGTCATCTTGGTCATCTGTCCTAACGCATTTTAACAAAATTGTGATGTTTTTTCCCTTTTCTGGCTCATGAACTTTCTGTGCAGTGGCAGCAGTATCACATAATGTGAAAAATCCTAGCACCTCTGCAGTAATGGTATTAATCGTGTATCAATCAAAGCTACTGGGCAGTCTGCATATCAAATCAGTTTGTCTAATAGATTTTTTTTTCAGAGGCTATTGACTTAGAAATACTGATGATTGCACCAAATGCCAGACAATGGACATCACATAAGGGGATATGGTAAAGAATGAGTATAGACTGGAAGTTGAATCAAAGGTAACTTATTTGTTAGTACAAGAACATCTAGGGTGGATTGTACTGTGGTTACTCCAACAGTTCTCATTTCTGCATTTATCTTATAATTCTAGATAGTATCAATTTTTTAGAGAGGAAATTTCTTCTTTTTGCAACATTATTATGACATAAATTATTACCATGTAATAGATCTTAATTAATGCTGATTGGCAACATTTTCAGGGTCCTCTGTGAGCAAATTTGTTTCAGGAGGTATGTAAAGAATTAACCCTTTACCTTTAAACATGTCCAAATTGGAAGCACTTGCACGATGACAATTTTAATGTGGCTCAAATGATGTGGTTTTTCATTGATAGGGTAGAAAACATTGTGGAAAATGGGAAATGCTGGTTACCTGCATTTTCTCCTTTTTCCCAAAATGTTTTCACAAGCCTTCTTCCTCAGGGTTGTTCAAAGTCATCATTGTGCGGTAAAGGGTTAAATACATCCTAGCAGGCCAAGAAGATAAAAATATGTTCAGCTGAAAGAATTCATCATTTTATTTATTCAACCTTAACTTTGTTTAGCTGCTAAAATATAGATGTGTCAGTGAGAAGTATTGCTCAAGTGATTCATTATTCTTTTTTACTACAGAATGACACTTTATCATGTAACTGTTGGGAGTAATACCATGTAAAATTCACCTTAGTAAGTATTTAGTGTTAATAATTAATACAAGTACTTACTAAAAGATATCAGTCCATTAATTCCCTCAGAGAACTTTCTTGAGTATTTCAAATTTGGAAATATCCAGAGAAAAGGACCAAAAATGAAGGAGAATATGACAAGCACCTACGTCGTAACAACCAAGATAAGTACCGTTCTTGAGGAAACAAGAACATTGCATGTGGGTGCCAACCCTCGACTACAATGCTTTTTAAGTTAAAACTCCCAAGTTGAAAAGGGGGCGTTTCTGTGTAAAAAATATTTTTATCATTATTGGCCCTTCAGGTATTGGTTCTTCTTTTGATACTAACAAACAGCCACAGTTTATGCTAACAAACAGCCCAGTTTAAAATAAGTATCTTCCGTAATGACAGAGATATGAGACACTGTCAGTGTTTTACAGAACAGTGTTGATGACAACAGGGCTATAATGATAACTTTTTTTTTTTCTTGGAAAAACAAAGCACTCAGCTAAAATATACTAAATCTTAGCAACAGTTACCTTTTTCTTTTTGTTAAAAATTTTAAAGCATTGATCACTTAACAATTTAAGTTCTCTACATGAGGAAATTGGTTAAATCAATCAAAACCACATGCAAACTAAATTATAATAAAACTAAAGGAGACAAAATAGCGACAAAAAAAGATGAAACTATTCACTGACACAGGACAGAAACTATTCACTGACACACGGACAGACACTAGTTTCATCTATCTAGAGTACCTCTACAACTTGGTTCAAATTGTCAAAGAAGCTTTCTTCATCTATAGATAATTTGTTATCTTTAAAAATTATCCGGTAATGCTCCACCCTGTTCCCACAGCAGACACTCAGTGTATAGTCCCCGCGGAAATTAATACTTTCTCGGACAAGAAACAAGCCATCTTTTCTCGGGTTTAAAAGCTGATCAGCTTGCTGCCTATCTATTTTCCCATGGAACCATCTAAAATTGAAAATAAAAATGGAAAAAGAAACAAATATGCATGCATCTAAATGACTGCAAAAATAAGAAGAACTGAAGAATGTGCTAAGACAGGATCACACCATGAAAAAAATCTGTTACCCCATTTTTTCAGTTTAACAATCCAAAGACGAAGTCTTCATTACTACCTCTTCATTGAGGTTTCATCCTTTGCTGAGCTGTTCCAAAATACTTTGACAAATGGAGAGACAACTGATAATTTCTTCTTTTTCCTCTATGTTTTCGGGATTTTCTCTGTCATTTATTTGCCTCTAATTTCTGTCCTACATTTCAGGTCTATACTCTTTAACTCTTTACCACACAATCCAATGTCTTACAACCCAGAGCAAGACGCCTTTTGAAAACATTGTGGGAAATGGAGAAAATGCTGGTTAGTAGCAAATTTCTCCTTTTCCCACAATGTTTTAGACCTTTTAAAAGACAATATATGAGCCAAATATGAGCCATATGGGCCAACTTTAATTTGTTTTCAGCAAATCCTTTCTTTAGTCAAGTCTAAATTTTCATTGTCTCCAAAAGTGTAAGCCTCACAACAAAAGCTACGGTATCTAAAACCAAAATATGTGATAATTCTTTGCAACAAGCACCTGCTCCTTTTCCTACAAATTTTTAACATCATGGTACAAATTGTGGGGCCTTAATGTCATATGTGATTCCTTTCTCAAAAAGATCCCTTTAACTCTCTCAGAACACTTTTAACTCTTTACCACACAATCACGAGTTTTAATGACCCTAAGAAAGGAGGCTTTGGAAAACATTGTGGAAAAAAGAGAAAATGCTGATAACCAGCATTTTCTCCCTTTTCCAAAATATTTCCTACCTTTTCAGTAACAAATCTCATCATTCGAACCATGTTTAGTTTCACCTGTAAAAAAGCTTTCATAAAGATGAGTCAAAAATGTTGATGTGTGGTAAATGGTTAAATACTCTTCCTGCAAATTTTGAAAATGCTCATGGATGGAGGACACTTTACAGTCTTCCCAGGTAAGATCATATGACCATTCTGAATTTTCATCAATACTCATGTCTGTAAAATATTGATTGCCTGCCTATCTGTTTCAATCTACAATATATTCATGGCCAGGCATACTGGTTTTAACTATAACATCACATGATTTTTCATAAGGTAGCCAAAACAAGTCAACATTTTTGCAAAGCCTGTGACAATTCTTGCAGACAATTCTAAATACAACTACAAGCAGCCTTCTAATACAAAGCTTCATAGACAAGCTGATTGACTAAAACTACCGAGAAACCAATCTGTACTTTCTTCTGAACTCCACAATTCACTCAAAATATAGACTTGCAGCAAACTTTTTTTATAAACCATTGTAGAAAAAAGAGAAATTGCTCTTTACAAATAACCAGCATTTTCTTCCTGTGTTTCCAAACAATAAATTCAAGCCTTGAGCAACATTTCATGTCATCTGCAAATGCCTCGAATATAGACAAGTCTACAGTTTTATCATTTGGTAAAGTGTCATGGTAAGTAACTGATAATTATCCTTAATGTCTTGGACTAGCTTTTGATGGGCCAAAATATATTTTGTAATGGGCATACTTCTAGTAATTTTCAGGCATTAGTAAGGCTTTATTGCTTCACACCAGAAACAATACAAACAATTCTAAATTTTCTCTGGTTTTGTCCATTTTCATACCAGTTTTGATAATGAATTGATATATGAAAAAAAAAAAATTGATCATGTGACTGAACAAATGGGCACAAATTTCATAAATATCTGACAATCCCATCCAATCAAATCCATACAGCTGCATTACAAATACACTGACAGCAATAATGATCATAACAAAATTCATTTACTGAAGCTCAATGAGATACCAATCCATGGTAACACAGATAAAACATGTAAATTTTCTGTTGCTTTTCATACATATGGAGTCAATAACAGAAAACATGTATTTGAAGGGTGTGCCAGTGGTGTTATTTAGGTGTAACTCCAGACCTACATGACTTACTTTCTTTAATATATCTTACGCACACAAGCACACTTATTAAGACAAGTAATACATGTACATAATATATTTAAAAATGCTTATTGCTTCAACAGCTCTACATGCTCCTCTCACAGGGACTACAAATACAACAAGATTTCAAATGAATTCCCCGTAACATATGGTTAGTGTACAATATTGTTGTGTATGGGCTTCCAACAACAATAAATACTGTATTCCTTTGGGCCAATAGGACAATGTGCTACGTCAAATGCAAAAAGAAAAACAATGAAGAAATGAAAACACAACATCAATGAGCTAACAGTGAACGCTTCAGTTAAAAGGTACCTACATGCATGATTTCAGAATCTAGTCAAGTTTTACCTATTGTTTTACTATTTGGGTTGTTTTAACTGAAGATTTCATTTTAGTATGGAGTCAAACAATTGGGAAAAAAATTCAAGATGTCTATGCACTTCCAACAAGAAATATTTTGACAATCCAAACATGCAGGGATACAACAACGAAGATTCACGCTGATTAATGGGTGACACACAACACTGAGAAACTAAAGACACTATATGGAAAAATCTGCAACAAAATGCCATCACAGTAACTTCTTTTGATCATGTGATCAAATTCAGCCAATGTGAGAACCCTATTCAGTCACATGACCATACCTCTACCAATGAAATGAGATTATCGAAAGCACAGTCTCCTCCATCCACTTCAAGTTGATTATTTCTATTAAGTATTCTATAATGATCAACTCTGCTATCACATGAAACTGACAGTGTGAAATCACCCTGAAAATGTACACTGTCACGAATAAGAAAGACCCCATCAGAGGTTCCCCGTAGCATCTCTTCTGCCTCCTCTCTGGAAATGGCTCCATGGTGCCATCTACAAGGAAACTAGATAAATTAATTTCAATTACATGTATATAATCTGTCTTTATCAATATCTTATCAGTCAAAAAAGTCCACTTTGGCAGTAAGATGAAATGATCACCATGTAAGAATATCTTGATTAGTTTCTGAATATAATGAAATTCTATGGGCAAGATAATATAAGGAGTCCTAAACAACTACAATGCAACTTCATTAATTTGTGACAATTAGAGGTCCATCCCTTTGGCTCTAAATGTTTCTGTTGAATAACATCAACTTTCAAGCACTAACATAAAATTGTATCAGAAAATGTTAATTATTATTTCCTCAAAAAAAAAAGTTACCAGCATTTTCTCTTTTCTCACTTTATTTTCTACCATTACAAGACAGACGCCATCATTTGAGATACATCTGAACTTTAATTAGCAGATTTTCTAAATCTGGACTAGTCTAACAAATTAACATCCGGTAATGGCCCTTTCAAAACTGCTTTGCAACCAATTTATGACCATCTTCAACACTTTTTTAGCAGTGTTGCATGAACATTAGCATGGTGTCTTGAAGAGTCATAGTAGGTTTTTAAGTGGTCACAACCAATCAAGTTACAACTTTTAACCTGTTCAGACCTATGAAGCAATATTATGCACGCAAATGAGTCCCATTAAATCAGGGCCGCAGTTGTATGAGCTTTGTACATTTCAACTTTCATGCAACCAGGATGCACACTTTTGCAAAACATAGTTGAAAATGGATTTGATGCAAAACTTGAATGTAAGCAAGAGATCCCTGGCAAACAGTTGTGCATTTGATTCTCTTTGTAATGTCACTATAAGACTTGTTCAACAGTTTGCACCACATCTTGCAACAATGTGCTACCATAACATGACCATGAGAGATTGACTCTATGAAACTATTTCAATTGGAATATCTGTCAAAAACTTGAAAGGTCTCCACTCTTTGTGGGAAAGCCAGCACCAGCAGCTTTTCTTCACCTTCTAATTTTGCTTGGCATTCTTTGCCCTTTTCGGTCACATTTTAATCGTTCTTCAGAATGCAATGTTGATCTGCTAGATCCAAATTTAGCAAAGTATGTATCCCCTTCTCTTTGCACAATCACTTGTACAATCTCAAGATCATGTAATTGTTCTCATGCAAACATCCAACCAATCTCATGGTGTTCAGACAAATCATATGTCAACATCATCTGTCCTTCCAGTCTAATGGCTGATGTCATACCAAACCCAATTACATGCAATACATTCTCATGTTAACATAAGACTGCTCAAATGGGTACCATGTACCATTGTACTTCAACAGTCGCTTCAGCTTGCTCTTGCTGAACACATTCTGTTGTATGTGAGTAAATTTTATGATCTCTTGCAAGAGACAATTTTTTTTAGTTGATTTTACAACCAAATCAATGCAGTCAGTCCCACTTAAATACTTATTATTGCCAGCCTGATAGAGTCATCTCTCTTTGAGCACTCTTGTGCATATATGGCAAGCAAATGAGCAAGTCTCATGGGACAGTGCAATATTAGCAGAACCTACTGGTACATAGTACCTGTAACATAACCAAATCATTAACTTACCCATGACAGGAGAAGAAAATGAGAAATGAAAGCCTTAGTAAGCTTATTAGACACTGCATGGCAATGAAATGTGCCTCCGTTAGTACAGATGGCTGTGTTTGATTTTACTTCATATATTATATAATGCCATTGATATTTTTTATGCAAGGTCCCAGTAGTAGGTCTAAATGCACCTTTAACTTGGAAAGTTCCACTAATGGAAATAGGGTCTATTGTAAACAGGGGCTTCAAGAGTTCTACTTCCTTTACATTACTACATGTAGTATTTGACACACTAAAGGTGAATTAACCTGTCTTTAAATCCTCTTCTGCCTTTGCTCAATAACCATTTAATACTCTACAGACAAAGGATGGAGTTAGACATAGAACTTACGGCATAGCATGCAGAGAAACTCCTTTCCGCTCTTTAACATAGGTGGCAGGAATCATCCCTTCTTGATGACAGCTTCTGTCTCTAGCACGATACCAATTCACATCCTGCAAATATACGGGACAAATACTGGTAAATATCATGTTTAGCTGTCAAGCAATCTCACAGCTGACAAATAACTGACAAATCTTTAAAAGTGAATTAAATGTATTTCTATACTTGATCTGTAAAAAGTGAATTGTTTCCATATATTGCGAAGCACCAATATCACCATAGATTGCAATAATTTCAGAGGTCAATAACTCAGAAACCTTGTATTAGGTGACTTACCGTAGTTTCATTTTTTGTTGTATAACAAAGAAGAATTAGACAATAGATACAAGGTTTTCTCATGATTATCCTTCAGCCTTGACCACACAATCCCGAGTTTTGATGACCTTAAGAAAATATTACCGATCATGTTTACTTGATGAAATAAATTTCAATCTTTCACCAAAAAAACCCCAAATATTCTCTGTGTTTTATCATTATTACAGAGTATTATTATCACCATAGAAACAAAACATTGTAAATGTTGATACCGAAAATGATAAAATTTTTAATCTTTTACAGGAAATCTTTTTCCATACCACATGTATGTTGTTAAAACAAAGAAGCATGTTTGTTTGTATAGTCTTTAATGACGTTTTCAACACTTTTTCAGTAATATTGTGCACCTATAAAGTCCTATATATATTTTTCTGGGGTTTCTTTTACCAGCATTTACACAATAACCTTCGAAGTCACTGACTGATTTTCCAGATAACCAACATTAAAAAATGATCAGCAGTGAGAGCGGGATAAACCCAGTTGACCGAGCTGGGGATTTGAACCAGCAACCCCATGGTTTCAAGCACTGTATGTTAAAAACTGAGCTATCAAGATCGGCTATAACATAGCAGAATTACAACCAAAGATTCTCATGATAAATCACTAATAAATCTTACATTTCTAACATGTAAATCATCACTTCACCACATGACAAAAATATAGACTTGTCCAAATTGAAACCATTTGCAGATGACAATTAAAACTTTGCTCAAATGGAATTTGTCTTTGATAGGGTAGAAAACATTGTGAGAAAAGGAGAAAATGGTTACCAGCATTTTCTCCTTTTCACACAATAGTTTCAAAAGCTATCCTGCTCAGCATCATGAACTCAGGATTCTGTAGTAAAAGGTTATACCCATCATTTGACCTAAGACAAGATAGAAATACATGTTATCACCATCTTTGCAAGATAAAATTTTCCTGATAAAAATCCCATAAATCTTCAACAGGTAACATACTGCATCTCCATGATTTGTTAATCCTTTATCACACAATCCCAAGTTTCAATGACCTTAAGGAAGAAACCTTTCGAAAAGATTGTGGTGCTGGTAACCGGCATTTCCTTCTTTTCCCACAACGTTTTCAAGACTTTTAAGGAGAAATTTCTGTTTTCTGAATCACGTTCAATTTGACATATGCAAATGCTTGCAATATTTAGACCTGTCTAAAAAAAAAAATAAACTAGAGGCGCTTGAGCGCCTGTATCGCTCCACAGGCCTGATATTTCTATAATGGCGAAAAGAAGTTTTTAACAATTACCATTCAATCCTGCATTTTAGCTCACTGAAGAAAAAAGGTATGGAAAGAACTTGTGAGAAAAGAAGAAAAAAATGGTAACCAGCATTTTCTTAGTTTCCCACAATAATTTCTATCCTTTTTTATATATGTCTTACTAATTTGAAGATATGTTGTCTGCAACAGGTCCTTTCACAAACCATTTTGGGTGGGGAAACATCAAAATATAGAAAATATGTCTTTCTCAGGGTCGTTAAAAGTTGTGATTGTGTGGTAAAGGGGTAATCTA
Source organism: Tridacna gigas (assembly GCA_945859785.2). Lineage (NCBI taxonomy): Eukaryota > Metazoa > Mollusca > Bivalvia > Cardiida > Cardiidae > Tridacna > Tridacna gigas. Next base: position 17,316,642 of record OX244037.2, on the reverse strand, counting down.
AAAGAACAGCTAGGAGGGCAAATGAATGAATGTTATAGCAATATAGATCAACTTACATCAATACACCAGATAGAATGAAATATGCTGGCATACAATGAACACCTAATCCCTAATAATCAACTTTCACAGTCACAGTTAGAATGTCTTCTGTGGCAAACAACACAAAATGGTCTACAAATGCATTTACATAAATCAAATATCCTGCTCCAGGGCACAGATTAATTCTGGTGTACTGAAGTTGCGGGATCAGTTTGACTGGATAACATTAATGCCTTATCACAAATGTAAAGCCCTGTCCTACTTTGTACCAGGTCACCAGGATTTACACCCCTTCTGTCCACTCTGCATTTACTCATTAGTAGGTCAACAAACCTTTACCAGAACTAATAAAAGTGCAGAGGTTCTCTTGTTCTATATCAAAAGGACTATAAAGTACCTACAACATGGGGGTTCTGTTATTAAAATACTTTTTCTTTTTTATCTTGGCATGGTTACTCAGGCTTAGTAATAAGGCAAAATTGAAAAGCTCAAGTTGTGAAAGGTGCTCAAGCTTTTATCTTATTTATGGCCAGTGATATTTTATTACTAGTACTAACTAATAGCATATCATTGGAGTAAATTGTGATCTTAATACCAAGGAAAATGTGTGGGCTTAAATAGGACAGCCCTGACTAGGTCAAGTCAATCCAATTTTCTTCCTTTTTCTTTGTTAGTCGATAAAACTAACACAATAAATAGTTTTGGAGAAGAACATTTTTTTGAAATATAAGCCTTGTCTATAAAAAAATGTGTTTTTAGGTGTATCATTTTTTTAAAAGGAATTTGGTATACAACCACCATAGAAACAATTTGGCAGACAACCACCATAGGAACTTACCTGCAGAACAACAATGAAATCCAATGAATAGTTTTAGAGAAGAAATTTTTCAAAGATTTTACTTTATACCATAAAAGGAAAATGAGTCTCCCATAAAAGCCATGTTTTTTGACAGATCATTTTTTTTTAAAGGAATTCTGTAAACCTGTATCTAAGGAACATTCTTGCAAAATAATACTGCTATCCAAATAGCGGTTTGGGAGGAGAAGATTTTTAAAGGTTTTTTACTTTGGTTGCCATGGCAACCAGAATTCTTCATGGAACACAATTATTTGAAGGAATTTGAAAGAGGATCACCAAAGGAACATTCCTGTGAAATTTGGTAAAAATCCAGTCAAAAGTTTCTGAGGAGAAGTTTTTTAAAGAAAAAGTTTACGGACGCACGCACGGACGAACGGACGGACGCACGACGGACACAATGCCATGACAATAGCTCGCTGGCCTTCGGCCAGTGGAGCTAAAAATGTAGAACTATCACCAAAGATATGATAGTTGTTCTTACCGCTAGATAATCCATAAATCTCCACTCTCAAACTTGAAAATCATGTCCATATTTTGCTATTATATACAATATAACTTTACAGGAAATCCTCAGACCTATTAACTCTTTACCAAACAATCCAGTGTCTTCACAACACTCGGCAAAACAGCTTTTGAAAACATTGTCGAAAAAAAGCAGAACATGGGGATTACCATCATTTCCTCCATTTCCTTAACCCTTTCCCAAACAAGCCCTGGTTTTCATGTGTCTGTAGTACAAGTCTTTTGAAAACACTGTGGGAAAAGGAGAAATTGCTCATAAAGAGCAATTTCTCCTTTTCCCACAGTGTTTTCTACCCTTTTTGATAACTTTCTGCCATTTTCATCAAATTTAAAATTGTCGTCTGCAAACTCTTTCAATTTGGACCAGTCCAAAATTTGTTGTTTGGGAAAGGGTTAACTCTTTACCAATCAACAAAATATTAGACTGGCCTAAATTGAATGCATTTGCAGACAACAAACTAAATTTTGCACAAATCAGGAAATTTTTATTTGAAAGCGTAGAAAATACTACGGGAAAAGGAGAAAATGCTGGTTACCTGCATTTTCTCCTTTTCCCACAATATTTTCAAAAGTCTCTTTGTTTGGGGTCGTTGGTAAAGGGTTAAAAATTTTTCTTTCATTCTGAAAATAGATATCACCTTTACAGCTCAAATCAATTTGTTGTCAGCATATGCTTTAAATTTGGAACAGTCCAAAATTCAGTCATTTGGCCAAGATAAATATTCTGATAAATATTTGTGCTGTAACACTGACTTACTTCCTTATTTTGCCCCCAAATAAGAAAGAAGAAATATGAACCGGTAGATACAGAATATTCTCATACATGAGATATTTATCCCTTTACCACACAAGGCCGCCTTGTGACAACCCTGGAAAAGAAGTCTTTTGAAAACATTGTGAGAAAAGGAGAAAATGCTGGTAACCAGCATTTTTTCCTTTTCCAACAATGTTTTCTCCCGTATCAAAGAAAGATTGTACCATTTGAGCCTCATTGAAATTGTTGTCTGCAAATGCTTTCAATTTCGACAAGGCTGATTTTTTGTCATCTGGTAAAGGGCTAATACCACTCAATGCTGATAATAGACAGCTTTTGTAAACAGAGGAGGAAATTGAGCAGCTGCATTTTTCTATCCATGTTGCCCATACAATTCAAAGTATTTTCCTTTCATTCAAATGTAGATCTCTCTTTTCTTACATAATATTAGATTTTATTTGAAGTGATTTGCCTTTGAAAGAGCAGAAAATATTCATAAAGGAAAAGCTGAAAAAAGCTGATTGGTCACCCCAATTTCATCAGATTCATCAAATCATCAAAATGCTTGGTGGGCTCCTTCCAAAACAATCCAAAATTTTAACCATAACAAAAAAAAAAGTTGGGACTGGTATCAGAAAGGGTAGAGAACATTGTGGGAAAAGGAGAAAATGCTGGTTACCAGCATTTTCTTTTTTTCCCACAATATTTTCAAAGGGCTTTTTCTTCAAGGTCGTTAAAACTCAGGGTTGTGTTGTAAAGGGTTAACAATAGTTAATGTGATACTCATTCCTCTGCCACTGCTTTACATTGTTTGAACAAGCAAGTGGCTTAGAGTGTTTTGCCTGGTAATCGTAAAATAGAAACTCCAGTGAAGCATGGATAAGTGCTGCAATATAACTGAAATGTGGGAAAAAAAAAAGCATATTTGAAATAGAAATCACTTGATTACATGTATGTACCTATAAATTTTCCGGCTCAAGTTGTGCCTTGCATGTGGATAAAATATCACACATGACCGAAAAAAAAGTCTGTTTCTACCCAGTGTTAAATACCTTTCCAAATATAGTATGATGATGTATCCCCGATGAGGAATGCGTACATGTTGATATGCGATTTGACCGGTCAAATTGTTATTATATGCTATAATTTATTCATCTGTCATTTATAAAGAGTAATCATTCGCTTACCCAGTATTTGTTTAATTTTGTTTACAGTTTTCGAATTAATTTGTAAGTATTTGCAATATTTTGTTGTTAAAAGTTGTAGGTACATGTATATGTAATAAAAGGAATATTATGTTGAAGTAATTTTCCTGGTGCTTGTATTTGTTTCTTGCTGCATAAAAATGTTTTGATATCTTACTCAACCTGTGGTCCCTCACAATATTGAATTTTCATACACTGCCTGGAATAAATACAAGCCAAAGGGAAGTTATTACAACAAAATATTCTGTATGTTTTTTGCTGCACTTTACCACAAACAAAAGGGCCATGATGGCCCTGTATAGCTCCACTGGCTAATATGTGCAAACCATACATACCAAACATTACAACTCTAGGCCTAAAGGCTTCTAATAAGAAGACTGATAAATTGTGACCCCAGGGCGAGTCCATTTTTTACCTATAATTTACGATTTCAAGCTGTAATTATGAGCTATAATTAACTGAATCCTGGTTGAGGTCAACAAGATATAACCACATACCAAGTAATATTGGACTGGGCTGTATGGTTATAAACAAGATTTTCAGTTTCTTCAATAAACCAAGGGAAGGGGGAGGGGAGTTTAAATCAATTTGAACAATGGCTAAATTTTGAACAAGTTCAGAAGAGATCCACTAGATGAAGCTTTATGCCAAATTTGGTAGCCCTAGGCCTTACAGCTAAGGACAAGAAGATTTTAAAGTTTTCACTATAAAAGTCCTTGTAAATCTTGTGACCCCTGGGAAAGGGCCAATTTTGACCCAGTGCTGTAATTTGTAGAATCTTATTAGAGGTCAATTAGGTGAAGCTTCATACCAAATTTAGTAGTCCTAGGCCATATGGTTTAGAACAAGAATATTTTTCAAAGTTTTCCCTGTATAAGCCCATGTAAAACTTGTGACCCCCAGGGTGGAGCCAATTTTGGCCCCAAGGCTATGATTTGACGAATCTTAAGTTGAGGTCTATTAGATGAAGCTACATGCCAATTTTTGTAGCCCTAGGCCATATGATTTAGAACCAGAATATTTTCAAAGTTTTCCCTGTATAAGCCCATGTAAAACTTGTGACCCCCAGGGCAGGGTCTATTTAGGCCTGACGCCTAAAATTTGAAGAATCTAAGTAAAGGTCCATTAGATGAAGCTACGTGCCAAATTTGGTAGCCCTAGGCCATATGGTTTAGGACAAGAAGATATTTAAAGTTTTCACTATATAAACCTATGTAAATCTTGTGACCCCCCCGGGGCAGGGCCAATTTTGACCCCGGGGCTATAATTTGACGACTTTTTGCAGAGGTCCATTAGATAAAGGTACATGCCAAATTTGCTAACCCTAGGCCTTATGGTTTTCTACAAGAAGATTTTTAAAGATTTCCAATATTTTTCAGTTTTGTTGCCATGGCAACCTCAGTTTTCATAAGAATCAAATTCTTTGAAGAATTTCTGAAGAGGGCCATGCCAAAATCATTTCTGTGAAGTTTCGTTAAAATCCAATGGGTAATACAAGAGAAGATGTTTGAAGTAAAAGTTAATGCATGCATGCATGGACAGACACACGACGGACACAAGACTATAACATAAACCCGCTGGCCTTCAGCCAGTGGAGATAAAAATAACACCTGATACTAAATAAGTATAGGCATATCCACAATTACTTGCTTCAAGTCTTTATCAAACAAACACATGTTTGAAAGAACATGATGAATAGGACTTTGGAAGACATTGTGGGAAAAGCAGAAAATGCTGGTAACCAGCATTTTCTCCTTTTCCTTCGTTGTTTTCTATCATTCTGTCATTTTAGCCATATAAAATTTGTCGTCAACAACTGCTTTCAATCAGGAAAAGTCTAAATTTTGTCATTTAACCCTTTACAGCACAATGCCGCCTTTCAACGACTCTGGGAAAGAAGCCTTTTGAAAACATTGTGGTAAAAGGAGAAAATGCTGGTAACCAGCATTTTTTCCTTTTCCCACAATGTTTTATACCCTATCAAAAAAAAAAAAAATTTTGAGTCACATTTATATTGCAGTCTGCAGATGCTTTCAATTTGAACAAGACAAAAATTCTGTCGTCTGATAAAGGGTTAAGTCCTTTTGTGTGTCACCTCACCCATTTCTTTATCAATCCTTTACCAGACAATCCTGTGTTTTCACAATCAGATCCCAGAGAATAAGACATTTGAAAACACTGTAGCAAAAGAAGAAAATGCTGGTTAACGTTTCCAGGAAGCAAACATTGACTGTGATGAATATATTTTAAGGAGTTGTTAGAACTTGTTTAACGACTGATGTAAAATAAATTGATTGGAACTATTAGAGATTTTTGGAGGGATTTAGCTGGAACCAAGAGTATGTTATGTCAGAATCTGTCCAAACCTGTCCAGACTCAAAGCATTTGCAGACAACACATTAGGGTAAAAGTAGGGTATTTGTCTTCAAAAAGATTGAGAACACTGTCAATATTTGTCAATTCTATTGGAAAAGTTTTGGGGGGGAGATGTGAAAGAATGTTACTTCCTTGACAGACACTATACAATAAGGATGTAAGACTTAGTAGTTTGGCTATGAAGATAGTAAGTTTTAGCTATTAAATATTGTGAATATGATAGGAATATGTAAAACAGTCGAGTATCCATACCTCGAAGTTCAGGGGACTATCGAAAAAAGTTTGAGGTATAGTAAGTTCAACGTGCAGAGATTCTTCCGATGAGTATGTCAGGTACCGGAAGTAGTTAACCAGAGCATACTTCGTTCACAGGCCGTACGTTACATTTTTCCCTCTTTAGTTAACTGATCATTGTTTTGAAAATTAAAGAGTAAAGGATGCATACTGTTTATTTTTTTATTAACATGTTGTTGTTTTTTTTAAATTCTGTCTGTAAGAACGATACTGAAAATTGTGAAATTAAAAAAGCATTTCGTCAGCCGAAGTTGCTGGCTATCTCCCGGACTTTACCGGGTTTCTTTCACCAGACAAGTCCTTAGTAGCGGTATCCTCTAGGATATTTGTATTTTCGGCCGACAATGAAATGCCAAGTCTTTCTATAGCCACGGCCAGAATCACAGTGTATGGTATGAAAATCTAAGTCCAAACATTTCTAACCGAACAAATTACGAATAATTACTGCAAGTCAAGATGACTGGCACGTTAACACCCGAGCTGAGAAAAGTCAATGATGTGCACAAAAATGTGCAAAAAACATATCGTCGTTGTATCCAGCATTTCTATTAATTATGTATAACACCTAAGTTTATAATTAAAGTCAATTAAAATGTATGAAGATTTTGTACTGTGTTCGAAGTGAAGATGTGTAAATTAACTGGATCATTAAAGTTCGGACCCGAAATTAGGTTCGACGTATGGAGAAACTTCGAGATATGGACTTCGACTTGCAGATAGTACTTTAAATAGAAAAATAGAGCAATTCAATCCAGACTTTAAATTTACTTCGACATATAGAGAACTTCCAGGAGTAGATGTTCGAGCAATGGACATTCGACTGTATGTACATTAGAGGTCATTTTATTATGATCAACAACAATGATTATGAGTATCCTTTCAAGTACATTATAACTCAGCTTTTGAAAACATTGTGGGGAAAAGGAGAAAATGCTGGTAACCAGCATTTTCTCCTTTTCCCACAACGTTTTCTACCCTTCTCAAAACAAGTTTTAATTTTTGAGTCACATTTATTTTGTCGTCTGCAAATGCTTTCAATTTGGACTGGTCTAAAATTTTGTTGTTTAGTAAAGAGTTAACCAAACAACAGAAGTTTGGAACGGACCAAATTGTTAGTATTTGCAGACAACACATTAACTGTAACTCAAACAATGATTTCTGTCTTTGAAAGGGTAGAAAACATTGTGGGAAAAGGAGAAACTTCTGGTTACCAGAATATTGTTTTTTCCCACTGTTTTCAGAAAGCTCCTTTTTCAGGATTGTTCAAACTCAGATTGTGTGGTAAAGTGTTAAGGCCGTGTACATGTAATTGCTACATGCACATACATATCTTCATCATTTCCATCATTTCTGCACACATACTCTGGTTCCCAACAATTTCTCCTTTCCACAATGTTCTGTACCATTAACCCTTTACCACACAATCCCGACATTTAACGACTCTGCAAGAGAAGCCTTTTGAAAACATTGTGGGAAAAGGAGAAAATGCTGGTAACCAGCATTTTCTCCTTTTTCCACAATGTTTTCTACCCTTCCCAAAACAATTTTCAGTTTTTCAGTCACATTTTATTTTGTCGTCTGCAAATGCTTTCAATTTGGACCAGTCTAAAATTTTGTCATTTGGTAAAGAGTTAAACCCCTAAAGAGCTGAATAAACCTAAATGGACACTTTCAGTCTATGATCCAAATACATGTACATGTAATAGCAATATCATGGCTGTTTTTATCCAGAATGTCTCCACAAAACAGACATTGTAGATCAAAGATAAGACTGCACATTTGGTGCAGTCTGATCTTGAACTGCACTGGCCACAATGGAAACTGTGGTTGTGAAAGGCACTTCATGGATTAATATACAAATTCCATAATTCAGCTACAATTTATAAGTCACCTGAAAATACTTTGAACACAGGTTAATCTAAAATTTTGTCATCTGATAGAGACTCAGTAGTGCTAGTTTCAGCGCTGTCAGTAAAATCTCAGGTGCCCAGAAAAATTCACATACTTCAGTCTTGGTACCAAATGACTAAATTCTAGACTGGTCCATGTTAAAGCATTAGCACTCCACACAATAAATTAATAGATTTACCGGTACTTTTAGAACAACGATAGACATGAGGGAAAATTTTCCCCACAAATCTTTTTCTGTAGGGTGTAGGAACTCAAGATTGTGATGTGGTTATTCCCAAATGTTCACCCAGCTCATCACAGGATTCAAACCCGCAACTTTTGATATGAGAAGGTGGAGCTCTATCCATATACGGTCTCCTAACACAGTTATCTCTAATACCTAAATGCTTCAGCCAATTACATATTTTTGGTACTTGCAAATTTAGCATATCTTGGAGAATAATACTAAGAATGTTTTTAAGAATGGTTAGTGAATATGCCTGAATTATTGAATGGTGTTTTACATCACTTTCAACATTATCTTCATCATATGAAGACCACAGCTCACATATTCATGTATTTCCTGGGTTCCACCAGTACTTAGGTTTGGGCTCTGAAGTGTCTTTCCCAAGGACACTCCCATGAAATACCCTGTGGATCCAGCGAGCCCAAACCTGGGGCCTCCAGATCATGAGTCCTACACTTTACCACTGAGCCACGCAGGATCCTTTGGTGAATTCAGACCGAGGACTGACTGGTAGAGGGCTTAAGTTGAATGTGAACAAAGGAGAAGAATATGGAGCTCAACATCAGGAACTCCTCAAAAACATTACTGTTTATAATGTTTGACTCTCCCCTCTAAACATAATTGTAAAATTACCCTTTACCACACAATCCCAACTTTTAACGGTCCCAAAAGAGCAGGCTCTTGAAAACATTGAGGGAAAAGGAGAAAATGCTGGTAATCTGCATTTTCCCCTTTTCCCACAATGTTTTCTAATCTAACGAAGACAGAAATCATAATTTTAGCAACATTTAAATTTGTCGTCTGGTAAAGAGTTAATTCTATACCAGGAGACGCTTGTCCAAACTGAAACAATTTGCACAGACAACAAATTCAATTTATCTCAAACGATGGAATTTATTTTTTTAGAAAGGGTAGAAAACACAGAGGGAAAAGGTGAAAATGCTGGTAATTTCCTCAATGTTTTCAAAACCTTCTTCCTTTAAGGGTCATTAAAAGTCACTGTCATTTGGTGTAGAGTTAATCCTTTCCCACACAATGTCATATTTTACTGATTCTAAGGAATAAGACTTTTGAAAACATTGCAAGAAAAGGAGAAATGCTTTTAACCAGGATTTTCTCCTTTTCCCACCATGTTTTCAACCCTTTTCAAGACAGAGTTCATCAGTCTAAAATTTTGTCGTGTGGTAAAGAGTTAAACTTATACACACTTCCAAGAAAGGTACTATTTTGTCCTTTTTGCTTAATTTTGAGTTGTTTTTTATTTGAAAACTGTCAAATACACAAATTATTATCGTTCAATATGAGCAGTGTCTAAATCTGCGACATTACCTTACATATCAGTCTTTATTTCTAAAATAAATCTGTTTCTCTACAATTCCTGAAATTGTCATTTTCTGTGACCTGTTTGACTACAAACATACATGATCTAAAGCAACAATTTTTCAATTTATATATGTACAATACAATTTTTTATTGTTATCTATTTGAGCTACCAACTGGTTTCTTAAAAAAATTAAGTTAAAGGTCAACTCCTCAACAAATAGCATTTTTTCGATTTTATTTTTAAACAAATTACAATGTTTTGTTAAACATTGAAAAATATTACAAAGTATGCCTTTCTCCACAAACCCTAACACACTGGATGGTCACACTCGCTAAGACCCTGGATGGTTACATTCGGTTAAAAGGTGCAAGTTTGGCGTTCAAATAGAGGGTTGGTTGTTTTGCAATCAGTAACTCCCTCTATTTAAATGGGATCGAATATGACTTAATCATACTTATATGAACAAAATCCACAGTAATCTGCTCATGTTATTGATAAGGTGACATTCCCATACACATGTAACTTTCAAAAATTCTACTGGCCCAAACTCTGAAAATACCTTAAGAGGCTGCGTAGCCCATTAAGGATAAAAACAGGTGTTTTTTTTTCTTTCTTCTTCACTGATGCCTTCCCGGCTATTACCTTACTTAATTCAGTGATGCATTACTTGGAAGTTTGGTAAGATTATCAACATTGTGACAGGCATTCTTCAGAAGGGTTACAAGAATTCCAGAATGTTAGCTAGGGGTTTGTTTGACAAGTATATAAACAGCAGACTTGTCTGACAGACTTCATATGAAACATTAAGGCTTTAACTCTTTACCACACAATCCCGACTTTTAACAACCCTGGGAAAGAAGCCTTTTGAAAACATTGGGGGAAAAGGAGAAAATGCTGGTAACCAGCATTTTCTCCTTTTCCAACAATGTTTTCTATCCTTTCCAAAACAAATTTCAATTCTTAAGTTGCATATAATTTTTCGTCTGCAAATGCTTTCAATTTGAACTGGTCTAAAATTTTGTTGTGTGGTAAAGAGTTAACTCTTTACCAAATGACAAAATTTTATACTCAACCAAACTGAAAGCACTTGCAGACAACAAACTATGTGTTTCTATAAATGGGATTTGTGTTTGAAAGAATTGAAAAAAATTGTGGAAAATAGCAAAAATACTGGTTATCAGTATTATGCTCCTTAGCTCTTTACCACACAATGCTGACTTTTAACGACCCTGAGAAAGGAACCATTTGAAAACATTGTGGGAAAAGGAGAAAATGCTGGTAAACAGCATTTTCTCCTTTTCCCACAATGTTTTCTACCCTTTCAGACACAAATTTCAAAGTTTGAGTCACATTTATTTTGTCGTATGCAAATGCTGTCAATTTAGACCAGTCTAAAATTTTGTCGTTTGGTAAAGGGTTAGTCCATAATGTTTTCAAATGCCTTCTCAGTCAGGGTTGTTTACAGTTGGGATTGTGTGGTAAAGGGTTAACTGTTATCATTCTCCCACAATGGTTTCAAAGGCCCTTTCTATCAGAGTTGTAGAAACTAAGAATTGTGTGGTAAAGAATTCAATGAGGCTCAAATGACGAAACTTGTCTTTAACTCTTTACCACATGACAAAATTTTAGACTGGTCCAAATTGAAAGCAGTTGCAGACGACAAATGAAATGTGACTCAAAAATTGAAATTCGTTTTGGGAAAGGTAGAAAACATTGTGGGAAAAGGAGAAAATGCTGGTTACCAGCATTTTCTCCTTTTCCCACAATGTTTTCAAAAGGCTTCTTTCTCAGGGTCGTTAAAAGTCGGGATTGTGTGGTAAAGAGTTTAGAGGATAGAAAACCTGGTGGGAAAGGGAGAGAATGTTGGTTACAAACATTTTCTCTTTTTTATCCAAGTTTTCAAGACCATTCTTCAGGGTCCTAAAAACACGGGATTGTTCAGGAAAGGGCTGAAAGTCTTAGTTAGCCATTTAACACACAATCCCAACTTTTAACTTACCTTAGAGAGAAGCCTTTTGAAAACACTGTGAGAAAGGGAGAAAATGCTGTTAACCAGCATTTTCGCCCTTCACCACAATGTTCTCTACCCTATCAAAGACAGAAATCATTTATACCAAACACAGAAATCATCTACAAGTGCTTTCATTTTGGCCCTGTCATAAATTTCATTGTTCGATAAAGAGTTACAAAGAACATTATGAAGGATTAATCCTGGCTGATAGGACGGCCCTGCTCATTAAGACAGTTCATAACAGAAGTCTACAACATAGGTTTGGGTAAAAAATATACTTGATTTTAGGTTAAGAATGGCGCTATATGACCTGGACTTCAGTCAAACACTCAATCAAGATTTTACACCTACTCTAAGTTCCTGTTGATATATCAATAGCAAAAGAGCTTTCAATCAAAATGCCTGATAGACTGCCTGCTATTCATCTAGCTCCTTCACACAGAGCTCCAGATAGAGAGATTTTGATTTCAAAATTGAAAATATTAATCACCATGCACTAAACCCTATCTTATGGGTACTCATTAGAATCGTCTCAATGAGACGATTCTAATGAGTACCTACAACATAGGGTTTGGAAGAGAAATAATGGATTTAGAATACTATCACTCCCTTTTATCCGGAGGTCTGTTCATACCAACTTATGTAAACTTTTTCTCAATAAAAATATTGCCTGAGTTTTTACTCAAAAAAACTTGAGATATCCTTCTTCCCCCTGGAACCTTTGCCACACAATCTCAAATTTTAATGACCCTTTTCAGAAAGCTTTTGAAAACATTGTGAGACAGTGATTAATGCTGGTAACCAGCATTTTCTCCTTTTCTAACAATGTTTTCTACCATTTCAAAGACAGAAATCATCTTTTGAGCTATGTTTAGCTTGTCCCCTGCAATCTGATCGAGTCCAAAAATTTGTTGTATGGTAAAGAGTTAATCCTTTACCAAAAAATCCCAAGTTTTGATTGATTGACTGTTTGGTGTGTAACACTGTTTTCAACATTATTCTAATTATATCGCAGCAGCCAGTGCACCTGTCCATGCTTTCCTGGCCTTTCTTTTACCAGTACGCACAACATTCATTCCAAGCCACTGACTGCTTTCCCACATAACCATCGTCAAAACAATGGTCAGCAGTGAGAGAGCAACAAATCTTGTCGCAATGACTATCATCAATCCTCAGAAAGAAACTGGCTAGGACAGGGATCCAACCAACGACCCCTGTTCTCAAATCCTGTACACTACCAACCCCAAAGTTTTAATGACTGTAGTAAAGAAGGCTTTTGAAAACTTTGTTGCAAAAGGAGATAATGCTGGTGACCAGCATTTCTTTCTTTTACCGTTTTGCTCACAATATTTGGGCCCCGTCAAGGACTTATCCTATCTATGTATGACAGGCTGTATTCAGCATCTACAACAATCAATGCTTGGAAATGGGCAAGTCCAAAATTTTGTTTGTCTCATAAAGAGTGAATAAAAGTGCAGTTTAGAATGATTGGTGAATACAGGCCCTCCTGTTTGAGAAATACTCTGGCAAAAATTGATCTGAAAATGTATATTTCAGGTCGTAAGTTTAGGAAATTTCAAGACAAAGGTTTTTTTCCCTGTGTAAACCTGACAAGGCAAAGTTGAGCCACTGAAGGCGAGTTCTTGCCCACATCGCCCTGTAGCTTGTTCCCAGATTCTTACTGATTGAACACTGCATTAATTTTGTTAGTTCAACTTTAGCTTACCCGTGTACTTTTGACGATGGTCAGCACATCTCCCTTTTTAAATGGTAAATCCTCCCTCGTTGTACCCTTGAAGTCATACTGTGCCACAACCTCTTGACCAGGCTGCCAAATTGTCTGAAAAGCAATTGAAAGAACTCTTGAATTACTGATCCCAACTTTTAATGATGCTGAGGAAGAAAGCCTTTGAAAACATTGAGGGAAAAGGAGAAAATGTTGGTAACTAGAATTTTCTCCCTTACTTCAAGTTGTCCACCCTCTCAAAGTCGAATTCCATCATTTGAGCCACACTGAATTTGTCATCTGCAAAATGTTTTCAATTTGGGCCATCATACACTTACCAAGCAATCCTGATTTTTAACAACCGTGAGGACACAGGCTTCTGAAAACATTGTGGACAAAGGAGAAAATGCTTGTTGACAGTATTTTCTCTTTTACTACAACATTTTCTACCCTCTCCAAATCAAACTCCATTATTTGAGCAACAATGATTAGTGTAGGTCAAATGCCAGCAAAATGCTTCCAATCTGGACAAGCATATTATAGCTTTGCGGTCTGGAAAAAAATTAACTCTTATCCGGCTGAATAAAAGAAATGAAAGTTTCAAACCCATGGTATTAAGTTAAATTTTCCTATCTCAAAGGTATTTTTGGCAAAGAGATTTCTCTTTATCAAACAGTGTAGATTCAAGATCAGCACATTCTGTGCAGTCTGATCTTGATCTACACTGTCTGAAAAAGGTAAGTGAGTCACACTTAGCAGCCTAAGGATTAACCCCTTACCAAACAATCCTGATTTCTAACTACCCTGAGAAAACCTCTTCTGAAAACATTGTGGGATACAGTACATGAATGAATATTGTTATTGGGCCGCATCACGATCCAGGTGCATGACAAGAAATACAGGAAGAAAGTAAAAGAGCACTCTGTACTGGTCTGACAAGGTCAATAATATAATAGGTAATTTCAAAATGTATGCTAAAAAGAGGTAAAAGCCTGTTATGCACAAGGAAATCCTTGGAATAAGAGGAAATGCTTGTAACCAGAATTTTCTCCTTTTCCCACGAAGTTTTCTACCCTGTAAAATACAAATCCAATCCTATGACACCATGGTTGAATGTGAACAATGGAATTCTTTAACTCTTTATCACACCATCCCAAGTTTTACCTTGAAGAAGCAGGCTTTTGAAAACATTGTGGAATAGGAAAAAATGTTCAACTGTTCTTAACTATTTGATTCAAAATGGATTTGGCATCTGCAAGTGCTTTGAATTTGGACAAGCCTAAACTTTTGTTGCTGGTGAAGAGCTAACCCTTTATTACACAACCCCTGAGTTTAACTCTTTACCAAACGACAAAATATTAGACCAGTCCAAATTGAAAGCTTTTGCAGACGACAAAATAAATGTGACTCAAAAATTAAAATTTGCTTTGGGAAGAGTAGAAAATATAGTGGTAAAAATAAAAAAATGCTGGTTACCAAAATTTTCTTCTTTTCTCACAATGCTTTCAAAAGGCCTCTTCCTCAGGGTTGTTAAAAGTCAGGACTGGGCAGTAAAGGGTTAATGACATTGAAGAAGGCTGTTGAAAACATTGTTAGAAAATGAGAAAATGCTAGTAACCAGTATTTTCTCCTTATCCCACAAAGTTTTCTACCATCTCAATGTCAAAAATCATCTTTTGAGCTGCACTGAATTTGTTGTCTGCATAATTATTCTTTAACCCTTTACCAAACAACAAAATTTTAGAGTTGTCCAAATTGAAAGCATTTGCAGACGACAAAATATATGAGACTCAAAAATTGAAATTTGTTTAGGGAAGGTTAGAAAACATTGTGGGAAAAAGAGAAAATGCTGGTTACCAGCATTTCCTCCTTTTCCCAGAATGTTTTCCAAAGGCCTTTTCTTCAGGGTCATTAAAACCTGTGATTGTGTGGTAAAGAGTTAAATTCAGACGAGTCTATTTTTTGTTGTTTGGTAAAAAGATTACCGTAACAGTGTTCACATGTTAAGAGAGAAATTGTCAGTGATACAGAATTTGCACCTGCCCTATAGATCCTTGCACAGACATAATGATTTAACCTTATTATCTGATTATCTGAAGCCTTTAACAAACAGTTCTTTACAGACCTTCAGCTTTTGAAAACATTAACTTGATTACGAGCAAAGAAAATGTTGGTTAGCAGCATTTCATCTGTTTTCCACAATGTTTACTATCCATTCAAAGATAAATCTTACTGTCTTAGTCACATTGTAGTTCTCATCTGAAAATGCTTTCAATTTGGATAAGTCTACAATTTTGTTATCAGTCTGGTAAACAAGTGTGCGACATTTCATCGAAAACTGTGTTCCTGTTCCTCGAAAACATCCCTAGCCCTAACCCTTACCCGAACCCAGACGCATTGTGGCTCAAATCTTCATCCCAGACAGAGATTTTTATGACATAAATCCAAGAGTTAAGCAATCAGTATTTTAGAACATACATGGATTTCGACGAAACACACTTTCGACCAAATATCGTGCACCATGGTAAATAGCTACACCCTTTACAACTCAAAGATATTTTTACCCCTTAAGTAGGTAACTCTTGAAAACTTTAAAGGAAAAAGACCGATTTCTCGTTTCAAGCATTTGCCTCTATTTCACAGTCTTTTTTCTGTATCATCCAATGGGACACATTTTTCCTTAAGTCACTTATAATTACATGTATGTTGATCCAATCATAAAATTCAAGAAACATATTAACTTTTCTATTACCAAGTTTAGCCAATTTCTTTCATAGTGATGATGATAGTCATTGCAATAAGGGTCATTTTCAGAACATTATTTTGACAATGTGGGAAAGATGTCAGTGGTTTGGATAGAATACTGCATAAATTACTGGTAAAAGAAACTCCAGAGAAGCAAGGAGAACTGCAATTGCAGCAGCCATATTTTTTAACTCAAATCATTTTGAAAACAGAATTAAATCGTCTCGCAGCAAACCAAACTTGTTTCCTTCTTTTCACTTGATATATAGTGCTTCTGAAAACAAGAAATTACTTCTTTTTCCAAAGTTTAAAATTTTGGCCATCTTGCAAAGAGTTTCATCAATCTAGAAAACCCATCATTAAAGCGCCTTTCACGACTATAGTTGCTTTTGCGGTCAGCAGAGATCAAGATCAGACTTCACAAAACAAGCAGTTTGATCTTTGATCTACACTGTCAGCTTTGCTGAAACACTGTAGACTACAGCGATCATAATATGACAATTAATCTGATCGTATTGCTAAAAACAAAAATGGCCATTGGGCTTATTCTGGGCTCTAGGGCTTAACCCTTTACCAGACAACAAAATTTTAGCCTTGTCCAAACTGAAAGCATCTGTAGACGACACATCAAATGTTACTCAAAACATTAAATTTGTCTTTCATAGGGTAGAAAACATTGTGGGAAAAGGAGAAAATGCTGGTTACCAGCATTTTCTCCTCAATGTTTTCAATAGGCTTTTTTCTCAGGGGTGTCAAAAGTCGTCATTGTGTGGTAAAGGGTTAACTCTTTACCAAACAACAAATTGTGAGACCAGTCCAAATTGAAAGCATTTGTAGACAACGAAATAAATATAACTCAGTAACTTTTTTTTTCAGAAGGGTAGGGTTACCAGCATTTTCTGCTTTTTCCACAATGTTTTCAAAAGCCATCTCTGCTACGGTCCTTCAAACTGGGGATTGTGGTGCAGGGTTACTTAAGGAAAGGATGAAACAGGCACAGTTAATGTGCCATAAAACAGATGTGAATCAACTGTGCATTCCATTAGATTTCACAGGTACTTTAACTCTTTACCAAACAACAAAATTTTTGACTGGTCCAAATTGATAGCATTTGCAGACGACAAAATAAATATGATTGAAAAATCGAAATTTGTTTTGGGAAGGGTAGAAAACATTGCGAGAAAATGCTGGTTACCAGCATTTTCTCCTTTTCCCACAATGTTTTCAAAAGGCTTCTTTCTCAGGGTCGTTAAAAGTCGGGATTGTGTGGTAAAGGGTTAACTCTTTACCAAACAACAAAATTTTGGACTCACCAAAATTCAAAGCATGACTGTGCAGACCACAAAATACATGTAGCTCAAATGATGATTTCTGTCTTTGATGGGGTTGTAGGAAAAGGAGAAAATGCTGGTGACCAGCATTTTCTCTTTTCCTATAATATCTTCAAAAGCCCTTTTTCTTCAGAAAGTTCAGGGTCGTTAAAACTCAGGATTGTTTGGCACAGGGTTAATCTATGTAAATAAACCCTTGGAGAGCTATGCACAACCTGTGTATCTTTAGTGAACAGTGCAGATTAAGATCTGACTGCAAAAAAGGGTGATTTTGGATCTACACTGTCCACTTCTATGATACGTATTCCGACCAAATCAATCTTGTAATTTACAATATTCTGACTTTTTTCCCTCTGAGAAGAAGCCGATTTTAAACATTACCCAGCAGTCCAGTGTTCCAAAGCCCCAGAGGAACAAGCTAGTTACCAGGGTTTTATCTTTTTTCACACAATGTTTTCTACCATTTTAAAAACAAATATTATTGTTTGATCTGACAGTTTACCAAACAACAAACTACAACAGAGACTTTCCCATACTGAAACCTTTTGCAGATGACAAAAACACTGGGACTCTAAAATAGAAAATCACCTTTGGAAAGGTACTAACTTTTTGGGAAAAGCAGAAAATGCTGGTTACCTTTTCTACCATGTTTCTAAAAGGCTTTTTCCTTAGGGTCAGTAAACCTTTGGATTTTTGTGGTAAAGGGTTATTATATTAATTTTGTTGTCTGCAACTGGTTTTCATAAGGACAAGCCTATCTGGTAAAGAATTTATTTCATGCTCTAAGCCTTTAACTCTTTACCAACCGACAAAATTTTAGACTCCTTTAAGTTGAAAGCATCAGCAGAAGACAAAATAAATGCGAGTTAAATACTGAAACCTGTTTTGGAAAGGTTGTAAATATTGTCGAAAAAGGCAAAAAATGCTGGCTACAAGCATTGTTTCTTTTTTTAAGCAATGTTTTCAAAAGACTCTTTTTTAGGGTTGTTTAAACATAGGATTGTGTGGTAAAGGGTAAATCCTCATGCCTTATACCTAGACAGGCTCTGCACAAACCCCTAATTAACCCTTGCATACCATTCAAAACTTTTCTTGCCTTTACAAAAAGTCTGCAACTCTTTAGCACACAATCCAGACAAAGAAGGCTTTAGAAAACATAAAAGGAAAAGGGGAAAATGCTGGTAACAAGCATTTTTTCCTTTCCTATGTTTTCTACCCCATCAAAAATTCACTTCGTCATTTGAGCAAGTTCAAATTATCATCTACAAATGTTATTTAAAAGCCTGAGTGAAATTGGTTTTGAAAATATGGTGGGGGGAAAAAGAAAAAATGCTGCTTAGTGCTAACCAGCATTTTCTTCTTTTCCCACCATGTTTTCTACCCTATCACAGACAAAAAAACAAAATTTGACACAAATATAATATGTGGTCTGCAAATGCTTCCAATTTGGACAGAAAAGTCTTAAAGTTTTTGTTTGTTTAGGAGTCAACTGACTAAAAATGTCCATGTATTTTTAGCTCCATTACCCTGTACCATTCCAAGTTTTAACGGCCCTGAAGAAGAAGGCTTTTGAACACATTTTGGGAAAAGGAGAAATAGGAGAAAATGCTGGTAACTAGCATTTTCTCCTTTTCCCACAATGTTTTCTGGCCTATTCCACAAAATTTCCATTATTTGAAACACTTTTGATTTGTGATCTGCAAATGCTTTCAATTTGGGAGAGCCTTTAATTTTGTTGTGTGGTAAAGAGTTAGGACTTTATTCTTTTAACAGACACCAAAATTCTAGACCTGTTTATATTGAAAGTAATCAAAAGTATTATGGCTCAACCAATGGTTGTGTCTTCAAAAGGGTAGGATACATTATGAGAAAAGAAGAAAATGCTGGTTTGTTACCGTTAGCAGCATTTTCTTTTCCCCTTTTCCGAAAATATTTTCATGAGTCTTCTTCGTTAGTGTCATGAAACATTGAATTGTTTGGTCAAGTGTCAAAAGTAAAAACTAGTGTTGGGAAATTGGTTGAAAATGCTAATCGATGATCAATTAGAATCGAAATCCACTTATGATGCGATAATCTGTCATATAATCGGTTATCGAAGAATATGAAATTTGTTGTTTGGTTATGGGCTGAAGTTGGGCAAATTAGTTATAAAACATTCTCGGAAAAGGAAAATATGTGCCTAACAAGCAGGTTCTCCTTTTTTTTCCACAACATTTTTACCAGTATTTAAGTATGTTTTCCTACATATTCTACTGACAAATCTGCTCGGATCTAAATTATATTTAGCCTACCTCCCCATTCACCATTCATTATATATATCTTGTTTTAAAATATGAAAGCCAAAATACTTCCACCCCTCAGCTTCTGTTTTTGCACCTAGATGGGAAATAATTTTGAGCTCTATGATTGCTCTGTAGCCATTTTCATGTTTTCTGGTCGTTAGATTTACATCCCATGGTTGAATTTAGCATCCCTTGGTCAAATTTGGTGTTATTCAGGTTTAGTCCCATGATCGCTTTTTGGTATTTGTAATTGAAGATCGAAATCAGCAATGATTAAATAATAGGTAATCGATCTTTCCCGATCATCGTCCGGTCCCATCACTAGTAATAACAGTATAACCCTTTAAAAGATGACAAAAATTTAGACTTGTCTAAACTGAAAGCCTTTGCAGACTACCACTTGATTGTGACTCATATGATGTAACATGTTTTTAAAGGGGTTGAAAGTGTTGTGGAAAAGAAGAAAATGCTGGTTACAAGCACATTATCCTTTTCGGGAAATGATTTCCAAAGGCCTATTCCTCGACGTCGTTAAAACTTGAAACAGTGTGGTAAAGGGTTAACATGAAGTAAAACCTAGTAACAGATTTAGTTCATAGTTACCTGGCCATTTGAAGGCTCCATTGGCATTATCCTGGTCAATTATATCTTCAAAAATAATCTCTGAAAAG
This sequence comes from Tridacna gigas, assembly GCA_945859785.2. Classification (NCBI taxonomy): domain Eukaryota; kingdom Metazoa; phylum Mollusca; class Bivalvia; order Cardiida; family Cardiidae; genus Tridacna; species Tridacna gigas. The sequence continues at coordinate 17,296,366 of OX244037.2, read as the reverse complement.
ACAAAAATAAATGGTACACTAATTATTTCACTAATTTATACATATTGTTTCAGCTAAAATAGATTGAGTCAAAAATATTATTATTAAAAAGATCTTTACCAGACAACAAACCTTAGAGGTATCTGCATTGAAAGCATCTGTAGAGGACAAGTTAAATGCTATTCAAAACATAACATTCCTTTTAAAATGGTAGAGGCCATAGTGGAGAAAGGAGAAAATGCTTGTTACCAGCATTTTCTCCTTTTTTCTTGATGTTTCAAAGGCCTTCTACCTAAGAGTCATTAAAACTGGGACTGGTTGGTATAGGGTTTGACCTATCTCTGTGGCCACCTCTATTATGCATTGAAATTGAAACTCTATCAGGGTTCCCATTCACGCACATATGTGTGTGATTCACGCACTGAATTGAATAATCACGCACAAAAATATGAAGTGAAACGTGCATGCACACACAGGTTTCAGGGCTTCCATTGTCGATCACCAGTGGCGCCAGTTGGGACAAGTTATCAAGTGTGAAAGTCACTGTTTATCACCGCTAATCAAACTTGGTATCAATCCGCTTTTCTAGTGTAAAATCAAAGGTTTTGAAGTAACATCTATTCTTATTGACAAATCTATGTCAAATCATGCAGAAATACTACTCAAAACCTTAACAGGCATGAAAAAAAGATCACTGCAAGAAACGCGAAAACCCATGACACAACAAAAATTGGTTTGACATTGTCCGATCATAGGCATTTCAAACTGTCTATTCAGCTTTATCAATGACTTTGAACAGTAAATTTACATAACTATCTCTATAAAACAATAAGTGAAAGCTAATTAGTGTCTGAAATTGACAGTGAAATGGAAAATTCTACTGGCCGTCAGGCTGTAAGTTGTCCCTCTGAAACTGGTCCCGTGAGTTAGGAAGTTATAACAAGCATCTTCTTTTCTTTAAATTACCCATATTGTTTTCAAGAGCAGCCGACTGCAGAGTTAGACTCATCAAAACAAATTTTCAATGCAACAGACCCTTACTGTCCTCTATAGATGCTCTATAATTGTCAATATTAAGTGCATTCCTAGAATTTCTCTTGCGCTCCCAAACTTGTATTCCAGGAAGCGCATGCATTCCCAAAAAGAGATGTGAGTGGGAACACTGTCTATTAACAGGCCTAAATTCATCTAGACTTGGCTCTGGCCTAGATCTGATAAATGAGCATATTGATGTCTGAATGGTGGACCACTTCAAAATTAATTGTGATTTCAATAAATAGAGACATTGGTGTTTCTACAGTTAGATTTGGAAAATCTGTGTTTTCATGGGTATGGAAATCTTACAAATTTCTACTTGTCCAAGGACAATTAAGTTACAAAAATCTTGTGTACCAGTGTGGCTCACTTGTCCAAAACAAAACAATTTCAAAAGGCATACATAATTTAAATAAAGTGACATGTCAGCAATATGGGGATATTCTTGACAAACCTTACAAAAAACATTGTTACAATCGTCCATCTTCAACCACAGGAATTCTTTCAACCATGCCTCCTTAACCCTTTCCCAAACAAGCCCTGGTTTTCACGTGTCTGCAGTACAAGTCTTTTGAAAACAATGTGGGAAAAGGAGAAATTGCTCGTTATGAGCAATTTCTCCTTTTCCCACAGTGTTTACTACCCTTTTTGAGACCTATCTGCCATTTTCATCAAATTTAAAATTGTCGTCTGCAAACTCTTTCAATTTGGACCTGTTCCAAAATTTGTCGTTTGGGAAAGGGTTAAAAAACGAGTTTTTGTCATTTTTCTTGTCACAGTCCGTTTTAGATTTATGTTGGGAGCTGCCAAAAGGTTCCACAGTCCCAGACTTCTCACTTTCCGTTTGCCTCAAAGATTTGATTATAAAAAAAAAAAAACATTTTCTCTGATTTTACACACCAATTGATGGCTGAATGGAAACCTTTTGGACTGAGACAGCTTACGACAGAGGTGTTAAATCATGGCCATTTTTATCAAAGCTGTTTAAAATTAGATTAAAGGCTAAAATTTTCATGTGTGCAACATTGTTGTCAAAGGTCTCTGGCTCAGTGCTAAAATGATAATAATAAAATCATTTTAATCTATGATGATGATCTTGAAGGCGTTCAGACATTTTTCAAAACAATTAAAATAGACGTGCAAAGAACAGACGCATATTTTACTGATCTTGTTATATACGGTGAATGGGGAGGTAGGCTAAATGTGTATTTTGGGTTTCCAGAAATCAGGGATCATCTCAAGACACTGTTTATCATTCGAAATGTCATTTTGTATGAAGTGAGAACATATGTATTTCGCTGGATATGTACGAGGTATGTCCGTAATATTCATGTACAATCCCCACTCCGGGAATTCTGGCTTAGTTTCACGATCTTCAGTGTTTTTATATTTTTTTTAGTTATCATAAATAATACTCTGTAAAATTTGTGTAATTGTTATGGCAAAAATAAGCAAGTTGTGGGTTCATTTTGTACTATGAGTAAAGCACCTGTGGCAGTTTGAAATAGCACTCAAACTTAACTGCAGTTATTGCAGGTTTCTGTTTATAACTTGTCTCATGAGTCTCAGATCCAAATGAAATTTTAATCTGCTAATTATTATGATGTCTATGCCATTCCATGCCAAAAGTATCAATGTTGACGTCCAACCTGTTCAAATTTTATGCAAGCTAACTGAGAAACACTTTAAGTCGGCTCTGTCAAAAATGGCGGACTTTAACGTCGCAGAAAAAAGGACACATCATCAAATTGTGCGCTACTTTAGGAAAATCTCCAGTAGATACTATGAAAATATTATCAGATGCAACAGGAAAGCCATCCCTGTGCCGAACACTTGTTAACAAGTGGCACATAAGATTTTCAGCTGGCAGAACTTCGACAGAAGCCAACGACAGATCCGGTCAGCCAGGAGTGATCAATGCGGGATTGGTTGACTTGGTGAGGGAGGCAATAGATGAGGATGGTAGAGTCAGTATCCAAGAACTAGCAGACCAATTTGGTATCAGAAAAACCACTACTGATGTTATTTTAAAGGAAAGACTTAAAATGAACAAAATTTGCAGTGGATTCCCAGAAAAGAACAAAAGGAAAAGAGTTTCTGCATATAGAAATTTTTTGCATTGGTACCGTATGGAAGGAGACCAATTTTTGGACGGAATTTTAACGACTGATGAAACAATTATTAACTTATCAATCCTGAAACAAAGCATGAATCCCCGGTGTTATGCTCGGTGTGGAAACGGAAATCTTCTCCTCCACTGAAAGCCAGAGTCTCTAAATCTGTCAAACAAGTGATGTTCATATTCTTCATGGACCATTTTTCTTAAACAGATCTGATCCACCAAAGTGTTGATTTGATGCAAATATGCCTCTGCTTTTGATCCAAGATGGTGATAACTTCTCAGTTGTGGAACATGAATATATACAATTCTTGGGATGCCAAATGGCACACTACCTAGATCTAAAAGATTCACATGAATATGGGTGTGACTGATAAAATATGAGAGGGATAGAAAATTCTCTGACTCCCTAACACAGTTCTGTAAATACATTGTCTTGACAGATCTTTATGAGCTTGCACCGATCTGACTTTAAAACTTCAGCTGAAAAAAAGGATATCCTCTGGATCCAGGAAAAATCACACCCCTGCATAAAGAATATTGAGGTAAAAGGGGAGAAAAAAGTCCTACCTCCCCTCCCAACATAATACACCATTTACGCCATTTCTGAACAGATGATTATAAGTCTGTGCAGTTTAAATTTTCAATTCAAATTTCAAAGGGAAGAAGTCCTCCAAGAGTTAGAAAATTCACACCTCGTCCCGTGTTCCCTGCATGTATCGTCATTTTGCCACGATGTTTACCGATCTCAAGCAAGAACAACTATTAACATGTTCACTTGAACCTCTTATATCTCAAGTATTTTAATTCTGACAATACTTCTGGTCTTTAACAATAAGTACAATTAATATCATCGTGAAATGAAAAACCACAGGAACTAAACCCGGAAAATTAGAACAGGTTTTCAAACATTTTGACCAACCTAGTTAATTTGAGCCCCTCAGCCGCAATATCTTGAATCTTGCTCTATGTTTTAAAGAGAAACAGAAATAGATCAATTAACGGTTTACGAAAAGGTGATAGCACTAGAGTTCATAAACAACCAATTAAACACGAAATAGTTCAACTTACAAATTTTGAAACAGGAAGCGAATTCACCTATCGCCGTTTTAAGTATGACGTCATTCTGTGTAAAGAGAGATAACTCTGAGGGCACAAACGTTTTAATCCGGGAAAAACCAGTAGCTAGCGTGGTTTTATCAGGGTTTTTACACATGTTAAAGGGAGTTATGCAGGTTTTTATAATCTCAACAAAATAATAATAAAAAAAAGACATTGAATTCTGTAAGGCTATACCTGGCAAATCATTCGTAAAGAAGAAAGGTAAATATAAGAGAAAAATATTTATTTCTAGATATTTCCTTAATGGGCTATGTAGCCTCATACATTATTTATAGATTTTGCGCCAGTGTCTCAAAGACTTGTGGGAATGTCAAATGATCAATTGCACGCATCAATGATGAGGATTCCTATTCTGATCAGTGCAAGGAAGTGTTGATGCTTAGCATCAAGGTTGCCATGAATTTTAAAGGGTCCTGTTTGGCTTTCATGTCAACTTCTAAATCAAAAGGGCTAGTTCATGAATGGACTAAAATGGCCCTGTAAACTCTGAAATATCATTTTGACAATTTCTATCTAAAGTCATATATCTGGAATATTGAACTGTCTATGCTTATAATTACATAAAATCCCAGCTCAAAAATTCATCCTTACCATGACAATGTTAAATACTCATAAAATAAATAGACCTAGATATATTTCTCTTTGTAATCATAAAAACTGTATGAATACATTGAATAAACAAGAAGGCCATGATGGCCCTGGATCGCTCACCTCAGTCAATAGGCAAAATTTCACCCCAGGGTTATAATGACCCAATTTAAAACTCATCTGAGATATTATTAAGACAAACATTCTGACCAATTGTCAGGTCAGTTGAGCTGAAAATGTGGCCTCTGGAGTGTCCAAAATGTATTTTCTTCAATTTGAGCTAGTGACCTCGTTTATGACCCTATGTGACCATATTTCCAACTCATCCAAGATATCAAGACAAACTTGTTAACCAAGGTTCAGGTGAATTGGGCAAGAATTGCCACCTCTAGAGTGCCCACTAGGTATTTTTGTAATTTGACCTAGTGACCTAGATTATGACCCTATGTGACCCAATTTCAAACCCATTCAAAATATCATCAAGTCAAACATGCTGACAAATTTTCAGGTCAGTTGAGCAAAAATTGTGGCCTCTAGAACGCCCAAATTACATTTCTTTAATTTGACCTACTGACCTAGTTTATGACCCTATGGGACCCAATTTCTGACTGATCCGAGATATCATCAAGTCAAACATGTAAACCAATTTTCAGGTCAATTTAGCTAGAATTGTGGCCTCTAGAATGCCCATAAGGTATTTCTTAAATGTGACCCAGTGACCTTGTTTATGACTCTATGTGACCCAATTTTGAAGTCCTTCGAGATATTATCAAAACAAATATGCTGACCAATTTTCAGGTAAATTGAGTAAAAATTGTGGCCGCTAGGGCGCCCACAAGATATTTCTTTAAATTTGACCTAGTGACCTAGTTTATGACCCTATGCAACCCAATTTTGAACTCATCCAAGATTTTATCAAGACAAACATGCTGATCAATTTTCAGGTTAATTGAGTAAGAATTGTAGCCTCTAGAGGGCCCACAAGGAATTTTTGTAAGTTGATCTAGTGAGACCTAGTTTATGATCCTAGGTGACCCAAATTCAAACTCATCCGAAATTTCTGACTGATCCGAGATATCATCAAGTCAAACATGTAAACCAATTTTCAGGTCAATTTAGCTAGAATTGTGGCCTCTAGAATGCCCATAAGGTATTTCTTAAATGTGACCCAGTGACCTTGTTTATGACTCTATGTGACCCAATTTTGAAGTCCTTCGAGATATCATCAAAACAAACATTCTGACCAATTTTCAGGTCAATTGAGTTAGAAATGTGGCCTCTAGAGTGTCCACAAGAAATTTCTTTAATTTGACCTAGTGACCTAGTTTAATACCCAAGATATCCCAAATTCGAACTCATCCGAGATTTTATTAAGACAAAGATTCTGACCAATTATCAAGACAATTGAGCAATAAATGTGGCCTATAGAGTGTCCAAAAGGTATTGCTTTAATTTGACCTAGTGTCCTAGTTTATGTCCCCAGGTGACCCAATTTCAAACTCATTCGAGATTTCATCAAGACAAACATTCTGACCAACTTTCAGGACAATTGGGCAAAAACTGTGGCCTCTAGAGTGTCCACAAGGTATTTCTTTAATTTGACCTAGTGACTTTGTTTATGACCCCAGGTGACCAAATTTCAAACTCATTCGAGATTTAATTAAGACAAACATTCTGAGCAATTTTCAAGTCAACTGAGCAAAAAATGTGGCCTCTAGAGTGCCCACGAGGTATTTCCTTAATTTGACCTAGTGACCTAGTTTATGGCCCTAGGTGACGCAATATCGACCTCATCCGAGATTTCATCAAGACAAACATTCTGACCAATTTTCCGGTTAATTGAGTAAGAAATGTGGCCTCTCGAGTGTCCACACGGTATTTCTTTAATTTGACCTAGTGACCTTGTTTATGAACCCAGGTGACCCGAATTCGAAGTTATCCGAGATTTCATCAAGACAAACATTCTGACCAAATTTCAGGTCAATTGAGTAAGAAATGTGGCCTCTAGAGTGTCCACAAAGTATTTCTTTAATTTGACCTAGTGACCTGGTTTATGAACCCAGGTGACCCAAGTAAGAACTAATCCGAGATTTCATCAAGACAAACATTCTGACCAATTTTCAAGTCAATTGAGCAAAAACTGTGGCCTCTAGAGTGCCCACAAGTTATTTCTTTAATTTGACCTAGTGACCAAGTTTATGACCCCAGCTGACCCGAATTCGAACTCATCCGAGATTTTATCAAGACAAACATTCTGACCAATTTTCAGGCCAATTGAGTAAGAAATATGGCCTCTAGAGTGTCTACAATGTATTTCTTTGATTTGACCTAGTGACCTAGTTTATGACCCCAGGTGACCCAATTTCAAACTCATCAGAGATTTAATTAAGACAAAAATTCTAACCAGTTTTCAAGTCAATTGAGTAAGAATTGTAGCCTGTTGTTAAAAATAATGTACTCCAATTTGATTATGCACATCAAACATCAGAACACATAAAGTTGTAAATAAAAACAATTTTCATTTGATATTAAACGATATTCACATATAGAAGGAGAAAATTTTGTACGAACAGGAAGTTTCGTATTGATATAAGCAATACAACTTTTTGCTAAATGACAAGAATCTTGTCAAACCGAGGAAAACATGTTTTGTTACTGTTTAACTGTTTCATGTGTAACATAATAAAGTAGACAAAGGAAATATGATTCCGGATACATTATAGGTGCATTCAAACTGATGAATTTACCTGTATACAATGGAACTATTTTTTCAAGCTTCTTTACTGATCAGAATCTTACGCCAATTGTAAAAAAAAAAATGGCTGCGCCCATGAGTGATGACAATTTAAACAAAAAACAAGTTTTCGTCCTTTAAAAGACATTTAAGCTTTTCAGGAAATCCCTCTTTTTCACATTTCCTACCACTAAGTCTGATTGGCCGTATGCTGTTTGAACAGCACACAAAACAATCGATTGGTCTTTCTTTCACCGGCGTTTGTGTCGCTATTTTGCAGTCTCCGAGCAGAGTTGTCGTTCGTTACCTCACATACATCTCTGCGATGGGCTAAATGACAAGAATCTTGTCAAACCGAGAAAAACATGTTTTGTTACTGTTTAACTGTTTCATGTGTAACATGATAAAGTAGACAAAGCAAATATGATTCCAGATGCATTATAGGTGCATTTAAATTGATGAATTTACCTGTATACAATGGAACTATTTTTTCGAGTTTCTTCACTGATCAGATTCCTACGCCAATTGTAAACCGAATGGCTGCGCCCACGAATGAAGACAAGTTAAACAAAATTATACAGTCCTGTAACAGTTTCGACAAACCGATGGATCTAAGTTTGTAACATCAAAGAAGAGATTGTCGTCCTTTAAAACACATTTTAGCTTTTCAGAAAACCCCTCTTTTCCACATTTTCTCCCACTAAGTTTGATTGGCCGTATGCTGTTTGAACAGCAAACAAAACATCTTTCTTTCACCGGCGTTTGTGTCGCCATTTGGGGTTATGGTCATGTGACGGAAAATCTCGCGAGAGGACGGACTACTTTCTGAGCCCACTACAGAGGTGAATGTGAATGAACCGGAGTGCAAGAGAGTGGCTATTTTGAGTTATGGTCATGTGACGAAAATATCACGTGATGACGGACTACTTTCTGAGCCAGAGTGTGCTGGCCTACGACGCATCACACTGTACAGAATATTAGTTCGCGGTACGTAAATTGCCGCTAAAGTAGCAAGCGGAAAATAAGTTTGAATAATAGATTCTACGTCCATGGAAAAATCAAGCGAACTTTTCGCTAAAAATTTCTTAAGAATATAATATTTTTTTTAATGGGTAAATGATTTTAAAAAATACCATCGTTTACTGTAGTCTGGATTACCTGCCCCTACCACTACGTTATCGGGTCAGGCAAAGCGCAATAATGGCGGCCTCCTAGGTGTCCTCAAGCGTACCCCTACATGCTTCCCTGTTTTCCCCAGTTTCATGTGATCCAGTTTGATCAGTTGATAAAATGAGATCAATTTTGTACAAAAAATACGTCACCGAATCTAAAACGTGCTGTTGCGGTATGGTTTAAGTATAAATTCGACCGTGAATCATTTTAAAAGTAGCCCTGGTATCGGACGTTATATACGTCCATTGACATTTCGGATACTTAAAGGATTTCTAATATGTAGTTTTTCTCGCTAAACAAGAACGACATGTTAAAAAACTCACTGTCATGACTTTATGGCAAGCGATCTGTTTTGAATTCAGTCTATGATCCGAGCTGATCATGTGAGATAACAATAGCCCGTCTCCTCTGCATATTACCAACAGGGGCCGCCATTGTTGCGCTTTGCCTGACGTACTCTTGCAGTACGGCGTGGTACCAGACTACGTTTACTGCATCTCTATATATAGTTTCTAAATATAGACATGGGGAAAACTATGGAATGCCATAGCAGAAAATATTCAAGATATAAAAACACTATCAAGATATTTAAAATATTCAATCAAGATATAGTCGCAATTATACCAAACTGATATATAAATTTGATATATGACAGCAAAATTATCATATCAAAACATAAAACCGCTTCAAGACAAATAAATATCCTTCAAGATGTAAAAACTGCATCAACATTTTAGAAAACCCCTTTTTCCGGTTCTGGTTATGGTAGCGTAAACAGAAAATTTTGTCGAGGGAAAGAAATTCTCCTGTTGTCATGTTTTGAGGAGCGATTTGTATCTTATGTTTTGCCTGAATTGTTTGTGAATATTAGCTAACTTAATCTTTGAGGAATGACATAGGTATTTCTGCGGCTTTTTTCATGTAAGACTGTATTTCTCCATTTCACGCTCTAGTGATCACTGTTCAGTGTAATAGGGAGTATCGAGGAGGTAAAAGGCATCATATAAATAAGTAAAGGGTATTAAAGGATTATTGTACTGACTATAAAAACACCCACGTCGACTTTTGCAAAACTATACTGATCAAAATTGTTAAGTAACCAATTATCAGTATGGCTTCAACTCCTCGTCAAACTACGTCAGTGTCAGCGTCAAAGCGTGTTTTGTCGTCTCCCGTTGAATTAATGGACACCAAGAAATCCAAAATTAACCCAGAACCTGTTATTATAGAAGAAGTGCCACAAGCGGTAAGCGATCCGAGTGATGTTGGCACAGGGAATAGTCAAGTCCCTGTAAGTGCTGAAAACGTTGGCTATCCCACGATGACGATAACTTTATCTGAGGACCATATTACGCAAATTACAAGCTCCATCCAGGAATCTATAAACACTCAGATAGAAGATATGGTGGCAAAAATCGTCAACGGTGTGCTTGGTGGATTGCGAAGCAGAATGTCAGATCTTGAGGAAGAAAATCAGCAACTCAAGAGAAGGCTTCAGGTTGTGGAGACTAGACTGGACTCTGCCGAACAGTACAGTCGCAGGAACTGTATAAGAATTTCAGGGGTTCCTGAAACAAATGGAGAATCAGTGGAGGATAAAATCATGTCATTAGCAGATTCAATAAATTCTAACCTGACTATTGAAGAAGTAGATCGAGCCCATCGTGTTGGTAAACCAAAGGTCACTTCTCATACAGATAGACCCAGAGATATAATTGTAAAATTTGTCAGCTATCGTTTCCGTCAAAAACTGATGAAACTGAAATCCCAACTAAAACACAAGGGTTACAAAGGAACTTTCATTAATGAGGATTTGACGAAGGTTAGGAGAGACATATTCTTTCAAGCAAGGAAAATGGTGAAAGAGAAAAGAGTGGTCAGTGCATGGTCATATGATGGCACTATCTTTGTGAAGGACCTTAACTTGAGAGTGCATCGAGTTGAATGTCAGTCAGATCTAGAAAGCCTAGCTCAGGCAGTATAACTTTTTTGTGCAGTATAGTGTCAGTAACACTCCACCCCCCCCCCCCCCCCCCACGCATTCCTACACCTATTTCGAACCCCTTTTGAATCAACATCATACTATTATACTGACTTTCTTTTGATCGTGCAAAAACAGTTTCGCCCCATGAGGCATTTTTATGATATCTCTGGTTGGCTCTGAATGACAGCAGGGATGGAGCTATTTCTTGTGTGTATTGGCGCCTTTTGATGGCATAGAAGACATTGTGACAAAAGGTGAAATTGTCCATTACGGGCAATTTCGCCTATTGCCACAGTGTTTTTCCGGGGGCTCCTGCGGGCGGTACATGGAGGTGGGTGTCTCTGCGGTAAAGGGTTAACAATGTTGTTGAATCTCCATAGAAGACTTTGTGACAAAAGGTTAAATTGTTCGTTACGAGCAATTTCGCCTATTGCCACAGTGTTTTTCCGGGGGCTCCTGCGGGCGGTACGTGGAGGTGGGTGTCTGTGCGGTAAAGGGTTAACGACGTTGTTGAATCTACATAGCACTTTGTGGGGAAGAGACTCTGGTAACCAGGATATTTTCCTTTTCTTGCAATGTTTTCTTTGTCATCTTATAGACAGATCCCATCATTGTAGCCATATGTATTTTGCCGTCTGCAAACGCATTCAAATGCTACAATTTATTGCCTCTACAGAGATAATGAGTTTGTTTCTATGAAAAGAGTATTTTTGTCTTATTTGAGACAGCAACTGGTGGCAGGTAGGCTGCTCTGATGTAGAAAATTACTGACGTCTGATCTTGTCATACACTTTTTTTGTTGTATGTGTGATTATGTTATGTTTTGATATCTATTAAGCGGGGCTAGCAATGGCAAACATTTCAATCTTGATCCACTATTGATGGATATGCTTCACGTGGCTCTTCTATTCACTGATATAAGTGACATATAGCATGCTGTTTGATCTTGGTCACACTGACCGAGGCAGTATTCAATCTAAAAGTTGCAATAATAATGTACAGGTGGTGTATGGGTAAACAGTTTTTTTTTTGTTATTAATTTGTTGTATTTGAAAATGAAACACTTACGGAGTTACGTACCTGTTTTTTTTCCTCCTTATTCTTGTATGTTTGTTACTAGCCTCGTTTTTTTTTTTGTTTTTTTTTTGTTGTTTGTACTTGTATCTATGTATATATCTAGGTCTTTGAGGGTAGTATCATAATATTTTACTTTTTCTTGACTATAATAATTTTGATTCAATCATTACTTGATTTGGCACTGGTGTTGACCATGATCAGATTGCACTTAACGTGCGGTAGTTTCATTATTTGGTACTGGTGTGGACCATGATCAGACTGCACTTAACGTGCGGTTTAATAAGGGTACACTCCAAGAATTATGATTCCAAAATGTAAATGTATCTTTTAGTCTTTCCTTGTTAAATTTAGCGTATGAGACCCAGTGTTTATCATTGCGTAGCATTTTGATACCTCATCAGTTACGAAATACTGTTTTGTATTCAGGTATTTTTTACGATTATTCTAAGCATTGCTTTGTCTTATTCTGAATATTTGTCGTAAACTTTCCAAGCACTCTTTAAGCATCCTTAACATTCTTAGGTATCACATATACTACAACTTTCCCGACTTTTTCTTTTGTTCTTTTGTTTTCGTTCAAAGCGCTATATTTACCATTCCGAATTTACACTAAGTTTTCACTTATCATTTTTTAATGTTTTCACTTCTTTGTCTAGGTGGTGTGGAGTATCTAATGAGTCTGTTTGATTTCACTTACAACATAACTGTGAGACATTGTTATGAACATAGATTTGGACATGTGTTGGATTGCTACATGCTGTTCCTGTACTTACTATGTGCTGTAACATGAACTGTAGAATTTTAAGGCATCTTTGTAGCCATCCAAAATATTGTCCACATCTTCATTTTCATCTGACTGTTTCACTGTTCGTCCTTCTTCCAGTCCTAAGCTGTATGATATATTCATATTCAGTCCTAATGAATATTAGTCAATCGTTATCTCTGTCCAAACAGATTGTACATCGCACTAAAAAACGACTATTGACAGGTAAACGCTGTGAAGAGAATGTACAATTCTGTAGATCGGTTTTTCACTTTACCATTTATAGCTTGTTGCCGTTCATGGTAGTGATTCATCTTTTGATACTGCGAGCAGGCGATATCCATCCAAATCCTGGTCCGCAATCTAGTGAGTCTTCAGATAGTTTGTCGAGTACAGATTTATACAATTTTCTTAATCTTCCCAATCATCTCTCTACCGTCCATTATAATGTCCAAAGTATAGCTAATAAGCTTGATACTCTAATTGCGGAGTTTTCCTTTTTTGATGTTGTCTCATTTTCTGAGACTTGGCTGCATGATAGTTTATCTTCAGACGAGCTGCTTTTCCCGTCCTTCCATCCCCCAGAACGAAAAGATAGAGCTCACGACCGATATGGAGGTGTAATTTTATATGTAAAAAATAATTTATCTTACACACGCAGAAGTGATCTTGAAATTGGTGGACTTGAGTGTATTTGGATACAGATCAGGTGCACTAATCATAGGACCGTTTTGTATGGTGTATTTTATAGTGCACCGAACTCTGACTCGACTTATACTTCACTTATTGAAGATTCTATAGATCTTGCTATAAATTCTAATATTGCTGATGTTATCATTACTGGTGATTTTAATCTGAATACTATGAACGAAAATCAATTTCGTAAGATTGAGGCTTTATGTAATCAATTTAATTTAGTTCAATGTATTGATGAACCAACACATTTTACCGAAAATTCTATGTCTACCATTGACCTTCTTTTTGTTACAAATCAAAACTCAATTCTAACAACTGGTGTTGGCGAGCCTTGTCTTGGTCTCTCAGTGCGTTATCACTGTCCTGTTTTTGGTGTATTTAACTTCTTTAAGCCTAGGTTAAAAACTATTCAACGTACCATTTGGAAATATGATCAAGGCGATTATAACCAGTTAAGAGGCTGTCTTGCTGATTTCGAATGGCATTCTATACACAATGATAATATTGACATATATGCTGAAAATTTTGCAAGTGTAATCATGGACAAAACCCGTTTGTTTATTCCAAGCAAAACTGTCAGGATAAACCCCCAGGATCCACCGTGGATGACCTGTTTTATTAAAAGGAAAATTCGTTATCGTAAGAGATTGTATAAAAAAGCTAAGGTATCAAATAAAGCTAGTCACTGGATAAAATTTAAATCCGTTAGAAATGAAGTAATATCATTAATTCGTCAAACTAAAGCAAATTACTACGATCTGTTATCCTCAAAATTAAAATCTGGTACACTATTTCCACGTGATTGGTGGAAAACTTTAAAGTCACTTATGTCTTCAAGTTCTTCATCGTCAATCCCTCCTCTCTTTGATCTTTCTTGCGATTCAGTGGTAATTGACGGCAATGAGAAAGCTAATGTACTTAACTCTTATTTTGCAAATCAATCACGTATAGATGATTCTTTAAGTACTCTTCCGGAAGCAAATTACCCACTGTCTCAAACCTCTTTAGATGCAATTAATATTATGCCGTTTGAAGTACTGGATGTTTTGAAATCACTAAGACTTGGGAAAGCCTCAGGGCCTGACGGTATTAATAATAGGATTCTTATTGAAGTAGCTGGACAGATAGCACCTCATCTATGTGATTTGTTCAATTACTCATTAAATAGTAATACAGTTCCATTTTCATGGAAAATATCCAATGTATGTCCAATATTTAAAGCCGGTGACCCTTCTCTTCCATTAAACTACAGACCCGTTTCTTTATTGAATAGTATCGAAAAAGTATTCGAATGCATTATATTCAAGCATGTTTATAACCATCTGAAAGACATCAATTATTTTACACCCTTTCAGTCCGGTTTTATGCCTGGTGATTCTACAGTTAATCAAGTAACTGGTCTTTATAATGAAATATGCAAAGCTTTGGACGACGGGCTTGAATTTAGAGCTGTGTTTTTTGATATAAGTAAAGCGTTTGACAAAGTTTGGCATAAAGGCTTACTCTTTAAGTTGAATCGGGCCGGGATTCATGGTAAACTGCTATCTTGGTTTTCCAATTACCTTTCGAATCGCTTCCAGAGAGTTGTCTTACCAGGGGGAGTTTCATCTTTGTGTCATGTGCAGGCTGGAGTCCCGCAAGGATCCATTCTAGGACCTTTACTATTCTTAATTTACATAAATGATATAGTTGATGATATTCAGGCAAATATCAATCTTTTTGCAGACGACACAAGCTTGTCAATGACTGTAGACGATCCGACTGATGTAGGAAGTATTTTACAATCTGACATCGATAAAATTACAGATTGGGCACAAAAGTGGCTGGTTAAGTTTAACCCTGCAAAGTCCGAGTCGCTGGTCATATCCCGCAAACGTATTAAGCCAGATCATCCAAGTCTCTTTATGTCGAATATTGAAATTCCTTCAGTTACGAGTCACAAACACTTAGGTTTTTTCCTTTCTAATGACGGATCTTGGGACATCCATATCAATAAATTAATTGAAAAAGCATGGAAAAGAATTGGGGTTATGCGGTATCTGAAAATACGACTTGACCGACGGTCACTTCAGACCATTTATTTTTCTTTTATAAGGCCTATTTTGGAGTATGGCGATGTCATATGGGACAATCTTTCGCAGGGGTTAAAGGATCAGCTAGACAAAGTTCAAAATGAAGCTGCACGTATAGTTACAGGCTGCACTAAACTAGTTTCTATTGCTGATCTTATTCAGGAATCTGGTTGGGAAACCTTAAGTGAAAGAAGGCGTAAACATAAGTTGATTCACTTCTATAAAATGGTAAATGGACTCTCTCCAAATTATCTTAATGTTCTCGTCCCTCCAACTATTGGTAATTCAACAACTTATAATCTGCGTAGACCTAATAATTTAAGAACCATTGCGTGTAGAACTAGCTTGTATAACAGTTCATTTTTACCGTCTGTAATTTATGATTGGAATTCCCTACCGGATGAGATTAAGAACGCAGTATCACTGTCATCTTTTAAATATCATTTAAACCTTGATAAACCCACGCCAAGACCACTGTATTGCTTCGGCGAAAGAAAAATTCAGATTATCCATGCTAGATTGCGTAACAGATGTAGTTCTCTTAATCATCATCTATACATGAAAAACTTGGTACAATCGTCACTCTGTAGATGCGGATCAGTTGAAACAACTGAACACTATTTTCTAAAATGTCCAAATTATAATGACTTAAGAAATATTTTGTATTCTAATATTAATGATATTGTAAGAGTCTCCCTTCGTGTCATCTTATATGGGGATGAGAATCTTAGCCTGCATGATAATGAAACAGTATTTGCAGCAGTGCATAATTATATCCGTGCAAGTGGAAGATTTGCTCTTTAGTTTGTTGTCTCTTGGTTTCTTTGTATTGCTCTGTTTCCAAGGGACAATATAATATTCTGCTGCGGAAACTGGCAGGGGACACTCGTGGTGTATCATTTTTATCTTCATCTTTATAAACTGTACAAGTAAACACTTACGTTGTAGTGACAGTCAGGTTGTAATGCTTTTATTGTCTCTACTTATGGCCTCTCATATTATATGAATTCTTCACCAAAAGGTCAAACACTCCACTCCTGTTTGCACACCACCACTTTCCCTATATTTTTTTTTTTTTTTTTTTTCTTTTTTTTTCTTCTCACTGCTCTGTTTTCTTAAACTTAAAATATCATACTTTATACATGCAATGACCGGAAATTGGAGAGGAACTATATAAGCTTTGCTTTCGTTCCAATCCATTTCTGCAGGATTATTCTTTGTCAATCTAATGTAATTGTATTGTTCATGTACATGTATATTGTAATTCTGTCGAATAAAATATGTTTAAATTTAAAAACCACACCAAGACAAATAAATATACTTCAAGATGTAAAAACAGCATCAACATTTTAAAAACTACACCAAGAAAATATTGATGCTGAACATCAATGGCGCCGCAAACTAGTTGTTTCTGTAACAGGCACAATGTATTGGGTTGTTTCCTAATACGCATCTCTTGCACAGTCTTCGTAGAGGTCCAAGTGGTGATACTGTATTTAAACTCTGGGCCATCTGGTTTTTGACAAGATTTTTAAATTTCATATCATTGAAGGCTATTTGCAAACTTCTTATCTATGGACTGGGCCATTTCTTTATCCACAGGACATCATTTGGACACAATTGGTTACAGGTAGATAGAAATGTTAGAGCTGTTGCCTTTCTGATATTTGATAGAAGATTTTGAAAAGTGTGCAACAAATATGGCTATGCGCAAATTTGTGACATCTGGGTGGAGGGGAGCATATGGCAACTTTTGACCCGAAGGCCACCATTTGAACATACTAGTACTTGGTAGAGGTCATTGTAGCGATACTACCTACACATGAAATATCAAAACTCTCGACCGTCTGATTTTGAACAGGAAGATTTTACATTAACGAAAGAAAAGTTTGTTATCGGATTGTGCTAAATCTGACACTCCAACACATATGTCTGGTATCATACAACCTCTCTTTATTATAGATATAATAAAGACTTGAATGAAGTCCTTATATCTATATAGACTAGAGGGGTTGTATGATACCAGTCATGTTAGGCGCTCCAACATTGATTTACGGATGTTTCGGTAACAGAAGAGTTCGGTAAATTGGACTTACAGAGTAAATTGATTGGATGTTTCGGTAACAAGGCAGTAATATAGTGCCGTGACGTTTTTCACACCCATGGCTTCTGTTTGTGCAAACGTTTTTTCTTTTAATTTGCAATTCTCACTCGAAGAAAAAAGAGAAACATTGAACGAATCAGAACCAAGACTTTATTTGGTGTGAAAAACGTCACGGTGCATTACCACTATATAATTACCTTGTTACCGAAACATCCAATCGATTTACTCTATAAGTCCAATTTACCGAACTCGTCTGTTACCGAAACATCTGTCACCCCCCCCCCCCCAACACTGACCTAGTTACAGTTAGCTGGTCTTAAAAACACGATCGCGAAAGGAAAACAATATTTCTACAATCCATACAATACTAGAACAAAAATATAAGTGGGGTCACAAGTACCACATAGGGTGCTCTAGGGTCAAATAGCTTGAAAATGCCTCTTAACCTTTTCCAGCGTAAGATATTTAAAAAGGTGGCTTCGAAAATTTGTGACAGATAATTTTTGATCACGTGAGTTATTATTCGAAATGCATTTTTTATTTTTCGAAAGGAAAATGTTGATATGTCTACGATCCGTGTTTTTATCCATCTAACAATGAAAGTGCAATATATAAAAAAAAAAAATCCCCACAAATAAATAAAATAGTTATTATGGACCCCGATCTGGTAATCAAAGTACAATAGATATAGGTGGATGTTAA
The DNA here is from genome assembly GCA_945859785.2 of Tridacna gigas. NCBI lineage: Eukaryota > Metazoa > Mollusca > Bivalvia > Cardiida > Cardiidae > Tridacna > Tridacna gigas. Next base: position 17,278,218 of record OX244037.2, on the reverse strand, counting down.
AACAAAGCATGGAACCAGTTCAATATGGCTGCCTCCATAGGCACTTTACAAAACCGAATAAAATAAAAATATAGTGCCGCCGCTCATGCGGCGCCACAACAAGACTCACGTGACCAATCAAGACTCACGTGACCACAAAATCCACGACGTCATCACTTGGCGAAAAGAACGTACACACTGCTGCTGCTTGACTGTTGACAGTCACACTGTCATTTTTTATTCGGCGTATTAACGTTAATCATGGACCACCCAGACGAAGTTACTCGGCTCTTTAGACATTCGCAGTTCCAAGATCTCATGAGAGACCTCAGGAGGAGTGTTTCCAATGCCCCTTCAAATGTCCGTGATGTTGTTTCATTCATTAAAGCATAAAGTGTAAGATCATACTGCATGTTTGTGCAGCCTGAGCCTCCTAAAGATCAGATGGATGAACGGACACACGAAGGGCAGACAGACGGACGGACGGACGAACAAACAGACAGTCATAGGGAATACCGACAAATAAACACAGACACACAAACAAAAAGAGAGATAGACGCACAGACCGACAGATAAACAGACCGACGGAGAAAAAGACAGACAGACGTGCAAATGAACAGACGGACGGACGGACAAACGGACGAAAGAATAGAGAGAAAAACGTGGGAAGACGGACAGAAAAACACTGTGCAGTCTGATCCTCCAAAAGATCCGAAAGGTTAACGGACCAACGAAGGGCAGACAGACACCCATACATATGGACAGACGGACAGACGAACACAAAGACACACATACAAAATAGACGGACGGACCAACAGATAGACAGATATAGGGAAGACCAACAGAAAGAAAGACACAGACAGACAGCCAAAGAAAAGAAAGACAGACAGACGCACAGACCGACAGAGTAAGGGACACGCAGTGGGCAAACGGACACGATTACATATTGACAGACGGTCAGACTAACAGACACACATACATATAGACGGACGGACGGATGAGCAGACAGACAGACATAGGGAAGGCCGACATAAAGATACAGACAGACAGGCAAAAAGACAGACGCACAGACCGACAGATGAATAGACCTACGGAGGGCAGACAGACACACATACATATACACGGACGGACGAACAGGCAGACAGACAGATAGAAAATGCAGACAGAAAAGACACGGGCATTTGAAAAGATACTGAAGGCCTGTAGTCTGATCTTTTGCTACACAATCGTAACAATGCAATGGCAATGCCAGATACCATATCGTATGTATGGTATGCCCCTATTACTAGAAGTGCTGTGCATATATCGTCGAGTGTCCTTATTCCGTGAGTGTCCTTGAACCGCATTCGGCATACCTCGGGTGATCCGGTGATCAAATCCCTCGGCTGTATCACGTAGCTTGATATGCACCTACACGGTACATTTCGCACATCTCCGGAAGCACACCGTTTTACCGTAATTGATATTGTAAGGCTCCTCTTTAGAAAGAACGCGTGAGTAAATTTTCTATCGTTATCTTTCTAAGAGTATTTCAGTCGGCAAACAGTTTGTACATTCAATTTTTAGCGTGGTTTATCAATTCCGTTAGGAGCTTTCATCGACAGATCGATAGAAGTGAATAACTTCACAGTGGTTGTTCATGTCGTTGCTAAGCGATCTACAGGGGCGCCGCCATGTTTAAGATCATGTGATTGGTAGTTCAAAATGGAAGCCTCCCTTATACAGACGAGGTTAGATGTAGGTACGGAATCGACCGAGTTGTGACGAGTGCTTGAACCGGTGATTTTTGTGTACATCTCGTAGAGCACATATTTTGATGACGTCACACGGTATTTCTGCTCGTAACCCTTACCAATATTCGAATGTCTCATTGCCCTTGAATTTCAGACAAATACAAGACAAATACACCGGAAAATAAACTAATTATCGTATGTTAAAGAAATCTACTTCTTTTTTCTTGATGCTAAGTAGTGTTACTTCTCAAAAAAATGCAAAGATCATCGACTTTCTGCAGTAAATACTACCGAGCTACCGGAATTAGGTCACGCCATGTTTGCACAAGAAGGCCGACGGTATGTTCTTTATTTATGCACATTGAACATGAAAATAGTTATCTAAGTTATTCTTTTGATATGAGAGTGACTAGAAATGATTTTTTTTTATGAAGGCAAGTAATTTCTAGCTCATATTCTGGTCTCAATTCTTAATTTCATCAAGTTGTTTCCTTATCATCACGGAATACGGACACTTTTCGCCAAGTGATGACGTCGTGGATTTTGTGGTCACGTGAGTCTTGATTAGTCACGTGAGTCTTGGTGTAGTTTTTAAAATGTTGATGCACTCTCTTGCACTCCGGTTCATTCACATTCACCTCTATAGTGGGCTCAGAAAGTAGTCCGTCCTCTCGCGAGATTTTCCGTCACATGACCATAACCCCAAATGGCGACACAAACGCCGGTGAAAGAAAGATGTATCGATTGTTTTGTTTGCTGTTCAAACAGCATACGGCCAATCAAACTTAGTGGGAGAAAATGTGGAAAAGAGGGGTTTTCTGAAAAGCTAAAATGTGTTTTAAAGGACGACAATCTCTTCTTTGATGTTACAAACTTAGATCCATCGGTTTGTCGAAACTGCCACAGGACTGTATAATTTTGTTTAACTTGTCTTCATTCGTGGGCGCAGCCATTCGGTTTACAATTGGCGTAGGAATCTGATCAGTGAAGAAACTCGAAAAAATAGTTCCATTGTATACATCTTGAAGTATATTTATTTGTCTTGGTGTGGTTTTTAAAATGTTGATGCAGTTTTACATCTTGAAGTATATTTATTTGTCTTGAAGTGGTTTTATGTTTTGATATGATAATTTTGCTGTCATATAGATCTATCAAATTTATATATCATTTTGGTATGATTGCGACTATCTTGATTGAATATTTTAATATTTTAAATATCTTGATATTGTTTTTATATCTTGAATATTTTCTGCTATGGCATTCCATAGTAAACCGAGATTTGTAAAACAGACTGGCAACTAACAATTTGCAATAACGTCCACACCATGCTGGGCTTATATACGAGCTATTTCCAAAGCCTACATGGGCTATGCCTGTCCGGGAGGAGATGCTACATACCAAATACCAAAGCCACAGGCCTTGTAGATCTAGTTTCAAGATTTTTAAAGTTCATTCTATATACCTTTATGTCCTGTTTTGACCCAGGGGCATCATTTGAACAAAATTGGTAGAAGTCCACAAGGAGATGCCAAATATCAAAGCTCTAGGCCTTCTAGTTTCAAACAAAAACATTTTTAAAGTTTGCTCTATATACAATTTTGCCCAAAATTGTGACCCCAGGAGTTAAAGGGTTAATTCAATTCTTTTAAAAACTTTGGTAGAACTTCACCCAAGGAACATGCCTGTCAAGTTTCAAACAAAAACATTTTTAAAATTTGCTCTATATACAATTTTGCCCAAAATTGTGACCCCTGGAGTTAAAGGGTTAATTCAATTCTTTTAAAAACTTTGGTAGAACTTCACCCAAGGAACATGCCTGTCAAGTTTCAAAATGATTGGTTTAGGAGGAGAAGATGTTTAAAGGAATTGTGGAAAGACAGACGCTGGACAACGAAGAATCACAATACCTCAGCCAGCACTTCGTGCTCAGGTGATCTAACAAATAGGCCCAACCATTGTCTGTGGCTTGTGATAAACAACATAAAGATGAAGTTTCATAACATTTCGTCCTGTAGTTAAAGAGATATTAATCTATAATGAAAATATATGTGAAGCCCTCTTTTTCCACGACACGACATTTAATCAAAAGAGATAAAATAATGATATTGGCGGACTATCATAAGGAACACACATATGAAGTTTCACAATTTTTTGTCCAGGATTTTGAGTTGAAGATACATGTATATTGATCCTTAATAGAAATATACATGAAGCCCATTTTTCCTTTGAGACCGTATTTGATATCAAAAAGGCAAAAAAAAAACAATAAATATCGGCGGACATCATTAGGAACATATGTATGAATTTCTATTAGTTTTTGTCAAGGATTTTAGAAGATATCTGTCCTGAAAGACGGACAAACAGATGGTCATTGGTCCATGATGAAATTAAACATTTAGCCCCCTTTTTTCATGACATGGCATTTCATGAAATAAAAACAAATAACTATTGTCTGTGGCTTGTAATAAACAATATAAAGATGAAGTTTCATGACATTTTGTCCTGTAGTTAAAGAGATATTGCTCCACAATGAAAATATACATCAAACCCCCTTTTTCCATGACACAGCAATAATTAAAAAAAAAGGTGTATAACTGTGGTGTTGTATGGTCAATCTGGGTGAAACTTGTTGTCCTGCATTTCCTAATGGTGGTTGATAGATGTTTAAAGTTCGATGTAAAAACTCTGTATAGTTTTCAAGATATGAGTCAAAACAAAAGTTCACTCTATATACCTTTATGTCCTACTTTGTGGGGCAGGGCTGATTTTGACTCCAGGCATATCATTTAAGCAAACTTGGTAGAGGTTCTTCAGGAGATGATCAATATAAATTATCAAAACTCTAGGCCTTCTAGTTTCAGACAAGAAGATTTTCAAGGTTTGCTTTATATACGATTTTGCTCAAATTTGTGACCCCTGGGGCCCGGGCAATTTTGACCCCAGGGGCATCATTTGAACAAACTTGGTAGAGGACTTTTAGAAGATACTACAAACCAAATATCAAAGCTCTGGGCTATCTGGTTTCAGACGAGAAGATTTTTAAAAATATTGTAAATTTCCCCTTTTTTGTTGCCGGTGCAAGTAGAGTTAATGGGTTAATTCAATTCTTTTAACAACTTTAGTAGAGCTTCACCCAAGGAACATGCCTGCAAAGTTTCAACATGATTGGCCCATCGGTTTAGGAGGAGAAGATGTTTAAAGGAATTGTGGACAGACGGACAGACGAACGGACGGACAGACGGACGCCGGACAACGACTGATCACAATACCTCACCTGAGCACGTCGTGCTCAGGTGAGCTAAAAAGGTGGGATGTTCGGTGATTAAATGTGAAAGATGACTGTTTTGCAATCGTCAACTCGTCTATTTTGAATGACAGTCATTTCGACACCCGGTCATTTCGACACTTTTTTTGGTCGTCTCGACCTCCGGTAAAAATTTTTTTTCCGCAAAATTTGGTCAGTTCGACACCCGATTTTTTTTCCGAGCATTATTCATATTTGAGTTCATAGGATTAATTTACTCTAAATGTTTACTTTGTAATTTTAAGTGTCACGGTAATTTTGTTTTAAGTGCGTTTTCAAAATATTGTGTTTTTGTTCTATATGAAGATTCAAATAATGGGCATAATTAATCGGCAATGTCAGTACTGATAGCGGTTGTCGAAATGACCAAAGTGTTGCTTTTATCACATAATTTCCTAGACAATTAAAATTACTTTTTTTTATCAATGTTCTGCTTTTGTATTGATCAGATATTTCGCGCAGACTACTGCACCAATCCATGCTTTCCCTGAGTTTCTTTTAACAAATGTCGTTTTAACAGCTTAGGTCATATCACGGCGGTCATTGCACCTACACATGTGTTTCCTAGCATTCTCATACCAGTACTGACACAACTTTCTTTCTAAATCACTAACTACTTTTCTCACATGCATCAGAGGTGAGAGGTGTAAAATCGCCGGAAAGAAAGGTTGCTCAACCGGGTATCGAACTCACAACCACCAGATCCAAGTCAGATACACTAACCACTGAGCTACCCGGCCGGGCTTTGAAAGAACCGTTGTTGTAAAAAGCCGTTTTATTACAAAAGTGGTTCTAACAGGGCTTTCTTTTAACAGTACTCCGAACATTATTCTTTCCAAGCATATGATTCATAGATATAGTTCGCGGCCAGAGTCTCGCAAAGACTTGATGGAATGATACATGAGTTAAATGCCGTTTTCAATATTCTTTCTATTGCGGCATCCATTGCATCTATCCATGCTTTCCTGTTGTTTCTTTTACCAGTATTTCGCTACATGTGCAAAATCACGCGTAATCCTCAACACAAGTGCAGTTCCATCCTGATTTACGCCGGCAAATAACAACATGTACGATAATATGAAATTTTCTGGACCATTGAAATGGTTCTCATAAATGATTGCCTTGCGAAGCTTATTTTAGTCAGCAAAATTCAACACGTGGAAAAGTATAGAGTCAAGATAGGACCGCCATAGGGCTGCAAGATTGGCATGGTCAAGACGTCACCGCCTTTGGAGGTAAAACCAATGGAACAACGTCATTTTCTCAGACGAGTCACGCTTCTGTGTCAGCTTTGCAGATTGTAGGGTGAGAATTTAAATTTTAAAAATGAAAGATTTGCCCAATGTTGCATCAGAGAAACGGACAGGTTCGGTGGCGGCAGCGTCATGGTCTGGGGAGGAATCAAGGGCAACCAAAAGACAGAACTTGTGATTGTTCAGGGAAATTGTTCAGGGAAATCTCAATGCACAAGGTTACATCAACATTCTGCGTAGTCATTTGCTCCCATTTATGCAGAATCATGGCCCTCAGGCAATCTTTCAACATGATAATGCTAGACCCTATACTGCCCGAGTAACCAATAATTTCTTGGCGAACAATAATGTGAACGTCTTACCCTGGCCTGCAGTCTCCCCGGATCTTAACTTCATTGAGGACATCTGGGACGAATTCGGGCGCAGGGTACGAACAAATCACCAAATAAACAATATCGATGACCTGAGACAGGCTTTACGGTTAGAATGGCAGGCTATTCCAAATGACGTCATTAGACGTTACATTAACTCCATGAGGAGGAGAATATTGGCTTGCATCAGAAGAAACGGTGGCCATACACGCTACTGAAAAGCTCACGTAAATATTGTCTGTTTAATCTGACATTCAATACCAACATTTACGCAGAGTCCAATTTTTATCACTTTCGATATTTTTGAAATTGACCCCTACGTTATTTGACTTCACATTTAAAATCAATCTTTAGGAGAAAATTAATGAAATTCACAAAACTTACTGATATTTCATCTAGGTAAAACTTGGTGTCATTATTTTTATGGTGCATTTTATAAAAGTAAACATATGCAGATTCAAAGTCCATGTAAAGTTTTCATTTTTGCTGAGTATAGTTGTTAAACTGTTATTCTATTAACCGTTTACCAAACAATCTCAAGTTTTAACGATACCGGGGAAGGATCCCTTTGTAAACATTGTAGGAAAAGGAGAAAATGCAGGTAACCATCATGTTCTCCTTTTCCCACATTGTTTTCTGCCCTTCAGGAATCATGTTTCATCAGTCCAGCCATATTGAATACATGGTCTGCAACAGCTTTGAATTTGGACGGATGTAAAATTTTTCGTTTTGTAAAGAGAGTTAAAAAGTTAACTACGTCTTGTGCTATTAGATATTGACTAATTGACTGCATGGTGTTTAACGCTGTTTTCAACATTATTTCAGTGATATTGCGGCGGCCAGAGCACCTGTTCATGCTTTCCTCGAGTTTCTTTTACCAGCACTACCGCGACTCAATGACCTTTTGCAGACAGTGTGTGCAGTCTGATCTTGGATCTACATTGTCCGATAAGAGGATAGATTTTCTCCAAAGTGTAACTGTGAAATAGCAATATTCAGGTGTTTACTATCAGCGTGAAAGTTTCATTTAACATTTTTTAGCAGGCTAAGGGTTAAACTTAAACTGGATTATAGTTAACCAATAGCACATATAGCCCCAGCAGTTCATTCGGTAGCATACAGGACTTGAGAACAGGAGGTCGCTGGTTTGATCCTCAACAAATTTCTTTCCGAGGATTGATGATAGTCATTGCGACAGGATTCATTTCTCGCTCACGTTTCGATGATGGTTATGTGGGAAAGGAGCCAGTGGCTTGGAAAGAATATTGTGCGGAGTACTGGTAAGAGAAACTCCAGGAAAGCATGGATATGTGCACTGGCCACCACTACATAACTGAAATAATGGCCACCACTACATAACTGAAATAATGTTGAAAACAGGGTTAATAAACACCATACAATCAATCAATCAATCAATCAATCAAACAATCAAATTCGCTAGTCTGTCAGTACTTTCAGCACTTTGATTATTTTATCAGACATGATGTCATTATACGGATTTGAATATGAATCCTCATAGTCAGCGTGTGTTATTGATCATGAGACATTCCTTGGGTTTTTGCAAAAGTCTCGCACAAAATCTAAAAATACCTAGATCTTATGAGGTATCATAGCCCATTGAGAAAATACCATAGACTGTTTTCTTTTTACTTTTGTCTTTCTTCTCTAGAATTACTGGTAATTTGCTGGACATTACCTTACTTAATTCTGTGATAAATCATTTTTTGAAATTAGAGAGATTATAAGAAAACTCAAAATAGCTCTCTTTAAGGTTGAAGTCATAGTCCCAATGAGAATTGCCTAAAACTGCCCTTACGATTTTTCAATCAAGATAGCCAAAAATTTTCCGCTTAATTATCAATGTTTCCAACTCCCCCCCCCCCCCCCCCCCCTAGTTTTGATTGATGAATGAAATCGTGTAATCATTTGATATAATTATGTTCCATCAGAAGGACTTGTTCATGAATTCGAAACGGATTGACTGATACAATATTGCAGGGTTTACAACTATTTCAAAAGGGTATCCTTCAGGAACACTGCTTACTATAACTTGATCTAGCAATTTTTAACCTGAAGTGGTGTGAACTTTTGATGAAATATTTTGACTCCAACACAAAAATGATGAACGGCCGTCACATAGAAACGCATAATTTTCAAGCAAATCCTGTGGCGACACAGTGATGATGGCTATTATTGACATCATTTCTGATATTACAAATATGAGTCTTGCTCTGGCAAAAGGGAGCTTAATGCATCTCCGTAATGTATTACACCAAGCAAGACATCACATAATTAGGGATCCATAAAATCCATTACGTCTAACAACCAACCATGTCATAAGGTACATTGGTCCTTTGACATGTACAGAAAATTGACCAATAGCGAAAAATTTCGGCCAATGTCAGCCTGGCCGTACTGCGCAGGCTGGCCAGGGTCGACACTTTTCGCAGATGCATTTAGCCCCATTTTCACTGAGCATGCTCAAATAGAATTACGGATTGCAAAACGACCATCGCTTTACCTAACCCTTATCCTGCTAAATACGAGGAACGGAAGTAGTATAGGCCAGTAGCCTAGGGACAAATGAGCCATTTTGTCCCTAGTCTACTGGCCCTGGAGCCATTTTGTCCCTAGTCTCCTGGCCCTAGGGCCAGGAGACTAGGGACAAAATGTCCAAATTGGGCCGAAAAATCGTCATTTACCCTTATCTTACCCTTAACCCTTCTAAAACCCTTTTGTTTTGTTCTAAAACCCTTATACTTTCTTCTAATGGACAAATTTCTTCTAAAACCCTTATCCCTTAACGGTCGGTTGTAACCCTTAACGTTTTTGATACAACCCTTAACTTTTACACAGGCAATCACCTTGTTCGACTTAGTCTTTTTTTCTTTTGTCCCTAGTCTACTGGCCCTGGAGCCATTTTGTCCCTAGTCTCCTTACCCTAGGGTAAGGAGACTAGGGACAAAATGGTCCGCTGACCCCTCTGGGAGGCTATGGGACATAATGGTCATGTGACGTCACAGGTTGGACTTAGTCTTTTTCTCCACGATATAGGCTATATATGGACTTAGTTTTTCACCGTCTTCGGTGTTTCTCTGGTATCGTTGGGCTTAGTTTTTTCTACGTCTTCGATCGCTGAGAGCTGTTCTTTCTTTCTCTAGCATCGTGTTGGACTTAGTCTTTTTTCTTCGTCTTTGATCGGTTTAGTCTTTCTCTATCATCGTGTTGGACTTAGTCTTTCTCCACGATATGGGGTATATGGCATCTCACGCTGGCTCAGGCAAGGGTTCTGTTGGACTTAGTCTTTTTCTCCACGATATGGGTTATATACCGTATTATGGTTGAATTAGTCAGACAAGATTTATCTCCCTTTGTGCTCTACGTGACTTTCCCGGAAATCAAACATGACGTCATTTTCCGAAAATGTAACGAAAGCATGTTTACTGGGTTTTTCCCCACCATTTCCCAGGAATCGGATCATCTAGACTTATCCGATCTTAGTCTTATTCGTCCCTAGTTTTATTCGTCCCTAGTTTTATTCGTCCCTAGTTTTTAATCTGCAAAACTTTTTAAATTGTAAAAATTTTATCCGAGATTTTTAATCGAAAAATTTTTTGTTTGTAAGTTTTTCTATCGTTAAAAATTTTTATCCGAAAATTTTCTCTGTAAGATTTTTATTTGAAAAAAATTTTTCTCTGTAAGATTTTTTCAAATAAAAATCTTACAGAGAAAATTTTTGGCTACAACTTTTCTGTCTGTAAGTTTTTCTATCACTAAAAAATTTTTTCTTTGCAATTTTTCTCTCTCTCTGCAAGAGTACAACACATCTGCGAAATTGACAATTCTCAAAAGATAGATTTTCTAGGGTTTTGGTTAGTCCTGAAAAGGACTGTTTCGATTTTTGGTATAGCTTTCTCTCTATTGAGAGCTTTCCTCTATCGAGAGCTTTCCTCTGATGACAGCTTTTCTTCTGATGACAGCTTTTCTTCTGGTTCTTTCGAGATCATCGGGAACTTGAACTCCTTGAAGTTATCAATGTTTTTTCCATATTTACCCAACCCCGTTTTTGGTGGTGTTACAGAGCGGGGATCGAATCGTTGTTTTTTGTGAAGTTGGTTATCGTCTTTCTCTGCTTTCTCTGATTTTCGTTTTCTTCCTCTTCTTCTTGGGTTGGGTTCTTCTGTCTGAGTTGCCTGATATTCTACAGGAGTGACAATAGAAGCTGTTAACTTTTGAAAACTGATTTTATCAAAGTTAACCTGGTCTGAAATCGATACAGATGAATCTTGTCTTACAGATGAATCTTGTTGACTCTGGTGGTTCTGTCGACTCTGTTGATTTTGTAGGCATAATGTCTCAATGTTTCTATTCAAAATCTTCACTTCGTCTAAAATCTGAGTTATTACAGAATTTTGGTTTGAAATCATTTGGGTTATTTCTCTTCGATTTTATTTACCGATCCTGTCATCGGCTCGATGAATGTTGAATTCATAGCTATCGATAGAATATCTCTGCTGTTTTCAGGCTGTGGTGAGGAAATGTCTAGGACGGGATTTTCTTGTGGTAAGGAGTCGTCGTCTAAAACGTCTAAGTTGGAATCCATTCTTCCGTGATCACTTTGGTCTAAGTTGGAATCCATTTTTTCCAGCACGAAATATTCGCACTAGTTAACAAAAACTTTTTTAATTGTAAAAAAGTTTTATTCACACTAATTAAGAGTTTTATTCGTACTATTCGAGAATCGAAAGTCGAATGATTATAGAGAGAAAGTTCTCCAGCATTTTATAGTTTTTGGTCGAGGGGATTTGTCTTGGGATGTAGACTTTTTCTGTAGGCATTGTAGATAGAACATTTCCTGTAGGTATTGTAGATAGAAAATAACATTCTATATGAATAAAATTTTCTATCTACATTTTCCCATCTCTGTTCTTTTCTTTGGGTTCTTGTTAATTTTCCAAGTTTTTTGGTCTCTCTTTGTGAGATTTTTCTCTTTGTCCAAGTCTGAACTTTTCTTTATTCAAGTTTTCTGGGAAGGAATCAAAAAACATACGACTTTTGTTTTTCCAAGTTTTTTTGGGGGAAGAAATCAAAACAGACGACTTTTTAAAATCATTTCTTTATTCAAAAGTTTTTAACTTTATTCAACTTACAATAACATGATAACAATATCATGAAAAACAGTAACGTTTAAAGCAAACGTTCTAACACTATAACATATTTACAAGACAATTTCTTACAAGACAATTTCTTACAAAGCATTGAAGATATATTTTATATACAAACCATTGACAATGTTTTTAACAATATAGTTTTTTAAACTACAACAATTCATTCAAAGTTTTTTTTACAATGCGAATTCACAGATACCTCGATTTTTCCACTTGTCTTCATGTTCCACAATAACTTTATGTAATTGTTCATTACCTAAAAACAATGGAAATTTGCTATCCATTTCGCTATATTCACGTACTCCACTAAATGGAAAAACATGTTTTGAAATATCTTTTGTCGAGAGAGCTGAATATACGGTTTCTTCTGTGACATCTCTATCAAATAGAATATAGCCTTCCAAGGTTTCCATTGTTTCCTCACCGTCTTGAATGGATCCTCTTTTGTAGCGTAAGTAAAAGTCAAACAGAACTGATTTCATTTTCAGGACGTTCAGAAAACTTTCTTCTGTTCTTCCTACGATGATGAATACCCATCGACTTGTGGAATGCATTTGTTTAGCAATATAGCTGTCTTTCAACAGACAAATTGCTAAATAAGCTTGGAGAGGAAGATCGAAATTTGTATCATCCCCCATCATCACAATAAAGCTGTGCATTCTATACAATTTGCAGGATGTTTCTCCTTTTGCAACTCCCTTATGCAATTTATCTATCCAAAGTTTCACACATTTGAATTTAATATCAAACTGTACTTGTTCATCGAGCGTGTGCTGATGGCTGAAATCTCTATAATCTTTTTCACGTAGTTCTATCGGTAAAGGTAGCATTTCACTTGACATGATTTTCACTTTTGATTTTCCACTGTTTTTAAAACTGTTTTTTAAAGAACGTCTTACTTTGATCGTTCACTTCAATGTAACACGATGTTGTTTTCTTTCAGTTTATTTATACCCTCATACTTTTATAGCCATAGGGGACAGTATCAGTATCGTTTACAATGACTCTTTTGGTATATACAGAGCGAAATGTTTTTGACTGTGGTTCGCTGGTCACTGTTCTGTCTTTATGCCTTCTGATTCTACAGTCATACTGAACTTTAATTTCTACTGTGCGATCCAAAGCACATTTTGAATAGGTGTCGAAATTCACCAGTTGATTTGTATTGTGATCCAAAGTAATTCCCTTGACTTTGCATTTGCTTTTTTCTTTTCCATCTTTTGTTCTCATTTTATAGGCGTAATTCTTGGGACCTAATCCTCTGAAATGAGTTATTCTACAATCAGGCTCTTCATCGGTCCATTTTCCTAGTCTGCTGTTAATAATGGGAGGGTTCCACAATTCAGGATCATGAATGTACATACAACTATCTGTATCGAAATACAGAACTCTATCCCCCAATCTTTCAAGAACGCTGTACAGTTCCAACCTTGCATAAGCTGTTACGTAGGATGCTACAATAACATTGGCTGTCGCATGCGTTTCGACAAAGTCCATCTTTTCTTCATAGTTGACCAAAATGAATTCGCACTCATTGTCAAAGATTTCCACATGTTTTACCGTATATTTCGGGTCGGTAATCAACTCGAAATATTTAGACGGTTCTCTGATGTATTTCGTCTTGCTCATGTTTTCACGCTGTGCTAATTTTCCCCAAAGACAGTTCAGCATAATCTTAGCAAATGATCTTTTGCCAGGATTTTTTTGAATACGTTTGGGATCAAGACGAATCCCTTCGGCTTCCTCATACTCACGAATGAATTGGGACTTTTCTGAATCTGTCTGACACCAGCCGGGATATCCACTGGCTTCTTGCTTGATTTTCAAGAAATTGTCCACATAGCCTTTAAAGAATTGATCCGAAACAGAGTCGAAATGCCAGATTTCATACACTTGCATTAACCGATAGCCACAGTCGAGAGCTTTGAACAGTTCGAATGTAACCCAAGTTCCAACCAAGGCTCTCTCTTCTCTATCATGATTACAAACGTTTGAGCTTTCTTGTGCACATTTCATACAAAGTGGAAACATCATCTTGTTGTTACAGTGAACTGGAAGAACGGGATGAAACAAATCAATTGGGGGTAGAACTTTGCATTTAATGAGTCCTTCATACTGGCGAATATTCTCCATGTCAATGTTCTCATAAGTCAAGATTGTGGGATGGCCTACAGGATAGAATTTATGTTTGCAGACGTAAGGATACAGAGAGCAAATGTCAATGTACTTGATTTCCTTCTCACTGCTTTCCTCAACATCATAGGCAATTTTTATTGCATTGCATCTGCCTCCAGCCAACCCCTCTCTTGGTTCGAGGGGGTCACAGTTCGGGTATAGACTTTCAATGGTTTTTCTGTACTCTTTATCCTTCTTCATCTTGGCATCGAATTCGTGCTCCCATATGGTCACGACGTTATATCCCATTCTTTTGATGGTTTCTAGTCGTTCGATAGTACTGTTGTACAATTCATCCATTGTTTTTCCATTGATGGGGTTGATATATTTTCGATCCTTGAAACATGTCTGGCAGCCATGAAATAAATCCCCGAGGAATTCATAAACAGTGTTTGATTTGTGGTGAAATCCGTCTACAGTGTATTTCCCTATTCGAAATTCACCACCATTTTTGGCATGTTGAATATGAATCACTTTTTCCCTAGCGATGCTTTGAACCCAGCGTATTGCTTTCATAGAAAACCGACGTCTGACTGGATCTTTGCATGAAATGATGGCTATCTGATCTTTTGGTAAATAATCTTTTCGCCAAATCTTGTTACAGGCTCCGGCGATGGTAAACGACTCTGTAAATGGACAAATTCCACTCTGTTCGATGAACAACTTTCTGAATTCACCACAGCCTCGTCTTAAGATATCAACATCCGAACGACAGTACATCTCCATCTCTTTTTGAAAATTGAATTCCTCACCATTTTGAACTTTGTCATTATACCAGACTATGAATTTTGATCGAGCCTCTTCGGACATTGAATCGGGTTTGTAATAAGACATATCCAGGTACGGGCCAACGTAATCCCAGAATTCATCTGTATTTACCCAGTGAGGAAAGTAGCCTTTTTTCATTTCTTGAAGTCCAAACGTAGTCGGAAATTTTGCCAGCCCAAAGTTCATGAAACTGAAGGAGTCGATCAAACACACACCGTTCAGTTCTAACTTCAAAATATTATTCCCATTCATGGTTACTTCTGGTTCTTTCATTCCTACGTTGATAATATGATTGAGAATAAATTGACCATCATACCCTTTGAGATTATGGGCAATAGCTATGATTCCTTTATGATGCTTTGTAAAGAGCCAGCTGCAAAATTGACTCAAAGTTTCTTTTCCTTGAAAAATAACTTCTCTCCCTTCTTCGAATTCACTGCATGTGGAACAATGAAAATCAAGTGGCTTATCGATACATTCAGCACAGGCTCGATGTGCAATACAGTAATTCGGAATGTGTACTCCCGTGTCTTGCTGACATTCGAAATCAAAGAAAATGAACAAAGGTTTTTTGACTAGAGAAGAACTCGTCTCATCGTCGCTGTTGTGTTTCATCTTACTCTGGTAAGGCTGAATAAAACAGCGATGAGAAAAGTCAACTATCTTCTTGCAAAGGTGGCACTTTTTCTTTCCCTTACAGACATGATTTTTCTTTCTGTCAAAAACCTGACCTCCACATTTTGAACAGAGTTTCACTAATTCACAAATGGTTTTCTTCTCTTTGCCTTGAAGTGTTTTGTGATTTTTCAAGCATGCTGCACTGAAAAATCGTCTATGACACTTGGCGCAGACATACTCTTTTGATTCCGATGGACATTTTCCAGCACGAAAGCAACCTTTACAGATCTTTGAGCAAGCATGGGTTTCCCGCCTGTTGTAACGTGTGTCGCAGAACTCACAATAACAAGCACAATCAAGAAATCCTGTGATGGATTTGATGTAATCATAGTGGTTTTGATGAAAGTACAAATGTATGATTTTACTATCGTCTTTCACTTCTGGATGTTCAAATACTTTTTCCACTCTCGACTGCTGTTGATGGACTTTAATAACGTAGCCTTTTTCATACAAGAACTCTTGAATTTTTTTGTATTCTTCAAGACCTACAGGCTGTGTCGACGAAACTCCAACTTCATTCATCAATTTCTCGGCTTCAGTCTTTTGAAGTGGTCTGTTTGATCTTTTGATGATATCCCATCTTCGGTTCCATTCTTGGGTGTTTTCACGTTCATGGTAACAAATCCCCACAACAACAGCTCTTGCAAAACATAGATGATCACGATTGTTAATTTCAATAATCGATTGTTTCTTCTTTGCGAAAACCTTTGAATCCAATAGTTCTGTGGCCCTAAGTCTTTTCCCACTACCGCTTGGCGGTATCGTATGTGTGATATCAAATGTCATGCGGCCATCGTTCAAGACGAATTCTTCATTCGATTGTAGAACTTTTTCAATTTCGTCCAACATAGTATGACTCTCCAACTCCTCCACATATAGAAAGGGAATATGAATCCCTATTTTCAATGAGGGGTGATTGATGCTAATTCTAATCATATCCCTCGATTCAGCCTTTAACTTTTGAACGATTTGTTGGATAACATCGTCGAATAAGCCGGTCAGTTGGTGGGGTTGTAGCTCCTCGAATTTCTTAAAAGACGCCTCCAGTACATGGGATTCTGTTTTGAATTTTCTTGACTTCTTTTTTCCCACTTCTGTTAAGTTGTATAGGCTTCTCATATCCAAAGAGTTTCTGTCTGAAGAATATACTTCTTTCTTGGTTGAAAATGGTCCAGCATGACTCAAAGATTTTCTGTCTTCTTCTTTCAAAGAGTTTTCCTTTGTTGAGGTTGACGGGGGAAATTTCTCATCGTTTTCTTCTTTCAAAGATTTTTTATCGGTCTTGGTTAGTCCTGAAAAGGACTGTTTTGGTTTTTGATATAGCTCTTTCAAAGATTTCTCATCGCTTTCACAGTCACTTTCTTCTTTCAATGGTAAACTTTTTCTCTTTTTGGGTGAAAATTTCTCATCGTCGCTTTCATCATGACTGCTACTGTCTGGGTAGACTAGGATTCTTTTTCTTTTCTTTGCCGGCAGCAATTTTTTTCTCTTCTTCGACATGGGCTGAATAGCCTCATCGTCGCTTGTACTGTCCGAATACGGGACTAATCTTTTAGACATGACTGGCTGCTTGTGAGTTAGTTTAGACATTGTTTTATGGCTGATTATAAGTCAGTCAATGACCCAAAACTCAAAAATCCTAGCTTTTTATATCTTTTTCAGATCGAACGGGCATAAAAGATGTTACGATTGACATTTCCATCATTCTTCGGAAAGATTTCAAACAGAGCAGTCGATAGAAAAATGAGTGAGTTCAAGCTACAAAGTACAACACCAAAGAGAGTGTATCTGTATGTTAACCCATACACTCACGATTATGAGATCAGCAATATACCACCACGATATCAAGTCTACCATACTGGGAACTATGTGGGATCATTTCTATCCCACCAACATTCTGCAGAAAAAGGTGTCTATCGTATCACCAGAATCCTGGATCAAGCGACATTCGACAGACGCCATAGAGTGGATGATATGACAACGAATATTTGCTTTACATGCGACAGATCAGGACATTGGGCCAACCAATGTCCAGAGAAAGAAAATCAAATGTGGAGATTCGTTTTTGTCTTCGTGAACCCCCACACCCACGATGTCAAAATTTCACCAACAACGGAAACGAGTGGTGAATCTCAACATATGAAATACGTTGGGTCTCTATTATCCTATAAAGTAGACGAGAATAAACGGAAGACAAAACCGTCACAGCCTACAACCTCATCGAGTGGAAAGGGGAAAAATCCCCAAAACAAGAAACCTTCTTCAGGGAAACCTTCTTCAGAAAAGAAAATCAACGATAAAATCAACGATAAAATCAACGACCCATCGTCTGAAAAGACCGAAAAACAGATCGAAAATCAGATCGAGAGGGAGATTGAAAATATGGAGCTTGATAACACAGAAATCAGCGATACAGAAATCTGTAGAATTCAGATAGATTACCCTGTGAAGAAGAAAACCTCTTCAGAAAAGAAAATCAACGATAAAATCAACAATAAAATCAACAAGATTTCCTCAGAAAAGAAAGAGGCTACGCTTATACTCGATCAGAAATCTGGAGAAGACCAAAACAACGAACAGATGTCTCAGAAATCTTCACCGATTGGAAACAATCAAATCAACAAGATTTCTTCACAAACTGAAGGAAAGAAAATCAACAAGACTTCTTCAGAAAAGTTATCTGGAAAGAATCAAATCGAAGAGGTGAAAAACAAGAAACCCTCTTCAGAAAAGAAAATTCGACGAGAAGGAAAGAAGATCTGTTCAGATATCGAGTTGAGACGTAAATGGAAATCCGATGTTGTGAACGAGAAAATTTTGAAAGACAAAAAACACAGCGCAAAAAGTTGTCCAGATCTTGTATTGAAAAATAATGAAAAGAAACGCAAGAGTGATTGTGAGCCTGACATCCCGAAGAAAAAAAGAAAATTGTGTCTGTAATTTTTAACAGAAAAAACATTTTCGAAAGAACTGTTTTCAAAGAACTATTTTCAAAGAACTGTTTCAAAAACGATTCATTTATTTCTACAGTTCAATGTTTCATTGTATATATATATATTTCATACTTAAAATTCGACATGGACTGCATTGCTTCATCGCTACTTACTCTGTCTGAAGAATCTATCTGAATACGGTACTAGACTTTTAGACCTTGTTTTAGGGTTAATGACCTTTTAGACATGGTTTTAGAAGCGTACTGTCCGAATACGGGACTAATCTTTTAGACATGTTTATGGCTGCTTGTGAGTTAGACAATAACCCAAATAATGATTATTGTACATAAAGTTTTTAAATGTTTTAAATAAAAATTTCATTGTATATGTATATATCTATATTTTCACAGTTCAATGTTTTAAATAAAAATTTCTAACAGTTCATTGTAATGATTATTGTACAGAATGTTTTTTAAATGTTTTAAATAAAAATTTCATTGTAATGATTATTGTATATATTTCTGTACTTCAAAGTTTTCTGACAATACAATTTCTTACAAAGCATTGTACATAAATAAAGATATGAAAATGTATAGGACTTGACTTTGTTTCTTTGACAATTTGAAGAAGCAGACTTTCTGGGTCTTGGTTAGTCCTGAAAAGGACAATTTGAAGAAGCAGACTTTCTGGGTCTTGGTTAGTCCTAAAAAGGACAATTTGAAGAAGCAGACTTTCTGGGTCTTGGTTAGGTCTGAATGGTTAGGTCTGAAAAGACTATAGCTTCCTTCACTTCCTTCCCGAACTTCCATCAAATAACCCACATCAACTTGGTATTAGAAATTCAACATGGCAGAAAAAGACTCACCATGGAGAACAGCGCACGGACAACTTCATCGTGGAAATGATCTATAGAGAAATCTGCTGGCTTTATAGCCTGACAGGAGGATTGACCTACTTTGATACAGAATTAACAGAATTAAGAGCGCGACCATGGGCGAAAGCATATAGATCAAATGAGATTAGAGAAAAAGACTAAGTCCTACAATATCTATGTGAATGCAGAAAATGTAACGAAACTAACGATTGGCTAACGTTAATTCCATTAAAATGAAAGAGCGCGAACGTGAGCGGAAGCATATAGATCAAAAAGGCCAAGCCCTACAATATCTATATGAATGCAGAAAAATGTAACGAGATCAACGATTGGCTAACGTTAATTCCATTAAAATGAAAGAGCGCGAACGTGGGCGGAGGTATGTAGATAGAACATCACGTTCTATTTCACATAGAATATGATATTCTATCTACTAATTATCTACAACACCCAATCGAAGATGGAAAAAAGATTAAGTCCAACGATGGTAGAGGAAGACTAAATCGACCGAAAGCAGAGAAATGGTTAAGTCCTACAGAGGCGAACGATGATCGATCAACCTAAACAGTGTGAGGTGGGGATATAGTCCATATCGTGGAAAAAAGCCTAAGTCCAACGATAGTAGAGAGAAAGACCGAACAAAGACGGAGAAAAGACTAAGTCCAACGATAGTCTTTGCCTGAACCAAGCTGAAGAAGGAATATAGCCCATATCGTGGAGAAAAGACTAAGTCCAACGATACCAGAGAAAGACCAAAGACGATGAAAAAAAAGACTAAGTCGAACAAGGTGATTGCCTGTGTAAAAGTTAAGGGTTGTATCAAAAACGTTAAGGGTTACAACCGACCGTTAAGGGATAAGGGTTTTAGAAGAAATTTGTCCATTAGAAGAAAGTATAAGGGTTTTAGAACAAAACAAAAGGGTTTTAGAAGGGTTAAGGGTGAGATAAGGGTAAATGACGATTTTTCGGCCCAATTTGGACATTTTGTCCCTAGTCTCCTGGCCCTAGGGCCAGGAGATTAGGGACAAAATGGCTCCAGGGCCAGTAGACTAGGGACAAAATGGCTCATTTGTCCCTAGGCTACTGGCCTATACTACTAACGGAACATTTATATTGGTAGTTGATCTACATTAAAACTCAAATTTTGCTATTTCAAAGGTAGAATATTTTTTGAGGGAAATATATTTCCTTATCGGACAGTGTAGATCAAGATCAAGGTCTGATCTTGGTCTACACTGTCTGCAAAAGATCATTTCGCTAAAGGCAGCCTAGGGGTTAAAAAGCCCCAAAATTGCACAGCACAGTTTAAATGATTGCACAAGAAATACACATATTTGTATTTATTGGTGCTTAACCAGAAATTTTGTTTACGATATAAAAAACTTAGGCCCCTTAAAAGAAAGCAGTCAATGCTTACAAATGGAATTTAGGCTAGATTTTACAGTTAAGATGCCTTAATCGGGTAAAAAACATCATGTTTATGAAGCTTTTAAATTAATAAGCCTACTAATTACATTGGACTGACGTATGATCCCTTTAAGACGATCTTAAAATTATCACGGAAAAAGGGAAAAATAACAAAATATTTTCAAATAGCGCTTCGGTTGATTGCAAAAGTCGTCTGCAATTACAACTAAGGAATTATGTCCCTTATAATTACTACAGCGTGGTTATTTCCCCTGTAGATATAGCACTCGTTTCCGCAGCAAGATTTCACGTTGTTGTCAAACGATATTTAGTCATCAATATTTTTTTTCGCTTGTAAACTGATGGAAGGATCCAGTCTGTCTTTTGAAACGACAGAAATCTGTCTTAGATTTTCAGTTCGAGCTCTTTTTCGTAAGTATGACAAGTTTGGTTTTCACTAGATCTAACAGGATTTTTGAATTCTCTCACGGTTGCTGCTGCAAGTGGACGCACTCGGCCTCTCAGACAATCGTAACTTATCGAAGGCGATCGAAACAAAATGATTCCTTTCCAAACGACAAAAATTACGACTTGTCCATATTGAAAGCATTTGCAGTCTACAATTTAAATGTAACTTAAATAATTAGAATTGTGGTTGAAAGGGTTGTAAAACATTGTGGGAAAAGGAGAAAATGCAGGTTACCAACATTTTCTTATTTTCTCAAAATACTTTCAAAGCTCTTTTCGTCAGGGCCATAAAGGGAAAATGTTTAATCTTATCAAGTGTTCACTGAATTAGATGTATAATGTTTACTTGGAATATATGTATATTCATAATTCTGCTCTCATCCTCCTGGAACAAATTTATGGCTGTAACCTTGGATTTGGTTATTTGTGCAATTATTTTCATTGTTACCCAGTTTCTGTTACATTTTTTTTTGTGGAGAGAGCTGATATGATTGTGGTTTTAGAAGTTTGATAGTTCGCACAAAAATGAAATATTGCAAGCAAAAACAGATTCAAGAGAAGTGAGAATTCAGAGTAATTAGAATCTACTATAACTGCTGGAACTTAAGCTTGAATAAATTTAGTAAATTGCATCTTTGGGCTCACTAAAATAAGGATTGTGTGGTAAAGGGTTGAAAAAGAAAATGTTTAACCCTTTACCACACAGCAAAACTTAAGATTCTTTCAATTTGAAAGCATCTGCAGATGACAAATCAGAAAGTTCAATGAATAAACTGACCTTTATTGATGGTCGAAAACATTGTGAAAAAAAGTAGAAAATGCTGGTTACTAGCATTTTCTACTTTTCCCACAATGTTTTCAAAGAGTTTGCATGTCACAGTCGTTAAAACACAGGATTGTGTTGCAAAGGGTTACAGGAGAAGGTATTCAACTATCATCAAACATGCTCATCTTGAACTAAAGACTTAACTCTTTACCAAACGACAAAATTTTAGACTAGTCCAAATTGAAAGCTTTTGCAGACGACATAAGAAATGTGACTGAAAAATTGAAATTTGTTTTGGGAAGGGTATGAAACATTTTGGGAAAAGGAGAAAATGCTGGTAACCAGCATTTTCTCCTTTTCCTACAAGGTTTTCTACCCTATCAAAGACAGAAATCATCATTTGAGCCACATTTAATTTGTCTGCAAATGCTTTTAGTTTGGTTGAGTCTAAAATTTTGTCGTGTGGTAAAGAGTTAATATGATAAAGCATAGTACAAAATTAAGAAATTTTTGTAGAAATAATTAGAAAACCTTTTTTTTTTTAACCAAAGATATCACAAAGATCAACTAAATACAAACACTTTGGACAAATTGCTGTTATGAAAATGAACCTCCCCCCTGCGAAAAGGTAAAGAAAAAATTATCACGGTTTCCTGTGCCAACATCCTAAGTGTAGCTAGATGCATGTAGTCATTTTGATCAGATTTTATGTACAGAAAAGGTTAAACTCAATCCATTTGTAATATAAAAAAAAAATAAAAACTAATTAAATCGAAATAGGAAAACCTAAATTATTTTCATCATGAGTACCAAAAAGTAAGGCCTAGTTTTATTTTTTTGCCAAAATCAATAGTTTTCTTCAAAGTTTCTTTTTTGAAAGGATCTTTTATGCACCACTGTCTCCTCAATTTGAGACCTGATTTTTGAAATGACAAATAAGCCCACAAACACCATAGCATGCGTGTTGAGAAGAGGACACAATTAAATGAGGGCAAGCTTATACAGTACTGGCCTCAGCAGAGTGGGCGACTTGGGTGAAAAATTTGCCTGATTTGAAAAAATTTTGCCCATTTTCTGGGACAAAGAGAAATCAAAGTCGCCTGAAAAAATCTGGAAGTCGCCTTGCGTACATTGACCACGCATCGGGTACTCAATACATAATCAGTGTGTGTAGATCTATTACCTAACGGTGCGTCATACTGATTCACAGCTGGTGTCCAATCAGCAAGGTTAAAGAGAATAGATGGTTGGTGTCTTGGATTGGTTAAGGTTAACGGGCAAGGCGGAGGAATTTATCTGGTGAGCTGAAGGCGAACCGGATAAATTCCGGAGCCGAGCCCGATAAACTTAACCCATCCAAGACACCATCTATTCTATTTATCCTGTCATGCACTGTAAATGAACAAAACAAAACAAAAATCAGACATGATACAAAGACTGTACCTTTTATTCAATATCTTATGGTACTGATACCATAAACTTCCTGAGCCGAGCCTGACAAAATTTCCAGGAATCAAAGACAGTACTGTCTGTTCTTCAAATTTTCCAAGCCACGACACTATTCTGTTTATCCTGTTTCACATTTACAAACATAAATCCGACTAGATAGAATATTTCGTTTGAAATTAAGGCACATATTGACATCTTTTGCACTATGAAAAAAACACACTTGTATGGCGAACTGTGCAAAGCGCTTCTGGTATGCAGCTGTAATAATGACGTCATGAATAATATTGACTACGTCATAAACGTGACGTAAACCCTCGGAAGAATGCTGTGGTGAAGAATTCTAATTTATTTTAAATAATAAGAAAAATCAACATGTGCATGGAATTTTAAGCGATAATTTTACTTTGAAATATTGATTTCGGGTACCAGCACCTAAAAAAGGAGTTCCGGCTGGTCACATGACCAACTAGCCTAATAAACCATGATCACGTGACCAACTGACATAATAAACCTAGTCATGTGGTCAAGTGACCATATATCACCAAGTTTATATGACCCCCTGTTATATGACGGAATTTATAGGAGGTGACAGGATAAAATTGTTTTCAGCTGTCTGATTTGACCAGCAGTTGTCAATTAGTTTCTCAGATACCAATGCGATAATTCCCCTTCTTAATTAGAAGGATTCCAAGTATTATCTTTACAGACAGTATTCACCCCTTTGCCCCTTCAAGTCGCTAAAATTCTTGCGAAGTTTAACCAATATTTTTCGCAAGTTATAACAAACATTGGCACCGTCTAGGGGCTTGTCTGGCCTCTTTTTTTCATTGTAAAACCCTGACATAAATATCAACATTTATTTCCAAATTACCCTGGAATTGAAATGTAATTGACACCTTGCTTTAAAAACACACCATTTACCCCACCTTCTTAAATCCTTGATTTGCACTTTTACTAACGAAGAGACATGATGCAGTATTTAGATAATCTGTTAAAATCATGTAGCAATATTTTCAAATCATGTGACCACAAATTGACGCCAACTGTGTCACGTTACAACTGATTTTTGGACGAATATCCCAGGAAGTCACATGATTCAATTTCAAAATGGCTACAGGATATTGTGACGTTCACATAGCTCAAGGGCGGTTTTCCTTCAAACATTTGGATGAAAATGTATATTTTTCTTTGACGCGAACAAAAAGACGGAATTAAAAAATATATATACATTGTTATTGATTCCATACTCTTTAACATTTTGGCATTTTTCTTGTTCTGACTCTATCTACCGCAAACGAACGATCTACGGGGCTAAATCAGGTGTTTAAGTTGGAAATGTATGTCCTTAGTGATGCTTTCATTAACGATTTATCTCTCATCAGCTAAAGACAAACAGTATTCAGACAAACTTATCTTCGATGTCTCTAGCTGTCTGAAATTAAGCTGATTAATCTAATTAAGCAGTTAAATTGTTAAAATATTGTTATTTTCTTCTGTAAGTCTGGCCACGTCCACTTTTTTAACGTTCGTATAAACTTCTTCTCAAAGTCTGACCACTTCTCCCCATTTTGAAAAACTTCTCCCAATTCTCAGACAAGGGAGAAGTAACTTCTCCCCAAAACTCTGAGAGTTGGCAGAGGCCTGCAGTACACAGCGATATGTCCTTCAGAAACGCATTGGTTGATACTCTCCACAAAATTTAGTGGAGCTGTATGAATTCCGATAAAATTGTCAGTGAAAATCATATTTTAAATCTCGAATTATTGTTCGAATTAAACAAGTTAAAACACCTTGGACAAGATCATGTTGTTATAAGTTAACCTTTTCTCAAACATCTAGCCAAATTTAACATGACCGAACTATAACATTATCAACAATAGATGATTTGTCCTCTGGAAATGCTTTCAATTTGGACAGGTCTGAAATTGTGCCATTTGATAAAGGGATTTAACTCTTTACCAAACGACAAAATTTTAGACTGGTCCAAATTGAAAGCATTTGCAGACGACAAAATTAAGGTGACTCAAAAGTAGAACTTTGATTTGGGAAGGAGAGAAAACATTGTCTGAAAAGGAGAAAATGCTGGTTACCAGCATTTTCTCCTTTTCCCACAATGTTTTCAAAAGCTCTCTTTTTCAGGGTCGTTAAAAGTCGGGATTGTGTGGTAAAGGGTTAAAAGTCTCTTTACCTGCTAACAAAATTTTAGACTTGGGTAAATTGAAAGCATTTGCATACAACAATTTTAACATGGCTGGAACAAGGAGATTTGGCAGTGAAAGTAGAAAATGTTGTGGAAAAAGGAGAAAATGCTGGTTACCAAAAGTTTTCTTTCCCAGGACTGTAAAGGGGTCCTGCAGGGCTCAGTTGTAAAGTGTAGGACTTACAACCTGGAGGCCCAGGGTTCAAGCCTCACTGGATCCACTGGGTTATTGGTGGGAGTGTCCTTGTGCAAGACACTTCAGAGCCCTAGCCTAGTACTGATGAAACCCTGGAAATACATGAATATGTTAGCTGTCGCTGTGATATGACTGAAATATTGTTGAAAGCAGCGTAAAACACCATTCAGTCAATCAATAAAACCAGGATCATAAAAAGTTTGGAATGTGTTGTAAAGGGTTAACCCTTTCCCGAACGACAAATTTTGGACTGGTCCAAATTGAAAGAGTTTGCAGACGACAATTTTAAATTTGATGAAAATGGTAGAAAGTTCTCAAAAAGGGTAGAAAACACTGTGGGAAAAGGAGAAATTGCTCGTTAGGAGCAGTTTCTCCTTTTCCCACAGTGTTTTCAAAAGACTTGTAGTGCAGACAAGTGAAAACCAGGGCTTGTTTGGGAAAGGGTTAATACAGCTTTATAGTAACTAGAACTACATGTTCCTGTATGCCTTTTTCCCTTTATTGAATGTGACCATTTCATGTATTAGTATCTAACACTCTATGGGCCTGGCGGGGTAGCTAAGTCAGACAGTGGTGAGCGTATCTGACTTGTGACGAGGTGGTTTCGGGTTTGGTACCTGATTGAGGCAAACTTTCTTTGTAGCAGTTTTTCACCTCTCACCTCTGATTCATGTGAGAAAAGTAGTCAATGACTTGGCTAGAAAGTTGTGTCAGTACTGGTGTAAGGAAGCCAGGAAACACATGGTTAGGTTTACTGATCACCATGATATGACCTAAGCTGTTAAAATGGCATTAAACTCCCAATACAAACAAACAAATAAGACTTTATGGGTTAGACAGTTTACTATGTAATTGTGTGAATAGAAATTTGTTCAACCATGTTACAGTCATGCACAATGCTATACCAGGACCATTGGGTCATTGTTAGGTAAAGGAATAAAAGGACAAAGAATGTTGAATTGTTTGACAGGATGGGCTTCACAAAAGCATCCATATTGTATAAAACCGGCGTTAAACTCTTTACCACACAATACCCAGTTTTAACTACCTTGCATAATGAGCTTTTGAAAACAGAGTGGGAAAAGGAGAAAATGGTGGTAACCAGCATTTTCTCCTTTTCCCACTATGTTTTTTACCCCATCAAAATCATATTCCATCATTACATCCATGTTTAACTCTTTACCAAAAGACAAAAATGTGGACTGGGCCAAATTGAAAGCATTTGCAGAAGACAATTGAAATGTGAATCAAATGATGTAAATTGTCTTGGATAGGATAGAAAACATTGTGGGAAAAGGAAAAAAATGCTGGTTACCTGCATTTTCTCCTTTTCCCACAATGTTTTCAAAAGGCCTTTCTCAGGGTCGTTAAAACTCGGGATTGTGTGGTAAAGGGCTAAATTGTTGTCTGCAAATGCTTTCAGTTTGAACCAGTCTAGAGTTTTGTCGTTTGGTAAAGAGTTAAAAACTCTTTACCAGATGCAAAAATTTTAGACTGGTCAATAATTGAAAGTATTTACAGATGACATTTAAACATTGTACAAAGTGTATGTTTTGTCCTTGAAAGGGTAGAAAACATTAAAGTAAAAGATGGAAGTCCTGGTAGTTTAACCAGTATTTTCTGGTTTTCCCATGATGCTTTCAAAAGCTTTATTCCTCAGGGTTATTAAAACTCGCTACTGTTTGGTAAAGAGATTACTGTGAAAACTCTGGTATAACTCTTAACTTGATAAACCTTTCATTAACACTTTATGTTATTGTTTTTGTTTGGGATAACAGGTGATGATATAATTTATAAACCCAATTCGATAATGTTTATAAGTATTATCTCGTCACAGTTGGTGGTTTTAAACATGTGTTCCCAAAAACAAACAATAATTAAAACTGTTAATGAAAGGATTATCGAATTTGAGTTATATTTGTCAGGGCCATGTTTATTTATCCTGAGGGTGTGAAACACAACTTAAGGCACTTCTACAGGCAATGTAGATCAAGATCTGACTGCTCAGAACATGCAGTTTGATCTTTGATGTATACTGTCAGAATACTGTGAGATTGTTTGATGAAAAATGTATGAAATAATGATTTTTTGTTTTCATTTTGCTTTCTGATGGGAGTGTTTGTTTTATTTATATAAGCCTTTACCAAGTAATCCAGCCTTTATATAAACCGGAGGAAATAGCTTTTGAAAAAAAAAAAAATTGAAAAGGATAAAATGCAGGCAAGTTTTCAAAGGTCTTTTTTGTCAGAATTGTTAAAACATTGTTTGATGAAGTGTTAATTTTGAAATAAAGCAGTTTGAGTTGGTTGTTATTTTAACCCTTAGGCTGTTAAGCATTACTCACTGACCTTTTGCGGACATTGTAGATCAAGATCAGACTGCACAGAACATGCAGTCTGATCTTGGATCTGCACTGTCCGATAATGAGATATTTTTCCTCGAAATAATAACTTTGAAATTGCAACATTTAGGTTTTTACTTTCAACCTTAAAGTTTCATTGAAGTTATTTAGCAGGATAAGGGTTAAACACTTTAGAGATTAAGAAAACAGAAAACAATGTCATTGCACTCATAGACACCTTGTAGTCATCTTTCAGTACAGTGGCATATGATGTAGATCAAAGTCAGCTGCAAAAAAATCCATGAATGTTTGTTAGCTCCACTGGCCGAAGGCCAGCAGGCTTATGTCATGGCCCGGTGTCCGTCGTGCGTCCGTCCGTCCGGTCGTCCGTCCGTCCGTGCGTTAACTTTTATTTCAAACATCTTCTTCTCTGAAACTACCCATCCGATTTTCACGAAACTTCACAGAAATGATCCTGACATGGTCTTCTTCAGAATTTCTTGAAAGAATTTGATTCCTTCAAAAACTCTGGTTGCCATGGCAACAAAACTGAAAAATATTGGAAATCTTTAAAAATCTTCTTGTCTGAAACCATAAGGCATAGGGCTACCAAATTTGGCATGTAGCTTTATGTAGTAGACCTCTATCAAGTTTCTTCAAATTATAGCCCTGGGGTCAAAATTGGCTCTTCCCCAGGGGTCACAAGTTTTACATAGGCTTATATAGAGAAAACTTTAAAAATCTTCTTGTCTGAAACCATAAGGCATAGGGCTACCAAATTTGGCATGTAGCTTTATGTAGTAGACCTCTATCATGTTTCTTGAAATTATAGCCCTGGGGTCAAAATTGGCTCTTCCCCAGGGGTCACAAGTTTTACATAGGCTTATATAGAGAAAACTTTAAAAATCTTCTTGTCTGAAACCATAAGGCATAGGGCTACCAAACTTGGCATGTAGCTTTATGTAGTAGACCTCTATCATGTTTCTTGAAATTATAGCCCTGGGGTCAAAATTGGCTCTTCCCCAGGGGTCACAAGTTTTATACATAGGCTTATATAGAGAAAACTTTAAATATCTTCTTGTCTGAAACCATAAGGCCTAGAGCTACCAAATTTGGCATTTAGCTTGATCTAGTTGGAGTCTACCAAAAGTGCCCAAAGTATAGTCCTGGGGTCAATTTGGCCTCATACTTGGAGGGGGGGGGTTCACAAGATTTACATAGGCTTACATAGGGAAAACTTTTAAATCTTGGTGTACATAGCCATAAGGCTTAGGCTACCAAATTTTGCATATAATTATAGCATTATTTAGTGGACAGTTACAAAGAGGGCCCAAGTTACAGCTCTAGGATCAAGTTTGGCCCTGCACCAGGGATCACAAGTTTTACATGGGTTTATGGAGTGAAAAGTTCAGAAACCATCTTGTTACCAGCCATAAGGCCAAGAACTCCCACATTTGGCATGTTATTCTTCTAATACAATATTCCCCATTTAGTCAGACTGTAGCCATGAGGTCAAAGTTTTATAAGGGCTTATATAGTGAAGACTTTTCTTCGTGGTTTGTATTTATAAGCCAGTGGAGCGATACAGGGCCATCATGGCCCTCTTGTTTTTTGCTTTACTTTGATTAAAAAAGTTTGCTTGATCTATTAGAGGCTCTTTGGGGTCAAAGCATTGTGTTATTGATATGAAACTGGTACAGGGAAATCTGTCTATGAATAATATATATTTCAATTTCTCAATTGCTGAGAAATTCAACAACAGCAGCAACAAAAAGTCTGTTGCAAAAAGTGTTCTCCCTAGGATCATTCAGAGAGAGAAGTGTTGTCCAATGCACTTGAAGAAAAGGGGAATTATTTCAAAATAAGTGAGAAAAATGCTATTACAATCAATTCTCAAATGAGTTTGAAGGGTACAAAGTCTCACCTGGGTGCCAAATGATGGTACCGGTACATTTCTCTTAAATCTTTACCAAACAATCAGAAGTTTTAACGACCCTGAGAAAAAAAGCTTTTCAAAACATTGTGGGAAAAAGAGAAAATGCTAGTAAATAGCATATTTTCCATTTCCCACAATTTTATCTACCCTATCAAATGCTGAAATCACCATTTAAAAAAACATTAATTTGTTGTCTACAAATGCTTTCAGTTTGGTCCAGTCCAAAATTTCGTCATTTGGTAAAGAGTTATATAATATAGGTTTTCCATGTAACAGATGCAATTTTCATCAATGAAAACAGAAAGCTTCATCACATTGTAAACAACAGTTACTGTAGTAGAGGTCCATAGGGAAGGGTTTGTTAATGCACAGTAACACATTTCTGAACCCATTCCCATACAAATAGAACTTACATCACTATACATAGCTCTTCAGAAGGATTTTTTTGGGCGGTGTCTGTGGTTGTAAGGTAGAGTGTTGGCCTCTTACCCATAAGGTCCTGAGTGCGATACCTGGGAGTGGGTGTCAACTTTGGGACTGTTCATTGGCCCACAGATTTGGCACAATTACTGGTGTAATTCCCAGGAAGCAGAATGGAGATAGATTAGTGTAAGTTGCAAGAACTTGTTTCTCAATCAATGTAAAATAAATGTGCTTAAACTAAACTAAACTAAGGATTTTGTTAGCCCTGAGAATGTCGAGAATGTCAAACAAACCTAACAGACATCTTCAGTCTAGAGACGGGGTTGAAATAATTGCAATTTCATTGGTACATTTGTTGATATTGTCTTGAAAGCTGACAGTCTAATTGAATATTAGTCTTTAAAAAAGGCAACTACAGTTATGGGAGATTAAAGGATAGGTCTAGGGTGGCCAGCAAGGCCCAGACTCAAATTTTTAGGCAGGAGGTCAGGGAAGGGGTAAAATTTGCATAGATCAAGATCGGATTGCACAGAATATAGAGTCTAATCTTAGGTCTGCACCGTCTTCTTGTTTAGTCAAGCCCATAAAAATCTTTTTGAGTTTCAGTTGATTGTATTATCAGCTTTGGCAGAAGTTTGTATATATTTGGAACTGAAAGGGTTAGATTGACAGAAACAAATTGCAAATAATTTTGGTTGTTGCAGATTGACTTTGTCTGGCTATCTGCAGTGTTGCATCTAGGCTGCGGCATTGGGGGAATTCTGCACTCAATTAGCAGTTGTCCTTCAAAATAAAAATCGTCAAGCCTGAATGCCGCAACAAAAATTCTGACTACATTCACAACAGTCCTTTGTTTAAAATGTAGGTACAAACCACAATGAAGACAGATGCTATATTTGTGCCAATATTACAGCGTAAATGCGTTTCTTATGAACATATCTTCTTTGAATTTTATTTATGCGTGAACGGGGCTACCTACAGAATTAACATTGACTGTTTCTTAAATATCAATATTTTCATGGCGAAACAGCAAAATTTATACAGCAAATCATGCCATAACCCAGTTGCAATGCTTCAACCATGGCGAAGCAAACGGCATTGTCTGCTTGTTTCCATGTCAGTGAGTCGCAAGGTAAAGAGTCTGAATCTAAAGAATCAAATTATGATGTGGAACCAACGGAAGCAAAACAACCCTACAGACAGGAATCGGACTCACGATTTTCATGATTGCATTTATCAGGCAGTTGACCTTTCTGCCAGTTTTGATTGACAGGTCATATCAGCCAATCAAAATGCAGTATAGCGCGACGTGTAAACAAAAGGGTCGGACAAAGTGATAGCCTTTACAACTAACAGACAGTGTTATTCTTTTCTGTTTGTTTAAACCATAGAAGACTGGATTATAGAATAATTACTTCAAAATGGATTAAAGTTACACGCAAGAATCATGTGGTAAGGTAATTGTTAAATTATATACCCTGAAAAGAAAACTAAATTTATCCATTCCAAAAATCTAGATCTACGTAAAATGTCGCCGGTAGATTCAACCAGGATTCCGAAAAACCAGCCACTCTACCAAATAACAGAATAACATTTTTTTTTTTTCGTTCAGTCTTTGCGGAAAGAAAGAACGATTATGCCAAAGTGTATTGTTAAACTACCTGTATTGAAATCTGACTGAACAAACATCTTTCAAATTCCAAACCATTACTCGTAGACCGTCGTAATCGTTACATGTATGCAAACCGAGAAACAGGAGGAAAGACATTTTATTGACAGCCTCTCATCACTCTGTTTCATAAATAAGTTGACATTGCAAACGTCATCATGTTGTAATACTTTAAAGAGCATTCATATTTTATTCCTGTTCCATAAAGAGGATTGCATGTTACGGTTAATGGCACTTTCGCTTGGTTCGGACGACTGTTTGTTTTCCCGATGTTCGTAGCATGATTGATTAATGCATGTCCATTCCAAATCAGTATAATCCTTGTAATCACCCCAATTGACCAAACCAAGGATCGTATGTATCGGTAAATTTACAATCCCTGACCAAACATAACCCCAGTTTAAAAGTTTTTACAACACTTATCTGTTAAAAAAAGATGACAAACCACTTAATTGATCACTTGCAATAAAACTTACTGATTTCCACTGAAACAGGTGTAAGAGGTGTTAATTAAATCCGTACGAGACAACAAAAGATTAGTTTATCTAATTTGAAAACATTTGCTGTCGACAAATGATTCGTTGCTCCAATTATGATATTTGTCTTTGAAAGGGTATAAAACATTTAAGGAAAAAGAGAAAGTTTTCAAAAGTCTCCTCCTTCAAGGTTAAAGCATGGGATTTTGTAGTAAAGGGTTAACTTGTAAATCCTTTTTTCATATTGTTTTATGTCAAATTGACATGTTACATACTGACGGGATGTCGTAAAAACTTATGCCCCTATTATTGATTATGGATAATGCCGACAGCAATCTACTCACAACATATTTTTAGTTTTAATGCTGTGACCAAACAGGGAATTATGAACATATTTACGCTAGTTTCATTTTTTGATTTCTCATAAATATGACATTATTTAACTTATTTTTAGCTCACCTGAGCACATCGTGCTCAAGGGGAGCTTTTAGGATCACCCAGTGTCCGTTGTCCGGCGTGCGTCTGTGCGTCGTTTGTCGTCAACAATTCTTTAAACATCATAGCCTCCTAAACCACTGGGCCAATTTCGACCAAACTTGGCAGGAATGTTCCTTGGGAGGTCCTCTTTAAAAACTGTGCACAAAATTTGATTCCATCAAAAACTCTGGTTGCCACGGCAATGAAATAGAATTTTCTAAGAAATTCTTTAAAAATCTTCTCCTCTGAAATCGCTGGTCAGATTTTGAAATAATTTCACAGGAATGTTCCTTGGGTGACCCTTTTTAAGAATTGTTCGCGAAATTTTGATCTGTGAAAAAACATGGCTCTGGTGAATGGGGGCTTCTTGCTCTATACAGATATGAAGAAATTCTTAAAAATTCTTCTTCTCTGAAACCGCTAGTCAGATTTTAAAATAATTTCACAGAGATGTTACTTGGGTGACCCTTTTCAAAACTCGTACGTAAAATTTTGATCCGTCAAGAAACATGGCTCTGGTGTATGGGGGCTACTTCCACTATACGGAAATGAAGAAATTCTTAAAAATTCTTCTTCTCTGAAACGGCTGGTCAGATTTTGAAGTAATTTCACAGAGATGTTCCTTTGGTGACCCTTTTTAAAAGTTGTTCGCAAAATTCTGATCCGTCAAGAAACATGGCTCTGGTGAATGGGGGCTACTTGCACTATACGGCCATGAAGAAATTCTTAAAGATTCTTCTTCTCTGGAACCGCTGGTTAGATTTTGAAATAATTTCACAGGAATGTTCCTTGGGTGACCCTTTTCAAAAGGTGTTCGCGAAATTTTGATTTGTCGAAAAACATGGCTCTGGTGACTGGGGGCTACTTGCACTATACGGAAATGAAGAAATTCTTAAAAATTCTTCTTCTCTGAAACGGATGGTCAGATTCTGAAATAATTTCACAGAAATGTTCCTTTGGTGACCCTTTTCAAAAACTGTTTGCAAAATTTTGATCCGTCAAGAAACATGGCTCTGATGGGGGCGGGGGTGCCAATTGCACTATACACACATGAAGAAATTCTTAAAAATTCTCCTTCTCTGAAACAGCTGGTCAGATTTTGAAATAATTTCACAGAAATGTTCCTTGGGTGACCCCTTTCATAGATTGTTTGCAAAATTTTGATCCGTCAAGAAACATGGCTCTGATGGCTGTGGGCTACTTACACTATACGGACATGAAGAAATTCTTAAAAATTCTTCTTCTCTGAAACTGCTGGTCAGACTTTGAAATAATTTCACAGAAATGTTCCTTGGGTGACTCTTTTCAAAATTTTTTTGCAAAATTGTGATCTGTGAAGAAACATGGTTCTGGTGGCGGGGGCTATTTGCACCATAGGGACATGAAGAGGAATTTCTTAATTCTTCTTCTCTGGAATGGCTGGTCAGATTTTGAAATAATTTCACAGAAATGTTCCTAGGGTGACCTTTTTAAAAAATTGTTAGGGTAATTTTTATCTGTTGAAAAACAACAGCCAATTGTTGGCACCTGCACGTGGTGCTCTTTTTTGACTTCTGTTTTTTAGCTCACTTGAGCACAAAGTGCTCATGGTGAGCTATTGTGATCGTGCTGTGTCTGGCGTCCGTCATGCAGTGTGTGTCGTCTGTCGTCAACTTTTTACCTTGTGTATGCTCGAGAGGCCACATCTTTGGTCCGATCCTCATGAAACTTGGTCAGATTGTTTGTCGTGATAAAATCAGGGACGAGTTCGAAATTGGGTCATGTGGGATCAAAAACTAGGTCACTATGTGAAATCTTAGAAAAACCTTGTGTGCGCTCTAGAGTGACCCAGGAGTGAAATTTCGCCTATTGACTCAGGTGAGCGATCCAGGGCGAATTTCACCTATTGACTCAGGTGAGCGATCCAGGGCCATGATGGCCCTCTTGTTTTTTTTTTTACTTTGCCAATTTGGTTCTAATTGATAAGACAGTTGGGAAAAACACTAAGGGTGCTTTAAAGAGCGAAACATAAGCTAGAATAAAACTGAAATAATTTCTCTTTTTCTATGTATTCGACCCCATTTTCTGTTTTTTTTGTCGGGCATAGTGACCAAAATACCGTGTTACTAAGGTGGGCATGCCAAACTCGCGTTTGCAGAACTTAGGTTAATTCCATGCAATATAAATGGTGTACAGACTCGAAGTTGTCGAACCTTATAAACTTAAAGGATGTACCAACGAGCGTACGTCCACAATAATATGCCACGAACAGTTGAATTAACATAAAAGTTCCAATATTAGAGTGAAATAAAATTTAGTTTGTTTAGGTATACTGTCCCCTAAAAATATTTTTTGTCCCCCCAAAATTTTCAGAAGGGGGCCCAATTGTCCTCCAAAATCAAAATCCTAGATGCAACACTGTATCTGTCTGACCATAAGTGTTTCCCTCATCGTAAATGTATTCTTGGTCATCTGTAGAAGGTAGTTGAGAAAACAGTGTCGATGGGTTGATTATCTAAGGAAATATTGCTAAATCAAGATGTAATAACTACAGTATCTTGCTTGTGGCCATTTCATTTTTAGGTCCACTGTTTTCAAAGAAAACACCAACTTATTGGCATAGCCCTGTTGTCTGCATTATGGTCGTCGTTCCTTAAAAAATTTGACAGTTTCTGGTGTCTGTCAATTCTCAAGATATTTAGTTTTTTAATTCAAACTTGAGCCAGTTGTTAACCATGAAAAGGGAAATACATAGAACAAGAGCAGGTAAACCTCAAAATATTTTTGCTTTCTTTCCAGCGATTTTTCGCCTCTCACCTTTGATGCATGTGAGGAAAGTAGTTAGTAGCTCGGAAAGAAAGTAGTGTTGGTACTGGTATGAGAAAGCCAGGAAACACATGCATAGGTGCACTGACCGCCATGATATGACCTGAGCTGTTAAAATGGCATTAAACCTCGATACAAACAAACAAATCAAAATATTTTTGACATAAGTTATGGCCCTTTTTCAACTTGAAATTTTCACAGAAAAGCACCCACATGTGGTGCTCATGTTGTACTTTGCTAGAGATAGGACAATCTTAGACCAGCCAACAACTATTAGCCCTTTATCACACCAGAGTCTGTACCACACAATCCGGAGTATGAATGACCCTGAGAAAGAAGGTTTTTGAAAACATTGTGGGAAAAGGAGAAAATGCTGATAACAGGCATTTTCTCTTTTTTCCACAATGTTTATGACTTTTCAAAAGACAAATTCTATTAACTGTGCCATATTTGATTTTTCAGCTACTAACACTTTCAAATTGGAGGAGTTGTAAAATTTTTTATTCTGGTATAGGGTTAATTTTTCAGATGGTACAAAGGAAAGAAAAGTATCTTTTTTGAATTGTATACAGAAGGTATTAGGGAATTTAAATACAAACAGTTGTCAGGTGTTAACTCGTTACCAAATGTTAAAATTCTAGACTCGTCCATATTCAACGCAGTTGCAGAAGACAAATAAATTGCAGTTCAAATGCCGATATTTGCCTCTGAAAGGGCAGAAAACACTGTTTCCCACCATGTTTTCAAAATCCTATTTCCACAGGGTCATTAAAACCAGGGACTGTGTGGTAAAGGGTTAAATGCAGTTTTCAACATTTTTTCAGTTATATCACAGTGGCCATTGTTTATATCCACGCCTTTCTCAATTTTCTTGTTCCACTACTATGTACGACATTTTTTCCAAGCCACTGGCTGCTTTGTCACATACTGGTTACCGAGCATTTCATACCTAAGTATGTTCAGCTGAGAGAGGAATGAATCCTCTTGCAATGGCTATCATCAAATCCTGGGAAAGATGTTGATGAAGCAGAGAATCAAACCAGAGGTTCCGTGGTTTCAAGCCGGATACAATAGTCACTGAGGTTCAGTAGTTTGGGGAACAAAAGCAAACAATGTTTCAAGAAACTGCTCCTTTTTCCATCTGTTTTCCAAATCTGTCTAACTCCACTGTAACAGAGACCGAGAAACTTATAATTTTAAGAAAGTAGCTTTATTGGAAAGAGTCCCATATTTGCATAGAAGGATGTGGAATACCATATTGTACATAATTATGGTAAATTAATTAACCCTATATCAGACAACAAAATGTAACCCTATACCACACAGTCTTAAGTTTTAACGACCCTGATGAAAGAGGCTTTTGAAAACAGTGTAGGAAAGGAGAAAATGCTGGTTCTCCTTTCCTCACAATGTTTTCAACCTTTTCAATAAAAAATCCCATCAGTTTAGCCACTTTTGATTATGTCGTCTTCAAATGCTTTAAATTTGGACGAGTCTACAATTTTGTCTGGTGATAAAGAGTTAAAATAATAATAATTCCAAAGGTATTTTTGGGGGATAATATATTAGTTTATTGGACAGTGTAGATCCAAGACCAAACTGCATGTTTTGTGCAGTCTGGTTTTGATCTACACTGTCTGCAAAAGGTTCTTGAGTCGGGCATAACAGCCTATTAAGGGTTAATAGTTTGCAGTAATAAATGATAGCCTTTCCTCAAATGAACAATCAATTCGAGTCCTATAGGTTAACCCTATACCAACCAGTTCGGTGTTTAAATATGTCTGAGGGAGAGGCCTTTTTTGAAAACCCTGTGGGAAAAAGAGAGAATACTCTTAACCAGCATCTTCTCCTTTCCCCATGTTGCTTTCTCTCCTTTCAAAGAGAATTCCATTCATTTCAGTCACATCTAATTTGTTGTCTGTAAAATTTATGCTTTGAACTTTGAGAGTAAAAAAATTTCTTCTATGGTGAAGGGTTAAGAGTTGGTATGTAAATGAAATGATGAATATAATATAGCAATTATTTCTACCATTAGGGTTGTATTACCGTGTTTGACTCTTTACCAGCATTACCAGCATTTTCTTCTTTATCCACAATATTTTCAAAAACCTTCTCTTTTAGGTTTATTAAAACTTGGGATTGTGTTGAAAAGAGTTAATCTTTTAGCCGTTGTCTGAGCATGTCAGTATTCGTTGAAGATTTGATCTGTCTGCTATGACGAATCACAGTCCTGTATGGGACAAATATTAATATGTGATGCGTATATTGCCGCTTAAAAAGTGCAGGTGGAAAATGGCAATAAATAATACGTTTGAGGAAAAATCAAGCCAGTTTTTCACTCAAAATTTCTCAAAAAACAAAATGATTTCAAACGGGGAGAATATTTTTTTTCAAAACACCAATTGTTTACTGCAAATCTATGTAGATAGTTTCTAAATATAGACATAGGGAAATCAGGGATTTTTGCAACAGACTGACAAAAAAAATAAAGTCCCAGCCTTGCTGGGCTTATAGTTGGGCTTTTTCCCAAGTTTATAAGGACTGTGTTTAGAAAAGTCAGGTGCAGAGATTATATACTAGCTAACCATGGCTGAATGAATTGCACAAGGTTGGTTTCAGTACCTATTTTATTTTTACATTCGTTTCATTGATTGCCGCTTTGAAAAGCAGTCCAGTTCTGTACCCAGAATGCCCATATCAGATAGGTTATAAATGTCTTTGAAAATTCCACCTAGCAGAAGATGATACCTTTTGCCTCATATTCTCACGATATGAAGAAGGTGGCTTATGAAAACATAGTGCAAAAGGGAAAAATTGGCTGGTGACCAGAATGTCTCGTTTTCCCACAATGCTTTCTGCACTCCATCAAAGGCAAATGTATTTGATTTGTCATGAGCAAAATTTAATCTTTTAAATTAGACAAATCCTAAATTTTGTCACCATGTAACGAAAGAGCTAAGCATCTTCTCAATTACTGCTGCACCAGTTGGAACTGAACGTTATTTGAGACCTCAAGTATTTCAAAAGCATGCTATCTTCACGGTCATGATAATACAGAATTGTTAAGGGTTAGATATTTTCTCCTAAGGAAATTGAGTTTATGAGCTAGACGTCAATGTGACATATGGCCCAGTGTCATGCTGTCCTAATGCAGCTTTTACAGATAACTAGATAATAAATACGTCTCCATATGTGTTCTTTTCTTAACTCTTTACCACACAAGAAAAATGTGATATGTCAAAATTGAAAGCTTTTGCAGACGAAAGTTTTAATGTTGGTCAAATGATAGAAGTTGTCTTTGATAAGGTAGAAAACATTGTGGGAAAAGGAGAAAATACTGCTTACCAGCATTTTCTCCTTTTCCCACAGTGTTTTCAAAAGGCTTCTTCCCCAGGGTCGTTAAAAGTCGGCATTGAGTGGTAAAGGGTTAAATCTTTATCAAATGACAAAATTTTGGACTCAACCAAACCAAAAGCATTTGCAGATAATAAAATAATTGTAGTTCAAGTGATGATCTCTGTCTTTGAAAGGATAGAAAACATTGTAGATATAGGAGCAAATGCTGGTTACCAACATTTTCTCCTTTTCCCACAATGTTTTCATAAACCTTCTTTTTTAGTGTTCTCAACCAAACTGAAAGCATTTGCAGATGACAAAATAAATGTAGTTCAAATGATGATTTCTGTCTTTGAAAAGATAGAAAACATTGTGGGAAAGGATAAAAATGCTGATTCCAGCATTTTCTCCTATTTCCCCTTTTTCAGGACGTTAAAACCTGGGATTATGTGGTAAAGGGTTAACCTGTAACCTGGTGAAGCAATCCCAAGCAACCTGTTAACCACCTTGAGGAAGAAGGCTTTTGAAAAGTATCAGGAAAACTGCCCCCTGGAAAACTCCCCCTGAAAACTACCCCCTGGAAATCTGCCCCCTAGGAAAACTACCCTCTAGGATAACTGCCTCCGGGAAAGTTTTAGCATTGTGATACTGAAGCTGATGTTGTTGAATATTGTTTTAATGCAGTTCCTTTTCATTGAATGAATTTATTCCACATGAATGCACATTTCTCGAGGCATTAATATTCCCTTTTAATGGTTTAACCTGGTTTAGGAGAAGTGATTCCTTTGAAAGGTTTAATCCTATTAAAGCTAGTTTATTGCTTTTAAGTATTTACTGTAAAGAATTTTGCGCTTCAAACTGTGCTGTGAGTATTTAAAAATGCATTGTAAATATATTGTTTTAAAAAAAAGAAAAAAATATGTGTACATTACCCAATAAGAAAAATGTGCGGAATTAGAAATAAACGGAAAAAAAAAGTAGGTGCACCATATCATTCTTGAAAAGTGCTTATATTTCTTTGTGTATGTATGTTCCATTGTTTTCAATGTTTCCATTACAGTATTGGAACTAAAACAATACAATTAAGATAATTAAAAATAGTAATTATAAAACAAGGATATCCATGGCAATTTCTATCTTTTTGATAGAACTTTCCATCACCGCCTGATGAGGTTTATAGACAACGATTGTATGATTGTATGGTGTTTAACGCCATTTTCAACATTATTTCAGTTATATCACGGCGGCCAGTGCACCTATCCATGCTTTCCTGGAGTTTCTTTTACCAGTACTCTGCACAATATTCTTCTTAAGCCACTGGCTACTTTCCCACATAACCATCGTCGAAACAATGGTCAGCGGTGAGAGAGGAATGAATCCTGTTGCGATGACTATCATCAATCCTCGGAAAGAAATTGGCCAAGCTGTGGATCGAACCAGCGACCTCCTGTTCTCAAGTCCTGTTTATAGACAAGCCAAAATAGTTTTTTTTTTTGTAAAACAAGAAATACACATAAAAGTGTGGGCTGTGGGGCAGATTTTCCTGGGGGGGGGGGGGGGGGGGTGCAAATTTCCACGGCGGACACTTTTCCAGGGGAGCAGTTTTCCTAGAACCCATTTGAAAACATTGCGAGAAAAGGAGAAAATGTTGGTGACCAGCATTCTTGCTTTCACACAATGTTTCCGACACATTCGCAGAGAAATTCCATTATTTTAGCCACATTTCATAATGTTGTTTGCAAGTCCTATCAGTTTTGAGCCAGTCTAAAATTTTTTCATTTAGTTAAATCAGTTTTACTCTTGGTAAGGGTCACACTAAATGGTCTTTTGGTATAAATCTATCAAATAAAATTTAAAAAATCTGTTTACAATAAAACACATTGATATTCATAATTTCTTCTTTGTGCAGGATGCATTGCAACAGGAATGATCTCTATTTTTGTCACAGTTTTGGCTACGAATAGGTTGCCCAAGATGTTGGTAATGATAACATCCTTTAAAAGTTATTTTGTGAAAGATAAAGGATAATTTTAGAAGTAGTTTTCAGATATCATCAATAGTAGAGGCTTATAGCTTATCACAATGAATACCTTAAAATTAAACCTCAATCCTAAATACTACCTGAGCTTAGATACATGTGCATATCGGATATTTTATGGAAGACATTTAGGAAGTTCTGAACAGACAGACAGTTACTAATACATGTATGTCCTCTATGTAATATTGTCTTTTTTCGCAGTGATTAACTCTTTACCACACGACAAAATTATAGCCTTGTCCAGTTTGAAAGCATTTGCAGACGACAATTTCAGTGTGGCTCAAATGGTAAAACTTTTCTTTGATAGGGTAAAAAAACATTGAGGGAAAAGGAGAAAATGCTGGTTACCAGCATTTTCTCCTTTTCCCACAATGTTTTCAAAAGGCTTCTTTCCCAGGGGCGTCAAAAGGCGTCATTGTGCAGTAAAGGGTTAATAAAGCCTCTGTCTGCAACAGCATAAATGCTGCACTCTCATTCTGTATTCGATCTAGAAATAAAGATTGCTATTAGTTTATATGTGAGCCATGCTCTGGCAAAAGGGGTTTTAATTCATCTCCGTAATGCATAATACCAACAAAGTAATTACATAATTAGGAATTCGTAAAATCTGTTATGTAATCAACTGTATCAGAAGGTAGACTGGTCCTTTGACATACAGAAAAATGACCTGTATACATCCAAAAGTTTTGGCTCAGGTCAGCTTGCATGCACATGCAGATGCATTAAGCCCCCTTTTCACAGAGCATGGCTCAAGTGTATATGTCAAACATTCTGTTTGATCTGTGGATCAAAAATAAAAGTAAAAGATCTCCACTTAGATTATAATGAATAACATCATTCATGATTAACTGATTGTTCATCATGTGGAGGCCTAAAGACTTAAATGATTGATTGTATGTTTGATTGTATGGTGTTTTACGCAGTTTTGAACTTAATTTTAGTTGTACTGTGGGGGCCAGCACACTTGTCCATGCTTTCCTAGAGTTTGTTTTACCAGTGCCTCAGACAATATTCTTCCCAAGACAC
Organism: Tridacna gigas; assembly: GCA_945859785.2. Classification (NCBI taxonomy): domain Eukaryota; kingdom Metazoa; phylum Mollusca; class Bivalvia; order Cardiida; family Cardiidae; genus Tridacna; species Tridacna gigas. The sequence goes on along the minus strand of OX244037.2, from coordinate 17,235,969 downwards.
TGGTTGCTCCCCCACAGAAACATTGTTGAAACAATGATCGGGGCTGAGAGAGGAATGAATCCTGTCGTAATGACTATCATCAGTCTTTCAGAAAGAACTTGGCTGCGCTTGGGATTCAAACCAGTAACCTCCCTGTTCTCAAGTCCTGTATGCTACAGCCTGGGCTACTGGGGCTTTACAAATACTTGAATGAAGGAATTACACTTAGACATTGGATGTTTTTAAAGGATTTTTTTTTACAAAGGGTCACAAACCACCAGATTATCTGGTAAAGGTCAAAGTTTCATTTTTAGCTCACCTTAGCACAATGTGCTAAAGGTGAGCTATTGTGATCGCCCTATGTCCGGCGTCCGTCGTCCGTCAACAATTTCTTTAAACATCTTCTTCTCCTAAACCACTGGGCCAATCTTAATGAAACTTGGCAGGGATGTTCCTTGGGTGAAGCTCTACCAAAATTGTTCAAAGAATTGAATTCCACCCACAACTCTGGTTGCCATGGCAACAAAAAGGAAAAAAAAAGCAAAATCTTTGAAAATCTTCTTCTCTGAAACTAGAAGGTGCAGAGCTTTGATATTTGATATGTAGCATCTCCTAGTGGACCTCTACCAAGTTTGTTCATTTGATGTCCCTGGGGTCAAAACTGGCCCCGCCCCAGGGGTCACAAGTTTGAGCATAGTCACAAAGAAGGAAAACTTTAAAAATCTTCTTCTCTAAAACTTGAAGGCGTAGAGCTTTGATATTTGGCATGTAGCATCTCCTAGTGGACCTCTACCAAGTTTGTTCATATGATGCCCCTGGGATCAAAACTGGCCCCGCCCCGGGGGTCACAAGTTTGAGCATAGTAACAAAAAAGGAAAACTTTAAAAATCTTCTTCTCTGAAACTTGAAGGTGTAGAGCTTTGATAGTTGGCATGTAGCATCTCCTAGTGGACCTCTACCAAGTTTGTTCATATGATGCCCCTGGGGTCAAAACTGGCCCCGCCCCGGGGGTCACAATTTCCAACATAGGAACAAAGAAGGAAAACTTTAAAATTCTTCTTCTCTAAAACTAGAAGGCAAAGAGCTTTGATATTTGGCATGAAGCATCTCCTAGTGGACCTCTACCAAGTTTGTTCATATCATGCCCTTGGGGTCAAAACTGGCCCTGTCCCGGGGGTCACAAGTTTGAGCATAGTAACAAAGAAGGAAAACTCTAAAAATCTTCTTCTTGGAAACTTGAAGGTGTAGAGCTTTGATATTTGGCATGTAGCATCTACTAGTGGACCTCTACCAAGTTTGTTCATATGATGCCCCTGGGGTCAAAACTGGCCCTGCCCCGGGGGTCACAATTTCCAACATAGGAACAAAGAAGGAAAACTTTTAAGAATCATCTTCTCTAAAACTAGATGGCATAGAGCTTTGATATTTGCCATGAAGCATCTCCTAGTGGACCTCTACCAAATTGTTCATATGATGCCCTTGGGGTCAAAACTGGCCCTGCCCCGGGGGGGTCACAAGTTCGAACAAAGGAACAAAGAGGGAAAACTTTAAAAATCATCTTCTCTGAAACTGGAAGGCGTAGAGCTTTGATATTTGGTATGTAGCATCGCCTAGTGGACCTCTACCAAGTTTGTTCATATGATGCCCCTGGGGTCAAAACTGGCCCCGCCCCGGGGGTCACAATTTCCAACATAGGAACAAAGAAGGAAAACTTTAAAATTCTTCTTCTCTAAAACTAGAAGGCAAAGAGCTTTGATATTTGGCATGAAGCATCTCCTAGTGGACCTCTACCAAGTTTGTTCATATCATGCCCTTGGGGTCAAAACTGGCCCTGTCCCGGGGGTCACAAGTTTGAGCATAGTAACAAAGAAGGAAAACTCTAAAAATCTTCTTCTTGGAAACTTGAAGGTGTAGAGCTTTGATATTTGGCATGTAGCATCTACTAGTGGACCTCTACCAAGTTTGTTCATATGATGCCCCTGGGGTCAAAACTGGCCCTGCCCCGGGGGTCACAATTTCCAACATAGGAACAAAGAAGGAAAACTTTTAAGAATCATCTTCTCTAAAACTAGATGGCATAGAGCTTTGATATTTGCCATGAAGCATCTCCTAGTGGACCTCTACCAAATTGTTCATATGATGCCCTTGGGGTCAAAACTGGCCCTGCCCCGGGGGGGTCACAAGTTCGAACAAAGGAACAAAGAGGGAAAACTTTAAAAATCATCTTCTCTGAAACTGGAAGGCGTAGAGCTTTGATATTTGGTATGTAGCATCACCTAGTGGACCTCTACCAAGTTTGTTCATATGATGCCCCTGGGGTCAAAACTGGCCCCTCCCCGGGGGTCACAATTTCCAACATAGGAAAAAAGAAGGAAAACTTTAAAAATCTTCTTCTCTGAAACAGGAAGGCATGGAGCTTTGATATTTGGTATGTAGCATCGCCTAGTAGACCTCTACTAAATTTGTTCATATGATGCCCTTGGGGTGAAAATTGGCCCTGCCCGGGGGGTCACAAGTTCAAACATAGGAACAAAGAAGGAAAACTTTAATTTTTTTTCTTCTCTTAAATGGGAAGGTATAGAGCTTTGATATTTGGTATGTAGCATCTCCTAGTGGACTTCTGCCAAGTTTGTTCCAAGGATGCTGCTTGGGTCAAAACTGGCCCAGCCCCTGGGGTCACAAGTTCGAACATAGGAACAAAGAAGGAAAACTTTAAAATTCTTCTTTTCTGAAACCGAAAGGTGTGGAGCTTTGATATTTGGTATGTTGCATCTCAGAGTGGACCTCTACCAAGTTTGTTCACATGATGCCCCTGGCTCAAATGACCTGAAATTTGGCCAGAATGTTTGTCTTGATGAAATACCAGATGAGTTTGGATTTGGGTCACCTGGAACCATAAACTAGGTCACTAGGTCAAAATAAAGAAATACCTTGTGGGCACTCTAGAGGCCACATTATTTGCTTAATTGCCTTGAAAATTGGTCAGAATGTTTGTCTTTGTAAAATCTCACATGAGTCTGAATTTGGGCCAACTGGGGTCATAAACTAGGTCACTTGGTCAAATTAAAGAAATAGCTAGTGGGCACTCTAGAGGCCACATTTATTATTCATTTGATTTGAAAATTGGTTAAAATGTTTCTTTTGATATAGTAAAAGACCAGTTCAAATTTGGGTCACCTGGGGTCATAATCTAGGTCACTAGGTCAAATTAAAGAAATATCTATAGGGCACTCGAGGCCACATTTTTTGCTCAATTGACTTGAAAATTGGTCAGAATGTTTGTCTTCATGAAATATGAGTTTGAAATTGGGTCACCTGCGGTCAAAAACTAGGTCACATGGTCAGATTAAAGAAAAACCTTTAAGGCACTCTACTAAGGTGAGCGACCCAGGGCCATCATGGCCCTCTTGTTTAGAATTTAGATATAAAAATGTTTGAGCCATTCTCTGTGAAAAGGGGGTTTAATTTATCTGCAAATAATATCAATCATGGTTAGCCTGCGCAGTCCACACAGGCTGACCAGGATCGAAACTTTTTGCTATTGTTTTATTTGCTGCAGGTCCAGTGTTCCCACTCACATCTCTTTTTGAGAGTGCATGCGCTCCCTGGAATACAAATTTGGGAGTGCAAGAGAAATTGTAGGAGTGCACTTAATATTGACAATTATAGAGCATCTATGGAGTACAGTAAGACTCTGTTGTATTGAAAATTTGTTTGGATGAGTCTAACTCTGCAGTCAGCTGCTCTTGAAAACAATGTGGGTTATTTAAAAAAAAAAAGAAGATGCTTGTTATAATTTCTTTACTCATGGGACCAGTTTCAGAGGGACAACTAACAGCCTGACGGCCAGTATAATTTTCCATTTCACTGTCAATTTCAGATACTAATTAGCTTTCACTTATTGTTTTATAGAGATATTTATGTAAATTTACTGTTTAAAGTCACTGATAAGGCTGAAGAGACAGTTTGAAATGCGTATGATCAGACGATGTCAAACCAATTTTTGTTGTGTCGTGGGTTTTCGCGTTTCTTGCAGCGATCTTTTTTTCATGCCTGTTAAGTTTTGGAGTAGTATTTCCGCATGATTAGAAATAGACTTGTCAATAAGAATAGCATGCAACTTCAAAACCTTTCATTTTACACTAGAAAAGCGGACCGATACCAAGTTCGATTAGCGGTGATAAACAGTGACTTTCACACTTGATAACTTGTCCCAGCTGGCGCCACTAGTGATCGACAATGGGAGCCCTGAAACCTGTGCGTGCATGCACGTTTCACTTCATATTTTTGTGCGTGATTATTCAATTTAGTGTGTGAATCACGCACATATGTGCGTGAATGGGAACCCTGAGGTCAAAGGACCATTCTACCTCCAGTTCCAGTCGACTGTTAGACTTGACTCTTTACCAAACAACAAAATTTTAGACTGGTCCAAATTGAAAGCATTTGCAGACGACAAATTAAAGGTGGCCCAGATGATGAAATCTATCATTGATAGGTTAGAAAACATTGTGGGAAAAGGAGAAAATGCTGGTTACCAGCATTTTCTCCTTTTCCCACAATGTTTTCAAAAGGCCTTTTTCTCAGGGTCGTTAAAGGTCGGGATTGTGTGGTAAAGGGTTAATGGATTCTGTGGATCGATAATTATGTGATGACTTGCTTGGTATAATGCATCACGGAGATACGTTAACTTTTTACCAAACTACAAAAGTTTATCATCAGGTTTGGCAGCAAAAAAAAAATAGCTAATGCTCAAGTGGTGAGATTTGTCTCTGATTGGATAGAAAACATTATTGGAAAAGGAAAAAATGCTGGTCACCAGCATTTTCTTGTTTTCCCAGAATGTTTTCAAAAGCTTTTTTCCAGGGTTGTTAAAGTTCAGGATTGTTTGGTAAAGGATTAAACCCTCTTTTGCCAGAACATGGCTCATTTTGTGCGTTACAGCACGCTACAGTACGATTTTAGAAACAGTCAGTAGTCTTATTTCCTTTTGTGCTTTTGTATCCAAACAGAAGTTTAACTTTTTACCAAACGACAAAATTTTAGAAATTGAAAACACTCGCAGACGACAAAATAAATGTGACTCAAAAATTACAATTTGTTTTGGGAAGGGTAGAAAACATTGTGGGAAATGGAGAAAATAATGGTTACCAGCATTTTCTCCTCTTCCCACAATATTTTTAAAAGGCTTCTCTTTCAGGGTTGTTAAAAGTCGGGATTGTGTGGTAAAGGGTTAAACCTTTACCAAACAACAAAATTTTAGACTGGTCCAAATTGAAAGCATTTCCAGACGACAAAATAAATGTTACCGAAAAATGGAAGTTTGTTTTGGGACGGGCAGAAAACATTGTGCAAAAAGGAGAAAATGCTGATTACCAGCATTTTCTCCTTTTCCCACATGCTTTCAAAAGGCGTCTTTCTCAGAGTCGTTAAAAGTCAGGATTGTGTGGTAAAGAGTTAACTCTTTACCAAATGACACAATTTTAGACTGGTCGAACTTGGTACAACTGCAGAAGACAAATGTAGTTAAAATGAAAGGATTTATCTTAGGTAGGACAAAAATCATCATGGGGGAAAGGACAAAATGCTGGTTATCAGCTTTTCTCCTTTTCCTACAATGCTTTTGAAAGCCTTCATCTTCAGGGTCAGTAACTCTTTACCAAACGACAAAAGTTTTGACTGGTCCAACCTGAAAGCATCTGCAAACGACAAAATAAATGTGATTGAAAAATTGAAATTTGTTTTGGAAACGGTAGAAAACATTGTGGGAAGTTGTTACCAGCATTTTCTCCTGTTCCCACAATGTTTTCAAAAGTCTTCTTTTACAGGGTCTTAATAAAACTCGGGATTATGTGGTAAAAGGCTAAAAGGTTTCTCTAAGAACAGTAATTCATTTGTGGTAAATAGTGTTGAGTTGACAGACAAACTATGTTCAATCTATCTTTTAGCTTAGACTTGCTTTTGGTAAAGGAGGTTATGTGCATCTCTGTGATATACTGGTATTATACCAAGCATTTTAGTGGTCACACAGTGAAAGAGCCATAAGATCCATTTTGTGTACCAACCAGCCAAATCATGATGTAGGATGGTCACTGGACATGCAGATAATTTATGAAAAGCTTAAAGTTTTGACCTATGTCAGCCTGTGCAGATTGCACAGGCTGACCTGGGTTGTTGCTTTTTGCAGATGCATTAAACACCCTTTTCATAGAGCATGACTCATATCTTTCTGTTAGGACTGTACAATCCAAATGAGGATGTAGCTTACAGACTGTAAGAATTGACCTGGCAGGGCATGGCTAACCTTTGACATAAGTAGAACAGTTTATTTTTCATTTAACCCGATACCACACCATCCCGGCTTTTAACGACCCTGAGTGAGAAAGCTTTTAAAAACATTGTGGGAAAAAAAGAAAATGCTGGTAACCAGCATTATCTTCTTTTCTGATTATGTTTTTTTCTACCGGTACTCTTCCCAACAAGTTTCAATTTTTGAGTCATATCTGATTTGTCGCCTGCAAATGCAGTTAGTTTTGGACCAGTCTAAAATTTTGTCATTTGGTAAAGAGTTAAATGGCTTTGAGCCAGTTCGGAATTATTGAATTATTTGGAATTATTCGTTATAAATCTATGTAAACACATGGATCATAACAGTACTTTATCAGTTCTTTACGTCTACTCACGACGTTTTCCAAATAACCTATCTTACCTCAATCTAAAATGAAGTGACCCGTCACATAGCTCTGCCCTGCCAGGTCAATTCTTACGGACTATATCAAGCATAGAAGTGTATTTTAATGTTTGACTCGTGTTAAACCCTTTTCTAAATAACAAAATTTTAGACTGGTCTGAATTGAAAGTATTTGTAGATTACAAAGTAAATGTTGCACAAATTAGGAAGTTTTTTCTTTCAAAAGGTAGGAAACATTGTGGAAAAGGGAGAAAATGCTGGTCACCAGCATTGTCTCCTTTTCTGTCATTGCTTTCAAAAGTCCTTTTTCTTGGGGTTCTTTAAATGGGGGATTGAGTGGTAAAGGGTTAACACTGTTTTCCACATTAATTATATCACTGCAACCTGTGCACCTTTCCATTCTTTGCATAATGCTCTTCCTATGCTCTGGCTGCTTTCCCATATAGCCATCACAAAAACAATGATCAGCTGTGAGAGAGGAATGAATCCTGTTGCAGTGACTATCATCAGTCCTTGGAAAGAAATTAGTCAAGCTGGGGATTCAAACCAGGTTTCAAGTCCTGTGCACTACTGACTAAGCTACTGGGCTCGGTAGGGGTATTTTGAAGGAAATGTTGAAGACATGTTTAACTCCATCTGCCAGATCCAAGAGGGCATACCTTATATCATTGCCCAGGGTCCTGTGGTGTATGTGAGATATCTTTTACTTCAAAAATCTTCTCTTCTGAAACTACCTTTTATTTCAAACAGCTTTTCTAACAAAAGAAATTGGCCAATAATAACCTAATGTCTCTGCAAGTCTGCTTATATGATGAAAGCATTAGCAAGGAAAATGCATAGTATCAATGTCACCGTAAATTGTAAGGCTGAAAACCGGTCCCACAAATCAGCAAAACATTGAAATATCTGTGGCCTGCTTAAAACTTCACAGTCCTGATGAAAAGTCCATTGGGAGGGTATCAGCAAAGTGTTTTCAAGTGTTAGTAATAGAAAATCACATAACTGTGGATTTCTCATACCCATCAGACAGACAATTCATTAGAGTCAGAATGACTAACTCCAGTATTTTGCAAGGATAACTAAAACCCAATTTTGGAATATTGCACATTTTGCCTATTTTACCTGCAGTTATGTGAACTCTGTAAATATTTTGACCTTGGAACAAAAACGATAAATTATTTTCACAGAGAAACACATTTGCATAATCAACAAGCAAATAAAAAAACAGTCTGGCAGCGGCAAAATCAACCTTTTTTTATAGTCAAAGGGAATTAATCTTATGACAGTGATAACCATTTATCTCCCCAGATAAGCATTATAGAGGAATACAAGGAACGTACATGTAGATATTAATTTTGTACTAAACAAAAAATTTTCAAATCACACCAAATTGAAAGCTTTTGCTCATCACAAACATGATTTAACCCTTTACCACACAATCATGGGTTGAAATGACCAAAGGAAACACTCTTCTGAAAAAATTGTTGGAAAAAGAGAAAATGCTGGTAACCAGCATTTTCTCCTTTTCACACATTTTTTTCAACCTTTTAAAGACAAAATTCATAATTTGCATCACATTTGTCATCTGCAAATGCTTCCAGTTTGGGCCAGTCTAAAATATGGTTATGTGGTAAAGAGTTAAATAATGCAATTTATCTTTTTATCTTTAAAAAACATTGTGGGAAAAGGAAAGTGTGAAGGTTCTTGGCATTTTTTCTGTTTCCCCCAGTGTTTTCTAAAACCTGTTTTATCAGGTTTATTAACTCTCTACCAAACAACAAAATTTTAGATTTGTCCAAATTGAAAGCATTTTCAGACAAAAAAAAACCAATGTGGCTGAAAAATTGAAATTTGCTTTGGGAAGGAAAGACAACATTGTGGGCAAAGGAGAAAATGCTGGTTAACAGCATTTTCTCCTTTTCCCACAATGTTTTCTAAAGCCTTCTTTCTCAGGGTCATTAAAGTCGGGATTGTGCGGTTAAGGGTTAAATGACTGGATTATTTGGTAACAGGTTCGCTACTTTTGTGGAGACTACCAGAGAACAAAAATCTTGTGCTCCTCAGAATTCAAAACATTTTGAGATGATATTAAAAATGATAAGATATGTTCCTTGATAGTGTAGAAAATAATATATGAAAAGGAGAAAAAGTTAGTAATGGGAACTGTCTTCTGTTACCACATTGTTTTCAAAAGCTTATTCTATCAGGATCATTAAAACCCTTGATTGTTTTGTATAGGGTAACCACTTCAAAAGACAAGAATTTTTTAAATGTACTTCAAGTGATGATTTCTGTCTTTGACAGGGTAGAAAACATTGTGGGAAAAGGAGAAAATGCTGGTAACCTGCATTTTCTCCTTTTCCCACAATATTTTCTAAGGCTTTTCCTCATGGTTGTTAAACATTGGAATGTGTGGTAAAGGGCTGATTGATTGATTGTATGGTGTTTAGCACCGTTTTCAACATTATTTCAGTTAAATCATGGCAGCCAGTGATGCTTTCCTGGAGTTTAATTTACCAGTACTCTGCACAATATTCTTTCCAAGCCACTGGCTGCTTTCCCACATAACCATAATCAAAACAATGGTCAGTGGTGAGAGGCTAAAGGAATGAGTAGAATGGTTAACTCTTTACCACACAATCCCGACTTTTAACGACCCAGAGAAAGAAGCCTTTTGAAAACATTGTGGGAAAAGGAGAAAATGCTGGTAACCACAATGTTTTCTAACCTTCCCAAAACAAATTTCAATTTTTAAGTCACATTTATTTTGTTGTCTGCAAATACTTTCACTTTGGACAAGTCTAAAATTTTTTTGTTTGGTAAAGGGTTAACTGTGCACCAGAGAACAAAATTTTATACCTCTCAGATTGGGATGAAAGCCTCTGGAGACAATAAATGTGGCTCAAATGGAAGGATTTGTTAGCTTCAATGGGTGTAGGCCAGGGAGCTTATGTCATGGTCCTGTGTCCGTCGTATGGTTGTCAGTGCATCCTTTCGTCTGTGCGTTAACTTTTATTTCATACATCTCCTTCTCTGAAAACACTCATCCAACTTTAACCAAACTTCACAGAAATGATCCTACCATGGTCCTCTTTAGAATTTCTTGAAAGAATTTGATTCCTTTTAAAACTCTGGTTGCCATGGCAACAAAACTGAAAAATTTTGAAAATCTTCTTGTCAAAAACAAGAATGCCTAGGGTTGCTAACGGGCCTCTACCAAGTCTCTTCAAATGATAGCCCTTGGGTCAAAATTGGCCCTCCCCCAGGGGTCACAAGTTTTTCATGGGCTCATATGGTGAAAACTTTAAAAATCTTGTCCAAAACCATAAGGCCTATGGCCTCCATATTTGGCATGTAGCTTCATCTAGTGGCCTTCTACCAAGTTTCCTCAAATTATAGCCCTGGGGTCGAAATTGGCCCTGCCCCAGGGGTCACAATTTTTACATGGGGTTATATAGTGAAAACTTAAAAAATCTAGTTCTAAAACATAAGGCCTAAGCCACCAAATTTTGTATATAGCTTTATCTAGTGGACTTTTACCAAGATCATCCAAATTATAGCCCTGGGGTCAAATTTGGCTCTGTCCTGGCAGTCATAACTTTCCCCTCAATGCTTATACAGTGATAATTTGAAAATCTGCTAGCTCCTAACCATAAGACCTAGGGCTACCAAATTTTGCATGTATATTTATCTAATGAACCTCTACCAAGGTTGTTCGAATTATGGCACTGAGGCCTGAATTGGCCCTGCCCTACATATCACAAGTTTTACATAGGCTTAAATGGAGAAAAAGCTTGTTGCCAGAATTTTCTCCTATTGTTACAATGTTTTCAAAAGCTTATTTTCTCAGGGTTGTTAAAACTTGGGATTGTTTGGTGAAGGGTTTATTACAATATCTTGTGTAAAATAGTAAAAGGAAGGTATTACGGAGTTACAAATGCAGTGTTCAAACCCCTAACTACAAAGTCCTAAGCTTGAATGACACTGTGAGAGAAGGCTTCGGAAAACATTATGGGAAAATTTAGAAAATGCTGGTTTGCCAGCATTTTCTTCTTTTCCCAAAGTGTTTTCCTACTATTTCAGGAACAAATTACATTTAGTGTCATTTAGTAATGCAGTCAGTTGAAGGAAGATATTGGGGAGAGATTTTGACAGAGTTAAGTGTTTTTCAAACAATCCAAACTTCTAACATCTCCAAAGATAAGGCTTTTGACAACATTCAGGGAAAAGGAGAAAATGCTGGTACGTAGCAGTCCCTTTATTACCCATTATGTTTTCTGGCCATTTCAGAGACAAATTCAATCATTTTAGCCAAATTTAATTTGTCATGTGTATATGATTTCAAACTGGGCAAGTTTAACCCTTTACTGTACAATGTCGCCTTTTGACGCCCCCAGGAAAGAAGCCTTTTGAAAACATTGTGGGAAAAGGAGAAAATGCTGGTTACCAGCATTTTCTCCTTTTCCCACAATGTTTTCTACCCTGTCTAAGAAAAGTTGCACCATTTGAGCCACACCGAAATTGTCGTCTGCAAATGCTTTCAATTTGGACAAGGCTAAAATTTTGTCGTCTGGTAAAGGGTTAAAACTTTTTCATTGGGTAAGGAATGTAATTGATATTATCCTTGTAACTTTTATTACAGCCATGGTAAAAGGAAATGCCGCTTTTGCAGACACAAACCCTTAATGAGGGTGCCGGAACAGTGAGGTCGGTGGAGTACAGTAGAGTGGAAAGGCAACTTAGTGGTCAGGTTAGTAATTCAGCTACTTGTATAATGGGAATGCAATATTGTGGGTATCTGTTTACCAATACTGGTTCATTGAAAACATACATAGGACTAAGTTAAAAATATATAAATATATAGTGACTTGTCTTTTAATGAATATTCTGTCTTTTTACATGAACTATTTATAGACACCCCCCCCCCCCCCCCCCCCCCTTGTAAATTTACGATTTGTTGGAAGTTTTCTTCAGGGATAATGTGGCCATGTATTTTACCTCTACACCATGGACATTGCAACAAGATTAGTTTATTATACAAACATATTAACTCTTGTCCTGGTAAAGAAGTTAAATGAAACTTTCAAGTCAACAGTAAAAAAAAATAAGAATAATGCTGTTTCAAACTTATTGTTTTGGAGAAAAATATCTTCTTACCGCTGGACGGTGTAGATCAAGATCAGACTGCACAGATCAGACTGCACATTCTGTGCAGTCTGATCTTGATCTACACTGTCTGCAAAAGGTCAGTGAGTTGCAACCTAAGGGTTTAACATTTGAACTCCATTTAGAAGGAGCCTCGGCAAATATCGGAAAAAAAACGTACATGGTCATGGAAACGAAGTATTGACAAGTCAAAGCGTTTTCACAGTAGTTGTTATTTTACACTGCCAGTAGTGTATCTGCTACCCTGGTACAGTGGTCAGGTCGTAGGAATGTCGATGAAGCTATTCAAGTTTGATTGATTGACCAGGTAGATGATACATTTACTGGTTCGATTTATACACAGAATTCATCAATTTATAAACAGACCATATTTACCAGTACTTAGAATGGTTTTGTGCCCAAAATGAATTAGCCAAGTAGAGTGTTTTACTGTTGTGAGTAGCTGACAATCAGGTTCTGTGAACAAGACTTGCTGCTGGACTTCTGAAAGAGATACCTTTGGTGCATGAGCTTTTTTTGATGGGTCACTGTCAGTCATCTGTCTATACTTGAGAGCCCAATATGTGCATCCACATTTTCAAACAGCCATTACCTAATATCAAATGGACCAAATTAACACCAATTTTATATGCAGATTAATTGAGATTGTTGTTCAAATGGTACATGTTATATTTTAGTTATCGCTACTCATTACTTAAAAGAACAAAGGCATGAAGAGTTTTATAGAAAAAAAAAAAAATGAAATTATTATGTGTATGAGTCCTTCTCCTGATCTGAGATTCATTCCAAAATTTTTGTTGGCTAATTTTAAGATGGATAGTTTTCAAGAATACCACCATTAATTACAGCCTGTGGATTTCACATCCCTTTATTTGAAAATAAAATATTAAGTGTTTATCTTATCCTATTTATTAGTTCACTTGGCCATTGTCAAAGAATGAAACAGAGGTGAGATATCTGACCTTTTTTGTTGATTTCTTTTGTTCTTTCTGCAGGTCATGAAAACCAAAATAAAAGATGTATAGCATTTTAGCTCACCTGAGCAGATGATGCTCAAGGGTGGAGCTTCTGTGATCAGTCAATATCAGTTATCTGCCATTCCAACTTTCTTCATTTCTTCATGTTTTAAAAATACAACGATGGAAAGCTAGTTACCAGCATTTTCTCCTTTTCTCCACAGTGTTTTTAAAAGGCCTAGTTTTCAGGGTCGTTAATACTTGGGATTGTTTTTGTAAAGGGTTAAGTGGCCTGTCTACTTTTGTTTTGAAACTTTGTCCAAGAGATTTTAAACTTTTTATGTAATCAGGTGAGCGATATAGGACCATAATGGTTCTCTTGTTTTGATCTCTTTTAGTTGCCCTGCCGTTTCTTTGGTGTCCTATATTTTCCTTCAACCTTGTAAAACTGGCTTTACGTATCCCCTTTCATACTGTATCTTTTATTTTTTGATTGAACTCTTGGAATGATAGACCTTTGATTTATATACTTACTGATTTTTTGAACAATGGGTATGAATAAGATGTAAGGGTACAGCGAAAGTGAGAAAAATGTGGTGGAAAATGGAGAAATTACGGAAGAATTTGTCCACAAAATATGTGACTTTTTGACATTAAAATCTTTGAAGACAATGAATTTGATTTGGCAGAAATGATGAAATTTGTCTTTAAAAGGGTAAAAACCTGGGAAAAGGACAAAATACTGGTTACCAGCATTTTCTCCTCTTCCTGCAATGTTTTCAACAGCTTTTCTTCTTTAGGGCCGTTAGGATCATTTGGTAAAGAATTTGCAACCAAAGCAGTAAAAAACAAAATCATAGCGTTAGTTCTAAGGAGAAGTAAAAGACTATTTTTCTGGTCAAAATCAACCTTTTGGTTACAGTTATTAGTTTTCTCTAGATCTGAAGTAGTATTTTACTTTTTGTACCTTTGCATGCTCTTTTACATGTATATTTACGTGCATGATTGGATATAAAGGATGTGACATGAGTTGGCATTTGAAATGTTAATTAACCCTGTACCACACAATCCCAACTTTTAACGACCATGAGGAAAAAGCCTTTTGAAAACATTGTGGGTAAAGGAGAAAATGCTGGTAACCAGCATTTTCTCCTTTTCCCAAAATGTTTTCTACTCTTAGAAAGAAAAATTTCAGGTTTTGAGTAACTATTGTCTTCTGCAAGTACTTCCAAGTTGGACAAGTCTAAAACTGTGTCTTTTGAAAAAGTACTATTAAGTGTAGAAAAATGTTATCAACCCTTTACCACACAATACGCAGTTTCAACCACCCCAAAGAAAATTACTTTTGAAAATATTGTGGGAAAAGGAGAAAATGGTGGTTAACAACATTTTATTCCTTTTCCCACAATGTTTTCTACCCTTTCAAAGGCAGACTTCATAACTTGGGCAACATTTGATTTTTTATCTAAAAGTTCTTTCAATTTGGACCAGTCTAAATTTTGTAATATGGGTCCATATTCATCAACCATTCTTACGAGTAGTCTTAGTCTTATTCTCTAGAATTTTCTGAATTTGAAAGTAACACAACTTCTAATTGGCCAAACCATTTGGTTTAGCCAATCAGAAGTTGTGTTTCAGAGTCATGATTTATACCAATATGAATTTTCTTATCTTACAAGTGTTTGAGATAAGCACAGTGTGATGTCATATGTGACATCACTTTATACTTCTATCAGAGACAGGCATCAGGAATCAGGAATCAGATTTTATTAATGGAAATGACTGCGTGAGCAAGTATGTTTTGAATATTCTGAGTAATAATTCATGAAATATTGTGATGTTATAAAAAGAATTTTACGTTTATTGACATTTGAGATTAAACTTTATTACATGTGTCAACGAAGATGATAAGTTTGCTAAAGGTTTGCTTAAAGGGTCCATATTCACCAACCATTCTTAAAAATACTCTTCGACTTATTCCAAAAGATTTTCAATATGAAACAGTGGAGTTTATTTAATAGAATAATGTATTGAATTTTTGGCTACAAAGTTTTTTTTTTAGTTAAAAAATGGCTGTATAAATCTTAAGCCTGAATGCAGGTTGCATTCAGTACATAAAGAATATTATGCTGTAATAAAGTTCCATGTGCTTGATTTAGCTTCAAGCTGCATGGAAAAAAATTGATATCTTGCGGGAGCAAAGGTGAATTGGTATTTTTTCTTTTTCCAAAATGTTTTATGCCATTCCAAAGACAAATTCTATCATTTGAGCCAACTTTGTTGTCTGAAAATGATTTTAATTTGGCTAAAGCAAGGCTGACACTTGCACGATTCTGTGACACGCATTGGCACGACTCGAGTCGTGCCAGTGCGCAAACTTGTCGTAAACTGGCGTGAAGTGTGCGTAAACACGTCGTGACTGCGTGCCATGTCGGGACAAATATTTTGAAATGTTCAAAATTTTGGTCACGACAAAATTTCGCGACCGGGTCGTGAACTATGCGCAAACTGTTCGTGAACTCGTCGTGAACTTGTTAGGACGATGCGGGAGGATGCGTGGCAGTGCGCGGCATGCCACGACTGTCATGAAATGCCACGGATAGTTCAAGAACAGCTCACGTCGAGTTCACGAGTAGTTAACGACATCTTCACGAGCAGTTCACGACTACTGCGCGACAGTGGCGCTCGCGTCAGTGTGGGGGTATATATAGGGTTTCCTGGACACTGCTCCTCATTCCAGAGATCACCAGCTTTTACATCACAGAGACAAGATGCCTAAGACAAAGCAGAGAAGGCCAGAGGCAGAGACCGCAAAGAAAGATCACTCCTCCCAGTCATCGGAGGCACAGCAGGATCCACTCGAAAGCCAGAGACAGCCATCAAGTGAGGACGAGGCTACCAGGCAGCAGATGAAGCGGGTCAGGTTCTCCAAAAAAGAAATACCGGAGTACTGCTGGACAGAAGAGGCCGAGTTGAGGTTGGCCGAGCTTGTGAAAGAGAACCCCCAGCTGTATGACAAGAAGCAGAAGGAGTGGCTCAACGTGGCGGACAAGAACAGCCGGTGGGACCGAGTCGGAGAGCAGCTGGAGCCTCCTGCCACTGGTCCCCAATGCAAGAAGCACTACGAGAACATGAGAACCAGGGTGGGGAAGATAATGAAGAAGGAGAAGAAGAGTGGGGCTGGCCAGGTACAGAGGAGTGCCCGTGACGACCAGATCATGGAGACCTGGAGTTTCCTGACGCAACACATCGTCCAGGGAGATACAGTCCCCAGTGAGCAGTTTGCTGTCCCAGAGTCAGCTGCAGTGACGATCAGCGACGATGACGATGATGAAGTGAGGTCCACAGGTTCCCAGAGCCAAGCATCAATCACCACCGGGAAGGGCAAGGGGAAGCGGTCCAGGCCACCAACAACAGAGACAGCCACCACATCCACCGACACCGGGATGACCCAGAGCTACCTCAGTGATGCAGTGAAGCAGGTGAGAATCCCAATGTTTACATGCAGATTGTATTCCAGTTTGATTCATTGCTCTTGACCTGACATGTGCAATATGTTGCATTGAAATGCTGTACTAAATTGTTCCAATGTTTATATGTTTCAGATCCTCTCCAAAGCAGATTCCTTGGGTGCCAGCCACTCCTACACCGGCCAACAGAAGATTGTACACGATTTTGCGTGCCTGCTGGAAGGGCACATGCAGGGCATCCCGGAGGACTCCTGGCATGAATTCCAGATAGACTGCCTCAACCTTGTCCACCGCTACAGGCAGCGGCGTCAGCCCTCCCAGCAGTCACAGCAACAACCACCCATGAACTGGCCTACCCCACAGCAGCAGCAGTTCTGGCAGCCCCCTCAGCAGCAGCATCTCTGGCATCAACCTCAACCAGCTACTTGGCAGACACCGCCACAGCAGCAGCAGCCTCAGCAGCAACTTACAGCCAGTCAGCCATCACTTCTAACCTGGATGCCGCCCCAGTCACCACAGTCTTCAGGCCAGTCCTCCTGGACCCGTATCACGGAGTGGGAACCAGGGATGCCACCTGCACAGTCAGCCACCCTTGCACAGGCTCCTTCACCAACAACTTCAGTGTCGTCGCTGTCAGCCACCTTCAAGACACCTGAGAGACCACTCAGTTTCCCGGCCCTTACCCCGGGGTCCGTCGACAGCAGCTTAGAGGGTATTTCACCCTCAACCTTCTTCACCTCCAAGGAACTCAACACACCTCCAGTCCAACGGGTATCCCCAGGCAGCAGTACCAGCACCTGCAAAGACACTGAGTGAGAGACTTTACAAAGTGAGAGACTTTTGGCAGTCAGAGCCATTGAGAGACTTGTAAATATTTTTAATAAATTGTTATCTTATTTCAAAACACTTGTTTTTCTTTTTAACCTTTAAATAAATTTCAAGAGAAACGAAAACAAAACAAAACGAAAAAGAAACGAAAAAATAAAGGCCAACGAAAAAAAAAACTTCCCTCCCCCACTAAACTCCCCCCCCCCCCACAACAAAAAACAAAAGCAAAAGAAACGAACAAATGAAAAAGAAACTAAAAAAAGGAAGAAGCGAAAAAAGGACACAAAAAAAGAAACATAAAAGAAAAGGAAAAAAAAAAAGAAAAAGAAAAGGAGAAATAAAAACGAATAATAAAAGAAAAGAAATCCCCTCCCACACTCACCAAAAAAAAGAGAAAAAGGTACCGAAGAAATGGAAGTAAACAAAAAGAGAACGAAAAGAAAGAGAAACGTAAAAGAAACGCATGAACGAAGGATTTCGGTTTTTTTTTTTTTTTGTGGGGGGGGGGGAGAAGGTGAGGGACTTTCTTGCGTTTCTTTTCCGCTTCTCTTTCTTTTCGTTTCTCTTTTCGTTTACTTCCTTTTCTTCGTTTCTTTTGTTTCTTTTCTTTTCTTTTTTCGTTTTTTTTGTTTCCTTTTTTTTTTTTTTTTTTTGGGGGGGGGGGGGAGTTTTTTTTTTTTTCGTTGTCCTTTATTTTTTTGTTTCTTTTTCGTTTTTTTAAATTTTAGTTAGAGGGATAGAGCAGCAGTTTGGAAAGAGCACATGGAGAGAATCATGAATGAGGAGAATGAGTGGGATGAGAAGGCAGAGGCTGACAGGGTGGAAGGGCCCATTGAGAGAGTCGGAAAGAAGTGGTAAAGGCATTAGAAGAAATGAAAACTGGAAAGTCTGCTGTATCCTCGGATGTGAGTGTTGAGATGATTATTGCGTGTGGAGAGATAGGGATTGATGTGATGATGGAGTTTTGGATGGAAGAGGTTTTATCGGTTGAATGGGAGGTGAGTGTGGTGGTACCAATTTTTTAAGGAAAGGGGGATGCAATCAGTTTTGGTGTGTATAGAGATCTTAAGTTATTGGAGCATGCAATGAAAATTGTGGAGAGGGTACTGGAGAAGCACCTTACTCTACCCGTCACAACTGCCTCACATCCACCACCCACACTTACCCTGTCTCCCAAGTATGAGAAATCCTTTACTGATTCTACTACACCACACAACTTTTCCATCTGTTCCACCATCCCTTCAACTGTCATCTTCTGACATTTCCAACATACATGTTTTTTTTTCGCTTCGTTTTCGTTGCTCTTTAACTTTATTTTAAGGTTTAAATGAAAACAAGTGTTTTGAAGTAAGATAACAATTTATTAACATGAAAACAGCAAACAACAAATATGTACAAGTACCAAAGTCCAACTATTTACAAATATTTAAGTCTCTTAATGGCTCTGACTGCCAAAAGTCTCTCAATTTGTAAATTCTCTCACTCAGTGTCCTTGCTGGAACAACTGTGGATGCAAGTCATGGAGCTACTACCATTCTTTCTTGCCAAGGCACAGCACCAGCAGAGGACATGTAGTAATGTGACAAGTAGTCTCTCTGATCCTTTGCATCCCTCTGGGTATGATGGCCGGTTAGAGGCAGCAGCCCCTGCATGTGTCGGTCAGTCCTCCATCCACCAGGGATCAGATCATGTGTGTCCGGATCTTCGTTGTCCACTTCTGAAATTGCGTGTGGGTATCTGATGAGGATGAGATTGTGCAGGACACATGCGCACATGGTGATCAGGTTGATGGTGTCGGGGTGCTGATGCATCGTCGTGAAGAAGCAACGGAACCTGTGACACAAAATTCCAAAGGAATTCTCCACGACACGTCGGGCACGAGACAACCTGTAGCTGTATATGCGTTCTCGTAGGA
The DNA here is from genome assembly GCA_945859785.2 of Tridacna gigas. NCBI lineage: Eukaryota > Metazoa > Mollusca > Bivalvia > Cardiida > Cardiidae > Tridacna > Tridacna gigas. The sequence continues at coordinate 17,216,964 of OX244037.2, read as the reverse complement.
CCTGTGACCTATGGGAGAATGGTTTCATCATCCAGGTTCGGAGAGCAAAGGCGTCATCCCCTACGAAGTGATAGGGCACTGGCTTGTCATCATTAGGGAGTGGTTCTGGTTGAGGCACTCCAGCTCTGTTCTCTTCTACAGCATCATGCAGGGAACAGTTACTCCATGTTCCTCCATCCGACGCACCACCCTCTGGCCCAACATCCACATAGAGGAACTTGTAGGTAGCATCTGCTACTGCCATCAGTACAATACTGTGGAAGCCCTTGTAGTTGTAGTAGTAAGAGCCAGCATTGGATGGCTTCTTCATGGCGATGTGCTTGCCGTCCACAGCCCCCAGACAGTTGTGGTAGTTCCATCTGGAGCTGAACCTGGCAGAAACTTCCTTCCACTCCTCTTCAGTTTTGGGGCAGCGCAGCACTTCGTCCTTGTAGACCGCGATGATGGCTTTACACACCTCGGGTATGAATTTGCAGATGGTACTTGCTTCAACCCTGAAGCTGTACTGTAGACTTGGATAGGAATTTCCAGTGGCTAGGAAGCGGAGGGTGGCAGCCAGCTTGAGTCCAACTTGAAGCGGTTCCCTCATGAAGGTGGACTGCTTCTGAAGGCGAGGGGTTAACTTCTCAACCATCTCTTGGAACAGGTCAGGTGTGATTCTGAGGTAATTTTTGTAGCCCCTTTGATCTTCCTTGTGAAGTTCAGTCAGTAGACTGTCATACTGTCCAAACTTGTGCCTTCTGGTCAACCATTCTCTGACCCACACTTTCCTTTGTGTCTTTCTTCGAGGTGGGGTTGCCTTTTCTTGCTCTTCTGCCTTTTCTAGCCTTTTCTGCTGCTCTTCAACAATAGCTAGAGCAGCTGCCAGGTATAGGCATCTTCTCTTCTCTGCAATGATTGTGTCTCTGGCATTCAGCATGTTGTCTCTTCCACAGCCAATCCAAAAAAGACCAGGGGTTGGGGAGGCCCCCTTTTTATATGGCGTGCCCAAGTCGGACGACACCGTCCGAATGGCGCAAACTCGTCGTGCCAATGCGAGTAGTGCGTAAACTATGCGCAAACTATGCGTGAACTCATCGTGCCAGTTCGTGTCAATGTGGAAATTGATGGGCACGTATTCGTGAACTATTCGTGAATTGGTCGTGAACTATGCGTGAACTCGTCGTGAACAGTGCGGGATCCTCTCAGTTCGTGCCCCAAAATGGCACGACTTGCCACGACAAAATCGTGGCCAAAAGTCGTGCAAGTGTCAGCCTTGCTTAAGTCTAAACCATAGTTGTCTGGCATAGAGTTGAGAATTATGTTTTTTGACTGACTTACAACTTGTTCCTGCTGTTTGCCAGATAAACTGTGTTTACTCTGACTCGTAAAATACTGTAATTTGTCCCATGTTTAGTCTGTCTCAGTCATACAGTAGAACTTGTCCTAGTGGCCACCTCTGGTAGTCAGTCAACCTGTTAACCCTTTACCAAACAATCCTGGGTTTTCATGACCCTGAAAAAGAAGCCTTTTGAAAACATTGTGGGAAAAGAAGAAAATGCTGGTAACCAGCATTTCCTTCTTTTCTCACAATGTTTTCTACCATTCCCAAAGCAAATTTAAATTTTTGAGTCACATTAATTTTGTTGTCTGCAAATGCTTTCAATTTTGGACAAGTGTAAAATGTTGTCGTTTGGTAAAGAGTTAAGCAAGCATATAATAATCCTCAGAGCGCTGAACAAACCCTGCGGATATTTTCAATCTCGGAATAAGACCCATATAGTTGCAATTTTAAGATCACTCCTTTTCAGAACATCTCTGTAAAGCAGACAGTGTAGATCAACTATAGTCATGAAAGGCGCTTTAAGGGTTAAGTTGTATCTCAGATATGTTCTACATAAAATTCAAATTTTGGTTTAACCCTTACAAAGTGACACAAAACTCCTGTTATACTATATTGATAATAGTAGTCTTTAACATTTGTTTATTTTGGATTAAATCCAAATAATGCATCCTGTTTTGTGTGTGTGTTGACAAACAGTAAATACCTTGCTGATAACATTTTCCACATTCTTTGTTGACAGTCTATACTTTTAAAATAAAAGATACACCCGTACAGCTAGAAAGAAAAAAACGCTGTTAAAATTTGATACTAGTAGACTGTAGAATGGCTCAGAATTCAGTCAGCTGTTTAAAGATAGATTACCAATATACATTATGGTGTAAAGGAAAAGTACATAATTATATGGGAAATTCAAACCTGGAAACATCACTACAGTGATTTCTTTGATGGCCTCCAGTAAATGAAATACATTTTCTACTGGTCGTAATCTATGCAACCTTGCAGCCATCAGGGGCAACATTTGGCAGGAAGATACAAGAAATATTATAGTTTGATAAAATAAAGATGATATTATAGTTGATAAAATAAAGATGAGATAAGTTAAAAACTGGCTGAAAACAAGCATAGATTTATCTTTAATATACACAATTTTAATTTCTTTAAAATCCATCGTTAAATGTGATTTTGCATTCAGCAATGTTTGAACACATATTCAACCTTAATTTGTGTTGATTATAATTCATTGATATTTAACAAATATAATGGTAATTTAAATGTCCTCTGCTACAGATTTAACCTTTAACCCTTTCTGTGCAGTCTGATCTTGTATCCCACAATGTTTTCTGCCCTATCTAAGAAAAATTGCACCATTTGAGCCACATTGAAATTGTCATCTGCAAATGCTTTCAATTTGGACAAGGCTAAAACTTTGTCGTCTGGTAAATGGTTAAACTGTTTTCTACACAAATACGAGTTTTAACTACTGTGAAGAAAAAGTCTTTTGAAAAAACTGTTGGACTAGGAGAAATTACTGGTAGCCCATGTTTTCTATTCTATCAAAAACAAATCTCTTGATATGAACCTCATTTGATATGTTGTCTGCAAATGCTGTCAGTTTTGACCAGTCTAAAATTTTGTTGTTTGGTTAACCCTTTACCAGACGACAAAATTTTGGACTGGACCAAATTCAAAGAGTTTGCAGACGACAATTTTAAATTTGATGAAAATGGCAGAAAGGTCTCAAAAAGGTTAGAAAACACTGTGGGAAAAGGAGAAATTGCTCGTTACGAGCAATTTCTCCTTTTCCCACAGTGTTTTCAAAAGACTTGTACTGCAGACACATGAAAACCAGGGCTTGTTTGGGAAAGGGTTAACTCGTTACCACACAATCCCGACTTCTAACAACCCTGAGGAAGAAGCCTTTTGAAAACATTGTGGGAAAAGGAGAAAATGCTGGAAACCAGCATTTTCTCCTTTTCCCAAAATGTTTTCTACTCTTCCCAAAACATATTTCAATTTTTCAGTCACATTTATGTTGTTGTCTGCTGATGCTTTCGATTTCAAGTAGTCTAAAATGTTGTCGTTTGGTTAAGAGTTAAGAGTGAATGGCTAGACTTGGATTACAATGCTACAGCCCGTCATTCAAGTGTTTTGGTTTGTGTTTGTAATAAGAGCTTTCTTTAGGTCTGAAATCAACCAGCACAGTAATTGGTTTGCTGTACATGTATGCTGTTAAACTCTTAACCACCTTTTACACCTATAGTTTTGCTGCCCATATATGGATCAAAGATCAGACTACACAAAACTTGCAGTCTGTTCTATGATCTACCATCTTTGCTAGAAAAGAGGCAACCTTGAAATTGCTATTACATGTATTTGTGTCGTATTTCTAGATTGAAAATGTTGGTTAGGGTGGGCTACCATTGAACTTTAGTCAAGAAAGGTTACCGTAACATGTCAGTATTTTAGACAGATTACAAGTAGAATCTAATAAATCATTATCACTATATGAATTGTCAGAATGTGACCCACTTGTCAGCATGTGACTGTTACTTACATGATGGTTGATACATGTACTGGAATATGTCTTTTTCTTTGAAACCCTGCAATTTTGCTTATGTCAGGGGAGTTAACTAGTGTTGAAGTAGTCATATCATTTAAGTCAGTGTTTGTTCCCTTTGAAATAGAAGCAACCATTCACATGTTGGATTTCATTTTTGTCTTGGCCAGTACACTGTTTAATCAAGATCAGACTACAATGTTCTGTGTATGCTAATCAATTACTACACAGCCATGAAAAGTTGCAAAGTTGTCCTGTCTTCCTAAGGGTTACCTCCCAACCAGATGATAGGGTAGAAAACATTGATAAGGTAAAAAACATTATATGAAAGGATAAAATGCTGGTTTCAATCATTTTCTCCTTTTCCAACAATGTTTTCAAAAGCCCTCCTCTTCAAGGTTGTAAAAACTTGGGATTGTGTGGTAAAGGGTTAAAACACTTGGTGGTATTGTAAAGGGCAAAGGTCATTATATTACCGTATTTACATGTGTGCCAGATATGAAGATTGTTGATTTTGATTGTGTGGTGTTTAACATGGTTTCAATATTATTTCAGTTATACCATGGTAGATAGTGCGCTTATCTATGCTTTCCTGGATTTTTTTTTACCAGTTCTTTGCACAATATTCTTCCGAAGAAAATAAAGATCCAATTTGACAGCAGATGTAAGAGGGATGTTCAAAAAGTATTTGTAAAAATGTCATGAATTTTAGCTCACCTGAGTACATAAGTGCTCAAGCTGAGCTTTTGTGATTGTGCTGTGTCTATCATGCACCTTCCTGCAGGCATCTCTGCACTCTAGAGGCCACATTTTGAGTCTGATACTCACTCATGAAACTTGGTCAGAATGTTTGTCGTGATAACATCTCGGACGAGGTTGAAATTTGGTCATGTCAGGTCAAAAAGCTGGTCACTGGGACAAATCTAAGAAAAATCTTCTGTGCACTCTAGAGACCACATTTTCAGTCAGATACTCATGAAAGTTGGTCAGAATGTTTATCTTGATATTTCTGACAATTTCAAAAGTTGGTCTGATGAAAAAGTAGGTCACTTAGACAAAACTAGGAAAAACCGTGTATGCCCTCTAGAGGCCACATTTTCTGTCTGATATCTAGGTGGTCAGAATACTTGGCTGGATGATATTTCCAACAACTTTAAATTGGGTTACAACAGGTCAAAAGGTAGGTCACTTGGACAAATGTTGAATAAAAATCTTGTGTGCGCAAGATTTTCAGATCAAAAAGTAGGTCCTTTGGACAAATGTTAAAAAATCTTGAGTGCACAAGATGAGGGATGTTAAAGATTATCTGTAAAAATGTCATAACTTTTTAGCTCACCATAGCATGAAGTGCTCTAGGTAAGCTTTTGTGATTGTGCTGTGTACATTGTGTGTCTTGTGGCATGTTTATTCCGGGTATCAACTAATACCTTGTGTGCACTGTAGAGGCCACATTTTCAGTCTGATACTCTTGAAACTTGGTCAAAATGTCAGTGTTGATGATATCTAGTACATGTTTAAAATTGGGTCACATTCTGTCAAAAAGTAGGTCACTGGGACATATCATAAAAAAGGCCTGTGTTCAATCAAGAAGCCATATTTTCCACCTGATACTCATGAAACTGTGTCCAAATATTTTTCTTGATGATAATTGGGACAAGTTTGGAATTGGAACATGTTGGTTCAAAAGGTAGGTCACTGGTACCAAACTAAGAAAAACAGTGTGTGCACTCTAGAGGCCAAGTTTTCAATCTGAGACTCATGAAATTTGATCAGAATGTATTTCTTGCTAATATCTTGAACATGTTTGAAACTGGGTCACATTGAATAAAAAAGTAGGTCTCTAGCACTCATATGTTGAAATCAACACAATATGATACTCATGAAACTTGGTCAGAACGTTTTACTCCATGATATTTTGGACAAGTTTGAAATTGGAACTTGTCGGGATAAAAGTAGGTCACTAGGACGAATCTTAGAAAGACTTTGTCTACACTCTAGAGGCCAAATTTTCAATCTAAGGTTTTTCTTGATAGTATCTTGAACAATTTTGAAACTGGGTCATGTTGGATCAAAGAGTAGGTCACTAACACTCATTTGTTTTTACATCATCACAAACTGGATGTCTTCAAATTTCAGTCCTAGATTACTTTACTCAAGTGAGCTCTCTTAGGGCCAAATGCACTCTTGTAATATAATACAGATTTTCCCAAATAGTTTCAACCAAGGTTACTCTGATATGTTTTTGACATAACTTACAAACTTAGCAGAAGTACACCAGTGGCAGTTTTCTCAGACACAATAGCAATGTTGGGTCAAGATGTGTATGTATTACGCTGAAAAATGCGATATTTATTTTACTTGTTACCAAAAGACAAAATTTTACTGTAGTACAAATTGAAAGCATTTGCAGAGGACAAAATAAATGTAGTTGAAAAGTTAAAATTTGTTTCGGGAAGGGTAAAAAACATTGTGGGAAAAGGTGAAAATGCTGGTTACCAGCATTTTCTCCTTTTCCCACAATGTTTTTAAAAGGCTTCTTTCACAGGGTCGTTAAAAGTCGGGATTGTGTGGTAAAGGGTTAAATGTGACAGATTCTGCAGACACTATAGTCCTTTTATGAGTCTGTTTTCCTTGCTCAAGGTTACCAGATGTTCCTACAGTGACTAGGAAATTTAGATTGTTTTAAATAGATTAAGTTTGCCTGATGTATTCTGTCAAAAACATATCAAAGTATGACTTTGTTATAATGGTCAAAATTTTATGAGAAAATTCATAGCACCACAAAAGTTTGAATGCTTTTCCAACATGTCACATGTAGTGTCTCAGATGATTAAATTTTCTTACAGACAACTAGAGATGTCTATATTTTACATGCAACGTGTGGTTAGAGCCATTTAGCTCTTTACCTTAAATTGCAGTAAAATTATGTATTGTCTATAGTGAAAGCATTTTCATATGACAAATCAAAAGTGTCTCAAATGCTTAGATTTGTCTTTGAAAAGGTAGAAAATATTGTGAGAAAAAGGAGAAAATGCTGGTTACTAGTATTTTTTCATTTTCCCACAATGTTTTCAAAAGCTGCCTCAGGGTTGCTAAAACACAGGATTGTTTGGTAGGCATTTGATAGATGGGAAAACAAGAATGATAGAACAAATTGCTAAGGAAAGTGTAATTATGATAGATTTGAAGCTATTTGCCTCCATTTATAGGAATGCTTTATTTCTATTTCCCTTTACATAATGATTATATCTCAGAGAAAGAAGGCTTTTAGAATTTTCATGGTTTCAACAATAGTTATAATAGAGCTGAAACTGTACTCTTATCAAGTACATATGCCCCAGTTTGTTTCTATGGACAGATTTTTTTCATTTTTGCTCAGATGGTAATATAATGTATGCAGAGTTTAATTTAAAATGAAAAGAACACTATATATTGCGGGGCAAAATGCACTGATACAGTTCTTCAAAGGAAGTAACTCTTGTCGAAATTGCAGAAAATAGGCTTTAATTTCAAACCCTAAAAAAGATTCTAGGTAAACCACTACTCAAATAAATGATTATTTTTAGACATATGATGTTTTCCAATAGTAAAAAGGATTAATTGTTTGCCAATAGTAAAAAGGATTTATCGAAATAATTAAGGCACTAGATAAACCACAGTAGCAGTAAGAAATGTTCTAACATGTTAACGAAGACTTATTTTCTGATCAAGTTTTTTGCAATAAAAAATTTTTAAGTGGACAATTTTTTTTTTTCTCAAATTTTGTCGTCTCAAATAGTACTTTCTAATATCTTGTAAATAGGATTTAAAAAAAAAAAACATCAAGTGGGGCATTTTTAAGAGGTATGGTGCATTTTCAAGTTATTGATTGAATGAATTACCTCCCTTTATATTTGGCATCCTGATCATTTATAAATCTCCCATTTTTCATTGGTGTCTATGATTTGCACTTTTTTTAAAAGGCAACCAACATTATTTATATTAATTTCAGTTATAACAGATAAAAATATACTACCTATCTCTTTGTCGTAGTAACCCAATGGAATGTAATAAGAGTTACAAAAAGAAGACAGGCGCAAATCGGTGAGCAGAGAAAACTGTGTCACATGTCTCTGATATAGGAGTACTCTATTTTTTCAACCTTTTATCAGTCAGTCCAAATGTTAAGCATAGGTAAAGATTAGACAGCACACAATGTCATGTCTGATCTGTGATTGACATGTTCTTCTTTTAAAGTCAAGCTTATAAAGATAAAAATTAATCTGGGCTCCAGAGAATGTTTTCAACCGGCAAAGGTGGCAGAATTAGACCCTTTACCACACAGTCCTGAGTCTTAACTACATGAAGACACAAGGCTTTTGAAAACATTGTGGAAAAAGGAGAAAATGCTTGTAACCAGTATTATCTCCTTTGCCCACAATGTTTTCTACCCTTCCCTGTAAGCCGAAATTTCAATTTTTGAGTCGCACTTACTTTGTTGTCTGCAAATGATTTCAAATTGGACTAGTTCAAAATTTTGTTGGTTGGTAAAGACTTAAATAGTTGGCACTGGAAGAGTTAAAACCTGTGGAAGCATATAATTACATTCCGCTGTTATTGAACGTGAAAAAAGACAAAAATATCTATGTTAATTCTAGTGTAAAATCAAATTCAAGTAGTGTGTACAATGATCAATATCAAGGCAGTGATCTAAATGGCACGTGCTGGTAATGGCTTGTCTGTCTGTTTGACCCAGTCATGTTCCGTCACAGTCAGCCATTAGTACTTAACATTTACCACACAATGCCGCATTTTAACAACTCTGAGAAAGAGGCCTTCTGAAAACATTGTGAGAAAAGGAGTAAATGCTGGTAACCAGCATTTGCTCCTTTTCCCACAATGTTTTCTACCCTATCAGAGACAGAAATCACCATTTGGCCTGCTGTTAATTTGTTGTCTGCAAATGCTTTCAATTTGGACCAGTCCAAAGTTTTGTTGTCTGGTAAAGAGTTAGGCCTTTACTAAGGGACCAAAACATAGACTTGTCGGAAATTGAAAGCACTTGCCGATGGCCATTTAAATGAGGCACAAATGATGGAATTTGTCTTTGATAGGGTAGAAAAAAATTGTTGAAATAGAAGATACTGGTACCTTCATCTTCAGTAAGTAACTAAGATGGAAAAAGGAGAAATAATTGGTATCTGACATTCTCTCCTTCTACCACAATGTTTTTTTTTTTTATCCTGTAATATTTAACAAAACTCATCATTTGAGTTACATTTAATTTGTTCCAGAGCTGCAAGTGTTTTCAGTATTTGTCTAAGATTTTGTTGTCTAGTGGAGAGTAGGCCTGTAGAGTGCTGATATCTCTCCGGAATTTAAAGGTGTTATTAGTGCAGAGTCAAGGCTCTTTGAATGACTTGAATAATTTATTAGGCAATATGAGCCAAGCCCAGGATCAGACTACACAAAAAGTTCAGACCTCCACAAAAGTAAGTAAAGTTATGCACAGCATTTCAACCCTACCACATGACCAAATTTTAGACTTGTCCATTTTGAGAGTACTTGAATGTTGCTCAAATACGGTAGATTGAGCATTACCTTTGAAAGAGTAGAAACAGTTGGGAAAAGGAGAAAATGCTGTTTTTTTTTCAAAGATGTTTTTCATAGTGTTGTTAAACACAGGATTTGTTACTTAATTCTTTACCAAATGCCATAAATTTAGACTCCTCCAGTTTGAAAGCAGTGACATATTGAACATGGCTCAGATGGTGGGATGTGGAGTAGAAAACATATTATGGGGAAAAGGAGGAAATGCACCGCAACATATAATGTTCTTTTTATTTAAAATTTAACTCGGTATACATTATATTATCATCTGAGCAAAAATGAAAAAAATCTGTCCATAGAAAAAAACTGTGGCATATGTCCTCGATAAGAATACCGGTTACCAGCATTTTCTCCTACCCCAAGTGTTATCGAAAGTTTTCTCTCTCAGGGTCGTTAAAACTTGTGATTGTTTTGTAAAGAGTTAAGGGTGTAGGGTCATCATGTAGCAAACTGTGCAATGTTCTGTTCCTTAAATTGTTGCCACAATGTCTAGCTGCAATTTCTAGAGTCACTTGGTCAAAGCACAAGCCCTACATGGTTCATGTTTTAGCTAGGAGAAGCAGGTCATGGTCGCATATTGGCACCTCTCCTGTGAACGGACTGCTGAGTACTGCTTTACAGGTACATAATGTCAATTTGTTACAAATAAAAGTTTACAAAGTGCTCCCTTTTTTCTCCAGTTAGGGGTGTTTCCTATACCAGTACCTCACACTTTTCTTCCCAAGGCACTGGCTGCTTTCCCACATAGTCATCATTGAAACAATGATCAGCAGTGTATTAGAGGAATGAATGCAATACCTATTATCAACTTTCTGAAAGAAATTGGTTTAGCTGGGGAACTTACATAGTGATCCCAAATGGATTCAAGCCCAGTACTTTACTGAGCTGGCAGGCTTGGCTTGAATGGGCTGTCTAGCTTGCTTTGAAAGCAATGTCATAGGTGCATCAATGTGGTGTCCCTCTCTGTTCTTGTATTTGCGATGTAAAGTTTGCCAGATCTTAGCCCATCAACAACACCTTGGCATGTTGCTAAAGTACAAACTCAAAATCAAGTGTGAGTTTTATGTCAAGTATGAAAGTGCATTATCACAAAAGTGACAGAACTGATATATAGTCTTACAAAGATTTTATATGGGTTGTACATGTAAATGCAGCTTATTGCCACAGTTGTTTAACATGGGAATTTCATACAGTCATGAAGGCATTGTTATGCTTTATCATTTTAGTATTATTGCCAAGCCTGTACAGGGTTTTCCCTTGGCAACAAAAATAGCGGGGTCATTGTGACCCCCTAATCATAAATAATGGGGGTCATTCTGGACTTTTTGGGGGTCACAACAAAATGTAATTAGGTTTGAAGTTAAAGACTTCTATTTATGAAACAGTGTGTGTTTTTGTGTTTCTTATTCACCTAAAAGCTTTATATAACCTATCTATTAGTGCAATATGTTAGATACATTGTAACACCAGGGATTCTCTATATGGGGGGGGGAAGCTTACGGTCTAGATGGCATCTTTTTTTCATACAGAGTATCTAGAGCATGCATTATTAAAAGCATGTTCCTAACAGGCAAAATGCTGTAGCTGCAGACAAGCTGTCAAACCTTTATGTAATTTTAACCTTTCAATGGCATCAACGTGACCGCTAGTGTTTTGGTGATGCACAAGGGTTGAATTGCACAAGTTTGTGCAGCCACACTTTGTAGTAAATTGGTTATTTCGTTTTGTTTTTATCACAGGAACCAACCCTTTAATCGGTACTAATAGCTTGTTGTCGGCCAGAGTTGAAAACCTCCATTGTTTAGACAGAGAGTATTCATCCGATAACAAACTATTTTCACCAATCAAACGGCCTATTTGTGTGTCTTGATTCACGGGTCGCAATCATGCCGCTGTTTTTGACAAGTAATTAAATACATGTCTTTATCCAATTTTTAGTAAACCCTCGGGGCCTTGAAATGTTTTTCTCGGTGCTCGTACCAGGCGATCATCGTCTGATGGTTGTTGAAGGTCTCTTTTCCTTGCAGACAGCAAGAATTACATCAATTTCGACCGAGCCAAATTGTTTTCGCTAGAGGTCGACTGGTTTAGTTTAGACAAGTCTATAGACCGACAGTTTTGTAGTAAAGTCGATACACAGTCCAGTGTTTCGTCCCATTTTCTTCTCGTACTTCAGCTTTATTATGTACTCGCGATGTAACATTGTCGGTCGCATATAGACGATCGTGAGTAACCCTTATCGTATTTATGCGTCCACAATGACGCATTACTGAAAAGTATACGGGTCATTTTCCTTAAATATGCGTCAAAACACACAAAATCGTGCGTCAAGGAAAACCCTGCCTGTATAAAGCAACCACTGAATTTGTGCTTGCTTTAAACTCTTTACCAAACGACAAAATTTTAGACCAGTCGAAATTGAAAGCATTTGCAGACGACAAAACAAATGTTACTCAAAAATTGAAATTTATTTTAGGAAGGGTAGAAAACATTGTGGGAAAAGGAGAAAATGCTGGTCACCCACATTTTCTCCTTTTCCCACAATGTTTTCAAAAGCGGTCTTTCTCAGGGTCGTTAAAAGGATTGTGTGGTAGAGTTGAATCGATGCTTACTTAGTAAAGGTACATTTCAAGATATATGTACTTGCCATGTCTGGAAACTCTACTGTGCCTGTTTTTTAACCATGAATTTCCAATCAGAAAGATTTTCTGAAATTATTGTTGGTTACTTTCATACCAGCTGAACAAATAAATAGGGTGCTAAATAAACCCTACAGACACTCTAGATGTCAGAGATGCAAACAAATGTAGTGTTAACGTCAATTTTGTCTAGAAAATGCTTCAGCAAAGTAGACAGTATAGACCAAAGATCAGAATGCATGTTTTGTGCAGTCTGATCTTGATCTACACTGGCTGTGAAGCAGCTATGGTTATGAAAGGTGCTTTAAGGGTTAACATGCGTGAACACAAGCGGAAATTGCTGTTTATGAACAATTTTCATTTTGCCATGCAATGTTTTCAAAGGTGGTCTTGTTTAGACAAAAAAAGTCAAGTGCATGTGATAATGTCTTGATGCATTGATTACAGTTATTATCATCTTGCTACACACTTTGTATTATCAAATACCGTCTTCCTTTTGCCCAGCGAAAATGTCATGGACAAGGACTATTGCGTTTCAACCTCACAGAAACGCAGTATTATGATGGATTAGAGAATAGCATGAAATTGCGCAATCAATTTTCTGTTGAAACTGTCATGTTGCATCAAACAGATTAGTTTCAGTTATTGACTGAGTGCATCTTTGTCTTCTCAAATTAGATTTACTCCTTTTTCACTCTAATTTCTAGGCTTTTTTTATACTCTGTTGAAGGCGGAGGGATATACTTTTTGCATTGCCTGTCTGTCAGTTCCTCCATCCGGACAGATATCTTCTACTATCCTTGATGAAAATTGATGAAACTTCATACATGTGTTCCTTATGATAGTCTGCAAATATCTTTTTTTTTTTTCAATGCTGTGTCATGGAAAACGGCGCCTTTTTTTTTGGCAGGGGATATCATTTCCATGAAATAGATTGTTCTTCTCTATACACCACAGAAGGTGTCCTGCGTGGCTCAGTGGTAAAGTGTGGGACTCGTAACCTGGAGGCCCCAAGTTCAAGCCCCTGGGCCTGATCCATTGTGCTATTCGTGGGAGTGTCCTTGGGCAAGACACTTCAGAACCTTAGCCTAGTACTGTTGAAACCCAGGAAATACATGAATATGTGAGCCATTACCGTGGTATGACTGAAATAATGTTGAAAGCGGTGTAGATCACCATTCAGTCAGTCAATCAATCAATCAGTACAGACAGAAAATACTTGAAAACATCACTGGAAGAAGTCTTCCCAGGAAGCAGCTATTATGTCACAGGCTTTTCCAAGCATTTTCAATTATTTGCGTCATATGTACAAGTGGTACACCTGAAACTCATGTTATAAATTTAACCCTTTACCAAACGATTCTGGTTTTCATTACTCTTGGAAAGTGTGCTTTTGAAAACATTGTGGGAAAAGGAGAAAAAGCTGATAACCAGCATTTTATCCTTTTCCCACAATGTTTTCTAGCCTATCAGAGAGCTCATTACCTCATTTTTATCAATTTTGAATTTTCGCCTTCAGATGTTTTGAATTTGAAAGAGCATAAAATTTGTTGTTTGGGAAGAGTTAAACAGTGACTATTAAGAATGTAAAATGTCTTTTAACCCTTTACTGCACAATGACGCCTTTTGATGCCCCTTGGAAAGAAGCCTTTTGAAAACATTGTGGGAAAAGGAGAAAATGCTGGTAACCAGCATTTTCTCCTTTTCCCACAAAGTTTTCTACCCCATCAAAGCAAAGTTGCACCATTTGAGCCACATTGAAATTGTCGTCTGCAAATGCTTTTAATTTGGACAAGGCTAAAATTTTGTCGTGTGGTAAAGGGTTAACGAGGATATGATGCTCATAAACAGACTATTAAGAATGTAAAATGTCTTTTAACAAGGATATGATGCTCATAAACAGCACTTTCTCCTTTTCCCAAATGTTTTCTGCCCTTTCAAAGGCAAAGTCCTACATTTGAGCTGTAATTTATTTGTTGTTTGCACATGGTTTCAATATTTCTGAAACTTTGTCATCTGGTAAAGAATTATAGTCTTTTCTTATCACATATTTAAGTAGGTACCTGTATATTGAAGATACTTATTATTTAAGTGCATTTGACAAAAATGTTGAAAGAGAGGCTGTTGTTTTTACTAAAGGCAAAATAATAGAACTTTTTATTTCTGAAGCAAAAGTTAGTCTTTACCAGAGAGTAAAATTGTAGATTTGTCGGGATTGAAAGCATTAATTTTGCAGATGACGCAGACATGGCTGAAAAGACTAGATTGTCTTTGAATGGGTAGAAAACATTGTTGGAAAAGAAGACCAACATTTTCTCCTTTTCCAGCAATGTTTTCAAAAAGGTTTCACTTTCAGGAATTGTGACTGGTAAAGAGTTAAAAGACAGTCAAGGCTATTTTGGAACAAGGGAGTCAATTTTACGACAAGCTTTTCCGTGGTAGATAAATATTTTCCAGAAACCATAATTGGCCTATTTTATTACAAGATATTGGAAACTGAAAGGGAATCATGCTGCACAAATTCAATTATGTATGCATCACACAGAGTCCATTGGGTTCATCATTGATGGTCCCTAATCAAGTGGAAGGACAGAGTGACAGCAAAAAGACTGGTTATTGCATTTTCCAGACGCTGATGCAACCGTCTTCCTGTGACAGGCCTAACCCATTACTGCACAAGTTATTTTTGTTGCTTAGTGACTTAACTCTTTACCACTTGACAAAATTTTTAGACTAGTCCAAATTCAAAGCATTTGCAGAGGACAAAATAAATGTGAAATTAAAATTGAAATATGCTTTTGGAAGGGTAGAAAACATGGTGGGAAAAGGAGAAAATGCTGGTTACCAGCATTTTCTCCTTTTCCCACAATGTTTTCAAAAGGCTTCTTTCTCAGGGTTGTTAAAAGTCAGGATTGTGTGGTAAAGGGTTAAGGAGATTGCCTAGCTCTTTAGTTCAGTCCATAGTGTGCAGGCTTTAAAACAATGGGAGTCACTGGTTTAAATGCACAGCTTGGCCAATTTCCTTCCAAGGATTGATTATAGTCTTTGCTACAAGATACATTCCTCTCTCTCTCTGCTGATCTTTGCTTTGACGTTGTCCATGTTTGAAAGCAGCCAGTAGATTGGGAAGAATATTGCGTAAATTACTGGTAAAAGAAACTTTTGGAAAGCATTGATAGGACTGGTGCACTGGCTGCCTCAATATAACTGAAATTATGTTAAAAAAAGGTGTTACACACTTTACAAATAAAGGCTAAAGGTGTTTCAAAACCACAAGATTTTTCAAATGAGTGGAGAAGGCTTTGAAAGAGTAGATGTCTGAAAGTGTTGAAAATATTTTGGTATAACAAGAACATGCCGGTAAACAGCATTTTCGAGTTATCCCACAATATTTTCAAAGTGCCTCTTTTGCAGGGTCATAAAAACAGGGTTTTTTTTTTGTATGATGTTAGGACCATATCATTTATTTTATTTTTAAAATGTAGCTATATGGAGTTGGAGAAAGGAATTGTTTTTCCTTTAGCAAATTGTGTTTTCCCTTGTACAAGGGAAACACTGTATTAATTGATGTCAGCAAACTAGATGTCGCTGAGACTTCTGTGAAACATTTTCTGTGGTACAAGCAGGCTAACAAATAATCACCATGACAAGTCAGTAACACTAATTGAAGCCATCAGCAATATTTCTGGGATTATTCCATTGCCATACAAATACAAGTCTTCTTACTCCTACATTATATTAACCCTTTACCACACAACCCCGAGTTTAAACGATCCTGACCAAAAGGCCTTTTGAAACCATTGTGGGAAAAGGAGAAAATGCTGGTAACTAGCATTTTCTCCTTTTCCCACAATGTTTTCTACCATATCCAATACAAATTCCTCCATTTGAGCCACATTGAAAGTGTCGTCTGCAAATGCTTTAAATTTGTACAAGTCTAAATTTTTGTCATGTGGTAAAGAGTTAAAGAGATTTTTTAAACAAGAGCATGGAAATGTGGTAATATACTTTTTTCAAACAATGATCATAGTGTCAAAATACTTGAGTCATGCTCTGTGAAAAGGGGGTTTAATCCATCTGCAAAAAGTACCATACTCTGTGCAGGCTGACCTGGATCAAAAACTTTTGCTATTGGTCAATTTTCTGCATGTCAAAGGACCAGTTTACCTCATGATTCAGTCAGTTATTTATCTCCTCTTTCCACAGTGTTTGCGAAAGCCTTCTTCTTAAAACTCAGGGTTGTGCGGTTAAGGGTTAATATGGGTGACCTTGAATCAAAAAGCAGTTTAAGTTAGGTCACCAGGTCAGATACTAGAAAAAAGCTTAAGTTGGAAAAAGGCCTTTTTTTTATCTCATCATGATGAAAATAAGCCAGAATGTGTGACAACTATTTTCTTCCTTACCTTCAGACAAGCTCTAGAATGTTTCTCATACAAAATTTTCACACAAGTTTGAATCAGGGACTAAAACATTGTCACTAGGTAAGATCAAAGAAAACAAAGCCCTGGTTTTCATGTGTCTGCAGTACAAGTCTTTTGAAAACACTGTGGGAAAAGGAGAAATTGCTCGTAACGAGTAATTTCTCCTTTTCCCACAGTGTTTTCTACCCTTTTTGAGACCTTTCTGCCATTTTCATCAAATTTAAAATTGTCGTCTGCAAACTCTTTCAATTTGGACCAGTCCAAAATTTGTTGTTTAGGAAAGGGTTAAACGACCATGAGGAGGAAGGCTTTTGAAAACATTGTGGGAAAAGGAGAAAATACAGGTAACCAGCATTTTCTGCTTTTCCCACAATGTTTTTTGCCCTTCTCAGAACATTTTTTTTAAATTTTTGAGCTACAGTTATTTTGTCGTCTGCAAACGTGATGAATTTGGACAAGTCTAAAATTTTGTCATTTGGTAAAGACTTGGGATGGAGTAGGTTAGAATCATGTTTAGAATGTTGTAACGAGATAAAATTTCAGTAGAAGGCTTCAGAATAATTAGGCTGGCTCAGAAATGATGTCATGTTATTGATGGAATGCAGTGGAGACCTCCTGGAGAAAAAACAAAGTTATTATTGTCCCTGTTCACATAGCATTCACACTTTCATCCATGATTATTTTATTGATACATCTGTACTGATTTTTTATTTGCAAACTTGAGTAATAATTACTTAATAAAAGTGACTTTTGATGGTATGAATAAGAAGACAGGTTTTTAAGTCCAATGGCTGAAGGCAAGTGAGCTTATGTCATGGCAGTACATTACACCTTAAGATGCTAAGCATGACTCAGTCTGACCTTTTGCAGACAGTGTAGATCAAGATCAGACTGCACAAACATGCAGTCTGATCTTGTATCTGCAGTCTGATAAATAGATATAGTTTTCTCAAAAAAATAAGTTTGAAATAACATTATGGTTGGGCTTAAAATTACTATCTGCTTGAAAGCTTTATTTAACTTATTAAGCAGGATAACTTTTATTTCAAACAGTGTGTCTTCTCTGAGCTTGGACTGAACCAGTTTTGACCAAACTCAATCTCAGCAATGAATCAGTTTAACCCTTAATGTGCAAAATAAGCCAACTTAAATATCCAATGGAGGAAAAAGAGTCTAACAAGAGCAATGTCAGGGTTGCTATTGTCCAGAATATCTCAGAAAAGCGGACAGTGTAGATCAAAGATCAGACTGCACAAAATGTGCAGTCTGATCTTGATTTACACTGGCCGCAAAGGGAACTGAAGTTGTAAAAGGTGCTTTAAATTATGAATTATATAATCCTGTTCACAATGCCTTCAAAGAACTTGATCACATTTAGAACTCTTTTTGCCATTGCAATAGAACTGATAAATGAAATATATACTGCATTGAAATTCCTGCAGGTATCTCCAATTTGGAGAAAGTTGTCATAGAAGAGGTTATCTCTTTACCAGATGACAAAGTTCTAGATTCTCCCAAATTAAAGGCACATGCAGACGGCAAATAAAATATGGCTCAAATAATGGAATTTGCCTTTGAAAGCATTGAAAACATTCTGGGAAAAGGAGAAAATGCTTGTGACAGCATTTTCTGCATTTACCATAAAATGTTTTCAAAAGCCTGTTACCCCAGGGACGTTAAGACACTAAATTGTTTGGTAAAGGGTTAACTCTTTACCAGGGGACAAAATTTTAGACTAGTCCAAATTGAAAGCATTTCCAGACAACAAAATACATATTGAATGGGTGGTAAGATTTGTTTGTGAAAGAATGGGAATTGGAAAAGGAGAAAAATCTGGTCACCAGCATTTTCTCCTTTTCCCACAATGTTTTCAAAAGGCTGTCATCCCAGGGGCGTTTGGACACTGAATTTTCTGGTAAAGGGTTACTCTGAGGTTGTCACAGTCAGTCATCTAGATGGTGACAAAGTTGCTTACAATTTATTGCTTTACCAGCTAAACCCTTAGGGAGGCTAACAGCTCAGGTTGCTCTTGCGGAATGTGTAGATCAAGATAAGACTGTACTATACATGTAAATAATCTATTCTTAGATCTCAGTCTCATATTTTGTGAGGTATGAAGTTTGACTCAAACATCCATAAGATTTTAAGTTCTGAATCATTTTTATTGACAGAATTTGTTTCTTTTACCTACGTATTTGCTGCTTTAAGGGTTAATTTTTTTCTCCATTGTTTCAGCATTTGGCTTGAGATAGGAAGACAGATTTATTGTCTCTAGAAGTGTGGAGCTGTCTGGCTCAAAGAACGTTTTCATTAATCACAGGATTTCTTTCCGTATTGTTCATTCCTTTTTAGCTCCACTGGCCGAAGGCCAGCGGGCTTATGTCATGGTCCGTCGTCCGTGCGTGCGTCCGTCCGTCCGTCCGTGCGTTAACTTTTATTTCAAGCATCTTCTTCTCTGAAACTACCCATCCAATTTTCATGAAACTTCACAGAAATGATCCTGCCATGGTCCTCTTCAGAATTTCTTGAAAGAATTTGATTCCTTCAAAAACTCTGGTTGCCATGGCAACAAAACTGAAAAATATTGGAAATCTTTAAAAATCTTCTTGTCTGAAACCATAAGGCATAGGGCTACCAAATTTGGCATGTAGCTTTATGTAGTAGACCTCTATCATGTTTCTTGAAATTATAGCCCTGGGGTCAAAATTGGCTCTGCCCCAGGGGTCACAAGTTTTACATAGGCTTATATAGAGAAAACTTTAAAAATCTTCTTGTCTGAAACCATAAGGCATAGGGCTACCAAATTTGGCATGTAGCTTTATGTAGTAGACCTCTATCATGTTTCTTGAAATTATAGCCCTGGGGTCAAAATTGGCTCTGCCCCAGGGGTCACAAGTTTTACATAGGCTTATATAGAGAAAACTTTAAAAATCTTCCTGTACCTAGCCATAAGGCCTAGAGCTACCAAATTTTGCATTTAGCTTGATCTAGTTGGGGTCTACCAAAAGTGCCCAAATTATAGTCCTGGGGTCAATTTGGCCTCATGCTGGGGGGGGTTGGTTCACAAGATTTACATAGGCTTACATAGGGAAAACTTTTAAATCTTGGTGCACATAGCCAGCCATAAGGCTTAGGGCTACCAAATTTTGCATAATTATAGCATTATCTAGTGGACAACTACAAAGAGGGCCCAAGTTACAGCCCTAGGATCAAGTTTGGCCCTGCACCAGGGGTCACAAGTTTTACATGGGTTTATGGAGTGAAAACTTCAGAAACTGTCTTGTTACTAGCCATAAGGCCAAGAACTCCCAAATTTGGCATGTTATTCTTCTAATACACATATTCCCCATTTAGTCGGACTGTAGCCCTAGGGTCAAAGTTTTATAAGGGCTTATATAGTGAAGACTTCTCTTCATGGTTTATATTTATAAGCCAGTGGAGCGATACAGGGCCATCATGGCCCTCTTGTTTGTTATTCATGTTGATTCTCACAATTTGTCTGTCTTATAAGGGGATATTGAACATGGTATGGGCAACTGGAATTAGACAATGAAGGTTCAAGATCAGACTGCAAAGAAAAAGAACCAACAAATCTTGACATTTAGTGTCTTTCCTGATTTACTTAACTATTTACCTAATGGCAAAAAAATGTGGACATGTCCAAATTGAAAGCATTTGCAGAAGATAATTGAAATGTGGCTCAACTGATGGAGTTTCTCATTGATGGGATAGAAAAGATTGTTGGAATAGAAGAAAATGCTGGTTACCAGCATTTGTAGCTTGGCTGTTTTTTAACCCTTGCCCAAACGATAAATTTTGGACTGGTCCAAATTGAAAGAGTTTGCAGACGACAATTTTAAATTTGATGAAAATGGCAGAAAGGTCTCAAAAAGGGTAGAAAACACTGTGGGAAAAGGAGAAATTGCTCGTTTCGAGCAATTTCTCCTTTTCCCAGTGTTTTCAAAAGACTTGTACTGCAGACACGTGAAAACCAGGGCTTGTTTGGGAAAGGGTTAAAAAATCGTCGAGGTATTGTTGTAGCCGTGGCATCATCATCATCTGCGTTGTCTGCATCATGCAAAAACTTTGACATTTTGTAATATCTCTGTTATTATTGAAGATATTTACTTGAAACTTGGACAAGATTTTAACTAGCAAATGAGGAATCAACAAGGGCAGGTAACCAACAACGTATTTTGACAGAGTTATACCCCTTTTTAACTTTTTTCATGGAAAGTCAAGCAACCCCAGCCAAGCTTTGGCACTGGCATGCAGTACTTGTGTTTCTTTTTTATAATGTTTTCAAAAGGCTTCTTTCTCAGGGTCATTAAAAGTTCGAGGTGTGTGGTAAAGTGTTTATTGATTCTTTTATATTGATTTCTTTTAACCCTTTCCCAAACGATAAAATTTAGACTGGTCCAAATTGAAAGAGTTTGCAGACGACAATTTTAAATTTGATGAAAATGACATAAAGTTCTCCAAAAGGGTAGAAAACACTGTGGGAAAAGGAGAAATTGCTTGTTACAAGCAATTTCTCCTTTTCCCACAGTGTTTTCAAAAGACTTGTACTGCAGATACATGAAAACCAGGGCTTGTTTGGGAAAGGGTTAAACACTTTTTCAACATTATATCGGTTTGGTTGCCCTTTCCAGTGGAGGTCTCCATCTTTTCCTGGGTTTTCTTATAACAGTACTTAGCACTACATTCTTTCCAAGTAATGGGCTGCTTTAACCCTTTCCCAAACAAACCCTGGTTTTCACGTGTCTGCAGTACAAGTCTTTCGAAAACACTGTGGGAAAAGGAGAAATTGCTCATAAAGAGCAATTTCTCCTTTTCCCACAGTGTTTTCTACCCTTTTTGATAACTTTCTGCCATTTTCATAAAATTTGAAATTGTCGTCTGCAAACTCTTTCAATTTGGACCAGTCCAGAATTTGTCATTTGGGAAAGGGTTAACACTAAAGCATCATCAAAACAACAATCACTTGTTAGAGAGGAATGAATCTCGTCACAATTACAGGGCTTAGTCCTCAGAATGATGTCCAGTTAGAATGAGTAACCCCTTATTTTCCAAGCCCTTTACATAGCTGACTGAGCTACCGGACTGGCCTCTGAATTTACTCACAGGCTCTGATGCCACCATATATTCAAACCAACCTCGGATTTGTCATTATTTGGTTTTTTCCAACTTAAGCATCTGTAAAAGGATCCTGGGCTTCTACAAACAGTTTAGGGAAAGAAGAAAATACTGACATTTTCTCCATTTTGCTGCAGTGTTTTGTCAATTGCAAATATTTGCAATATGGATGAGTGAACAATTTTGTTGTATGGTAAAGAGTTGTAATGGCAATTAAGCAGTTTATGAGCTAATATGGTTGATCTAAAATAAAATGCATGCCTTGATTGTTTAGTTTACTCTGTACCAAACAATTGAGTGAAGAAGGCTTTTGAAAAAAAGTGTGGGGGAAAAAAGGACACTGGTGACCAGCATATCTTTATTTTCCACAATCTTTTCTATGGTTTGAAAAACTACTTTCATCATTTGAGTTCACATTTAAGATCTGTAATTTAGGCTTTCTAAAAGGAGATGTCTCAAAATGTGTTGTCTGGTAAAAAGTTAACTCTTAACTATATGACAATACCTTGGACTAGACCAAAATGAAAGCTGACAAATTAAATATAGCTCAGATAATGATTTCTGTCCTTGATAGGGTAGAAAACATTGTGGGTAAAGGAGAAAATGCTGGTTACCAGCATTTTCTCCTTTTCCCACAATGTTTTCAGATGCCTTGTTTGTAAGGTTCGTAAAAACCCAGGATTGTGTGGTAAGGAGTTGTAACTTAAGTGCTGAAGCTTTGTTCGTAAACACAATGCACTTGCAGTAATGCAACACTTGTTATTATTCATACAGGATAGAAGAGACATAAATTGTCCATTGAATCCATAGAAATATCTGAAAGAATCAATGGGCTGCGGTAAGCGGCAAGGACATTCCCAGGTAGTTCAGAAAGCCCTCATCTTATTGGACATTTCACAAAATGTGCAATACTGACGAGGGAAATGGATTATGGGTATTGGATCGTCAGAATGTGACACCAAATTTTTTTTGTCTTTCTCTCCATCAATGACATGAATTCAAATGGGAATTGGTGTTTTAGTGAGAATCTAAACTGATGAACTGCTGGTGAACTAAACCTCCATTTCAGGAGTAATAAAATATTTACTGATTTAAATGTTTACTCTTATGTGAAACAAAGGATGGAAATTATGTGAATTGGTGAAATAGTTTAATCAATTAATCAATCTCTGTTAGTTATTTTAGGCCACTGGCCCATTCAACAATACTACACATCAATACAAAATGGACTGAAGTAGTGGATTTACAATTATGTGATGACTTGCTTAGTATAATGGATCACGAAGATAAATTAAACCCCCTTTTCTTAGAGCTCTCCTCAATTATTGATACTTCATGTTTCTG
This sequence comes from Tridacna gigas, assembly GCA_945859785.2. NCBI lineage: Eukaryota > Metazoa > Mollusca > Bivalvia > Cardiida > Cardiidae > Tridacna > Tridacna gigas. Next base: position 17,193,954 of record OX244037.2, on the reverse strand, counting down.
TATTTAGAATAGCACATGAAAACTTGGTTGGTTGGTTGGTTGGTTGTTAAAATGGTTCGTTCGTTCTAAACGCCCATTTCAACATTATTTCAGTTATATTGCGGCAGCCCATGTACCTATCCATGCTTTCCTGGAGTTCCTTTTACCAGTTTTAGGCACAATATTCTTTTCAATCCACTGGCTGCTTTCCCACTTAACCATTTTTGAAACAATGGTCTGCAGTGAGAAGGGAATGAATCCTGTCGCAATGACTATCATCATTCCTCGGAAAGAAATTGGTGGAGTCAGGGATCAAACCAGCGACCCACTGATCTTAAGTCCTGTATGCTACCAACCAAGCTATCGGGGCTCAGCGAAAGCACAATGGAAACGGAGTAGTTGCATGTCAAAAGCAATTGCTTATTTTTTTCCCATAATACTCTCCATGTAGATGTAATTCAGAAGACACTTCCTTTTTTTCAAATATTAAGTAATGTGTCTAGGTTGTAAGTGGTGTGTAAAAAAGTAATTATAACATATAATGGAAATAAAAAAAGATCTGTATGGAATTATGGATATATGAAATAATATTATAATAAAGAGTTAATCCATTATCAGACAACCCCAAGTTTCAACAATCCTGAAGAAAAAAGATTTTGAAAACATGGGAAAAGGAGAAATGCTGGTGATCATCTTACTTCTAGAAGGAAAGTCTTGGATTTGTTTAGCGCCAAGATTAATATTCACATTACCTCTAATAAGACTGATATTTTGTTTGCCCAGCATTACAGAGAGTGCATATTATGCAGGGGAAACTGCCTCTGCAATCTGAGATAAAATTTACTTTTGTTGATTCATGAAATATGAATAATGGAAGACAAATATAAAAAAAGACGTCATGGAAAGGATTAACCTCTTTATCAAATTACAAAATTTAGACAGGACCAAATTGAAAGCATTTACAAATGACAATTGCTGGTTATCAGCATTTTCTCCTTTTTCCACAATGTTTTCAAAAGCTTTCTTTCTCAGGATCATTATGCCCCCCCTTCAACGAAGTGGGGGTATATTGCTTTGCACATGTCAGTGGGTCGGTCCGTCCGTCCATTGGTAGACCTTACCTTGTCCGGATAATAACTAGACACAGAATTGACTTAAGTTTGTCAAATTTGGCGCAGACATGCGTCTCGGAGTGTAGATGATCCCTATTGATTTTGAGGTCAGTTGGTCAAATGTCAAGGACACAGTGACCGTCAACATGTTGATATATAGACCAAAACTTGTCCGGATGATAAATAGATACAGAATTAACCTAAGTTCGTCAGATTTGGCACAGACATGCGTCTCGGAGTGTAGATGATCCCTATTGATTTTGAGGTCAATCGGTCAAATGTCAAGGTCACAGTGACCGTCAACATGTTGATATATAGACCAAACCTTGTCTGGATGATAACTAGACACAGAATTGACCTAAGTTCATCAAATTTGGCACAGACATTCGTCTCGGAGTGTAGATGATCCCTATTGATTTTGAGGTCAATCGGTCAAATGTCAAGGTCACAGTGGCCATCAGCATGTTGAGATATAGACCAAACCTTGTCCGGATGATAACTAGACACAGAATTGACCTATGTTCTTCAAATTTGGCACAGACGTTTGTCTTGGAATGTAGATGATCCCTATTGATTTTGAGATTAATCCATCAAAGGTCAAGGTCACAGTGGCCTTCAACTTAATGATATATAGACCAAACCTTGTCCAGATGATAACTACACACAGAATAGACCTAGGTCCTTCAAAATCTGTACAGATATTCATCTTGGAGTGTAAGTGATCCCTATTGATTTTAAGGTTAATCCGTGAAAGGTCAAGGTCACAGTGACCACCAGATGATTCAGGGCCCACGCTGCCGTTCGCCACTTGAGCCATTTGCTGAAAGTGTCTCAAAAATCATTATGTATGGCTCAACTTGTGGCTCCAACATTTTATTCGCGTATTATCGGGGATGTAGTAAGCATCGAAGTCGACTGGGAAAACGCGGAAGTCAAACGCGCGTGCCGAGAAGAAAATCGATAACCCAGTCTGTGTATCGGCGACTGTTTACAATCTTGTATGTATACACACGGCGTTGTGTATAATTATGCGAACTGTTGACAGATTATCACGTTTAACAATTGAAGTGGGCTATAAATCAGACAATTAAAGGATGTTAATTACTTAATTAGCAATTATTGCCGACGCATGTCGATACTTTGACCTATCTCTCAATTAAAGATGGACTTGTCAACAAATTATGGGCAATTAAAGGATCAAATTATGTGGATGTTTTTCGGCGATTGATATCAGTTTATGAACTGTGCCACTTCCTGTATCAATGTGGCAGTAGGGGGGCATGACTGTTTTACAAACAGACATCTTGTTAAACGTTGGGATTGTGTGGTAAGGGTTACCCTATAACAAGCTATTTTGTTTTTAATGGCCCTTAGGAAGACTTTTCAACACAGTTTTGGAAAGAGAGAACAGCGGAAAACAAAATATATTTTCTTATGTTCCTACAATGTTTCCTACAACATGAAAGGCAATTTCTATCATTTGGACAAAATGTTATTGATTTTTGTTGTCTACAAAATTAATGCTTTAAACATGGTCAAGTCTTAACTCTTAACTCTTTACCAAACGACAAAATTGTAGACTGGTCCAAATTGAAAGCAGTTGCAGACGACAAATTATATGTGACTCAAAAATTGAAATTTGTTTTGGGAAAGGTAGAAAACATTGTGGGAAAAGGAGAAAATGCTGGTTACCAGCATTTTCCCCTTTTTCCACAGTGTTTTCAAAAGGCTTCTTTCTCAGGGTCGTTAAAAGTCAGGATTGTGTGGTAAAGAGTTAAACTGCTAAATAAATGAAAGAGAAGTTCCCTGCCAAATAAATGAAATGAAAATTGCCACTCAGTAGTAACAACCCAAATAGTGCAACTTCAAAGGTGATTTCACCAGAAAGAAAAAAACTATATCAGACAGTGTAGATCAAAGGTCAGACTGCATGTTTTGTGCAATCTGATCCTTATTAGCACTGTCCACAAAAGGGCTAGTCACTCTTAGCAGCCTAAGGGTTAAACTTGCGTGGTCTTGCGGATTTAGGAGATCAGGATTAGAATGCACAGAGCTTGCAACCTGATCTTGGATCTATACTGTCTGGTTGCTAAGTCAAGCCTATAAGATAAAATTCTTACTTAGTTTCTATGATAGTATTTTCAACTTCTGAAAGAGGGTAAGTGTATATATTTAGCACTGAAAGAGATTTTCAGCTAGTAAAAGGACCTAGACATACAGTGATATTTCATGACTGTATTGATCCTTTTATCTTAGGAAATGTGGCACATTGGAGATCCAAGATCAGACTTTATGCTATAGACTGTGACTGTGCAGTCTGAAATACTGTCCAAAATAGACTTTACCATACAACAAAATATTAGATTAGTCCAAACGGATAGCATTTGCAGATGACAACGTAAACAGGATCAAAAACTGAAATTGTTTAGCTGAAGGGAAGAAAACAATGTTTGAAAAGGAAAACATTTCAAAGCTTTCCTCCTCAGTGTTGTTTGGTAAAGGCTTAACCCTTTACCACACAATCCCAACTTTTAATGACCATGTGAAAGAAGCCTTTTGAAACCAGTAACCAGCATTTTCTTCTTTTCCCACAATGTTTTCTTCCCTTTCCAAAACAGATTTCAGTTTTTTAGTCACATTTATTTTGTTTTTTGGTCACATTTATTTATTTATTTTTTTGCGTCTACAAATGCTTTCCAGTTGCACAAGGCGAAATTTTTGTTGTCTGGTAAAGGGTAAAAGCTTTACTTGGTGCTCGATGGATCACTGTAAAACTTATTTGGCCTTTGTTTGACAAACTGCTGAAAAATCATTTTGCTTATCTTTTCTGACAACGTTTAACCCTTTACTGCACAATGCCGCCTTTTAATGACCCTGGGAGAAAAGCCTTTTGAAAACATTGTGGGAAAAGGAGAAAATGCTGGTAACCAGCATTTTCTCCTTTTCCCACAATGTTTTCTACCCTATCAAAGAATAATTGCATTATTTGAGCCACATTGTCGTCTGCAAACGCTTTCAATTTGGACAAGGCTAAAATTCTGTTGCCTGGTACAGGGTTAACATTTTGGAACTTTGAGGTATGATCACAACAAGAAAGACTATTGCCATCGATGGCAACCATTTGACTGTTGTTTGGTACTAACCAATGAAAAAATTTGTCTGCAAATATGATATTCATACTCACAAAGTATTCTCAACCCTATACTACAGAAAGTTCATATCTCAATCTGATACCAATATGGCAGGTAATTGAATCAGGTAATTTCAACTGTGCCTGATTGCATTTTTAGCATTCGCCCAGCGTACATTGTATTTCTTGTGCCAAATGAGATATGCAGTCTGAAATAGAACCCTGATGTGTGTTTTGCATAAGATTCTTGTCAAAAACTTACAAAGAATGATACACTTTAGTTATAAGAACCAGAATAAGGAAGGAAAATATCAATTTTAATTTACCAGACTGAGTTTAGTTCCGTAGGTTAAGTCGTAATAACTTACGACATGCGACTCGAAATTGGTAGCAGTATAATATGTCAATTAAATTTCTAGGTGTAATAACCTAGGAAAACGTAGGTGATATAATTATAAGAGTCATGCTCTGACAAAAGGAGCTTAATGCATCTCAGTGGTGCATGATACCAAGCAAATCATCACATGAGCATAGATTCATTAAGTCCTTTTTGTCTAAAAAACAGCTGAATCCCGAGGTAGATTGGTCCTTTGACATACAGAAAATTGACCAACAGTGAAAAGTTTCGTCCAAGGTCAGCCTGCGCGGTCTGTGCATGCTGACTCGGGTCAGTACTTTTTGCAGATGCATTAAGCCCCATTACCACATAGCATGACTCATTTCTATTTGAAGGAGAAGAATTTCGGTTTGAAAAGGTGAAAATGCCTATAACCAGGATGTATCATGTATGTCCTGCCTCTTTGAAAAATGGTTTCCAATCATTGTCTTGTGAAAAGATTTGTGTGCTTGATTCAAATTTTATATGCAGGCATATACAAGGAGTGTTCAAATATGAATGCATCTAATCACCTAAAATTTGACTCTTCATAGGTTTCACTGAAATTTTTATTTTGTACCCTCAAAGTATTCACCTCCAACAGATATACAAATTTTCATCTCCGGATCCAATCTTTGAAGGCATTTTCATAGTCTTTTTTGGGTAAACTATGAAGACACTGGAATATTGCAGACCTGAGACGTTTGCACTGAACAAATTTTCAACCAGAAAGTCGTGTACCTCGTACAAAAGACAATGACTGAAACTGATGGTTTACGCAAATAGAAAAACTGAAATAGAGTTGACAGAAAAAGAATTCCTTTATTGATGCCACTGGTACATACACTCGTCATATTCTACATATTTATTCCTGGCTTCCAACTTGCTATGACAAGTAATTGGATACATAAATCAACAGATTATTGACAATGAGAGGTGTTAGATGTACTTGGATGGTGATATTGTTCCACTTGTTTATAAACAAAGTTCCAGTATGTCAGATCGTTGAAAGGGTGTAATAGAATTCAAAATATTAGTAAATGAATATTTTGGAAAAAAGTAATATATAACCATTATTGTATACCTGCTGTGTCTATGGTTAAACTTGAGTGAAAAATTTTCTTATCTTACACTGTTTGAGATAAGCATAAAGTAACATCATCAAAGCACTATATAACATGTTATGTTAAAACAATTCATTCCAACACCTCATATCCAAAAGATTGCTTACCCATTGGCATGGTTGCCTGTCAGTTCAACTGTCAAAAACAGTGGTTGTAGTGAAGTTAAGATTTGATTTATCTTCAGATTTCAAATGAAGCAATTGTTTGTTAGTTTATCTGAAACTGCGTGTGTGTCACATAGTACTGTAAAATCAGAAATGTTTGCATCGTGGAAATTTTCAGTATATTTTACCTTGACCCTTTTCAAGACAAATATATTGAGGATAGTTGTCTGGTTTGGTTTATGATCGAAATTTCTTGCATCAGGTGAAAAGGGAAGGCTTTATTTTCATGAGTGGCAGAGCCACAAGTGAAAATATGGCCTTTGCTTTTCACAAGATGTGAAAAAAAGAAATGCCAGCACCATTTTCTTTCTTTTTTTTCTGTATTCAAAAGTTGTTTTCAAGATTGTAACAAAACATGTCACTGATAAGTGACACATTGTGTCGATGTGGTTGTAACCCATAACTGTGTTTTATATATCTTGATCTTTGATCAGATTTAAAAAAAAAAATGTAATGCTAATTAAATTAAGTTTGAACTAAAATTATTGCAGAGATCTGCTAGATATCAACAGGATAGGTCATTCTTAGTAAAATCTCCAAACTGGGGTCACAAACACAAAAAACTCTGGGATGAACTTGTTTGGGGATGAAGGAGCAACGGTCTGAACAAAATAAAAAAAATTGTCCACAACGATAATGGAAAGCATTGCGAGACTAGATCTTTTTAAAGATTTTCTCAACAAATTCGTGTTCTTCCGTCGAAATATCTGTTTTGTTGCGAGTTTCTGCAGAAGACACACAGAGAGAAGAAAAGAAAGTTCAAACAATTTTTACCCGACTTTCAAACGTTGTCCATATTTCTTCCCTATGATATCATCATCTGGGTCTGATCGTGCTTTACAGAACTAGCCAATAAAAATGAACAGGACAAAATAACGGATAAATAAGTCTTATTGTTATTTCAGCAAAGTTTAAAAAAGGACTTCTGAGTAAAATTTATTGTCCATAATTTTCTTATTGATTGCTTAGGTGAACAAGGTTTCAACCTTAGCTTCCTTGGACATAACCACCATTGGTCACTTCACATCTTTATTCCAATATTAATAATAAGTCCAACAACAACAAAAAAGTTACCACACTTCACATCTTTATTGTAATATTAATAGTATGTATAACAACAACAAAAAAGTTTACTATGAACTCATATTCCGTTTTGACTCATGATTTTTTTTTTGTTTGACTCTTGAAAAATTAGATTTGACCTCTGAAACTTTTAAGTCAGTGGGTCATTCATTCCTGAATTCCTGGGGCTGGCTAAAGCTCTGCCCATTCACCAACTCAACTTGTTCAGTTTTGGGCTTGACTTTACTGTTATGTATGATATTGCGACAATGCCGAGATTGCTTGTAACTTAATTTTAGTAGCAAGATAAAAGTTGATAATGAGCCATTGTGTAAATCATCCATAGCATATTATATGATCCCACTTAGATCAAGTGGAAAATGTAGTGGCAATTTTCAAAAAATAGTAACAGAAAAAATTTCAAATTATCTGATTGACTTCAAAAATGTAAATGAGTCTGCAACATTTATATTACTGCCATTTCACATAAATAAGGGATAACATATACACATATATGATCCATGCATAAATAAACTAGACCTCATGGCTTCTAATGTTTCTCAAAAAGTTTGCACATGTATGCATCTGAAATGTAAACAAGCATCTGAACCCAATTTTATGCAAGTTTAAGGAAAGACAACTTTCTAATTTTTGCCATCACACAAATTTACAGCAAAACATACTTACCAAATTCTAGATTTCCAACTACTCAAGAACTGGTTCAGTTGTAGAACCAGGGTTTGTGGAATTAGGTCAATGTATTAAAAAACAAATGTTCTAGAACCATTTGTTTTTTAGGTCAACTGTTCGGGAACTTTCAGATCAGTTCAATAACTGGTGGTGTTCTAGAATTAATGTTCTTTCACTTTTGTGCTTTTAGAACCAGTTTTCAAGAACTATTTGGCTTCTAGAACCTCAGTTCAGGAACTGTTTCATTAGTTCAAGAACAGGTCTTAAGGTTCATGAAAGGTTCTTGAATGTTCATGAACTTTCAGAGATCAGTTTAAGAATTGGTGGTGTTCTAGAAATAATGTTCTTTCACTTTCGTGCTTTTAGAACCAGTGTTCAAGAACCATTTGGGTTCTAGAACCTCAGTTCAGGAACTATTTTATTGGTTCAAGAACAGTTCTTAAAGTTCATGAAAGGTTCTTGAATGTTCATGAACTCGCCACTTCTTCTTGAACATTTTTCGCAAAATTTGTCGTCTGGTAAAGGGTAAATGATAAGGAAAATGCCAGGAAATTAGAAAATGACTTGGAAATTTTTAGGAAATTAAAAACATTTCTGTAACAATCAAATGTTCATTTCACAAACAAAAATAGCTTTCAAAAGCTGACTATTGCTGGAATGTAAGTGCTGTGTTTGAAAAAAAGAAAGCTAAATCAATCAATGAGAGAATATGAAAGATAATCAGAATGAATGTGAAATTATTCCCAACATGAAAGTGTTGCGTGTCTAACCATGTTTACAAGGACACATCTATTTTCGTCAAGAGACACAAATGAAATTTGCATATTTCAGATGTCAAAAAGGTGCAATTCTGGACTCCTGTCTCATAAACAAGACGACTTTATTGTTTAACTTGCACACTTTCACACTGTTCTATATTGTAGACTCTTTGAAACCTTTGTTGTTGTCCCCTTACCAAACAACCCTGATTTTAACAACCAAAACAAAGAAGGTTTATTAAAAACTTTGAGGGTAAAGGAGAAAATACTTGTTCCCACCTTTTCACAATGTTTTCAACCCTTGGAAGAAGAAACCTGTGATTTGAGTCACATTGCAGTTGACATAGGCAAACAGTGTTGCAAATTTTGACAAGTACAAAACTCTGCCATTCAGTAAGGAGTTGAGGGGAGAGGGAAATTGCTTTGTCTGTAACCCTTTACTGTACAGCAAAATTTTAGACTTGTCCAATTCCAAAGCATTTGTAGACATCAAATTAAATTTACCTCAAATTTTGGAAGTTGTCTTTGTTAGAGTAGAAAACATAATCGCAAAAAGGAGAAAATACTGGTTACCTGCATTTTCCCATGTTGTTTTCAAAAATGCTTTTTCTTCGAGGTCATCTGTGGTGAAGGGTTTAACCAGTAAAACAGTTCTGTGTTGTGAAACACCTGAGGGAGGGAGCTTTTGAAAACATTGTGAGAAAAGATGAGCAACATTTTCTCCCGTTGCCACAATGTTTTATCTCATCATTTGAGCCAAATTCAATATTTTGTCTACAAATGCTTTTCATATTGTTAACTCTACCACACGACAATATTTTTGACAAATTCAAAGCATGTGCAGAAAACAATTAAATGATAGGATTTGTTGCTGAATGGTTAGAAAACATTGTGGGAAAAGGAGAAAATACTGGTTACCAGTGTTTTCTCCTTTTCCTGCAATGTTTTTCAAACGTCTAATTTCCCAGGGTTGTTAAAAGCTGGGATTGTGTGGTAAAGGGTTAAATCAACAGCAGGCTTATTCTTCCTGTCTTCATTTCATCCTTTTTGTAATTGTCACCCTTTACCACCCAATGGCTACAGAGGGCAAAGAAATAACAGGAATGTATGGATAGGTGCACTGCCTGCCATAAAAAACAACTGAAACATTGCTGAGAGTGAATAACACATCTGGGCCAGTAATCACTAACAAATCGAATAAGTATCATTAGTCAGTTCTGAAGTTAACCCTTTACCAGACGACAAAATTTTAGCCTTGTCCAGATTGAAAGCATTTGCAGACAACAATTTCAGTGTGGCCGAAATGGTGCAATTTTTCTTTGATATGGTAGAAAACATTGTGGGAAAAGGAGAAAATGCTGGTTACCAGCATTTTCTCCTTTTCCCACAATGTTTTCAAAAGGTTTCTTTTCCAGGGGCGTCAAAAGGCGGCATTGTGCGGTAAAGGGTTAAATAACAAAATAGAAAGGTTTTGGCGAAATTATTTGGTTCAGCCAATCAGAATTTATCGTAGTTCAAAGTAAGATTCTGATTTCTTCAGAACATTAGAACGCAACATATTATTACAAAATGTTTGGTGAATAAGGGTCCTGTTTCTTGGAGATGGCAAAATTAATGCGCCTTGTCAAGCTTTTCTGCTAATGAAACTTTTTTTCTTTTAAATCCTAGTAGTAAATTGTCATTATGTAGTTCTTCATCAAGATCTGCAAAATTAATTGAGTCTCATCCTTCTGCAACACTATCCAGAGTGTTGATTACCTTAACTCCTTACCAAACGACAAAATTTTAGACTGGTCCAAATTGAAAGCATTTGCAGACGACAAAAAAGGTATGACTCAAACATTAAAATTTGTGTGGGGTGGGGTAGAAAACATTGTGGAAAAAGGAGAAAATGCTGGTTACCAGCATTTTCTCCTTGTCCCAGAATGTTTTCAAAAGGCTTTTTCCTCAGGGTCGTTAAAAGTCGGGATTGTGTAGTAAAGAGTTAAGAAGGAAAGCTTCTGAAAATATTGCGAGGAAATGTGAAAATGATTGTAAACAGCATTTTTTTGTCTTTTCCAAGATGTTTTCTACTTTATCAAAAATGAATTTCTTCATTTGAGCTACCTTAATTGAAGCGTACAGAGGCTTTCAGTTTGTACCAGTGAAAAATTTAGTTATGCACTGTAGAGTTAACCCTTGGAATAACACATAGACTTTTAGTTGTTTACGAGGATAAATACGTGGATCAAGATCAGACTGTGCGAAAAGTCCAGTCTGATCTTTTACTATTCAATACTGACCAGGCTAAGAAGCAGGGTTGAAGCACTGGACAAATCCAACATGAATCAACAGGACAGATATAGTTGCAATTTCAAGCTTACTCTGGTGTTAGAATGTCTCAGCAAAGCAGACAGTATAGACCAAAGATCAGAATACAATTGTAATGGGTCTAAAGTCCATTTTGATTTATTTGGTACACTTACGATGAAAACTTTTGTTAAGAAGCATTCGGTCAAGACTTGGTGAATAAATATTTTTTTATTGCATGTTTTATTCATGCCCATTTCTAATTCATGTTGTTTTTGTTTTTCAATGCTTGATAATCAGTTTTCAATGGAATTTCTTGGCCATTAACCCTTTCCCAAACGACGAAATTTTAGACTGGACCAAATTAAAAGCATTTGCAGATGACAAAATAAATGTGATTGGAAAATTGTTTAGGGAAGGGTAGAAAACATTGTGGGAAAAGGAGAAAATGCTGGTTATCAGCATTTTTCTCCTTTTTCCACAATGTTTTCAAAAGGCTCGTTTCTCAGGGTTGTCAAAAGTCGGGATTTTGTGTTAATGAGTTAACTCTTTACTAAATGACAAAATTTTAAACTGTTTAGAATTGAAAGCATTTGCAGACGACAAAATAAACGTAACTGAAAGATTGAAATGTGCTTTTGGAAAGGGTGGAAAACATTGTGGGAAAAAGAGAAAATGCTGGTTACCAGCATTTTCTCCTTTTCCCACAATGATTTCAAAAGGCTTCGCTCTCAAGGCTGTTAAAAGTTGGATTGTGTGATAAAGGGTTAAAGGAATAAACAAGAGCACTGCATGTGTGTTCCAATTTTGGGCTGCAGCTGCTTGATTTTCAGTTAACCCATATCCTGCTAAATAAAAGAAATGAAACTTTCAAGCCGATAGTAAAAACCCAAGTTTTCCTATTTCAAAGGTATTTTTGGAGGAAAGATATCTCCTTATCGGACAGCGTAGATCCAAGATCAGACTGCCATAAATGTATCAAAAATACTTTGAAGTTATTTATCCCGTTTTGTATTAGTTTGAAAGTTTTTGCACGATGATGACAATGACGCCAGGGTTAAGTCAAGACCTTGACTTTTTCTTCAAAAACAGCCAAGCTAAAAATGTCGGATTTGTGTCATTTTGCCTATTCTTCTACCTGAAATGAAAAATAAAAAAATCGTGTCCAAACATTTCATGTTTAAAGGAGTTGAAAACATTGTGGGAAAAGGAGAAAGTGCATGTAGTAGGAAGCAGCATTTTGTCCCCTTTCAACAATGTTTTCAAAAGCAGCATCATTTCCAGGATTGTGAAAACCAGGGATTGTTTGATAAAAGGTTAAATCTTAGATACTTTTTCTGAATGGAAGTCTCATCACCATTACCTTCCACTTTCTCAATTGCAATAATATGTGTTATTACTTGATGTAACTTCATTTTATTGAACTCAGGTGAGCAGTTGAGAGCCCTTAGGGTACTCTTATTTCCAAAGAATTTCTGAGTTGTATTGATATCATTTGTAAAGCTTAGTTAGGGTAAAACAGGATTTTAAATTTAAAGCTTAAAGATTAATGAAGACATGCGCTCTAGAGGTTTCAAGCATGTGTAATTTTTCTCCAGTAACTGATTCAGCCCTGAACCAAGATTTAGTTACTAATGGAAACAATGTAGATCAAGATCAGACTATACAGAATGTACAGGTTGATCTTTGATCTATATTGTCTACTCTAGTGCTGGATATTGTGACCAAAAAAAAAGCCTTAACCTCCACCACACAATCACGAGTTTTAATAACCCAGAAGAAAAAAAATTTCGAGCAATGCTTTCTACCCTTTCTACCCTTGTCTAGGACAAGTTCTCCCCCCCCCCCCCCCTCCCGACAATTACCCCCTGGACCATTGCCCCCTGGACACCCCCCCCCCCCCACCCCGACAATGCAGAAGACAGTTCATTGTTACTCAAATGATGGAGTTTGTCTTTGATAGGGTAGAAAACATTGTTGGAAAAGGAGATAATGCTGGTTACCAGCATTTTCTCTTTTTTTCACGATGTTTTCAAGAAGCTTCTTTCTTAGGGTCGTTAAAAGGCGGCATAGTATAATAAAGGACTACTGAAGGCGTTTGCATTAGAAGTTTCAAGCACATGCATTTTTCCCCCCAATTATTTCACCAATACACCAAGCCACCGTAGCTCAGTCGATAGCGTACAGGACTTGAGAACAGGAGGTCGGTGGTTTGATCCCTGGCTTGGCCAATTTCTTTCCGAGGATTGATGATAGTCATTGTGACAGGATTCATTCCTCTCTCACCGCTGGCCATTGTTTCAACGATGGTTATGTGGGAAAGCAGCGGCTTGGAAAGAATATTGTGCATAGTATTGGTAAAAGAATTTCCAGGAAAGCTTGGATAGGTGCACTGGCCGCCGTGATATAACTGAAATAATGTTGAAAACGGCGTTAGACACCATAGAATCAATCAATCAATCAATTTCACCAATACAATGGAGATCTTGTTAGTTTTTCCACACTGTTACATCAAGTTATCTAATGTGTAACATTTTTTATCTCATTAGAGCAGTGCTCTCAGATAATGTCAGTGTGACATGCATAAATAGATAAATGACACAAATTATAAATGTAAGCTACAGAACACATTTCCTTGTTTCTGAGTGAAATTTCCTGTTGATGGTGTCTACTCTATAGAATGTTTGTATAACTAGCACCTTCAACTCTTAACCAAAGACAAAATTTTAGACTTGTCCAAATTGAAAGCATTTGCTGACAACAATTTGAATGTGGCTCAAATGATGGAATTTGTCTTTCAAACGGTAGAAAACATGGTGGGAAAAGGAGAAAATGCGGATAACCAGCATTTTCTCCTTTTCCCACAATGTTTTCCAGAGCCTTCTTCATCAGGGTCATTAAAAGGCAGCATTGTGTGTTAAAAGGTTAATGCTGTTCAACATTATTTCAGATATATGGCGGTGGCCAGTGCACCTGTCCTGGCTTTCCTGGAGTTTCTCCTACCATTACTTTGCAGAATATTCTTCCCAAGCCGTAGGCTGCTTTCCCACATAACAGGGAAATAATGATCTGAGAGGTTGCTGAGAGAGGAATGAATCCTGTCGCAATGACTATCATGAATCCTCAGGAAGAAATTGACTGAGCTGAGGATTCGAACCAGCAACCCATGGTCTCAAGTTAGGTAGGCTACTTAACCCTTTCCCAAACAAGCCCTGGTTTTCACGTGTCTGCAATACAAGTCTTTTGAAAACACAGTGGGAAAAGGAGAAATTGCTCGTAACGAGCAATTTCTCCTTTTCCCACAGTGTTTTCTACCCTTTTTGATAACATTCTGCCATTTGCATCAAATTTAAAATTGTCGTCTGCAAACTCTTTCAATTTGGACCAGTCCAAAATTTGTGGTTTGGGAAAGGGTTAATGTGCTTCCAGGGATCGGTCCTGTTGAATAAGAAAAACAGTTCATACTATGCCAGGATTATTTGAGAATAAGCCGGAGAGTGTTTGTTTTATTTATAATTGGGATATATCAGCTATTTCTGCAAGTTTACAGGACAACTGTATCCTCCCTGATCTCATCTTGGCATAGTTTTGTCGATCCTTATTATTAAATCAGACCCTTTAACCCTTTCCCAAACAAGCCCTGGTTTTCACGTGTCTGCAGTACAAGTCTTTTGAAAACACTGTGGGAAAAGGAGAAATTGCTCGTAACGAGCAATTTTTCCTTTTCCTACCGTGTTTTCTACCCTTTTTGACAACTTTCTGTCATTTTCATCAAATTTAAAATTGTTGTCTGCAAACTCTTTCAATTTGGACCAGTCCAAAATTTGTCGTTTGGGAAAGGGTTAAAAACAGGCCTCTTAATTAACTTTCAACTCTTTAGCAGATGACAACATTTTAAACTCCTCCCAATATTGAAAGGATTTGCAGACAACAAATTAAAGGTGGCTTTATGCATTTTTTGGGCAGTTATCAATCAAAACCAAAGCTTAGAAGAATTAATATTTTGAGCTGTCAGTGTGAATAATTGAAAAACTGAGAAGCTTGAAGAAATTTAATCCCCACAAGTAGCCACAGTTTGCTCGCTTTGTCAAAGAGAATGATTTTCTTAATGTTTTTGGTTTTCTCTGAAAAAATGATGAGATCAAGAGTTTCACTTTGCTCACCCTTTACTACTCATGCTTGAGTTTTAATAATAATCATAATAATAAATAATAGGCTTTTGAAAACATTTTGGGAAAAGTAGAAAATGCATATAACTAGCATTTTCTTCTTTTCTCACAATGCTTTTACTTTTTTAGGGGCAAATTTCTTCATGTGGGCCACAGCTAATAGTGTGCAAAATGAATGTATTAAGCTTGGAGAAGTCAAAATTTATGTTTAATACCTGGTGAAGAGTTATTAGTAAGCTTTATATTTTAGAAATGGTTAGAATGGAACATATATATCAGCACTCTTGTTAAAATTTGGTGGTGGCTAGATAAAAGTCAGAATGCAGGGATGTTCCTTGGGTTAAAATTGAGTTGAAGCCATAAGAAAGTGGGTTTGGAAAGAGAGTTTTTGGGGGTTTAGGTACTTTCTAGGAAGGGATCAAGTAGGCAGAGACTCTTTGTCTAGTAACCAGCATTTTCTCCTTTTCCTACAATGTTTTCTACTCTTTCACAGCCAAAAAGCATAAATTATTTCCAGCCACTTTCAAGTTGTTGTCTGCAAATGCTTTCAATTTGGCCGACCCCAAAGTTTTGTCCTTTGGTAAAGAGTTAAGTGTCACAGAAAATGTTATTGTTTTCATCCAGGGATTTTAAAGAAAACCCATCTTGCCCTTTGTCACTATACTGCTGCCATCTTGAAATAGTGCTATGTAATTTTGCAGATATTTTCAAATAATCATTTTAATTCTTTTAGTGTTGGTGCGTATTCTGTAGTCACATAACTGCCACATGATCTAGCAGATAGTTGTAATCTGTCGTTTCATTGAAATTCCAAATAATGAAGGATTTTAGAAGGCTGGTGTAAACTGGATTGAAGAAGGGGAACATTATGGTTTTCCTTTCTGGGATGTTTTTAGCCACTGAAACTTGTATGACTTGTTCAGGATAATCCTTTGATTAATGAAACATTGTATTTCTATGATCGTGTGATCTCCAGCAAAACAGCTGCTGTTACAGCCACTATGTGGTGCAGGTATGAGAATACCTTTCATGACAAAGACTTTAAACAATACATGGATCAGTGGAAATCAATATTTGGCCAATCAGGTCATTGCATTCATTTGGCCCGATGTGTAGCTTTGCAGCTGAGTGTCTGCTGTTTTGGCTTCCAAACAATTGATTGTTAATGTTGGAGAAGTGCGACATTATGTGTGCTTACAACGCTTACATGAAATATACGCAGAGTCTACAAGTTTGCATTTATGATTTTGATTGACAATGGGACATGAACAAAGAGTTTTGATCAATGCTATATTATGCAATGGATTAATTAATGTTAGTTTTTTTGTTTTTTTTTGGTCTGGAATTCTCTGAAAGAGACATAAAATGTTTTGCGGTGGAAAACAAAGGTAAAATATGTAAAATAGTAATGAAAAGAAAGTATATTCACTAAAATATCTAACCTTGTTTAATCCAAAAAGAGGCACTTGTTATCAATGTTTCAGTTTGACCAGGGATCTTTTATATACAGTGTATATAAGATCCCTGGTTTGACATTAACACTCGCGCTTGGTTCGTGAAGAATGCTGAATGTGTAGATACAGATCAAAGTGCAAAACACATGCAGTTTATTTTGGGATTCAAACCATCTACTTAAATTAAGCAGTATTCCTTACTCAAAGTACATGTAGATTTCAATTATGCAACAGGGTACAGTTCTGGAAGTTCAGCTGGAAAGGCAACTTATGTTAATTAAATCAACTTTTTACTTAGCCATATTTAAGTGGATTAGCACATCTGCCATTTCTAAGGGTATGTCAGTAAACTGTTAACTGATAGGATGCGTGTTTGATTGATTGCCACTGTAATCCACTCGACCACCCATTGTCTTCAGTATATCATAAGATAAAACAAACTACCAGTCTATGATATTAACAAGTTTGTTAACTGACAGCACACTTTGAGCATTTTAAAATCATCAGGCAACCATTTTCCCTTAACTTGACACTTTTCTTAGACTTACACCTCTGTTTTGAATGAGACAATCTATAATTTTTTTTCAAAATACTAGTAATTTAGTGTAATTTATTATCGAATATGATGTCGAGACAACCTCACAAGCCTTACGAAAATATTAAGCACCTTTAATTCTATCTTTCTTAGGCAAAACTGAGGTTTATAAAGTGTTTCATTCTGTCTCATTGAAGTTCAAAACTATGCTGGCACATTGTTCGTAGCCCCTGAAATTCGCACTTTTTGCACATATCCTTGTGTAAATTAGTTCAAGTATCCATAAATTTCTTACCGAGAATTCATCATCAGCAGAAACATGAAAAAAAATATTCTTCCGGAATTTAATCGAGAGAAACAGTCATGACAGCGCGATTTAAGTAGCTTTTCTGCTATACTGTATATGTATTTACTGCATTTGTTTGAGAGCCCATAGCAATGGTAACCAAGGAAGTTGGTTTATGTCATTGCCACGGATCCATGTATTGTCTGCAAAGTCTAAATAATGAGCTTTCGCATGCAGTCTCTCTAAATCATAGTAAAAAATTGAAACATGATATATTTAAATAGGAATGACAGAGATATCTGTATTTATGTTTTATTTTACTATCATTATGATAAATAATTAACCATGGAACCTGGTAACAATGTATTATATAAAATATGTAAAAACCTAAACCACTGTTGATACAACTTACATGCATATTTATAATTCATAGATACTCGGACCAAATATGGAAGAAAAATTTTAGTGAGATCAGTGCATTTATTAAGCGGATGTAGACGTAATATACATCCTGAAAATTAAAAAAAAAAATGTCCATAAAAATGGGGCTGTGGTTTATTGTACAACCAGAATTTTACAAATACAGCTGCAATTCAAATGCTGAAGCCAAAATAGTCTCTTTCATCTGAACAACTGAGAAAATAGGGGAAAAAATAGATTTGTGATGTCAAGATATATAAAACTTACTGAATTCTTGTAAAAAATCCCTAAAATTCAGATATGGCATTTCAAAGTTCCTTATATCATTCCTTAATGTAAGCACTGGTGGGATGAACAGATTGTCAAAAAAAAAAGGCTGGCTCATTAACCCTTTACCACACAGCAAAGTCTTATACCAGTCCAAATTGAAAGCATAATTGCAGACATCAATTTCAGTGTGGTTCAAATATTGGAATTTTTCTTTGATAGGGTAGAAAAGATTGTGAGAAAAAGAGAAAATGCTGATTACCAGCATTCAGGGTTTTCCTTGATGCACGAATTTGTGCATTTTGACACATTTTGGAGGAAACTGACCCGTATTTTTTTCAATAGTGCATCACTGTGGATGCACAAATTCAATTACAATTACTTATGATCGTCTTTGCTACAGACAATTTTAAATCGCAAGTACATAAGAAAGCTTAAGTATGAGAAGAAAATGGGATGAAACACTAGACTGTGTATCGATTTTACGAGAATACTGTTGGTCTTTAAACTCGTCTAAACTAAACCAGTCAGTCTCAAATGAAAACAATATGTCTCAGTCAAAATTGGCATCATTCTTGCTGTCTGCAAGGAAAAGGGACTGAGAACAACTATTGGATGATGATCACCTGGTTCGAGTTACAAGAAAAACAATTCAAGGCCCCGAGGGTTTACTGAAAATTGGCTAAAGACATAGATCCATGCTTAATTGTTCATCGAAAACAGCGGCATGAATGCGACCCGCATATCATAACACAGGAATTGGCCGTTTAACTGGTGAAAATGGTTGTCAGATGGATACTCTCTATTTAAAAAGAAAACACAAAATAGAGGTTATCAAATCCGGCCAACAACAATCTATTTGTATTAATTAAACGGTTGATTCATGTGACAAAAACAAAACACAATAACCTTTTTACCACAGAGAGTGTCTGCACAAACTCGCGCAATTCAACTCTTATGTGTGTCATCAAAACACTGTTCATGTTGATGCCCTCAAAAGATTGAAATTACGTAAATATGACAGCTTGTCATCAGCTAGCGCATTTTTTATCCCCCGCTGAAAAGGCGGCGGGGGATATGGTAATAGTCTCCGTCCGTCCTTCTGTCATTCCGTCCGTCCGTCGTTCCATCCCACATTTTTGTCCGGAGCATATCTCCAAAAGTATTTGAGATATCAACTTCAAACTTCACAAGTGGATAGATCTCATTAAGGAGGCGCGCAGTGTACAAGAACCATTACTCTATCTTCAGTATTTTTGGAGTTATTGCCCTTTGTACATTTTTTTTCTGGAATTTTTGTCCGGAGCATATCTCCAAAAGTATGAAAGCTAGGAACTTGAAACTTAACACACATATAGAACTCATTGAGGAGGCGTGCAGTGCACAAGATCCATTACTCTGTCTTCAGTATTTTTGGAGTTATTGCCCTTCGTACATTTTTACTTTGAATTTTTGTCCGGAGCATATCTCCAAAAGTATAAAAGCTAGGAACTTGAAATTTCACACATCTATAGAACTCATTGAGGAGAAGTGCAGTGCACAACAACCATAACTCTGTCTTCAGTATTTTTGGAGTTATTGCCCTTTGTAAATTTTAACTTTGGATTTTTGTCCGGAGAATATCCCCAAAAGTGTAAAAGCTAGGAACTTGTAACATCACACGCATATAGAACTAATTAAGGAGAAGTGCAGTGCTAAAGAATCATAACTCTATCTTCAGTTATTGTTGAGTTATTGCTCTTTGTAAATTTTCACTTTGGAATTTTGTCCGGAGCATATATCTCCAAAAGTACAAAGGCTAGGAACTTCAAACTGTATACACTTATAGAATTCATTAAGGAGAAGTGCAGTTCACAAAAACCAAAACTCTGTCTTCAGTAATTTTTGAGTTATTGCCCTTTGTTAATTTTTACTTTGGATTTCTGTCTTGCGTATATCTCCAAAAGTATAAAAGCTAGGAACTTGAAACTTCACACACATATAGAACTAATTGAGGAGAAGTGCAGTGCACAAGAACCATAACTCAATCTTCAGTATTTTTGGAGTTATTGCCCTTTATAAATTTTTACTTTGGATTTTTGTTTGCACATTTCCCATTCTTGGCCAAGTTTCATACTTATGGCATAAACACAAAAAAGTTTTATAACTCTTGTATGCATTTTAAAAAGAAAAAGTGTCTTTTTTTCTTTTTCAGAAACTTCAATATTGATTAAGTTTTAATGTTTTGTAGTTATTATATCATGTTAATGCCAACTTTCATAACTTGGACCTGTATTTCAAAAAAGAAAATATGCTTGTTTTTTTATCTTCACTTCAAGCTCTTATTTTGGTGCTGTGTTAGAAAAAGCCCAATCGGCGGGGGATCTGGTGCTTGACAAGCACTTGTATTTCTTGTTCTGTTAGGACCAGGCTTTTAATAAAGCATACTCAAGATACTCTATGAAAAAGATGTCATCTAGACTGTAAGCCTCTCTATACAGTTAATCCCTACTGTTATAATGTATCTTACATCATTCAATAATTCATAAATGGGTTATGCAAAGCTTTTTCCTCTGGGTTATTAAAAGTCGGGATTGTGTAGTAAAGGGTTAAACGGTAGTAAACTGCTGAATACATTAACTTTTTACCACACCACAAAATTTTAGACTGGTCCAAATGGAAAACAATTGCAGACTACACATTAAATGTGACTCAAAAATTTAAATTTGTTTTGGGAAAGGTAGAAAAATTTGCGGGAAAAGGAGAAAATACTGGTTACCATTTTCCCATAGTGATTTCAAAAGGCTTCTTTCTCAGGGTCCTTAAAAGTTGGGTTTGTGTGCTGAAGAGTTAAATTAAAATTTCCTGCCAATAGTGAGAATAAAAATACTGTTTTTGAAGTTCCTCTTGCTTGAAGATTTGGACAGTGTAGATCAAATATGAACATTTGGATACTGAATCACTGTAGGCCTTGCTGAGACATAAATTCTGGTCAAAAATAGTCTTACCCTTTACCAGACAATCCCAACATTTTACGACCCTGTAAGAAAAAGGCACTTGAAAACATAAAGGGAAAAGGAAAAAAATGATGGTAACCATTATTCTCTCCTTTACCAACAATGTTTTCTACTCTTTGAAAGACAGATAGAGCTCCTGTATTGGATGAAGCTAAAATTTCATTGTTTGGTAAAGAGTTAAACTTGTACGAACAAACTGAACTGGTCTCTGTTTCCTGACTGCAAATATCTTGTTTGTTTATTGTAATTCTCTTATACGATTCCTAATTGAGTAATAGCAATTTTGTTATAAAAGGAAATGATGTGAAATGAAGTGAAATGTGGAAAGAAATAAACTCGTTAACATTCATCATACATTGCAGCAACCTGCCAGACATGGAAAGGCATTGATTTGTATCGTGATATAACCAGACTCATTATGCCACAATTTTTCAGCAGATTGCTAAATGGTCATATAAAAGCATCTCTCCCTGCAATATTGAGGCTTTGCTTGATGCAAACAACATTGGAAACTCAACCAGATAAGCCCTTTACTTCTTTACTTGTTTTAGCACACCTGAACGATGTAGTTTAACCCTTTACCAAACATTCCTGAGTTTTCATGACCATTGAAAAGAAGGCTTTTGAAAACATTGCTGGAAATGGAGAAAGTCCTGGTAAACAATATTTTCTCCTTTTTCCACTATGATTTTTCCCTATCAGAGAGGTTAAGCACATTTGTACCAATCTTGAATTTGTTGTCTGCATATGTTTTGAATTTTAAAGACCTGGTCTAAAATTTGTTTTTTGGGAAAGGGTATAAAGTAGGAATACCTGTAAACAGCTACTCTCAAGGACTATTTTCTGGATGACCCTCTACCAAAATCAGTCCAATTAATCCACTACCCTGAACAATATGGCCCACAGAGCTAAAACTAGAAAAAAGGATAAGCACCTTCTAATGAAACCAGAGAAAGGTTTTTGATATAATACTTTATTGTAATTTCCCTTGTGTTACCCTCGACCAAAATTGCTCAATTGTTTTTGCTTATCTGAACAAGATGGATGCCAGAGGTAAAAGAAGAAAAGCTAGGGAAACAACTTCAATTGATCTACCTACCCATGTTAGGTGGTTCTTTACAAAATTGCTCATACTGTTCTATTCAGCTGAACAGATTACGGATACACATCTAATATAACACTTCATTAGTACAATTTCAATCAGGTTAGTGATATAGGGTGGTTATGGCCCTCTTGTTTTATATTGTCCTATAAGGCTATTGTTCATGGGATGTTTGCCCTGTTAAGGTATTGTTTCTCACCAGTATGGTTACCATGTCTATTTTGGATAAAACATTAATCATAAAATTGTTTTGAACTAGTGACCTCCTTTAAGGACATAAATTCTTTATTAAGTAGACTGGAACAAAAACTCAGAATTTTATCCCCTCTCTTTCAAAGCTCTTTTTGGTAAAAAAGCTTCTGAAAGCATTGAGTTTGAAAAAATAATTGAAATGTGGAAATTCATGTGTTATCCCAATGTTTTCTTGGTTACTTGTCATTGAAGTGTCATTTCTACAGGTTTAATTTTCTCTTCATTTTTGCCAAACATTTAGGTGATCAATTGCCAAAATTAATGGACTAATATGTCATCATCATCATCATCATCATCTTTTTTTGTTGTTCTACAAGTAGGAATCCACCACAGTTAAAAAACGTTTTGGTTATACTTTTCAAATGAGGTAGCTGATGATGTAGATTCAGGTCAGACTGTTTGTCCATTGCAGCTAAAACTTAATGTAGGGCACCCTCAGGAAATACTTAGTGGCTTGCACCTGCAAATACGGTAGATTAACTCTAATACAAGACAAAAAATATTAGACATATCCATAATGAAAGCATTAGTACATTAGATGGGGGTGGCTTATATTTGGTCTTTGGAAAGGTTGAAAACATTGTGGGAGAAGGAGAAAATGCAGGATACCTACATTTTTTCCTTTATTAACAATGTTTTCTAAAGCTCTCTTTATCAAAATTGCAAAAATGCAGGATCGCGCGATGATCACCTTCATTTTTAGGATCAAAATCGTTAAACACAGGAAAAAGTAAAAAAGGATACCTGCATTTTCTCTTTTTTGTGCAATATTTTCAATTTAGCTCTCTGCATCAAACTCATGAAAAATACAGGATTGGTAGAAGGGTTAATGAGATGTCACCTGTCAAATCAACTCCTGCACTTGACTGTGATGTAAGGATATGTGGTATAATTATCTTGTCATTCAATTAATATGCTGGGATGAATCCTGGACCTTCAGTTGACAGAAAAATGACATTAGCTATCCTCTCGTTTGCTCTCATCAGCATAAATTCATGAAGTACCTCGTACTTTTTCCCAGGTCATACCAGATGACGGATGACTGTTAGGTGACTGATTGGATCAGTTGATTGTCTCTTTCAATATAGTTTCAGTCATATGGCGTTGACAATTCATTTTAATTATGCGTGTTCTAGATTTCAGTTAGACTAATGTGTCTTGCCCAAGAACACTCTTAAGAAAAACCCAGTGCTTCCATTAAGATCTGACCCGAAGCCACCAAATTAAAATCCCTCAACTTCCTGGCTGAGCCATGTAGGACCCTCTTTGGTGACCAAGGCAGATGACTTCTATAATGTTTAAAACAGTGTAAGTCTCATCAACCAAATTTTTGAAGTGCCACTGTATATTGAATTTTGAAGTGTCCAAAATTTTTTTCGTCCAGCAAAGTGCAGTTGCACTGATTCTGTTGCCATGACAGAACAATGTCAAATTTTAAAGGACACTAAATTATAGACTTCATAATCCTTGTTACTTAAGTGCTAATGCTGAATAAACAGAATGAAATGAACACCCCCAGTTAGTATTAAAGATTGAGATATTTGACTGTCAAAGCTGTTTTTATCAGGCTATCTCACAAAAAAAAAAAATAGTGTAGGTTTAAGATCAGACTGCAATATTCTGTACATAGGCAATTAAAATTGGGTTTAGCGCTATAAGGGTAAAAGCTTCAGCTGTCACGGTAAGATTAAGAAGAAAAGGTCACCAGGTGCACGTGAGGTCATTTACATGGTGACATAAGCAAAAAATGACACTATAACTTACAAACATTTGCATACAGCACACATAAAGAACACTGTCACTACATTTTCCTACCATATATTGCATTCTGCTTCCTACGAAGGCTGTGCAACAAGATTGTAGTGTTGGCCTCTCACATCAAAAAGTTCCCAAGATAGCACCATCAATCTTTGGAACTTCCCAAATCACAGTGCAAAGTTTCCAGGAATCAAGTAAATGTATAAATGAGTCACTTGGAGAGTGAATAATAAAAGTTGTAAGAACTTGTCACAACCAGTGTAAAAAAGATGTATTTTACATGTTAACATTATGATATCAGAAGAATATAACATTTAACTCACAATCATTTGCATACAGGGCATGTCAGGATGGAGGGAATGTACGCTACATGCTGTCCATCACCAACTATTCCTATATTATACTCACACTCTCTAGTAGACAGCGTTGTAGGGATAGTCTGTGTCAGCCTTTCCCATTGAAGGTTAGAATCCTTTGATTACCCACATTATAGCTTGAGTACCAGTTAAATCTTTATCAAACAACAAAATTTTAGACTTGTCCAGATTGAAAGCATTTGCAGATGACAATATAAATGTGACTCAAAAATTGAAATTTGTTTTGGGAAGAGTAGAAAACAATAAGGGAAAGGGAGAAAATGCTGGTTAGCAGCATTTTCTCCTTTCCCCGCAATGTTTTCAAAAGGCTTTTTCCTCCAAGTCGTTAAAAGTTGGGATTTTGTGGTAAAGGGTTAAGGTTTCCAGGAAGCAAGCATTGGAAATGAGATAGAAAAAGTCATTTTACAATCAATGTAAAATCATAACAGTTATGTTTTATCAATATGAAAAGAAAATCATTACTTAAATGAGCCAGGTTTAATTTTTTATAGGTCTACAAATATTTTTAATTTGGAAGTGTCTACAATTTTGACATCTGGTAAAGAGATAACATTGCAAGCAAATAAGTTTTGGCAGTTTCTGTTGACATTTTCTTAAAAACTTTGGAAACAAAATGTGGTTGTATGCCACTTTAAGATGTTGGGCACTGAATTCCACCGATTTGGTTCTATCACTGACATGATCTTTCAGCAAGTTTTGTCCAGTGTTTTCTTGATGAGGAATTTCACCTGAGGCTCTTTGATCATAATTTCCTGGACTTGCAGAAAACAAGTCAGCTATATAGGCTGGAACTGTGTTTTGATTATCAAGCTGTTGATGGATGTATATACATGTAATGAACTGTGTCCTGCATCCTTTTAGGTGCTGAGATCAGTTTTACTCTTCACCAAACAATCCAATGTTTTAACGACCCTGAGAAAAAAGGCTTTTGAAAACATTGTGGGAAAAGGAGAAAATGCTGGGAACCAGCATTTTCTCCTTTTCCTACAATGTTTTCTAACACATCAAATACAAATTCCATCAGTTAACTCTTTAATTTGTCATCTGAAAATGCTTTTAATCTGGACGAGACCAACATTTTGTTATTTGGTGAAGAGTTTATGGTGTTTTTGGATGATGTGGAACAAGATGATTGATTGATTGTATGGTGTTCAGTGCTGTTTTCAACATTATTTCAGTTATATTGCGGCGGCCAGTGCACGTATCCATGCTTTCCTGGAGTTTCTTTTTGCCAGTACTCCGCACAATATTCTTTCCAAGCCACTGGCTGCTTTCCCACATAACCATCATCGAAACAATGGTCAGTGGTGAGAGAGGAATGAATCCTGTCGCAATGACTATCATTAGTCCTTGGAAAAAAATTAGTGAAGCCAGGGATCGAACCAGCGACCTCCTGTTCTCAAGTCTGGAACAAGATGAGACAGCATTGAATGTGCCACATCAATATTTTGTTGGGTTTCATTCCAAATGTGGGACAAATGGGATTAGAACAACAGCCTGACTGTTTCTGCCTACTTGGGTAATTGGAGGTTAGATAATGTCATCTGACTGCCAGGCACAGTAACCCTCAGAGTGGCAGAGAAACAAATTTGACATTTTTTTGTCAGAAAATATCACTAGTAAATTTAACATCGAGACGTTTTTGAGCATAATGTGCCAGAATATTGGACACATAAATACAGAGAGGAAAGAGAAAGACTGAACATCATATTGATATTGAATGAATGTAGATCATAGGTCAGGCTGAATTACTGTTCTTTGTATTTTAATTTTAATCTACAATTTTTTCACAAAGCAAAGTTATAATATGATTGAATGGGTATTCCCAGTCAGAACTTTAAGTTGCAGTTATTGCTATTTCAGGGTTGTTTTTGTTAGAATGTCTGGCAAAGAGGCAGACATTGTAGATCCAAGATCAGGAAACATTTTCTGTGCACTCTGATTTTGACCCACAATGTGCACAGTAACAATTAAATCCAGGTTCATTGCTACAAGGGATGTAGTACATACTAAGATGAATGCCTAATGTGCCGTTCATCATACATGTTGAATGTTGTCAGTTACACTGAGAAAGTGTGAGGGTAGAGCCAACTTCTGGTATCTTATATTTCCAATATATAGCTATTATCTAAATGTGGATGCTCAGCCATTATAATGTGAGCATTACTAGGGAATAAAACATGACACGTAAGTCTTGGCCAATAGGGAGTTTCCATACATAGAATGGACAGTGACATGAATTCGTGATTATAGAGGTATATGCAATTATACATACATGTTAATTCTTGCAGTTCAGAACATTCATTTAATTGGTTATGTAGACAGTGTGGCTTAAAATCAGACTATACAGAGCATACAGTCTGATCTTGGATCTCCACTCTCTGCTTCTTTGTCAAATATTCAGACAAAAACCACTTTGAAGTTGCAAAAATTGCATAACTGACTGAGAATGTTGATTTCATTTACTAACCCTTTATCACAGTTTTTACGACCTTCGGGGAAAAGCCCTTTGAAAATATTGTGGGGGAAAAAAAGAAAATTCTGGTAAGCAGCATTTTTGTCCTTTTCCCACAATGTTTTCTAACTTTTCATAGAAAGATCCAGTCATTTATCATCTGCAAATGCTTTCAAGTTGGATGAGTCTGACATTTTGTCTGTTGGTAAAGAGTTAAGTATGGCAAGGGTTTAATATCAGTGTTATTCAGTTGTCTTAAAGTGGCATTGTTGCTTTGGTTTAGGTGAATTTGTTTTCTTTTTTAACATGGAGGATTGTTTGAAATGATAAAAAATTGCTGTTTCATCCTTCACTGTACAATGTTTTCTATGAAACACGGATATTAAAATAGTCTACATGAGTGAGGGGAATCATCCACGTGTGCAACAGAAAAGGGAGAGCATTGTGCAGGGAATGAAAAAACTGGCCGGTGCATTTACTTCAGCAACGACGGGAATGTTGAAAGTAAATCATGGCGAGGATACTCGTCAGTCACGGACTAGTCTTGCATCAATTTTTGAGGATTTAGCTAGTATTCGGAAATCTATTCTTGGACATGGATCACATGAAACAGCGGTAAGGTTTTCCTAAAAATTGTAATCTTTGTTTGACTTTCAATGACATTGTTACCTGTTGTGTTTAACCCTTTACGAAACAACCCAGAGTTTTGACAGCTTTGAGAGAGAAGGCATTTGAAAACATCATTAAAAGGGGGGTAACCAGCATTTTATCCTTTTGCCTCAATATTCTCTACCCTTTGAGAGACAAATCATGTCATTTGAGCCACCCTTGTTATTTTTTCAGCAAATGATGTAGATTTGGATGAGTCCAAAACTTTGCCATTTCTCATAAAGGGTTAAGATGCTTTTAGATCCTACAATTTAAATGAAATGAAGGAGAATCATTTGATGGATTTAACACCACTTTTCTTGATATGTTTAGAAAACATAGCGGAAAGAGGAACCATTGCTTGTTGCAAGCAATTTCTCCTTTTCCCTCAATTTTTTTCAGACAGAATCTTCTGTAGGGATATAAATCCTGTTTGTGGTAATGGCGTTTATCTTTTACTGTTTACAGTTTCTAACTTCATTTTATTAATTACTTTTTTGATTTTACACATATTTGTACAAAAAGAAACAAAATTATTACTTATAATGAATACTTAGAATTTTAACATATATTGTTAAAGGATTTAAAATTAGGAAGTTGCTCAATTTAAACAGAATCTCCATATATCACAATAATTTCATAGTAAATGCTACAGATTGAGCTAAAATGCTAAAACAAATCAACTGTAAGGGAAGAGATAATATAATGCCAGGAAATTCTTAGTGAACAAACTATAGATCTCCATGAGATTGGTCAAATTTATGTGTTCTACAAGAGATCTAAATCAAGATAGTGTGATCTTCATAATTTCTAAGCCAAGATCATTAGTAATCAGCATGAGATCAAAGCTGAGAGTGGATAAGCATCATGAGATCATAGTCAAGATCACCATTCCTGCAGTCCATGAGATCAAAGCCAAGATTGGTGTCCATGCTCACCAGTCCTTTTAAGTTGCAGTCTTCCAAGTCTTATTCAAAATTTAGAAAGTAGCCCAATTTCTGATTGCTCCACTCTTTACCATACAATCCAGATGCTGAAAAAGAAAGCTGCTGAAAACATTGTGGGAAAAGGAGAAAATGCTGGTAAACAGCATTTTCTCCTTTTCCCACAAAGTTTTCTATCCTTATTAAAAAAAAATTTTGGAATTGCATTTATATTGTCGTCTTCAAGTGCTTTCAAGTTTGACTTTAAGTCCAATATTTTGTTTGTTTGGTAATGAGTTAAACAAAATGGTTTAGCCATTGAGAAATTCTGTTACTTTGAAATTCAGGATAATGACACAGAATGCTGTCAAGAATGGTTGTTGTAGTATGAGATTCTAGTCAAGACCACCTGAAATTCATGAGATTTAATAGCCAAGATTATAAGTTTATTTAAAAAAACTCTCCATCAAGATCCATTGGTCTTAACCCTTTCCCAAATGACAAATTTTGGACCGGTCCAAATTGAAAGAGTTTGCAGATGACAATTTTAAATTTGATGAAAATGGCAGAAAGTTCTCAAAACGGGTAGAAAACACTGTGGGAAAAGGAGAAATTGCTCGGTACGAGCAATTTCTCCTTTTCCCACAGTGTTTTCAAAAGACTTGTACTGCAGACACATGAAAACCAGGGCTTGTTTGGGAAAGGGTTAAAGAGATCTTCATGGATCTTGGTCTTCATGAGATCTAAGTTATGATCATGAGATCAAAGTCAAGATCATGTGATTTTTACAAGATATTTTTCTTGAGATCATTATTATGTTCATGAAATCTTGAAAGATTGTGAGATTAAAGTCAAGACCATTATAATCTTGTGATATCTAAGTCTTGATTATGAGATCTTCATTAGAACTAAGTCAAGATAATGTGACCTTACTGAGAACTTGCAATGATGATTAAATTTTGATCTTATTACATCAAGATCATGTTATGTCAATGATATCTTACTTTAGATGTTGTGATGTTCATGAAATCTAGATGAAGATCATGACTAATGATTTTTATGAGATCTATGAAAAGATTGTGTAATCTTCATGAAATGTAAGTCAGGATAATGTCATCTTTGTAAGATCTTAGTCAGGATGTGATCTTAATGAGCCCTGAGTCAAGATCATAAGTATGATTTCGTGAGATCCAAGTCGGTATCCTATGATCTACATGGGCTCAGAGGCAAGATTATTGGATCCTTATAAGATTTAATTCAAGACCAAGTGATCTTCATGAAAATCATTGACATGATCATGGGATCTTCAGGAGACCTAATTCAAGATGATTTTACCTTCATGAGATCTAAGTCTCAATCATTTCATTTTCATGAGGTCTATGTCACGATCATATTTATTAAGGTGTCGCCTAAGTCATGATCATTTGGTCTTTTTTAGATTTAAGTCGAGATCAGTTGAACTTCATGAATATCCTTAAGATCTTGTATATCCATGAGATGTATGTTAAGGTTATGAGTTCTTAATTTGAACTATTTCAGCATCATGTTGTCTTAATGTGTTCCAAGTCAGATTCTTTTTATGGCCATGAGACTTTGTCAAGATGATGTTATCATCATTATGTTATGATCAAGTAGTCTTTGTGAGATTATTATAAAGTCAGTATCAGGATATTATAAAACAAATTGTTGTTCAAATTCATTGTGATTTCTTAATAAGATTTAGATTATAACCATATAATCTGTGTCAGATTCAAAAAAATGTGGGATAGAGTTCACCTCATATTGTACTAAATTAGATGAGGCAATGTCTTGAAAGCACATAAAATCTCCTTACCCTTACCACACAATCCCTTGTTTAGATGACCTTTAACCCTTTCCCAAACAAGCCCTTGTTTTCACGTGTCTGCAGTACAAATCTTTGGAAAACACTGTGGGAAAAGGAGAAATTGCTCGTAACGAGCAATTTCTCCTTTTCCCACAGTGTTTTCTACCCTTTTTGAGAACTCTCTGCCATTTCCATCAAATTTAAAATTGTCGTCTGCAAACTCTTTCAATTTGGACCAGTCCAAAATTTGTTGTGAAGATTTTGTCTTTTTATAAAGATTTTTGAATAATGATATCTTGCGATCTTCACTACATAAACATGATGTTGGATAGAGTTCATCAAAGATCCTGCTGAATTAGATCTACTATTTATCAGATGTAGCCATGTCCTATAGTATTCATCAAAGATCCCACTGAATTAAATCTGGTCTTTATCTGATATTACAGAATGTTGGCCCTGTAGTGTTAATCAAAGATCCTAATGAATAAGGTCAAATCTTCATCAAATATAACCAAATGTTCGCCAGTATTCATCAAAGGTTCTTCTAAATTAGATCATGCACTGTCTTTAACTGTCATAACTTGTCTTTAGCATGGAAAGAGTTAATTAAAAGGGCGTAAACCTGTAACATATATCACATTTTTATGACAGCCAAGAAACCCAGGACAGCTTTAGTAATGAGTTATTGTAATGAGCAGAATTAATATCTCTTGACCCTTTGCCACACAATCTAGAGTTTTGAGAACCTTGAGGAATAAGGCACTTGAAAACATTTGGGAAAAAGGAGTGACAGTCAGCATTTTCCATTTTCTCCTGTCCCCATGATGCTTTCTACCCTTTCAATGGCATGTTTCAGTTTTTTTCAGTCATTTCTAACTTGTCATCTGCAAACGCTGTCAATTTGGACTAGTGTAGAATTTTGTTGTTTGGTAAAAAGGTAACCCACTACCCAACAAGATTGTGTTTTGAAGGGGAAACAGACAACAACCCACTGGGATGATAGCCAACTGCTCAGTTTGGCAGGGAGGACAATAGCTCAATGGCTATCAGAAAGGGCTAAAAATAAAATTTGTACATTTTTGTGAGAAAGTGCCCGCTTTGATTTCAAAATCCAACCAATATATCCTACTGTTTATAAATTGCAGATCCATGTAGAAATAGACAGTAACTGTTATGCAAAATTAAAATGAAATTTGCCTATTTCTTAAGATGTTTAATTGTCTTGATATTTACATCTATACATTTCAAATACAAACTCAATCCTTTTCCTGTTTACAGTCAAAACATTAATTTCCATATTCATTTATACTGTATGTTTTTACACATTTATACCTTGTGTCTACCAAATAAAATATGATTGAAAAAGTATAGAGCTGGTAAAAAAGCCATTGGATCTGGATCTGCTGTTTGTTTAACTCTTGACCAAACAACAACTTTTTGGACTCAACCAAATTGTAAGCATTTGCAGATGGCAAATTAAATGTAGCTCAAATGATGATTTCTGTCAATGAAAGGGTATAAACATTGTTTGAAAAGGAGAAAATGCTGGTTACCTGCATTTGCTCATTCTTCCACAATGTTTTCAAAAGCCTTCTTCTTCAGGGTTGTACAAGCTTGCTATTTTGTTGCAACAGCTTAAAAAGAAATGCCAGAAAAAAAAATCTAGACAAATAGTTATGTTTTAAACTAATTACAAACTCAATTTCATGATTTAAAATGCATAATTATGCATATAAGGGGGGTATATTCCCAGTGGGCTATTGTCAAGTGGATTACTGTCATAGGCTGTTGTCTCAGTGGGCTATTGTCCTACACTTGTTTTAAAGACCCAGAGGAAGAAAGCTTTTGATACCTTGTGGGAATAGAAAATGCTGATCACCATTATTTTCTCTTTTTCCTACAATGTTTTTCTTTTCCACTCTTTTGTTGTAAAAGTTAACCATCTGTTACAGTATTTCATTTGTCATCTGCAAATGCTGTCAGTATGACCAAGTCCAAAGTTTTCTCACCTGTTAAAGGGTTTGAATGCCCATCACAGCATCTGTAGTTATTGGAGTGGACAAAGGAGAACAGGATCAGACAAGATGGTATATGCTCTATGATCATTGATCTACACTGTCAAATATATTTTCAGACATTGTGGCTTAGCAGTATCTCTCGGCCACTGATTAACTCTTTACCAAGTGACAAAATTTAAGACTTGTCCATTATTCAGAGCATGTGCAGACAACAAAATAATTTTAACTCAAAAATTAAAATTTGTTTTGGGAAGGATAGAAAACATTGTGGGAACCAGCATTTTCTCCTTTTCCCACAATGTTTCCAAAGGCTTTTTTCCTGGGGGGTCTGTAAAAGTCAGCATTGTGTGGTAAAGGGTTAATTTGAAAGCTGGGCTTTGTTTATTTGGCACAAGTTTGTATTGGTTATTAGTTGTGGCAATTTTCTGGTTATTTATGAATGTTTTTTTTTTTCTGACTTTTTCTTCCAATAGGAAAAATGCTATCTTTTACTGTGAATTGAATATGATTAGCTAGAGCTGAGATCCTTTTTTAGCCCAGGTACTGCTTTTGAATAAAACCCCAAAGTATTGTCATGGCCCTATTGTGATCATAGTCACCATCATGGTGTGAAAACTGTAATATTTTCTCATATCTCTGTCGTTACTGAAGATGATAGTTTGTTAACTCTCAAGAGGGAAGCTCTGATACAATAAGGACAGGTTAACCTCAAAATAGTTTTTACACAGTTATGCCACTTTTCCGACTTGCAATTTTCACTGGAAAAAAGCAAAGGCAACTGAGTGTTAATATGGGCTTGCAATGATCTTATTCCTTCATGATTTTCACAGCGCAGTGATTTATTACAGAAGATGTTAAATCTGTACCAGATGGCAAAATTAGAGACCTTTCCAAAATGAAAGTAGGTGAAGATGTTAGTGTTCAGCAAATAAAAATTTTGTCAGGGAAAGGTCTATGAGTTCAGAGATGCTTCTAGGATGCGGGATTGCGGGAATCCCGCGAAAATTAACGTCAGGGCGCAAAAATGTCATGCCTCTGCGGCCTATGTGCCGCAAAATTAAGGATAGTCCCGCAATTTTCGCTGTTTGTTGCGCGCAGTGTGATAAATTTTATTAGCGCAATGCAGCCTCCATTTTTTCCATGAGACCTGTGTCGACGGCAGCGACTGGTTAGAAAATTGATTCCGCTTGGTAGCCGAACATTCATTGATTTCATAACAGGTTTGAAATTCCTGTATATTTACTTCAATATGCGAGTAAAAACTAGAAAAAGGGGAATTGTGGAAGGTTATTTATGCAAATGAAATAAATCATACATGCGAATATACAAATAGAGTAATCCTTTTGTCGTAAACAGCGGTAACATCACACTGAAAATTCATTCGACGGCTATCTATGAATTTTCTGGGAATTTACGATAATTGTAAAATGGTTCTCGGCTCTACTCAATTAAATGTAAAGAGTCTGAAAAAAAAAAGAATCTTGTAATCGCCTAGCAACGGCGGATGAATCAAACATTGATCATCGTGTCAGAAAAGATTAGCTACGCTCTTTTTATATAACATTTGTGTCCGAATAAAATAAAAGGATGCAAAAGAAGTATTGTTGCCTATAAATGATTATTCAAAGATCTAAACTCCGAAATAAAACTATGAATCAAGCGTGAAGGACGCACGCGTCGCTGTTATCACAGCTGAACGAGCTGGCCAGTCATTAATTAAAAAAAAAGTTACAGTGATGTAAATCCGCTTATCTAGAGTAAAATGACAGGTTTTGAAGTTACCTGCTACCATTATTGGCAAATTTATGTAAAATTATGCCGAAAAATCCACCCAAAAATTACCTGACATAAAAAATAGACTACAAGAAAAAAAAAAATGCGAAAATCCATGACACAACAAAATGTCAGTTTCACATTGTCCGATCGGAGGCTCTTTAGACTACCTGTTCAGGTTGAATAATGACTTTAAGCAGTAAATCTACACAAACATATGTATAAAACAATACTTGGGTGCTAAAAATATCCCTCCTATTATGAGGGAAAAATTTGGTGGATTTTATGAAATGAAAATATTGAACAACGTACAAATAAGACGGGGGCGGTAGGGTGGGGATTAGGCCACCTTGTCTTACAATGCTAGAATTGGAACACTTGTTGAAGAGGTATAGGACATTCACAGATATAAAGTTGTTTTGCATTTGCTTTAATTCGTTTCTCTCATTGGTTTTAAAACTTCAACAAAAATTAACAAAATGAGTAATGTTAAAAACAAAACAGGCGTCTGAAAGGGTTGTAAAATAATGCCAGTCCTATAGTTACTTTGTCGATGGAAAACAAATAAGCCACTGACGAAAAGATAAATTTGAGGGCCCCTTTTTGGGGAGTGGGGGCCCCTTTTTAGGAAGTGAGGGGGCCCCAGGGCCCCACTTAAGAAAATCCTAGAAGCACCACTGTGAGTTCAAGGAAAAATCACATTAAAGAAACCAAAAGTATCTGAAGAATAAGGGCGAAAGCCCATTTTTTTGAAGACAATAAAGCTCGCTGTCAATGGTTATCAGCAAATATGTTATGAATTTCAATGACATAATCAGATGATGGTCTGCTGCTGAGTTTTGAGGGCTTTTTCATCATAAAGAAAAAACACCCATCATGATACCTGATATAACATTTTAAAGGTATTAAAACTACCAGAGTTTGTGGACATGATAAAATAATTTTGGATGTAGCTATTTCATGTGGAATATTTCAGTATGTTAAGCGATTTAGTTTATTTTGAATTAAATAATCTGCAATGGACAAATTTTTACATAAATTGACAGTTTCAGATACATTGTGCATGTACTACTCATTTTGAAAGTAAATTTTTGATTTGCTGCAAATTTTTCTTGTTTTCCATAGATGTCCTCAGTGATCGGAAATGTGCATTAACTGCAAAAGATATAACAAACACTGTTTGAAATGGAGAGGGAGCATATATTTAAACACTGAAGGCTGTGAAGGAAAAGAGCAATTGCTCCTTTTTCCTCAGTGTTTTCAAAAGCTGTAAACTGCAGGGAAGTACTAAATCATATCTGCATTCTATTCAAATTTTTTAATGTGGTGAACAAGGTGTCTTATTGGAGATAAAAATGGACATATTGAAGGATTCTAAACATGGCCTGTTAGTATCTACTTGTTGTAATCTTTGTGCTGATGAAAAAATGGATTCGCTTTCATTTAAGCCATTAATGCATTGGTTTAATGAGGTTTTTGAACCAAATGAGGTAAATTGGTTTATGTCATCAAATTATAAGATAATTACTCTTCAGTTGAGACTGTCACAAGTATAAGAGCAGCTTTCTTGGAAAAGGGGGTTTTAATGCATCTTAGTAATGCATTATACCAAGTTGTACCTTAACCCTTTCCCACACAACAAATTTTAGACTCTCCCACCTTCAAACCATTAGTAGACGACAAATTCATAATGAATACAAATGTGCTTAAGCTCTCTGATAGGATAGAAAAACATTTTGGGAAAAAGAGAAAATGCTGGATACCAGCATTTTCTCCTTTTCCCAAAATGTTTTCAAAGGGCCTCTTTCTCGGGGTCGTTAAAAGTCAGGATTGTGTGGTAAAGAGTTAATATGGATCCATTTTGGCCAAAAATCACAGAATCATGAGAAAGGATAAACCTTTGACATGCAGACAATTTACCAATGCCAAAAGCTGACATCCCAAGTCAGTCTGAACAGAATGTGCAGGCCGTTCTTCCATGTGCTCATCCATCCATCCATCCATCCATAGTTCAAGGTCACTTACTTTCTTATCCAAAGGATACATGATTGTCTTTAGACACACTGTTATTTATAGGCAGTGGGGGTCAAGGGCATTACTAGAAATAGAAATAAAACATGGAGGAAGTACAAAACAAAGTTAATGGACAATCATTTCATTAAAACCATTTTACTGTGCCACTAGTGTTGTGGGGACCTTTACCACACAATCACAAATTTTAATGACCCTTTGAAATAAAGCTTATGAAATTGTTGTGGGAAAATGAGAAAATGCTGGTAACTAGCATATTCTCCTTGTCCGAAAAATTTTTCTATCCTGTCAGAGAAACTGCAGCTCATTTGTACCAATTTCAAATTGGTTTCCTGCAAGTAACTTTCAACTTGTAAAAGTCAGCTATTTGTTGTTTGGTAGTGCTTAGTGGGAGCATGGGGAGAAGAAAAGCTTGGTTTCAGGCTGCTTTAAGTTCTGCATCTGCTATCTGTTTCACATTTTTTTGTCATTGTTGTCTGTTATCTATTTTTCGAAGTATAAAACAGATGAGAAAATAATGGAAATGATCAGACAAATCTGTATTTGATCTAACTGTAATTCCATCTTGATTTGTTTTCAAATACAAAACTCTTTTCTCCCTTGTAGAATGACATTTTACACTTTACAAAACAGAAAAATTTTATACTCAACATTATTGAAAGCATCTGCAGGAGACAAAATGAAAATAGCTCAAATCATGATTTTAGTGTCTGATTGGGAAGAAAACATTGTGGGGAAAAAGAGACAATAAATGCTGGTTACCAGCAATTTCTCCTTTTCCCACAAGATTTCCAGCCCCTACGAGGAATTCAAGAAACAGTTCTAGAACGGTTCTTGAATCTAGTTCTTTAATAGTTCATGAACATTAAATGGCCATTCTAGAACTGATGTTCAAGAACAAAATCAAGAACTTTCTGTGAGAAATTCAAGAAACATTTCTAGAACAGTTCTTGAATCTAGTTCTTGAATAGTTCATGAACATTAAGGTTTTTTTTCTAGAACTGATGTTCAACAACTAAATCAAGAACTTCTTGTGAGGAATTCAAGAAACAGTTCTAGAACAATTCTTAAATCTAGTTCTTGGAAAGTTCATGGACATTAAATGGCCATTCTAGGACACTGATGTTCAACAACTTACTCGAGAAAAAAAATGTTCTTTAACACTTTCTATAACAAATTCTTGAATGTGTATAATTTCTAGAAGTATAATTAAAGGTTCATGAACAATTCTAGAACAGGGTTAAAGAACTGATCTAGAACAGCAATTTGGTATTCAAAACTTAACCTATGGGATGCTCGTTACTCCACCATATCTGGAGCTATGGATTTTGCATTGTAAGATTCAAGCTGCTGTAGTCTTTTTTCCTGGTGAGTTACTACAAAAAAAGACAATCAAGACAACTAAGAATACACAAGCAATTTAGAATTGTTTTTTCTGGATTGTCATTTCTTCACCAAATGACAAAAATATTATCCTCACCCATACTAAAAAATTTCCAGACATCAAATTAAATGCCACCCAAATGACTGGATTTGCCATTGAAAGATGAGCATGGTTTCTAATGTTTCTCAAATTTTGCACATGTATGTGTTTGAAATGTAAACAAGCATCTGAACCCAATTTTGTGCAAGTTGAAGGAAAGAAAACTTGCTAATTTTTGCCATCACACAAATTTGCAGAAAAACATACTTACCAAATTCTAGATTTCCAACTACTCAAGAACTGGTACAGTTCTAGAACCAGGGTTTGTGGAATTTAGTCAGTGTATTAAAACCAATGTTCCAGAGCTATTTGTATTTTAGGCCAACTGTTCAAGAACTTTCAGATCAGTTCAATAACTGGTGGTGTTCTAGAATTAATGTTCTTTCACTTTTGTGCTTTTAGAACCAGTGTTCAAGAACCATTTGGGTTCTAGAACCTCAGTTTAGGAACTGTTTTATTAGTTCAAGAACAGGTCTTAAGGTTCATGAAAGGTTCTTGAATGTTCATGAACTTTCAGATCAGTTCAAGAACTGCTGGTGTTCTAGAATTAATGTTCTTTCACTTTCATCCTTTTAGAACCAGTGTTCAAGAACCATTTGGGTTCTAGAACCTCAGTTCAGGAACTGTTTTATTAGTTTAAGAACAGTTCTTACGGTTCATGAAAGGTTGTTGAATGTTCATGAACTTACCACGTTTCTTGAACATTTTTCGCAGGGGAAAATCCTTCTTCTCCTGTGTCTTTTAAACCAGGGATTGTGTGGTAAAGGGTTATTTAAAAGGGACATTTCCAGATCAATGATTCTTTGTGGGTAAAGTAGATGATGCTTTTTACCAGTTAAAAACGGGATTATTCAGTAAAGTCTTGGAAGAGGTGTAAGCAAGCTTGAATGGATATCATCATTTCCGTGCTGTAAATCTTGAATTTCTGTAGTGTTCAATTTTGAAACTGTCTGCAACTGATCAATCGTATTTTGATTTCTTGATTTTTACTTTAACCCGTAGGGTGTAAAATGACGGAAACGAACATTTTCAGCTCTTAGATAAGGCTAGCATTCATTTTGCTAAATAAAAGCAGTTTAGGTCACATATTCTTTTGAAATATCATACAGTGAGGATCCCAGTTCATACTGTACCTCAGATCATTGTGATCTTATGTTGCCACTTTAGCATTGTCATGTTTTAAATGCAACAGTCATTCTGTGATACTGGTAGCCTCTGTTAAAAATGCAGATCAAGATCACAAGTTCAAGTTTGTTTCTT
Organism: Tridacna gigas; assembly: GCA_945859785.2. Classification (NCBI taxonomy): domain Eukaryota; kingdom Metazoa; phylum Mollusca; class Bivalvia; order Cardiida; family Cardiidae; genus Tridacna; species Tridacna gigas. Next base: position 17,155,238 of record OX244037.2, on the reverse strand, counting down.
GCACAAATATTTTAAATGCATCTGCAAAAAGTGTCAAACCATGTCAGCCGGTGCAGTCGGCACAGGCTTACATGGTCAAAGATTATTGCTATTTGAAAATTTTTTGCATTTCCAGGTTCAGTCAGTCACTAGACTAAACGTAATTTATGAGTCCATAATTTTGTGATGCCTAGCATGGTATAATGGATCATAAAGATGCATTAAGCTCCTTTTGCCAGAGCATGGTCCATTTACTTAGCAGCACTGGTAGAAAAGGCTAGCAAGTTTATGACATTGCCATGAGTCTAAGATTCATGAGTGAGTGCATAATTGTGTGTGATAATTTTTATTTCAAACCATCTTCAAAAGCACTGGCTCAGCTTAAACTAAGTTTCATACTGATGTTCCTATTTATGGCCATCTTTCAGACTTCGGGTGAGAATTTAGTTCCATACAGAACTCTGTTCAGAACTCTCAAATTTGTTTTGATTTTTGCATGAGCTGTTTACTATTACTTGGTTGGTTCTTTCAGATTTCTTGATAGAATCTTGGTCCATGTAAAACCATGGCTGCCACTGAAGATCTGAACCATTCAGTTGAAGAGACATTGAATTAGATTATAATTTAGTATGGTTTGCAAACAGGGCACAGAAAGCATCAGTATTTAATCATGGTCTTAATTTCTTTCTGGATGATCAAGATTAGAATACATTTACAGCTACATTGTACTTTAGATTCATATTCCTTATGTTTTTTTTTCATTGCAGAGTCAAAGATCTTGGATAGAGAGGACTTTTGTCAAAAGAGAATGTTCAAAGTTTATCAGAAGCACAAGGGATTCAGGAAAGTAAGTTGACTAATAATGTACCTTGACATCTTAAAGGCCCATAGTGGCCAAAAAATCAATGCAGGTGTTAACCCTTTCCCAGACAGTAAATTTTAGACTGGTCCAAATTGAAAGAGTTTGCAAACAACAATTTTAAATTTGATGAAAATGGCAGAAAGTTCTCAAAAAGGGTAGAAAACACTGTGGGAAAAGGAGAAATTGCTCATTATGAGCAATTTCTCATTTTCCCACAGTGTTTTCAAAAGACTTGTACTGCAGACAGGTGAAAACCAGGGTTTGTTTGGGAAAGGGTTAAGTAAACAAGGCAGATGTTTAAAGGCATTTAAATTTAAACTACAGCATTTAAAAGTATGGAAAATATTGTAAAGATGACAACCTGTGATTGTGTGGTTGGTCCTGGTGTTTGTTGCTGGCAGAAAAATGAAATTTAAAATCAGGGAAAGTAAACAAAAGATAGAGTGACCTGGCAACTTTTAATCTAGTTTTGAAATTAATTTGGCTGCCAGCAACTTATACTTGGACCAGCTTTACAATAACAGATAGTCATCGTCACAAGAATGAATACCCTTGGTTTATATCAAATTTTCAGTCTGATCTTGAGCTACACTCACTGAAAAAAGCACCCTAAGTTGTGAAAGACACCTCACGGGTTAACTTTGACGACTAAATTTGATGCTCCATAATCAAAGCACCTGCAGACTACAAAATAAGTGTGGCTCAAATGATGGCATTTATCTGTGAAAAGAATGTACACTGCTATAGGAAAGGAAGAAAATGGAGTGAACCTGAGTTTTTGCCTTTCCACACAGTGATTTCAAAAGTCTCCTTTCTCAGGGTTGTTAAAAGATGGGATTGTTATGTAAGTGGTTAAACACACTACCAGATCACAGTGAAATGTTACAGAGGTGTTAGAAACAGTGGAAAGTTAACATAAAACTTAAACATAATCCTGTGATTTTGTAAACTATTTAGAAAATTTGTTCATTCTCTTTCAGATGACAAAATTATAGACCTGTCCAAATTCAAAACATTTGCAGACAACAAATTAAATGTGACTTAAATGAATGATATAATTTATCCTCGTAAGGGTAGAAAACATCATTAGAAAACGAGAAATGCCAGTACATTCTCCTTTTCTCACAATATTCTTAATAGGCTTTTTCATCAGGTTCCTTTAAAACCTGGGGTTGCTGGGTAAAGGGTTTATCTAGGCAAAGATCAGCAACATTCAGGTGAAATCTTTGTGGCATTTCCAATTTGCCCCAGGAGTGAGCTAGAACATTAAATCAGGAATCAGTCACTTTGGCAGTTGCATCTGTATTTTGATTTCGGCATAACCCATTACCAAAAAATCTCGTGATGTAACACCATCTGGGAAAAGACACTCATGCAAAAAAAGTGGGAAAAGCAAAATACGCAGGTAACCTGCATTTTCTCCTTTTTCCAAAATGTTTTCTGCCCTTTCAAAGACAAATCACATCATCTTAAATTGATGTGTGCAAATGCTTTGGACTTGGACAGATCTATAATTTCGTTTTAACGACAATAAAATTTATGATTCAAATTGAAAACATTTGCAGACGTCAATTTCAGTGTGGCTTAAACGGTGCAGGGTTGATAGGGTAGAAAAAATGCTGGTTACCAGCATTTTCTGCTTTTCCCACTATGTTTTCAAAAGGCTTCTTTCCCAGGGTCGTTAAAAGGTGGCATTGTGCAGTAAAGAGTTAAAGCTCTTTAGATTAGTTTCATGAAAGGTTGATTAGTTTTCTATTGGCTTTTTACACATTGCCTGGATGCATTTTGTAATTTTATTCTGGAATTAGAACACTAATGAAGCCATGAATTAAGTTTGATTGTAAACTGGGAAAAAGTGGTTGCAGGTCAATAGAAGTTGCAGCTTGTGCACTCAACTTTAAAAGTGTAGTATTCAGAAAAAAAAACATTATTAACCCCTCCCCCACCCCCCAACAAAGTGTTGGGGGTGAATACTGGAATCAGGCTGTCTGGATATCCATAAAGGAATTTTGTGTCTTCTTCTCCTCATAAAGTTTTCAATCAGTTTAGCTGAAATTTTTATTGAAAGCCTTTCTACCATATGAACTTGTGCGCCTCCAGTTTTCATAATGATTGGTAGAAAATTACAGGAGTTATAGCCCTTTGACTTTTCTCCTGATCCAGTGACAAGGCAGGTGACATTTCTAGTTTTAAATGAGTGATGACTTCTCTTAAAGAGGAAAAGTATGTTTGCGCCAGTCATGCAACATTGTCTGTGACATGATTAAAGTTACTCATGTGGCATTTCTTGAGTTTAAGTTTGAACCTGTTTATTTACATAGTTTGTCAAACAAGTTCTACAACTTGTATGAGCCATACCGTGTGAAAAGTGAGCTTAGTTCATCTACAAAAAGTATTAAACCAGTTCAGACTGTGGCGGTTGACCTGGGTCGAAACTATTTGTTTTTGGTTTACTTTCTGCATGTCAAAAGACTAGTTTACCTCATGATTCAGTTCATGGAGATGCATTAAACCAACTTTTGCCAGAATGTGACTCACATTAATCAGTCTGAATCATTGCCTCCTTGAAACCTCAACTGGTACTCCTGTTGGGATGTGGGTGGTTCCAAATATAGAGGCTGCTTATCAGAATGATTTTAACCTAGAACCTCAGATGTGAAAGGGCAATGCCATTCCTCTACACGGCTTTTCTTACAAGTTGAATCTGTCATATGTAGGAACTGCTCTCCAAAATCCAAACTTTCCAGTAACAGGTTGACAACTAATGAATGATAAAAAAATATAGATTTAAAGTGACAAGTCTTGATGCTTTATTTCCATTTTCATGGTGCTATTTTGGCAGACCAGAAAACTCGCAGGACCATGTGCCACAGGCAATGGATCTATCATCTGAAGAAAGACGGCACCCTGACAGACATACGGTCTATACCCAAAGATACTTTATGATTCTTTATTTCCATTTTTAGGTGTTGTTGTGGAAGGCTAGAAAACTGGCAAGGTCATGTACCACAGGCATTGGGTCTACCATCTGAAGAAAGATGGCACCCCTACAGACATACAGAGTCCAAACCTACAGATGCATATGGTGTGCTTGAATTTCAGGGTGCCCCACATCCAAGCAAAGCACAGGTTAGTCAAATATTTTGTTTCAATCTGCTTTAACCTGTTACGAACAATTCCATGTTTGAACAACCTTGAGGAGAAAACGTTCTTTAAAACATTTTGGGAAAGGAGAAAAATGCTGGTAACAAACATTTTCACATTTACCCCTCATGTTTTCTACACTTTCTGAGTCAAATCCCATCAGTTATGATTAAACATTTGTTATCTGGGACTTCTTGCAATTTGGATAGGTCTAAAGTGTTTTTATTAAATAGATGCCTCGCAAATATAGAGACATGTCAAATTCTACGGCTAGACAAGACTTTGTTTGAATGATATCGGAAAAATCAAGGGAAAAGTTGTCCCATCTTGTAAATAAAAATGGCTGCTTTTCTCTCAATGTTTCCTACTTTTAAATGGGACTCTCACAAATGTTAATTAATTGATCAACATTTGGTACTAAGATATGCATGTTACATACATGCAAGAAATACATGAATGATGGTGTTTCATTGATAACAGCATGAAAAGTAAAAGTACAAAGGACCTGTTCTTCTATTTGTAATTAAAAAAACAAATTGGATTCTGACTCCATAGATAAAGGTGGTGCCTATTTATTGAAATTGTCTCATCAAAACACACAAGTTTTCTATTATAGTAGAGTTCTAGAAGCTATTAACTTATGAATCCTTCAATTTCTTCCACTTATCTGTTGACTATTGAACGCCTCAATTCTCCCTCATATCTGTTGACTGATGAATTTCTCAAACTCTCCCTCTTCTCTGCTTTCTGAGGAATTCCTGAAGTTTGCCCTGTAACTCACTGACTGATGAATCCCTCAGATTCTCCCTTTTATCCTTTGACTGATGACTTCCTCAAAATTTTCCCTTTTACCCACTGAGTGATGAATCTATCAAATTCTCCTTTTCATCCATTGACTGATGAATCTGTCAGATTCTCCCTTTTATCCGTTGACTGATGAATCTGTCAAATTCTCCCTTTTGTCCATTGACTCATGAATCCGTCAAATTCTCCTTCTGTCTGTTGATAGATGAATTCCTCAAATTCTCCCTCTTATCCATTGGCTGATGAATCCAGTAAATTCTCCTTTTCTATGCTGACAGATGAGCCCCTCACTTTCCTCCTCTTTATTTTGTTGACTGATAAATCCGTCTATTTCTTCCAGTTATTTGTTGACTGATGAATCAATCCCTCGTATTATCTCTATAATCTGTTTTCTGATGAATCTCTCAAATTCTCTCTCTCATCTGTTCACTGATGAATCCCTCAAATTCTCTCTCCTCCCTGTTTTCTAAAGAATTCCTCAAATTCTTTCTCTTACCTGACAACAAATGAATCCCTTGGATACACCCTTTTATCCATTGACTGATGAATCCCTCAGATTATCCCTTGTATAGATCTGTTGACTGATGAATTCCTTAAATTCTGCCTTTTATTCATTGACCTATGAATCCATCAAATTCTCCCTCTAATCTATTGTCTGGTGAATTGACCTTTCTGCAAATGTGAGTTTGGCACGCCCGCCTTAGTAATGCAGTATTTTGGTCGGTATGCCAGACAAACAAACCAGAGAATGGCATCCAGTAGATAGAGAAAGAGAGATTATTTCAGTTTTATTCTAGCATATGTTTCGCTCTAATTAAAGGACTTTTAGTTTTTTCCCCAACTGTCTTACCAATTGAAACTAAATCAGCAAAAGTAACAAGAAAAAATACTTTGAATAATGTCATAGTTATAAGAAATCGAAAAATGAAAACAGCGCAAATATGTCTTTAATTCTTTGTTTGGTCACAGCATTTAGACTAAAAATACATTGTGAGTAGATTGCCGTCGACATTATCCATAATTAATGATACGGGCATAGGTTTTAAGACATTTTGTCAGTATACATGTCACATGTCAGTTTGACAGTAAACAATATGAGAAAAGGATTTACAATTTAACTCTTTACAACACAAACCTGTGCTTTAACCTTGAAGGAGGAGACTTTTGAAAACTCCTTCTTTTTCCTTAGATGTTTTCTACATCATCATTGGAGCAATGTATCATTTGTCAACAGCAAATGTTTTCAAAATAGACGAATTTAATCTTTTTTTGTCTGGTAAAGATTTAATTAACACCTCTAACACCTGTTTGAGTGGAAATCAGTAAGTTTTGTTGTAAGTGATCAATTAGGTGGTTTGTCATATTTACAACAGGTGTATGTTGTAAAAACTTTTAAACTGGGTGTATGCTTGGTCAATTGGGGTGATTTAAGGATTATACTGATTTGAAATGGACATGCATTTATCAATCATGCGATGATCCTGTGGAAAACAAACAATTGTTCAAACCAGGCGAAAGTGCCATTAACAGTCACATGCAATGGTCTTCATGAAACAGGAATAAAATTTGAATGCTCTCTATAGTATTACAACAAGAATCATATGACTACATTTGCAATGTCAACATATTTATGGAACAGGTGATGAGTTGCTGTCAATAAAATATCCTTCCTCCTGTTGCTTGCTTCGTATGTAACGATTAGGAATGTCTACGAGCAATGGTTTGGAAATTGAAAGATGTTCTTTTAGTTAGATTTTAATACAGGTAGTTTAACATTACACTTTGGCATAATCGTTCTTTATTTTCCAAATACTGAATTACTGCTTTTCAGTTATGTGGTAGAGTGGCTGGTTTTTCAGAATCCTGGTTGAATCTACCGGCGACATTTTATGTAAATCTAGGTTTTTGGAATGGATAAATTTAGTACTCCTTTCAGGGTATATAATTTAACAATTACCTTACCACATGATTCTTATGTGTAACTTTAATCCATTTGGAATTAATTATTTTATAATCCAGTCTTCTATGGTTTGAAAGAAAAGAAAACAGTTGCATTGTCTGTCAGTAGTAAACTCTATCACTTTGTCTGACCCTTTTGTTTACATGAAGTGCTATACTGCGTTTTGATTGGCTTATAGGAACTGTCAATCAAAATAGACAGAAAGGTCAATTCCATGAGTTCTGCCTCTTAACCAGTGACTGATGAATCCCTCAAATTCTCCCTCTTATCCTTTGTCTGATGAATCTCTCAATTTCTCCCTCTTATTTCTTGACTAATAAATCTCACATTATTCTCTTGCTTATCTGTTTTCTGATGAATCTCTCAGTTCTCCCTGTAATCTGATGATGGATGAATCCCTCAAATTCTCCTTCTTACCTGATGCAGTTTCTGATTTTTACATTATCTGCAAGCAAAGTCTTGTTTTATAATATTTTGCTATGTGCAAGCTTACCTGAATCTGTAAGGCAAAGTCTTGTTTTATAATAGTTTGCTATAGAATTAATGAATAAACCTCTGCCAAAACAATCCTGTACTTTCACAACCATTAGGAAGTAGGCTTTGGAAAATATTGAGGGAAAAGGAGTAAACATTGATAATTGTATGAAAGAAAAATTTCATCATTTGAGCCTGTTTTTTTCATCAGCAACTGCTGTCAATTTGGACATGTCTAAAATTTTGTTACTTGGTAGAGTTAACCTGATTCAGTATTTAATTTCCCCAGATAATAATCTGAGTGACAGATCACTCTTATTTTTTGTATAAATATTAAGCATACTTATTGCTATCACATGCACACTTTATGAACTCATTGCCTCATGAGACAAGTTTGTAGCAGACGACATGGAACAATGTTTGTGAAATATGGATAATCTACTTGATCTAAGGTGACAATAAAATAATTGAGCCATGCTGGATTTTCATGATGTATGATAACAATCAAGACATCACATTTTGTCTATTAAAATCCAATTTGTCTAACAACTGACTGTATCATGAGGTAAACTGGTCCTTGGACATGCAGAAAATCAGCCATAGCAAAGATTTTGGCCCAGGTCAGCCTTTGTGGACTGTGCAGGCTGACCTGGATCGATACTTTTTGCAGATGCTTTAAGCACCCTCTTCACAAAGCATGCCTCAATTATGAGTAGATGTGAAAGGATAAATTATTAGAAGCAATTTCCAATTTTGCCAGCTCTGAATAAAATGAAATCTAACCCTTTACCAAAAGGTCCTGCCCTTTAACCACTCTCAGGAAGAACCCTTTTGAAAAAAGGTGGGAAAGAAGGAAAATTCTAGTAACAAGTATTGTCTCCTTTTTCCACAATGTTTATTGCCATTTAAAAGACTTATAACACCATTTAAGCTACATTTGTTATCTGCAAAAACTTTCAGTTTGGACAAGCCAAAAATTTTGATATCTGGTAAATAGTTTCAGGTCCTCTGTTGCTATCTTGTTAAGGCTGTAGAAGATTCTGGGTTCAGTCCTCTCTGGACATGCTAGGGTAAAGCATTGTCCTTGAGCAAGGCACTACAGAGTGTGACCTTACTATTGCTGAAACCAAGGAAACACATGTTGTCTCTATGATATAATTTTAATTACTGTTGAAAGAAGCTTTTATCATTGAAACAAATCAAACCCAATGGATCGGTCTGTTTTGGGGGAAAGATTGTCTTGTACCTTTTTCTTGCTTTGTAATTGTGCTGACTGTTCACCATGCAACCATATGCATGCATTAATATATTCAAGGTTGTAGGAAGAAAGAGCAAATTCTTGCAGACTGATTCTGTCAGAGTGAATAATTGGACTGATGCAAGAGTTCAACCTTTTCTTTTATGCATGCAATTTGTTGTGAGGAGTGCAGTATTGATGGTAATGTAATGGATAGTTGCTGTCTGTCACCCCGGCCATTCACAATTTTGGCATCATTTTCTCCATAAATCTTAAGGAACAAACCCTGACAACAGTTTACCACAAAATCTGTGCAAACTTTTGGAGAATAATGAGAAGGAAATGTAGTGGTGCAAGACATCCTGAGGTGTATATATAGGTGTATAGATACTAGTATAATGGTACTGAAGACTTGAAGGAAACAGGGCAAGGTTCTCCTATTCCAAAACCTTAAGAAGCCTTCAGTACAGGCTATTTAGACCAACCACAACAACCAAGCTAAGAGGTAAATGCCTGTACTGAACTTGAGGAAACCATGAAGTGTCTTTTGAATGGTCTTCTGTGGCTCAGTGGTAAAGTGTAGGACTCGTAACCTGGAGGCCCTGACTGCGAATCTCACTGAAAGCACTGGGTTTTCCATGGAAGTGTCCTTGGGCAAGAAACTTCAGAGTCTTTGCCTAGTACTAGTGGAACACAGTTTCCTCACTGACAGAAGAGCCCTGTATGCCAAACACCTTTACTCCTTTATCAAACAGTCCAATATTTATTTACTCCATGGAAAAAGACTTTTGAAAATGTAGTGAGAAAAGGAGAAAATGCTGGTAACCAGCATTTTCTCTCTTCCCACAAAGGGTTCTACCCTTTCAAAGACAAGTTCCATCATGTGAGCCACATGTGAGTTGGGATCTGCAAAATTTTGCTTTTAATTTGTGCTAGTCTAACATTTTACTATTCAGTTAAAGGTTAGAAGATTCCAGGGTGATGAATGTCATACAGAATAAAGATTTATCTGTGGCCTGGATAGGCATCAGATACGATGATACTACTACTATTGTTGATATCACTACTATTGTTGACTAATTTAAAATAAGGCACACAGGACAGGTCAGTAGACTGGTATCAGTCCGTTAAATAGAGCATTTTCATTTAAAAAAAAAATCATAAAATAAAACAGCAGAACTAAATACACTCATATAATGTTCTCAAGATCTGATTTATTTCAGATAAAGAGCAAATAACAACATATATTCCTGAGGGTTTACAATAGTTGTGTACCTTGTTTATTAGAATGACTCAAATGCAGGGCCAGGCTAGACAGGTCAGCTTCAGTAATATATCAAGCAGAATGGATTAGGGGCCATCACCATTACAGATTCAGGTAGTGAGAGAAACTGGCATAAAACTAGCTTAAATACTTGGTGAATTAGCATGTGAATGCAGAGAAAAATCACTTTTAGTTGTATGCATATATTTACTCCTTGTGGCAGTATGGAGCCTTAAAAAGGCATTAGGCCACATTTTCCACACATTTTCCAACTTAGCCAAATGGTCATGATACTTAGTTTTAACTTTTGAAATTTGTATATCTAGGACAAGTTTGAACTTGGGTCAACTCTGTTTAACCCTTAAGCTGCTAATCGTGACCCACTGACCTTTTGCGGACAGTGTAGATCAAGATCAGAGTGCACAGAATGTGCAATCTGATCTTTGATCTACACTGTCCGATACAGTATTTTCTTTCCGGTGAAATCAACTTTGAAATAGCAATGTTTGGGCTTTGAGTATTGAGTAGAATATTTGCGTTTCATTTATTCAGCAGCTTAAGTGTTAAATGCAGGTAACTGGGTGAAATCCAAGGGAAATTTCACATGTGTGCACTCTAGAGAAGACAGTTTCTGCCCAATGTTCATGAAACTTGGTCAGAATGCTTTCCTTGTTAACATCTTGTTTTGACATTCTCAAAGGTACAAAGGCTTGCAGGTGAGCTACCATGAGCCAAAATAGCCCCTTTGTCAAAAGCTGCTCACAGAAGTTGGGCAAGTGGTTTGTTAGGCAATTGGACTTTGACAGTGTTTGACCTTGTCCTTATTTCAGGACAAAGTGGATCATTTGCATATATGTGACCTCATTAGTATATTTGACTTGACAGCCATGACCAAGAACTTGACAACAACAGCCAAGGACCCTTGTTTAACCCTGTAACACACAATCCTGAGTTTTAACAACCCTGAAAAAGATGTTTTCTTGAAAACATTATGGCAAAAGGAGAAAATCCTGATACCCAGCATTTTCTCTTTTTCCCCACAATGTTTTCTACTCTTCTACATGCACATCCTGTCATTTGAGCCACATTCCATTTGTTGTCTGCAAAATTAATGCTTTCAAAATACAGACAAGTGTAAAAGTTTGTCTTCAGGAAAAGGGTTAATGTAAGGACTTGTGAACCTTGAATGGTGATTTGAGTGTATCATCACACCTAAAAGAAGTTTTAAAAATCTTTAAATCAGACAGACTTAGATCACATGGTTGCATGGTTGGAAAAGAAGCATCTGCCAAAGTAACAAACAATTGCACCTTTCTCTCCCAGTCCCCAACAACAACAATGTGTTCATTAGTTTTAAGAAAATGTTTCTTGTCCTGAATCTATAGCTCTTTATGTATCTTGTTTTTTTGTTTTAATTCAGCCTGGATGTTCACTGTATTAACAACTTGAAATGCCTATGTAGGCAGTGTATATCAAGATCAAACTGCACAAAATGGTCTGGTCTTTGCTTTTCATTGTTTGCTGACTGATACATTCAAGCCAGACTAGCTGTGAAAATGCTAAGATTTAGATCGTTCTATATTAATACAGTTGGACGCTGCATATTATATACTGTATAAGGTTGTAGTTAGGGCAAAGTTTTGTAGAAAAAATTGCATAGTGTGCGAATTTTGGTTAACCACTAGAATATGTTAACAAATGACTGAAATACACAAGCCATGCTCTGGCAAAAGGGTGTTAAATGCATCTCCATGATCCATTATATCAAGCAGATCATCACATCATTATGGATCCATAAAATCTATTTTGTCAAAGAAGTGACCAAATCATGAGGTAGAATGGTCCTTGGACATGCTGAAAATTGACTTATAGCAAAAAGTTTTGATCCAAGGCAGCCTGCAGTTGGACTGCGCAGGCTGTCTTGTTCGATACTTTTCGCAGATGCATTATACCTCCCTTTTTGCAGTGCATGGCTCACATGTAAATTAATTCAAGGGGTGCATAGTGACATTTAGACAGTTCAAAGACAATACAGGTCAACGATTAGACAGCATGACATTCAATTTAATCTTGATGTATGTTCATTTTCCCCATTTTATCTGTACTATACCATGCTTTAGATTGAAGAGGCTCAATGTGTTATGGCATATTATTATGGTATATTTTTTGGCTTGGCTACCCAGGAGACTCTCTGGACATGTGGTGAATCTCTACATCTATCCTAAATTTAGAATTTTATCATCTGAGTCATATTCTTTCTATAGTTTCCAATTCAAGTTTAATAGCTTTGATACAATCCTGTCTCAAACCTTTTGTGCTTTAACCCTTTACCACACAATCCCGACTTTAAACGACCCTGAAGAAAAGCTCTTTTGAAAACATTGTGGGAAAAGGAGAAAATGCTGATAACCAGCATTTTCTCCTTTTCCCACAATGTTTTCTACCCTTTCCAAAACGAATTTCAATTTTGAGCCACATTTGGTTTGTCGTCTGCAAATGCTTTCAATTTGGACCAATCTGAAATTTTGTTGTTTGGTAAAGAGTTAAACATGTTGTATTGTGTAGTGGCTTTATACCATAGTTGTTTAACCCTTTACTGCACAATGCCGCCTTTTAATGCCCCTGGGAAAGAAGGCTTTTTGAAAACATTGTCGGAAAAGGAGAAAATGCTGGTAACCAGCATTTTCTCCTTTTCCCACAATGTTTTCTACTCTTCCTAAAACGAATTTCAATTTTTGAGTCACATCTGTTTTGTCGACTGCAAATGCTTTGAATTTGGACAAGACAAAAATTTTGTTGTCTGGTAAAGGGTTAACTCTTTACTACATGACAAAATTTAGACTTTTGTCTAAAGCATTTGCAGAGGAAAAATTAAACATGACTCAAAATCTGACATTTGTCTTTGGAAAGGAAGAAAACATTGCAGGAAAAGGAGAAAATGCTGGTTACCAGCATTTCCTCCTTTTACCACAATGTTTCAAAAGCCTTTTTTTTCAGGGTCGTTGAAACTCTGGATTGTTTGGTAAAAGATTAAATTAGGTCAGTCGGGTCAAATACTTCCTTGCCTTGACCAAGGGGGCACACATTTTACTTTAGTTTGTGAAGGAAAAAATTCGAAGAGATCTAATGTTGTCAGCTAAGTAATGTTTAACATATTGGGCATTTAATCAGCACTGGACATTTAATTGGAAAAGAACTGAGATCAGTCTCCACTCACAGAGCCACCTGGCTAGGTGGGAGTTCATTTCGGCAAAGCACCGAAGAGCCCAAGCCTCAGGTACATGTGAAAGCATTGAAAGACATACATAAATGAGCTACTTGTGATACTACTGAAATAACCTTTAAAGCAAGGTATAAAACACCACTAGCAAAAACAAATAAAAGATTGATTGATTGAATGGTATTTTACACTGCTTTCAACATTTCAGTCAGCAAATAAAAGAACTTGTCTAAAGCCATATTATCCTTGAGCTTTAAAATATATTTTTTGTATCACCTAATAGACCTGCACCAAAAATGTCCCTTGATCAAAAAATGCCTTCCCATTGGCTGTCATATGTTTTTCCTTGAGTTGTAGGAGGAAACCCTATATGAATCTACTTGCCCAAAACAATAAAGCCGAAAGCCTTATTGTTTCTAAGTGAACCTCTACCCAAGATTGTACAAGTTAAAACTATGCGGGGTCCAATGTACCTAAATTTCTTGTTAAGCATTTCAGGACCATGAGGGCCTTCTTAACCCATTTCCATACAATACTGGCCTTTAACAACCTTGGGGAAAAAGGGCTTTTGAAAACATTGTGGGAAAAGGAGGTCAACTATTGGTAGCCAGCATTTTCTCCTTTGCCCACAATATTTTCTATCCGTTCACAGACAAATCTCACTCTTTGAGCAATATTTAATTTGTAGTTTGCAAATACTTTCATTTTGGACCAGTCTAAAATATTACTGTTTGGTGAGGAGTTAAAACTCTACCAAACAATCCTGTGTTAGTAAGTTAATCAACATCTCCAGTTTGTTACTAGAAATTCAAAAGACCCATCAATATCAAAGCTGTTTGTGCCAAAATATCTCAAATAGTACCAGACTGTGTAGGTCAAAGATTGGATTGCACTTTATATTCTGTAATTTTTTTTTGATGAAGGGTTAAATATTGAAAGAATTTTTATTTACAAAATTGTCTTCCTACATAGATACAAGATAAACTCATAACTTGCCAAGATGACAAATTTTTGACCTGTCAAATGGAAGGCTTTTGCAGATGACTAAGTAAGAGTGACCCAAACATAGAAATCCACTACAGGAAGCATAGAAAACATTGCGCAAAAAAGGAAAATACTGGTTACCAGCATTTTCTCATTGTCCTGCAATGTTTCTTAAAAGGCCTTTTCTTTAGGGTCATTAAAACCCAGGATTGTGTGGTAAAGGGTTAGTATCAGGGCCTGTTAGACATCCAGTTGCCATAGATATTAATAGCTATGTGAGCTTATGACACATTGTCTACATTCATCAATGCACTACAGACACCATCTTCATTCATTTCAGACTGTTGGTCAAGATGATATTTATTCTTTATTCCATTGTGACATAAACTGGAAGTGAACTCAAAACTGCACAGTCAGCAGTATTTTGATATGAATGCTGTGAAAGCTCTTTCACAGCCAAATATGTAAACTTGACTTCTTTTGTCGGCTGAAAATACAATTTTCTGAAAATCAGAAAGATTTTTTTCTTAATTAAGGCTGCACTGAACACTGGTATAGATACAAGCTCAGAATGCACATTCTGTACAAAAGCTGCTTTTTCAGCTCAGCTGTTTACACAGAAAGCATTTGAGTATTACCATATTGTTGGATGTTTTGTGAGATATTGTGGACTTAATGTGTCCTTTTGTTTATTGTATTCAGAGCTCCAATGGAAAAACAGATGCATTTTGATTGGTATCAGATAGACTGACAAAATGCACAAAATTAATTATTGTAGACTGACAAATGCACAAAATCAATTATTGCCATGATACCAATATGAAATGTTGTGTCAAAGAGCATCTGGATTAAGACTCATCAGATTCTAAAGAAAGTTAATAGAACATATCAAAAATAGGGGCAAATACAAGTACAACTGTCTGATAGAGTAGAAGACATTGTGGAAAAAGGAGAGATTGTGTGTTATGACCAATATGACTTTTTTCTTCAATGTTTAAAAAGTCTCATTGTGTTGTACAGGTATCAAAAAGTGTCTGTATGAGAGGAAGTGTTAAAGATTATCATGGAAACAGGCTTTTGTAATGTCTATACACTTTCAGGTTCAAATATATAAAATAGAACTTGGCAGAAATTGCAATACACTGAAAATTCGAGTGTTTAAAATAGCCCTTTATGGCACAATGACTCCTTTAAATGACCCTGGGAAAGAAGCCTTTTGAAAACATTGTGAGAAAAGGAGAAAATGCTGTTAACCAGCATATTCTCCTTTTCCCACCATGTTTTCTTTCCTATCAAAGAAAAATTGCACCATTTTAGCCACAATGAAATTGTCATCTGCAAATGCTTTCAATTTGGACAAGGCTAAAATTTTGTCGTTGGGTAAAGTGTTAAGTGTTTAGGGCTTGACTAAACATGCAAACAATATAGATCCAAGATCAGACTGCATGCTTTGTGCTGTCTGATCTTGATCAGTGCTGTTGCAAAAGCCTCTGTTTTTGCCTATAGTGCTGAAAGGGTTAATGAAAATAATTATGAATATTTAGTACCAATATCTAAGAAAAACTTACAGGTCAAAGAAAGGACATTGTTCTGTCACAAGGGAATCAGAAACGTAAGTGAGACACAAAGCAGCATTTTATTGGAACAAGACCCTGTCACTTGAATGGAACATAGCTTTAAAAATTTGTTTTTAAACTCCACTGTCTTAAGTTTATCATTATGTACATGTGGGTTTTTTTTCTTGCTTTAAAAATTTACTGAAGGAAGCATGACCAGATTTGATTTTACAAGACCAAATTGTTAGACTGTTATTCCAAATTGAAAACCTTTGCAGCCAACAAATTGACGATAAATTGAAAGGGTAGAAAACATTATGAGAGAAAGAAAGATAATGCAGCCATTAAAAGTATTCGAGCAAGCAGGGACCAAGCTAAAACATTTGCAAAGAAGCAGGAAAGGCAAGCAAGGGCTAGGATGGAACATTTAGCTTCTGTGATAAAAAACTTGCATGTAAGGCAGGGGAAAACAGGCCAGGCCGGAACACAATGTCATGTCCTCTTTAAAAAGGAATTAGAATATCAGACAGGGGAGAAGCCAGGGCAATTGGGTCCAGGCTTGATCAACTGTCCTATCTAAAACAAGACTTCAATATAGGGCAAGGGAAAAGGCAGGGTAGGAAAGGGCCTGGCTGGAACATCTGTCCTTTCTAATAAAAGAGTGCATTTAAGGTAAAGGAGAAAGCAGGGCGTCAGCAGGGGCCAGGCCTGAAAATCTATCCTCTGTAATAGAGCACCTGCATCCAAAGCAAAGGGACAGCGGTCTCAGCAAGCAGGGGCAAGGCTTGAGCACCTGTCTTCGAATGAAAGGGCAGCAGGGACATTATGTTGGAGAAATTGATAAAGAACTCGCATATGAGGAAAAGGCGAAGGTAGGGCAAGCAGATGCCAGGCAGGAATAACCATCCTCTCTAAAAAAGCGCTTGCATAGAAGGCAAAGGGGCCAAGCTGGAATATACATACTCTGCAATAAAGCACTTGCATATAAGGCAAAAGAGCAGGTAGGGCAAGCAGGGGGGCCAGGCTGAAGCACCTGTCCTCTCTAATATTGAAGCTCTTGCATATAAGGCATAGAAGTGCAGTTGATGGTACCAGCAGGGGCCAAATGCCCTTTCCCAAGCCCTCAATGGGAGGGAAGGGTTTTCCTGTTGCACAGAAATTATCACTACAACTCATGCATGGAGCTGACTTAACTAATGTTTAGAAATGTGTTGGTGGATGCAAGTGGTATCATTTCCTTGGACTCTGTATCTTCATTTCCATTTTATTCTCCCATAAACTTCTATATGGTCAGCTTGAACCTTATCCCAATACTCAGAAACATGATCGCTCAGATCCCTGCTCAGATCCCTGAATAGCTGATAAAAATGCATACATGTACATGTAATTGGATAAGGAGCAAATGCTCCGTTCCCTATGGTGGCTTCCATATTGTTCAGAAATAAGCATTTTCCTTACTTTCAATTTCTGTTGTATCATTCTTGGTGGTCCAAGGTGTTGGTATTTCTGAGAAAGATCTTGTGTTGTAATGGGTTATGTAGCAATAAACTGGAATCGAAAGCAAATCCCTAGACATAATTTCTGTGCCAGTCTACCTTTACCAGTCAATAAAAGCCTAAACTGTTTATGAGAGCATCTTGGTTACATCAGATCCAATACTTCATTATCTTACTCCATAATCATGCAACTTGCAGTTGCTTTTTTGCAATCCTTCTAACCCTTTACCAAACAATCTTGTGTTTTACAACCATAGGGAGACATTATGGTTATATGAAGACATTATGGGAAAAGGACAAAATGCTGGTGGCTAACCTTTCATGCTTTTCCCACAGTGTATTCTTTATTTTTATGTACTATCATTTGCACACCTTTTCTAGTTCTACTGATTAAAGGCAAGGAGAGATATCATTGCCTGATTGCCTGGTTTCCATTTATCTGTGTGCCTGTTGATTACTCTGTCTCTCAGTTTGTCTTTTTCTTCTTTACAGAAGTCTATATTTTGTGGTTGCATTTCATATCAATTAGACTTTCAGTGAGGGAGAAGTAGCCATTTAGAGTTGAGAATATGCATTTCTTGTTTAACCCCTTACCACACAATCCTGACATTTAACAACCCTTGGAGAGAAAGCTTTTGAAAACATTGTGGGAAAAGTAGAAAATGCCAAGGTTGTTTTCAAACCTTTCACCATTCAAATCTCATTATTTGTGCCACATTTTTTATGTTGTCTGCAAATGTTTCTTAATTGTAGGACTCTAAAACTTTGTTTTGTGGTATTAAGGCTTAAAAAATCTTCTCCAAAATGGCAGGTTGGAATTCTCTACAAAAAAGTTTAGATGACCCTTTGGTGGACTTCTTTTAAATGTTAACATTTAGGCTCAGATGGGTTGAATATTTGACTCTTTACCAAACGACAAAATTTTAAACTGGTCCAAATTGAAAGCAGATGTTGCACAAATTAGGAAATTTTTCTCTGTAAGGGTAGACAGCATTGTAGGAAAAGAAGAAAATGCTTGTTACCAGCATTTTCTCCTTTTCCTACAATATTTATAAAAGGCTTCTTCTCCAGGGTGCTTAACCCTTTACCAAACAATCTTGAGTGTTAAGAGCTTTGACAAAGAAGGCTTTTAAAAACATTATGGAGAAAGAAGAAAATGCTGGTAACCAGCATTTTCTCCTTTTCCCTCAGTATTTTCTACACTTTCAAAGACAAATCCCATATTTAGAGCCACATCTTATTTATCTTCCGTAAATGCTATCAATTTGGACTGCTGTAAAATTTGGTGTTTGGTACTTAGCTCTGGATTGTGTGGTAAAGAGTTAATATAAAGTGAGGTTTGTATCATTTTCTTTTTTTCCAAAACTATACCATTCATGCCATGGAAAAATGTTTTTCTGCTGAGTTTTGGAAATGCTGACTTGTCAAAGTACTATTTGTCAGAGTTTGTTGATATTTATAATGAAGAATACTTGATTAGACCTGCTTATTTTCATTGACATCATCTTATCATCTTGACATATGAAAAAGATATTACTATTTTTGGGCTCTGCTTATTTTCTCCTTGAAATTTTATTACCATAATGACTTCATTATGGTTTAACCCATTACCAGACGACAAAATTTTGAACATGTCCAAATTGAAAGCAATTGCAGACGACAAAATAAATGTAACATAAATGATAATTTATGTCTTTGATAGAGTAGAAAACATTGTGGGAAAAGGAGAAAATGCTGGTTACCAGCATTTTCTTCTTTCTCCATAATGTTTTTAAAAGCCTTCTTTGTCAAAGCTCTTAACACTCAAGATTGTTTGGTAAAGGGTTAAGCACCCTGGAGAAGAAGCCTTTTATAAATATTGTAGGAAAAGGAGAAAATGCTGGTAACAAGCATTTTCTTCTTTTCCCACAATGCTGTCTACCCTTACAGAGAAAAATTTCCTAATTTGTGCAACATCTGCTTTCAATTTGGACCAGTTTAAAATTTTGACGCATCAAAAGGAGTCATTGTGTGGGAATGGGTTAATGTCACTGGGGATGCAGATCAATTGTATAGCAAATTTATATGAGCCAAGCTCTGTCAAAAAGGAGCTGTATGTATCTCCATGATCCATGATACCATGCAAGTCATGAAATAATTGTGGATCCATGAAATCCATTTTTGTGTAACAACGGACTGAATCATGAGGTAGACTGGCCTTTGACATGCAGAAAATTGACCCAAAGCAAAAAGTTTCGGCCCATTGGTCAGCCTGCGCAGATGCACAGGCTGGCCTGGGTCTATATCTTTTGCAGATGTTTAAGCCCTTTTTCACAGAGCATGGCTCATTAAAAAAATGGCGTCAGGTTACTAAAAGGCCATCATGGCCCTCTTCATCTCTTGTTACTTTTTTTCACCACAAGTTACTGATACAAGTTATGCTGATATGCACCCCAACTTTGGGATGCAAAAATCTCTGATCCATAAAAAAGTGTCCCACATGAAATAGAGGGTAAATCTTTTGATTCATTAAGATGATTAGAAATATCTTGTAAAGATGAAAGAGAAATAAGGTTATTGTTCTGTAGTTGTCATCCAGCCTGATCAATGATAAGCCGTATAAAAGAATATGCTTCCTGTCCTGTGTGACATCTGTTGTTGTTCAATAAATCATCTTCTTTCCTCACTCTTTTCCAGACCAGAATATTAGACTTGTTCAATTTGAAAACATTTTTAGCTGCAGAGTAGACTAGCTTGGTTGGTAGCATACAGAGCTTGAATCCATAGGGTTGCTAGTTCAGTCCCCAGCTTTGTTAAATTCTTTCTGACCTACTGATAATAGTCAACAGAATTGCAACAGAATTAATTTCTCTCTCACTTCTGAGCATTGTCTGGACAATGAAACTTTATGAGGGGGAAAAAAGCCATTGGTTTGGAAAGGCTGTGTTGCCCATTACTAGTAATAGAAACATCAGGATAGCATGGATAGTTGCACTGGCAGCGCCATTTCACAGAAATAATTTTGAAATGGTGTTAAAAGCCAAAAAAAACAAGATGTTTTTAACTCTGTTGTACAATTTATAAACCTTCAGACTTGCCCAAATTGAAAGTATTAGTAGACAATATTATTAATGATGATCACAGTGGTTCCAATGGTGGGAGTCAATTTCTTTGTAAAGGGAGGTAGAACCTAATTTTTTTGGTAAAAGGAATAATTCTGAACTTGACTGATGCTGTCTGTGTTAACTCTATACCTCACAACAAAATTTTAGACCAGTCCAAATTGAAAGCATTTGCAGACAACAAATAAAATGGGACACAAACAATAGTATCTGTCCTTGAGATAGCTAAAAGCATTGTGGGAAAAGAAGAAAATGCTGGTAACCAGCATTTTCTTCTTTTCCCACAATGTTTTCAAAAGCCTTCATCTTCAGGGTCGTTAAAACTCGGGACTTTGTGGTAAAGAGTTAAAACAACTTTAAAATTTGTTGTTTTTTAGGCTGTAAAACTTAAAAGCATTTTTATTGCATACAAGTGTAAACTTAGCCCTCAGTGTGTGAAAACCAACAGACTTTTTCATACGCAAAATGAGACCCAAACATATCAGTAGCACTAAATTGCAATTTCAGGTTGCTCATGTCCAGGATGTCTCCGCAGATAAGGCAATGTATATTAAAGATCAGACTGCATATTTTATGCAGTCTGAACTTCGATCTATACTGGCCACAAAGGAAACTTTAGTTATGAAAAGTGGTATAAAGGTGAAGGATGAAATCACTAGCATTAAATTTTCCTTGTTTTGCTTTATACATCTTAATCTGTGGACTTTCCTTGGACAGTTTAATGTTCTTTATATCTCAGAGTTAGAACAGAGGGTTCTCGAAAAACACATATTATTATTTACATTTGTTAGTTTGTATTATGGCATTCAACTCCAGTTTCAACATTCTTTTAGTTAAATTGCACAAAGTGCACCTTTGTATGATTTCCTTGAGTATCTTAATACTGGTACTTCTGACTGTATCCTTCCCAACCCACTGGCTGCTTTCCCATGTAAACATTATCAACATAGATTTCCATATTGAGAGAAGAATGAATCTTGTCGCAATGACCATCATCAGTAGACAGAAAGAAATTGGCAGAGCTTGGAAATGGAACCAGCTAATGTAGACTTGTCCAAATTGAAAGCATTAATTTCATGACAACAAAGTAATTGAGTCCAAACTGATTGGATTTGTCCCTGAAAAGGTACACAACATTTTGGAAAAAGGAGAAAGCGCTGTACACAGCATAGCTTAAATGAGGTAGTTGAAACGGGAGATTGGAAAATAGGTAAAGAGTTGATGAATCTTGATGCTCAGATTTGCTTGGAGTTGGGGGGTCGGGGGATTTGAGGATTATAAAAAAAACAAGAACAAGAATTTGCGTGAAGGAATTATGTATTGATTTAACAATCCTGAAGGAGAAGGCTCTTGAAAACATTGTGAGAAAAGGACAAAATGCAGAGACTTGCATTTTGTCCTTTTCTCACCATGTTATCTAACATATCAAAGGCAAATTTCATAATTGGAGACATACTTAAATTGTTGCTTGCAAATGCTTTTCATTTCAATTAACTCTTTACCATACAACAAAATTTTAGACTGGTCCAAATTGAAAGCATTTGCAGACGACAAAATAAATGTGATTGAAAAATTGAAATTTGTTTTGGGAAGGGTAGAAAACATTGTGGGAAAAGGAGAAAATGCTGGTTACCAGCATTTTCTCCTTTTCCCACAATGTTTTCAATAACTTTCTTTCTCAGGGTCATTAAAAATTGGGATTTTGTGGTAAAGAGTTAAATGTTTTATCTGGTAAAGAATATGTTGCATTATGTTCCTTTTTTTATTTATAATGCAATAAACTGTCAGATGCACACTCCAAATTTGCTTTGATCTTTTTAGTGATTTAATTGAAATACATCATGGTTCTAAATTTTCCTTTTTTCCATAAAATTCAGTACCCAGATGTAGATAGTGGCACATGATGATATCTGGTTGAAGGAAGACCATTAAATGTTTATTGAACAATCCTCATTTATTTTTTACATCCAAACAGACCCAAATTTAAAAAATGTTGAGGAAGAAAGCTTTTGAAAATATTGTTGGAAAAGGAGAAAATGGGTATTAAAAAATAGATGAAAATAGACTGATGTATGGATAGTAACTTCATGTTTAGCTCACATGGGCAAAGTCCAGGAGGAGCAATTGCGCCATCCCCTTGGTCGGCAGTGGTGTTGGAATTGTTGTTTTGGAATTGGCATCCACATTTACCTTTAACAAAGGCTTTTGAAAACGGTGTTGGAAAAGGAGAAAATGCTGGTAACCAGCATTTTCTCCTTTCCCCACAATGTTTTCAACCCTACCAAGAAAAAATGTCAGATCTTGAGTCACATTTATTCTGTCGTCTGCAAATGCTTTGAATTTGGACAAGTGTAACATTTTTGTTCGGTAAAGGATTAAAGTTTTTAGGAGCTCAAATTTGACTAACTATATGATGGTCTATTTGTTTCTATTGGAGATTAACACTGTTTTTAACAGCTTAGGTCATATCCCGGTAGTCAGTGCACCTATGCATGTGCATCCTGGTTTTCTCACATCAGTACTGACACAGCTATTTTTCCAAGCCACTAACTACCTTTCTCACATGATCGGAGGTGAGAGGCAAAAAATCGCTGGTAGGAAAGTTTACAACTAAGAATTGAACTGGCATCCACCAGATAACAAGTCAGATACACTAACCACTGAGCTATCCGGCCAGGCTCTAACTATATAATGGACTTATAATGGACTTGGTTCATATTAGGTATGATCAGACCCATGCTTTTGAGATTAAGCTTGTATAATATGACATTAAATTTGATGTTAATAGTTTTATAAGAGCTTTCATTACTATAAGATGGATTTGGTACATACCGTATTTCACCTAATTAATAGTAGCGCCCCCACTATATATCTTACCCCAGTGGCCTCCAGACAACCCCCACCCACACCTGACCTTACCTTAAATTTGATGACTGGAGTGACATCCAAACGCAAGATAACTTCACTAAAACTTTTCAAACCCAGACATACGAAAATCACTAATGACCAATAATTTATAAATAAACTTACACGGACAGTGTCGACATAACTCTACTTCACAAATTAATGTCATCAACACTTGACTATCCGAATACACATACTCTTCCAATAACATAATAAACTTTAGGTAAAAAAAATTTGTCAACTAAATTTGGAAAAACTATAGGAAAGTGAAGTATTAAATGAAAGTCTCCCATACAAATCTGCATTACTGCGAGTCTTTCAAAATGGCGATTGCTTTGCACATGGCACACATTAAAACTTCGGATCAAAGTACCATACTTACTCTAACTGACAGTCCTTAAATTTCGGGACATTGGCTATGAAATAAGGGTGCCCTGTTGGTGTTTTGCATGGTACCCTGGCGCATTTAGATTAGGTGAAATATGGCACTCAGTAATAGATGATAGCTTAAGGTTCAAAGTCTGTGTGTTGGATACTTCATTATACTATAATTGGAACTGTATTTTACAGTCTGTAGATACAGATTTTTTTTTGTGTCTGATTTTGTCTGTGTGTGATGTGTGAATTTGAGCGAGAAAATTTATGGTTATATAATACACTGATTTATTTATAAGGCAGTGGAGTATTACAGGGCCATCATGGCACTCTTGTTTCATTTCATATTTCATTTATTTTTGATCTCAGTGTTAAATACACCATGAACATTGGATGTCTTTGCTCTTGCGGCAGACTACATTCGAAATGTTGTGGTAGAAGGAGAAATTGGTAATAATTGCTTTTTCCTTGTGCCACAATGTTTAGCAACGTATTTGTGTATTGACAATTTTCTCAAAAAATGCATGTTTTAACAACCTTCAGGAAGAAGGCTTGTAAAAACATTTAAGGAAAAGGAGAAAATAATAGTTACCAGCATTAAGATTTGTACCTGTCTGAAACCAGAGTCCCAATCGTTGTAATCACTTTTAATTTGTTGTTTACAAATTCTTTTGACCTAGACATGTCTAGAATTTTGTGTTGCGTAACAGATAAAGACTAATGCATGTTGCATTTCATGTGGCGGTATATATAAAAAGCTGTCTGCTGCAAAATTTGTCTCAGGGAATAGTGAGGTAAGAGAGTAAAGAGAGGCCATAAAAACAGGGAGTGCACTAATGGTAAATGTCAAATTAGGGAAAGATTAGGTCAGCCTGGCTCATAGATTTCCCTCTCATCAGACAGAAATTCACCCTTTCAGTAAAATAAACAAGACCAGGGGCTTTTGCAGATGCTATAGATCATGTTCAGATTGCACAGAATGTGCAGTTGATCTTTGATCTATATTGTCAGCTTGTATAGTTAAGCCTGCATGATTAAAATATAATTCTGACTTTTTCTGTAGATTGTTATTTCGACCATCTAAAGAGGTTGATGTTTTACATCTTTAGGCACTGAAGGTGTTAATGATATCATGTTCCTGCTGCTATTAGACAAAAAGTTTACAAGACACTTGGGACAAGTATAGAGAATGTAAACATGAAATTCTAGATGTTTTGTTTTGAGATCATTAAATTTTGTTGCTTTCCATACTTCCCTAATACATTCTTGTCTGTGGAGCCTTTACCACACAATCCCAGGTTTTAATCTCACTGAGAAAGAAGGCTTTTAAAACATTGTGGGAAAAGGAGAAAATGCTGGTTAAGCCAGCATTTTCTCCTTTTTCACACAAAGTTTTCTGCCATTTCAAAGACAGAAATTGTCTTACAGCTTTACAAGCTACACTGAAATTGTTGTCTGTAAGTGCTGTCAAGCTGGTTGAGTCTACTTTTTTGTTATCTGATAAAGTGTTAACTCTTTACCACACAACAAAATTTTAGACCTGTCCAAACTGAAAGCATTTGCAGACAACAATTTCAGTGTGGCTCAAATGATGTGATATTTCTCTGATAGGGTAGAAAACATTGTTGGAAAAGGAGAAAATGCTGGTTACCAGCATTTTCTCCTTTTCCACACAATGTTTTCAAAAGACTTCTTCCTCTGGGTCATTAAAAGTCGGGATTGTGTGGTAAAGGGTTAAAACAATGTCAACTCTTTACTAGTGACAAAATCTTAGACTTGTCCAAAATGGAAAGTTTTGCAGACAACAAACTGAATATGGCTAAACAGATTATATTTGTTCAAGAGATGGTAGATTAAACATGGTGGGAAAGGAAGAAAATGCTGTTTACTAGCATTTTCTCCTTTTCCCACAATTTTTTTTCTAAAATCATCTTCATCAGGGTCGTTAATACATGGGATTTTTAAATGGTAAAGGGTTAATGCCTAAGGCTAGTTACTAGGGCAGATAAACTAGAATCCTGCAAAAGAATCATACTTAATTCTTTCTAAAGATCAATAAGTATCATTGTGACAGGATTCAATTTTTTGCAAGATTTCGGCCTATGCAGTGATATTATTTGTATTTTACCCTAACGGCTCTGAAAAGGAAAGCTTTTGCTAACATTGTGGGAAAAGGAGAAAAAGCTGGTAGCCGGCATTTTGTCCTTTTCCCACAATGTTTTCTACTGAAATAAATGCAAGTTTTATCAGTTGAGCCATATTGAAATTGTCATCTGAAAATGCTCTCAATTTGGACAAGTCTATATTTTTTTCTGTCTGGTAAAAGGTTGAAGAGGAACAGTAGAATTTTCAATTTGTCACTTTGTTTTCAAGAGCTGTCTAGAAGGAGAAAAGAGCTTAATACCATTGCATTTTGAAAATATTTTCAACAGAATTATTGCATAGCAACAACAAAGTGTGAAGATCCAATCATAAGACTGTTCTTTGCACAAGGGGTTTAATTCATCGGCAAAAAGTATCGAATCATGTCAGCTGTCAGCGCAGGCTTACGTGGATCAAACATTTTTGCTTTTTGTAAATGTTCTGCCTGTCAAAGAACCATACTAACTCCAGAATCAGGTGGTTGTTAGACTAATGGCTTACTATATAGAGGATATTTGTTTTTTTCGGTGAAAGATCGAAATTTATTTCATCTCGTGAACATCATCGGTAATATTTTCACTCGTGGCACGAGTGAACATCATCAGTAATATTTTCATGAGTGGCACAGCCATGAGTGAAAATATTACCGATGATGTTCACGCACCGAAAAAAACAAATATTCTATATTCTATTTATTTCATGCTTCTAACGCCTTTTTTTGTCGAGACTTCCATTAAAAAAAAAAAATGAAATCGGTATTCTCACTGGTCGTACCTGTGTAATATCGAAAAATATTTTCACCGCTATTTCTCGATATCCTACCGGAAAGCATGAAATAAGGATGCATTATTACATGATGACTTGCATGGAATAATGCATCATAAAGATACATTAACACTTTACCAGACGACAAAAATTTAGCCTTGTCCAAATTGAAAGCATTTGCAGATGACAATTTCAGTGTGGCTCAATTGGTGCAATTTTCTTTTGATAGGGTAGAAATCATTGTGGGAAAAGGAGAAAATGCTGGTTACCAGCATTTTCTACTTTTCCCACAATGTTTTCAAAAGGCCTCTTTCCCAGGGGCATTAAGAGGCGGCATTGTGCGGTTAAGGGTTAAACTCCCTAGTGCCAGAGCATGGCCCACAACTATATTGTCTGGTAATGCAAGTACATTAATTTGTAGGTTGGCAAAGATATTTCTTGTCCTACTCCTTTTCCCACACTATTTTCTAGTAAACTGTTAACCTAAAACTTTTGTATGTTTTCCAGTATGTTCGTCTCAGCAGCTATGACACAAAGGCAGACCAAGTGCTACAACTGTTACAGAACCATTGGGGGCTGGACCTTCCAAAACTTCTGATTACAGTGCATGGTGGGATATTGAACTTTGACCTTCAACCGAAACTTAAAAGGGTCTTCAGAAAGGGTCTCCTTAAGGCTGCCAAAACTACAGGGGCTTGGATCATAACTGGAGGAACAAACACAGGTATAGATTAGCCTAGGTTTTTTCCTAAATACTTTTCCAGACAACAAACTTAAAGATGTGTCTATATTGAAAGCATTTGCAGACAACCAATTAAAGGTGGCTGAAATGATTGTCTTCACAGAGGTCGAAAACATTGTTGGAAAAAGAGAAATTGCTCATTAAGAGCAACTGCCCTTTTTCTGAAGGTATTTTTGCTAGCCTTCTTATAAACATGGTGTTCTCTTGAAAAGACTTACTCCTGAGTTTGTCTTATAAATTTAAATACAAATCCCATCCTATGAGTCATGCTTAAATTATTTCATTTGCAAATGCTTGCAATAAGGACAAGTCTAAAATTTTTACATCTTTGCAAGACAACAAAAATGTAAGACCATCTAAATTTGAAGCATGTGCAAAAGACATATTTATTTGGCACAAAATAATGATAATATGTCTTTAAAAATCTCTGTGAGAAAAGGAAAAATAGCTGGTTACCAGCATTTTCTTCTTTTCCTACAATATTTTCAAATGCCCTTTTCATGAGTCTTTTAAAACCTGGGACTGGTTCATAAAGAGTTCACCATTTACCTGACAACAGCAAATTAGAAGCTTGTGCAAACTAGAGGCATTTGCAGGCAACAAATTAAACATAGCTCAAATGATTCAAATTATTTCTGAAAAGGTAGAAAACCTTGTTGAGAAAGGAAAAAATGCTGGTTACCCGCATTTTCTCCTTTTACCACTGTTTTCAAAAGCCCTTTTGAGAAGGGGTTGTTAGAACTCTGGATTGTGTTGTAAAGGATTAAGGTGTTGATTAACCCTTTACTGCACAATGCCGCCTTTTGACGCCCCTGGAAAAGAAGCCTTTTGAAAACATTGTGGGAAAAGGAGAAAATGCTGGTAACCAGCATTTTCTCCATTTCCCACAATGTTTTCTACCCTATCAAAGAAAAGTTGCACCATTGTCACATTGAAATTGTCGTCTGCAAATGCTTTCAACTTAGACTAGTCTAGAATTTTGTCGTTTGGTAAAGAGTTAAGAGATATAATCTACTGGAACAAGTACAAACCATGATGGATAATTTAAGTGTTGTTGAGTGCCATTTTGTAAATGTATTGTTTCCATTTCTGTTCCTCTATTTCAGCTGTTTTTCCCAATGACATCAATTTCCACTATTACCTCAGCAAGACTCATTTGTAAAAGTGTATTGATGATAAGTGGTTTCTGTATAAAGCAGTCAATTTTGTTACAACTTTCATTTCCTGACAATGCTATTTTGAGAATAACTGTTACATGATACAATTTGATAATATGATTTTGAGAGAGTTCTGTTTTTTTTGTTGTCATTACAAGTTTTTGAAACTGTAATTTGTGAAACAAAATGGATGAGAATGTAAAAAACTTGATAAGGGATGTTTACCAAAAATTATTCAAAATTTCTTCAGTAATTTTATCTACTATTACTCTTTCCCAAACACACGTTTCTACTTGTCCAAATCCAAAGCTTTTGCAGAAGACAAATTTGGCCCAAAAGGTGGAAGTTGCCTTTTAAAGGGTTGCAAAATTAGTGGGAAATGGAATAAATGCTTGTTACCAGCTTTTTCTCCTTTTCCAACATTATTTTCAAAGGCCGTCTTACCCAAGGTCTTAAAACTCGGGATTGTGTTAAGGATTTGTCCTCTGCTTTCTATGTGAACACCTTCAATGGTATGTTGTCTGATGTCTTGAAAACACTTTACCAAACGACAAAATTTCAGACCAGTCTAAATTGAGAATACTTGCAGATGACAAATGTGGCTGAAAAATTGAATTTATTTTGGGAAGGGTAGAAAACATTGTGGGAAAAGGAGAAAATGCTGGTTACCAGCATTTTCTCCTTTTCCCACAATGTTTTCTAAAGGCTACTTTCTCAGAATTGTTTAACGTTGGGATTGTGTGGTAAAGGGTTAAATAAATGTGTGAAGCGAAAATGTAATCCACTTGTTGAAATTCTTTGTTCTTTTTGTCTAGGTGTTACAAGGCACGTTGGGGATGCAATTAGTGACAGAACACTTAAAGCTAAGAACAAGATTATTGCCATTGGCATTGCACCCTGGGGGATCGTAGAAAACAAGGATGATCTGATAGGAAAAGATGTAAGAGAGAATCAGTTTTACTTTCATTATTATTAGCTTTGCTGTTTTTGTAAGAAAAGGTCGAGGTATTGTCTGCATCTGCTTTGACATTTTCTGGTATCAGTCATTACAGTACATACTTACTTCAAACTCAGGCTACTTGTTAACTCTTTACCAAATGACAAATTTTTGGACTGGATCAAATTCAAAGCATTTGCAGACGACAAATTAAATGTTGCTAAAATGATGATTCCTGCCTTTGATTTGGAAGAAAACATTGTGGGAAAAGGAGAAAATGCTGGTTACCAGCATTTTCTCCTTTTCCCACAATGTTTTCAAAAGCCTTCTCGTTCAGGGTCTTTAAAAGTCGGGATTGTGTGGTAACAGGTTAACTATCAAAACGAGGACAGATACCATAAGGGCTTGTAAAACTGGAACTATTTTGGCACAGTTATGCCTCTTTCTCAACTTGGAATTTTTATTCAAAAAGGCAGCCAAGCTTTGGCTCCTGTATGCAGTGCTTTTGTTGACTTTGTCTTATTGTTGAATGTTTGTATTGGAAAAGAAAGACTGATTGTCTGAATTAATTTTGGATTGCTTAACCCTTTACCAAACAATCTGGAGTGTTAATGACCCCGAGGAAGAAACCTTTAGAAAACATTGTGGGAAAAGGAGAAAATGCTGGTTATCAGCATTTTCTCCTTTTCCCGCAATTTTTTCTACCCTATCAAAGACAAATTCCATCATTTTAACCACATTTAAATTGCCAACTGCAAAGGCTTTCAGTTTGGACAAATCTAAATTTTTTTGCATTCTGATTTTGATTTTCACAGGTCACAAAGGCACTTTAACTCTTTATCACACAATCCCATATTTTAACAGTCCTGCCAGAGGAGGCTTTTGAAAACATAGTGGGAAAAGGAGAAAATACTGTTTACCAGCATTTTCTTCTTTTTCCACAGTGTTTTCTACCTTATCAAAAAAAAAATCCATCATTTTAGCCACATTTAACCCTTTACCACACAATCCCGACTTTTAACGACCCTGTGGAAGAAGCCTTTTGAAAACATTGTGGAAAAAGGAGAAAATGCTGGTAACCAGCATTTTCTCCTATTCCCACAATGTTTTCAACAGTTTCCAGAACAAATTTCAATTTTTTAGTCACATTTATTTTGTCGTCTGCAAATGCTTTCAATTTGGACCAGTCTAAAATTTTGTTGTTTGGTAAAGAGTTAATTAGTCATCTGCAGATGCTTTGAATTTGCACTAGTCCAAAATTCTGTGTGAACGTATTGAAGGTACCTTAGAGGTTAAATTTTGTTGTCTGGTAAAAGGTTAAGGAATTTACAGGAAAAAGTGACTTGTTTACTTTTCCAAGGGCCGAAAGATAGACAGACATGAGTAACATTGAGAATGATATATGTAATGTTGCCTAAGTTGTAATGTTACTTATGTTCTGATAAGTACTGTCTAGAGGTATTGTTTTATGCTGTCTAGTCGGTATGAATTGGCATGATTATGTATCATTACCGTGTCATCTGTAATTGTTAGAGTGCTGAATAAGTTGACTTTTTAATCTGGAAAAGGAAAATCCTCACATTTTGCATTCCTGACTCTCTTAGCACCAAATATATGAGTTCCGCTCTATGCAAAGCGGGTTTAATGCATTTGCAAAAAGTATCAACCTAGGTCAGCCAGAGCAGTTCACACAGGCTGACACAAGTAGAAACTGTTTGATATTGGTAAATTTTCTGCATGTCAAAGGACCATTCTACTTCAATTCAGGCCTGCAGACAGAGGGAGTGATTTCGATTTCAAAACTGATAATATTGATTATTCTCCACAAAACCCTATATTATAGGCACGCATTAGAATTGTCTCATCGAGATGATTCTAATGAGTACCCACAACATAGGGTTTGAAAGAGAAATAATGGATTTAGAATACCATCACTCCCTTTTATCTGGAGCTCACTTCATGATTCAGTCAGCTCTGAGTCAAAATGGATCAGTATTATGTGACGATTTGATTGGTATAAAGTATTACAAAGATGAAGTAACCTTTTACCACACAGTTATGAGTTTTGAATAGCCTGATGGAGAATTTTGAAAACATTACTGGAAAAGGAGAATGCTGGTACATGTATTTTCTCTTTTTCCCCGCAATGTTTTCTGCCCTAGGACAAATTTTGTCATTTTAGCCACCTTTAGTCTGTTGTCTGTAAATGCTTTCAATTTGGACAAGTTTAAAATTTTGTTATTTGGTATAGGGTTAACCCTTTACTGTACAATGCCGCCTTTTGACGCCCCTGGGAAAGAAGCCTTTTGAAAACATTGTGGGAAAAGGAGAAAATGCTGGTAACCAGCATTTTCTCCTTTTCCCACAATGTTTTCTACCCTATCTAAGAAATGTTGCACCATTTGAGCCACATCGAAATTGTCGTCTGCAAATGCTTTCAATTTGGACAAGGCTAAAATTTTGTCGTCTGGTAAAGGGTTAAAACCTCCTTTTCCCGCAATGCTGTTTTACTTCTTTGGATGGCTGAAAATAGAACCCACAGAATCTCAAAGATTTTAATCTGATAGGCTAGACTGAACAAGAAGGGGATATAGACCCAAGATCAGACTGCACATTTTGTGCATCCTGATCTTGATCTGTGCTGTATACAAAAGCCCCTGCTTTTGCCTATGTATTTTCTTTAAACTGGGGTAAGTTGTTAAATCTTTACCGAACGACAAAACCAGTTTTAATTGAAAGCATAAATAGCAGACGACAAATTAGATGTGACTTGAAAATAAAAATTTGTTAGAAGAAGGGTAGAAAACATTGTTGGAAAAGGAGAAATGCTGGTTACCAGTATTTTCTCCTTTTCCCACAATGTTTCAAAAGCTTCTTTTTCAGGGTCATTAAATGTTGGGATTGTGTGGTAAAGAATTAACCATAAAGGGGTACCATATGAGAATGGCATGTAACCCTAAAGACATTTTGGACATTGTTATGGCCCCTTTTTTTTTTGCACTAAAAAGTCGCCTGCAGCTGAGCATTTGCACTGCTATTATTGTACCAGTATGTACATCTTTAGGGATTGACTGCTTAAAGCATTTTGGCAGAAGGAAAGTTTGTTCTAGCATAATATTTTCCAAAAGGAATTATGTAAATGTAAATGCAGGTGTTAGAAATATCACAAGTTTACATATAAGATTCTTTGTTAAATGCTCAGTTAGATACATGAGTATCATATTATTTACAGGCAATTGTTCCCTATCATTGTGTGTCTTCACCAAAGACAAATTATTCTGTGTTGAACAACAACCACTCCTACTTCCTGTTGGTGGACAATGGCACTGTGGGTAAATATGGGGGAGAAATTATTTTCAGAAAGAGGCTAGAGAAATACATTGCACACCAGAAAATATGCATTAGTAAGTACATGTACATTATTACAAGATTAGCTTTTGTTTAAGACAATTTTGAAACAATGTATGTCGATTAATAGACCATGATTTTGTAGGTCAATAGAAAGATCCTTTTTCCTGTTTAGAAAGAGACAAGGTGAATCTTGCATCAGGAAATACTGAAGCATTTATGAGAAAAAGAAACATGGTGGGAAAATGAGAAAATGCTGGTAACCAGGATTTTCTCCTTTTCATGCAAAGAGCTTTACCCTTTCTAAGAAAATTCAGATTATTTTAGCAATATTAGATTTCTCATCAGCAAATGCTTTCAGTTTGAACAAGTCAGTAACATTGTCATCTTCTTAAAAATTAACTCACTGCCATGAAAATACAGTCAAATCTGAGTTAGCGGTCATACCTGAACAGCGGCCGATCTATCGACAACGGCCACTCGAATCCCCCCCGTGCAATTTCCTTCTTTCATTGCACTGTTTGTAGCGTGATATCGTGAAATGCAGCCAACGGTCACATTAATAAGTCGGGATCAACAGTATATCACACCTAAACAAAGGTCAGCTGACACAACACACGACGTAATTTATCGGATATGAAAAATCGATAATTAACACTATACCGTAGTTATTGACGAAGTCGACTTAACACAATGTAAAACGTGCAAACAGACAATTACAGATTATACAACACCTAATTACGATTAAAATGACTGACAATTGTTGTTTATTTTCATGTTTGATCTTTAAAGGATGAATGGCAATGAAAGTTTGTCGGTATTTTTGCAGATGGGTAATTTGTGGTAATAATATGAAATTGTACATCACGTCAATCGAAGTTGTTTACACTTTAACTAAACTGCGAACCCGTTGTTTTTAAAAATGGATGGAAATTTTCTGTTGCATTCAGTTTGCTATCATGTCGCTCTCGAAACGTAAATTCCTCTCTCTAGAGGACCGTGTGAAAGTTGTTCAAATGCTTGAATCTGGACGTTCTTCACGGATTATTGCTACTGAGTTTGGTGTAGGCCGCACACAAATTCAGACTGTTGCAAAACCAGCATTTTCTCCTTTTCCCAAAATGTTTTCTACCCTATCATATAGAAAAATCATATTTTTAGCAACTGTTTATTAACATCTGCAAAATGCTTTCAATCTGGTCTGGTCCAAAATTTGCCCTTTGGGAAAGGGTTAAGCAACATGTAATTTTTTAAAGTTTTGACATGCTTTCTAGCAAACAGTTCAGATGTACATAGTATAACATGAGACTTGTAAGCACTTTATTGTTTAAATATGATGGAAAATAAATGAAAAGTAAAATAAATCTTTTAAATAAAATCCTTTTATTTAAGTCCTTTTTTTTTTTTACAAAATGTGAGGCAGAATTTTATTGTAACATACAATAGATGATTCAACAAGCTGGAACAATACTGCAAAGAACAATGTATCAACTATAGTATGATAATAATGTGCGAGAAATAAGTACTGTGAACAGCAGCCAATCTGTGTACAGCAGCCAATTTGGGCACATCCCTTGGCTGGCTGCTGTACACAGATTTGACTGTACAGGGTTGAAGCTTCTACAGCAGTCAGGTTTTGAAAATGCTGTTTGAAAAGGAGCATACCAGGAAAATGTGTCAGTCAGTATATATAATAACAGGTTTTAGTATGTGTATTACTCCAAACAAACAGATATGCAAAGGCAGCTTCAAAAAAACTTTTGAAATGCTGTGTTGGGAGATATAAATACCGGTAAAATGATGTGGAGAGTGAAAAACTGTACTTGAAAGCGAAACTTGTTAGATCACCTTGGTGATCATAAGGTTGTCTGGTAAAGAGTTAACCCCTCACCAAACAATCTCATTTCTTTTGCGACCCTGGGGAAAATGGCTTTTTTTTAAAACATTGTGGAAAAAGGAGAAAATGCTGGTAACCAGCATTTTCTCCTTTTACCACAATGTTTTTATCCATTTCAAAGAAAAAATACCTAATTTTTGTGACATTTAGTTTGTCGTCTGCAAATGCTTTCATTTTAGACCAGTCTAAAATTTGCTCATGTGGTAAAGATTTAAGGCTCTTAATCCTGTTCCAAATGACAAAATTTTAAACTGGTTCAAATTGAAAGCATTTACAGACGACAAATTTTATGTGGCCCAAATGATGGAATTTGTCAATGAAAGGTAAGAACACATTGTGAGAAAAAAATGCTAGTGACTAGCATTTTCTCCTTAACCCACAATTTTTTTAAAGCCTTTTTGTCTGTCAGGATCGTTTAAACTCTGGATAATGTGTGGTAAAGGGTTAAAAGATATAACATTATGACTAAGGGAACATGATTGATGGAGTACTTGTTGAAAAAAGTTTTGAAAATTGGGATATATGAACTGTAATGGTTAAGATAGATGTGACTTCAGTCTTTACCAAACAACAATATCTTTTGGCCTGTCCAAATTGAAAGCATTTGCAGACGACAAATTAAATGTGACCCAAAAATTGAATTTTGTGTTTGGAAGCATAGAAAACATTGTGGAAAAAGGAGAAAATACAGGTTACCAGCATTTTCTCCTATTCCCACAATGTTTTCAAAAGCAATGTTCTCCAGGTTTGTTAAATCTTGGGATTGTGTGGTAATGGGTGAACTAATTTTGATACAGTGCAAAACACCAAACAAGCCAACTTTGTTAAGACTTTACCACACAATTCCGAGTTTTAACGACCCTGAGAAAGAAGGCTTTTGAAAACATTGTGGGAAAAAAGAAAATGCTGGAACCAGCATTTTCTTATTTTCCCACAATGTTTTCTCACCTTTGAAAGACAGACTTTATGTTTTGAGTGACATTTAATATGTTATCTGCAAATGCTTTCATTTTGGACCAGTGTAAAATTTTGTCATTTGGTAAAGGGTTAATACCACAACAAAGGCTCTCATTTGACTTTTAACCATAAAGGACTACAATAGAAAAAGGATATCTTTATGGCAAATGAGAGTATGATAGATTATAAGCAAAGTTTTCAAAAGGCCCATTGCTTCAGATCTGTGAAAAATGTGTCTGCATTAAACTTGTACCACACATTCTGTTTTAACACAGGCCTTTGAAGCTCCATTGGTCTATCACGTCACACTAAAATTTTCCTTGGTCGATCATTGAACACTTGCACATTGGTTCATTGCCTGTATATCATGGAAAACTTAAATTTTCATTTACACCATTACTATAAATAGCACATTGGTGACTGCCTGTATGTTGTATAATTATAATAATACATGGTGGGCAACGAAATCGAAGAAAATTTGACCCCTGTGCCCTTTCAGAGATAATATTTAAGCAAAAACAAAAAATAAACCTAGATACCATCGCAGATGGGTTCACAGATAATTTTTTTGGTGTACCCTGACCTTCAAGAGTTCCAAACAGCTCTGCGATCAAGCAGTAACTCTGATCTAAAAAAGATTTAAAAAGCTTCCACATTTTCTGGATCGCCATGCACTGACGTCACACAGTTCATTATGATGCAGCGAATTATAACTCATGTGAATTCACTATCAAAAGAGGCCCCAAAGTTTTTGATTAATAAATGGTAAATACGCATTTGAAAATATGTGAAATGGAAGATGAAAATCGTGATACTGGATTAGATGAAGAGATAAATTATAACAGATGAAATATTAATTTAATAATTTCATCAATTTATTAACAAAAATTCTTTAGATCTTTGTTTGAAAAAAATATTTTAGTTATGATTCACTGCTGGATAGTAAATTTTTTGACATCAGCGCATGGCCATACGGAAAATGTGGAAGCTTTTTAAATTTTCTTTATGTTTCTGGAAAAATTTATTTCACAAAATTTTAGATTAGCCTTCAAATATTTCCCTTTTACCTCTTAACCAATTTAGACTTCAAGAGAGCTAGTTCATTGTAACAACCAATCCCTCCTTTTGCCAAAATTGTTTGCTACTGCTGCCTGACTGTCATATTTGCATGGTGGTACAATTGGAGAAAAAAATCCCAATAATATCAGAGAGAATTTTCTGTTACACCAGTGATTGAATTATCTGCCACTGTTCCCCTCAGCGGGGTAGACATGATACTTATAGTTTGTGACAGGTCAAGGGTTATACAGAGTGTCTAGTCAGCACTAATTAACTCTATACTAGTCGACAAAATTTTGGACTCGACCAAATTGAAAGCATGTGCAGGAGACAACATAAAAGTAGCTCGAATGATGTTGTTGATAGGATAGAAAACATTGTGGGAAAAGGAAAAAAATCCTGGTTACCAGCATTTTCTCCTTTTCCCACGATGTTTTCAGAAGCCCTTTTCTTCAGGGTTCTTAAAAATTGGGATTGTATGGTGAAGGGTTAACTCTATACCAGACAACAAAATTTTTGACAAGTCCATAATCAAGTATTTTCAGATGACAAATGAAATATGGATTGAGTGATAGGATTTGTCTGGGAAAGGGTTGGAGATATTGTGGGAAAAGGAGAAAATGCTGGTTACTAGCAGTTTTTCCCTGTTTCGACAATGTTTTGAAAAGCTGTCTTTCCCACGGGTCATGAAATGCAAGATTGTCTGTTGAAGGGTTAACTATTTCACTGCCAGTGTCGTCTTGGATAGCTTTTGTGTATGGTGTAGATCAAGATCAGATGGCACAAAACATGCCATCTGATCGTTGATCTGTATCATCCGCTGTCTGGTGTTAATCCTTGACCAGAGTTAACCATAAACGTAACATAACTGTACTTATAGCTCTCGAGAAAAGTTAAATCTATTTAGTTGGCAGCGAAAGAGTTAATGTGTACAGGGACACTTGATGCTGTCATGATGAATCGTCCTCAGGCACTGATAAGCCACTTGGCCTTTCTGAGCAAATACATTACAAGTGATAGCATTCTTACTTGTTTGTTGTTTATTTATGCCTGCTTTTATTTGCTTGTTGTAAGTATACAATGTTATTTGCAGCCAATGAGTTTTGAAGATATTGTCAAGAAAGGAAATAACTTCTTTGTCATTATCTTTGCCTATCTGTGCTGGTAACCAGTATTTTCTCCTTTTTCCACAATGTTTTCCAACATCTTACAGATGGATCGAACAATTTGATTTATTTGTTTTCTATGAATGCTTTCAATCTGGACCAGTCTAAAATTTTGTCATTTGTTAAAGAGTTAACCCTGTACCACACAGTCCCAGCTTTTAATGACCCTGCAAGAGAAGTCTTAAAAACATTGTGGGAAATGGAGAAAATGCTGATAACCAGCATTTTCTCCTTTTCTCACAATGTTTTGTATTCTATCAAGGAATTTAAGCTCATTTGTACAAATTTCAAACTTATATGTCTGCAGATGTTTTGAATTTGGAAGAGTCTAAAATTTGTCATATGGTAAAGATTTAAGATTGAGAAAAAGAGAAAACAGTAAACTGTTGTCTGAGAACAAATTGCTGTTGCCCTATCTGGTACAAATTATCCCAATCTAAAGACATTACAGTATTGGGAATTGTACTTTACTCTCTGTTCTCATTTTTTCTATTCTCAACTCTACACCAAATAATCCTGAGTTTTAACAACCCTTGAAAGCTTGTGGAAACATTTTTGGAAACGAAGAAAATGCTGGTAAACCTTTTTCCACTATGTTTTCTACCCTATCAGAGAACTTAATTTCGCTTGTTTCAGTTTTGAATTTGTTGTCTGCAGATCTTTTGAAACTGGAAGAGTAAAAATCTGTTGTTTAGAAAAGGGTGAAGATTCTTTAGGTCTGTAGAGTACCTCTTTGTATTGATTGATTCTATGGTATTTTTTGTCCCTTTCAACATTATTTTAGTCATTATATTTCACCTATTAATCTTTCACTACACAATCCTGAGTTTTAAAGACCCTGAAAAAAGAAGCCCTTTGAGAACATTCTTGGAAAAGGAGAAAATGCTTGTAACCAGCATTTTCTCCTTTTCCCACAGTGTTGTCTTCCCTATCAAAGACAGTCCTAGGTTAGGACTGGTCAAGTGGTCATCCTAAAAGCGCCAATTTCTTTCCTAGGATTGATGATAGTCACTGTTACAGGACTCGTTTCTGTCTCACTGCTGATCTGTGTTTTGATGATAGTTATATGAGCAGCCAGTGACATGGGAAGAATATTGTGGGAAGCGCTGGTAAGAAAAAGAAAATCCAGGAAAGCATGGATAAGTGCACTGGCTACTGTGATTTAACTGAAATAATGTTGAAAATGGCAATGAACACCATACAATCAATCAATATTTATGCACACTGTGGGTTAACTCTTTACCAATCGACAAAAGTTCAGACACGTTCAGACTGAAACCATTTTGTAGGCAAGTCACAATAAATCAAGTTAAACTCAAATAAAACCATCCGTCTTGCAAAGGGTAGAAGAAACATTGTAGGAAAAAGGAGAAAATTCTTGTTACCAGCTTTTTCTCCTTTTCCCACCATGTTTTCAAAAGGTCTTTTTATCAGGGTTGTTAAAAGAGGGTATTGTTTGGTAAAGTTAGTTGGCTCTACTGTCTATACCAAACTACAAAAATTTAGATGTATTCCATATGGAAAGTGGTTGCAGATCACAAGTTTCATGTGGATCAGAGGTTGGAGCTTATCTTTGATATTATTGAAAACATAATGGGAAAAAGTTGGTTACCAGCATTTTTTCCATTTTCCACTATGACTCTGTGGAAGAAGGCTTTTGTAAACATTGTGGGAAAGAAGAAAATGCTGGTATGCTGGTAGCCTACATTGGTAGCCAATGCTTTTTACCCTTTCTCAGACAAATCCCGTAAATTTAGCCAAATTTGATTTGTCGTTTGGTTTAGAGTAAAAGGGGCAATATCTGAAGGCAAAGATAAACCTTACCAAAAGTGTTAAGAATATACTACTCCCGGGGCCAAACTGGTCCCAACCCGGGGGTCACAAGTTTTACATGAGCTTAATAAATAATTATTTGGTGAAAACACAAGAAATCTTATTCCTAACCATGAGAGCTAGAGCTGTAATAATCTGTACATGTTATCATCTAGTATGCCTTTACCAAGATTACCGGTATTCAAATTATAGCCTTGGGGTCAAAACTGGCCCCTCCCTGGGGTATTGCAATCCAGATTTCTAACAGCTTGATGTCTATCAATGTCAATACCATGTATGGAACATGCAGTTTTTTAGGAAGTGGAGCAGTACAGGGCATCATGGCGCTCTTGTTCCAAACTTTTCTAAAAACCTTTCTACTCAGGGTCGTTAAAACTTTGGATTGTTTGGTTAGATTTTGATGTATTGTCTGAAAATAATGTCATAATGGACGTCTTAAAATTTTCTTTTCTGGGAAGGAGTTAACTTCGACAAAACTTTGGACTTGTCCATGTGTGCAGCCAACAAAGTAAATGTGCTTCAAGCAATAAAGCGAAAGTATAGAAAAGATTGTGGGAAAAAGGAAACAATGCTGGTTATGAATGTTTTTTAAGGCCTTCTTCCTTAGGGTTGTTAAAAATTCAGGATTGTGTAGCAAAGGGTTAGATCTTGAAAGTTGCATGTTGGTCTGCCAGTATAAGCTTCTTATTGATGTAACCAACTGGTAAATTAATTGAAATTTTTACAATGTCATCTAATTCTGCAATAACTGTGAGTGAGCTGTGAAGGTTGACGCCCTCCTGCCAATCAAGTTATTAAATAATGTGTCTTATTGGAAGATTACCCTAAATCTAACCTGAAGACAAAATTTTAGCCTTATTCAAATTGAAACACTTGCACATGAGAAATCAAAACTTAAAATTAAACTTTTTAACAGGCAACAAAATTTTAGATTTGTCCAATTTCAAAGCATGTGCAGACGACAAACAAAATGTTGCTGAAGCAATGAGAGATTTTATTTTGAAATGGTAGAAAACATTGTTAAAAATGAATAAAAGGCTGGCAATAATCAGCATTGTTTGTCAAAGTGGTGAAGCTCTTACCAAACAGTCACAAGTTTTAATGACACTGAGGAAGGATCCTTTTGAAAACATTGTGAGAAAAGGAGAAAATGCTGGTATACAGCATTTTCTCCTATTTCCACAGTGTTTTCTACCTTTTCAGAGACGAATTTAATCAGTTGAGCTAGATTTAGTTGGTAGTCTGCAACAGTTTTGAATTTGGAGAAGTCTTAAACTTTGTTGTTTTGTATAGAGCAAAAACACGGGATTATTGGGTGTACAAATCTCTATGAAACTTACATGTATCGCAGTGGAAAACTGGAATTAAAACCAAATATTTAAATTGGCAAAATGCTCAAATTGAAGTTTTAAGTTTGCTCTGGCCTAATAGGTATTCAATAATGTAAGGAAGCCTCATTTTAGACTTCTGTTATCAAGTGTCGTATCAATTATGGAAATAGCAGAATTTCCCATATAATTTGATTTGCGTATAATTAAAGCAGTGACAGTGTGTGTCACTCATCAAGTTAGATAACTTTCATGCAATCAAGGCCACAATGGGTCAATTGTTATCCTTCTTGGTTTTCTCCTTGCCTTGGACAAGAAAGGTTATGAAATCATTTTGGGAAATGGAAAAAATGTTTTCTCCCCTATCAAAGACAACTTCCACCATTTTGAGCCATTTTTAACCCTTTACCACACAATCCCAAGGAAAAGGACTTTTGAAAACATTGTGGGAAAAGGAGAAAATGCTGGTAACCAGCATTTTCTCCTTTTCCTACAATGTTTTCTACCCTTCCACAGACAAATTTCTTAATTTTTGCACATTTTAATTTGTCGTCTGCAAATCCTTTCAATTTGGACAAGTCTAAAATTTTGTCGTTTGGTAAAGTGTTAATTTGTCAACTGTGAGTGCCTTGGGTTTGGACCATTCTGAAATTTTGATGTGTGAAAAAAGGTTAAGATTTTTGGCACTCTTTGAGTCAACCCCTTATCATGCAGACTATTTTAAAAACATCATAAAGTTGGACTTATGAGAAATGTTTAACCCTTTCCCAAACAAGCCCTGGTTTTCACGTGTCTGCAGCACAAGTCTTTTGAAAACACTGGGAAAAGGAGAAATTGCTCGTAATGAGCAATTTCTCCTTTTCCCACAGTGTTTTGTACCCTTTTTGAGAACTTTCTGTCATTTTCATTAAATTTAAAATTGTCGTCTGCAAACTCTTTCAATTTGGACCAGTCTAAAATTTATCGTTTGGGAAAGGGTTAAGGGACCAGAAAATGACCCTTTCTTAACCACTAGTAGTATATGGAAAGTAACAAGTGTAAAGGAGCAATTTCTGTGGTCCATCCCAAAAAAAGGTTCTAAGTCTCTAGTCTGCACCAAACGACAAAATTTTGGACTCAACCAAATTGAAAGCATTTGCAGACGACAAAACAATTGTTGTTCAAATGATGATTTCTGTCTCTGCTGGGGTAGAAAACATCGTGGGAAAAGGGAAAATACTAGTTACTAGCATTTTCTCCTTTTTGCACAATGTTTTCAAAGGCCTTCTATTTCAGGGTCGTAAAACTTGGGATTTTGTGGTAAAAGGTTAATGTATGAGCAATGCTCTGGCAAAAAGGGGTTTAATGCATCTCGGTGATGCATTATACCAAACAAGTCATCTCATTATTAGGGAGTCATAAAATGCATTTTGTCTAACAACCGAACATTCTGAATCTTGAGCTAGATTGGGTCTTTCATATGCAGAAAGTTGACCAAAAGCAAATAGTAACGACCCTAGGTAGCCTGCGTGCAGACCTGTCACCGTCACTAGTGGAAAGTGGTCCGGTGGAGGATAGGCCCCCTGTAGTAAGGGTGGGTGGTTGGCTCCCTGAGAAAATTTTTTATTTATGGGCACCTTGATGGGCATTTAAGGATGATGTGTTTGGGGCCAGATTTCAGCAAAATTGAAAAGAAAAAAAAAAGGTACAGTTGATAGCATACTGGATCAAAAAAGTGGTCAGGCACTCAATGGACCTGTCAGACCAGGGACGATGGCCTTGGTGTGGACTGTGCGGGCTGACATCGGTTGATGCGTTGTGCAGATACATTAAACCCCTTTTTCACAGCGCACATCTGCAGATGTTTCCAATTTGAACCTGTTAAAAATTTTGTCTTCTGAAAAAGAGTTAACTCTTTACCAGAAAGTATTAAACTTTGATATTGGGAGCATCAAAATATTTCAGATGAAAAGTATGGACACTGTAGAATGGTGAAAGATTAGGAAAAAAAAAAACTATTGTTGAAAACAAGAGAAAAATACTGGTAACCAGGGTGTTCTCTTTTTTCCACATTGTTTGAAATGCCTTCTTAATCAATGTTGTAAAATCACTTGATCATTTGGTGACAAAGGTTAGGACACACTGACTGTTAACATGTCTATTGACTGCAGTCTTGTAATTCACAGGGAAGATAGAAATCAATTTCAGCTTGAAAGAAAGTTCCAGTGAATTCAAAGTGACATGACATTTTCTTGTTCCTGATTGTGAGAG
Organism: Tridacna gigas; assembly: GCA_945859785.2. Classification (NCBI taxonomy): domain Eukaryota; kingdom Metazoa; phylum Mollusca; class Bivalvia; order Cardiida; family Cardiidae; genus Tridacna; species Tridacna gigas. The sequence continues at coordinate 17,112,297 of OX244037.2, read as the reverse complement.
AACTGGTTTGATATAATGTTGGGGCTATGTCAGTGCTAAACTAGTCCATTAGTAGTTATTGGCCCATACACTGTACAGGCGGTGTAACATCAACTTTCATCTAGATGTAAGAAGTGGCTACCCTTCTCTTCTTACCTTAACCCTTTACCACACAACCTCTGGTTTTAATGACCTGGCAGAGGAGGCCTTTAAAAACATTGTGGGAAAAAGAGAAAATGCTGATAACCAGCATTTACTCCTTTTCCCACAATGTTTTCTACCATTTCAGAGCAAAAATCCCATCATTTGAACCACATTTGATATATGCTATCTGCAAAATGATTTCATTATAGACCTGTTTAAAATGTTGTTGTTTGGTAAAGGGTTAAATTGCTACCAAACAACAAAATTTTGACTTTTCCAAATTGCCAGAATAGTCAAACGGCACACTGAATGTGGCTTACACAATCAAACTCATATTTGAAATGGTAACTACTAGTAACTAGTAAGTTTTGTACTCTTACAATGACAAATTCAACCTTGGAGCATTTTAACTGTTTACCAAATGACAAAATTTTAGACTAGTCCTAATTGAAGTTATTTGCAGAGGACAAAATAGATGTGACTTGAAAAGTGAAATATGCTCTTGAAAGGTTAGGAAATGCTGTGGGAAAAGGAGAAAATGCTGGTTACCAGCATTTTCTCCTTTTCCCACAATGTTCTCTAAAGGCTTCTTTCTCATTGTTGTTAAAAGTCATGATTGTGTGGTAAAGGGTTAGTAGGATAATGTTGTCTGAAACAGACAATTGGAAGACATGGAAGAGTAAAATTTTGCTACCAGGCAGAGTTAAAGCAAGGGGAAATGGCTATATTTTCCAGAAGTTTTTGAGTAGTTTTTTCCTAACCTTTTACCACAGGACAAAATTTTACATGTGTCTAAACTGAAAGCATTTGCAGACAAAAAAGTTTGATATGGCTCATATAGTGAGATTTGTCTGTAAATGGACAGAAATCATTGTGGGGAAAGGGGAAAATGCTGGTGGTTACCAGCATTTTCTCCTTTTCCCGCAAGGTTCTCAAAGGCCTCTTTCTCAGAGTCATTAAAACTCGTTAAAAATAAATTTCGTTATTTTTAACTTCACAGCCAGTGGAGTTAAAGGAAGAGGTGTACCTGTGATTTGTGTGGTCCTTGAAGGTGGAGCTAACACCATTAGGTCAGTCCTAGAGTATGTAACTGACACGCCTCCTGTCCCTGTAGTGGTGTGTGATGGAAGTGGAAGGGCTGCAGATCTCCTAGCATTTACCCATAAGTACAGCCTTGATGATGGGTAAGTATCAAAAACGTTCATAAATAATGGCCGATGAACTCTTTACCAAATGGCAAAATTTTAGACTTGTTCAAATTGAAAGCTTTTGCAGACGACAAAATTAATGGGACTTAAAAAATAGAAATTTATATGTAAGGTCAGAAAACACTGTTGGAAAAGGAGAAAATGCTGGTTACCATAGTGCTAAACTAGTCCATTCCCATAGTGTTTTCAAAAGGCTTCTTCCTCGGAGTTGTTAAAAGTCAGGATTGTGTGCTAAGGAATAATCAGGAGCTGATTCACTAACTATTCAAAATCAAATTCTATCGGTATTTCTATTTTTTCAAGATAATCAATATAAATGGCTGAGATAGAATGCCTAATTTTAGATTTTAAGGCAAGCCATGATGGAAGGCAGAGACATTCGTCCTTCTAATGCCTGAAATCATTAGGTTTTAGCTTCAATATTTTGTACAGTAGCAAAGTGAAGTAGTCTTTCGTTACTCTGGATGAACTTGTGTCCTTGTGGTTAAAGATAGGCTTTCCTTGAGTCACCTGTTTAATGTATAGTAACTGTTATGATGATAAAATTTAGAATATCCTCTTGTCTTAATAGTCTTTACCACACAATAAATATGTAGACTTGCCAAAATTGAAAGCATTTTTGCAGATGACTATTTAAACATAGTTCAGATGATAGAACTAGTCTTTGATAGAGTAGCAAAAATTGTGGGAAAAGAGGAAAATGCTGGTTACCAGCATTTTCTCCTTTTCCCATAATGTTTTCAAAAGGCTTCTTCCTCAGGGTCATTAACACTCGGGATTGTGTGGTAAAGAGTTAATTCACAGGGTCTAGAGCTTTGAGATTTTGTATGAAGCATTGTGAAGTGGTCTGTAAACAAAGGTGCTCAAATTATGTGTCTTAGTTTAGCTTTTATCAAACAATCCTGAGTTTAAACAACCCTGGAAGACAGTTATTGAAAAGATTTTTGGAAAAGGAGAAAATGCAGGTGACCAGCATTTTCTCCTTTTCCCACAATGTTTTCTATCCTATTAAATACAGAAATCAATATTTAAGCTTCGTTTAATTTGTTGTCTGCAAATGTTTTCAATTTCGTCCAGTGTAAATTTGTCATTTGTTAACTCTCTACCACACAACAAAATTTTAGACTTGTACAAATTTAAAGGTGACACATACAAGAAACTGAATGCGGCTCAATGATGGAATTGTCTCTGAAAGTGTAGGTAACATTATGGGAAATGGTAACCATCATTTTCTTCTTTTCCCACAATGTTTTCTCTAGGCTGCTTCCTCTTATTCGTTAGAACTTGGGATTGTGTGGTAAAGGGCTAACAGAAAGAATCCCTGCTTCAGGCATACACAACTTTGGTCATATTATTAAATTGTGTATTTGTATGCAGGTGAGTGATGTAGGGTAATCATTGTCCTCTTGTTTACATACATTGTTTGGTTTTTTATCAGTGGAATAGTTTTCTTGTGATGTTTAATTACACTTTATCTGACAATCTTTACAAAAGTTGTGTGAAGATGGAATGTGAAAAGTCATCTTTTGTATGCATTTTTTATTAACTCTGTAGCACACAATCAGGAGTTTTATTGACCCTGAAAAAATGGCTTTGGAAAACATAGTGGGTAAAGGAGAAAATGCTGGTAACCAGCATTTTCTCCTTTTCCCACAATGTTTTCTCACAATGTTTTCTACCCAATCAAATACAGGAATCACCATTTAAGCTACATTTAATGATTTAACCCTTTCCCAAACAAGCCCTGGTTTTCACGTGTCTGCAGTACAAGTCTTTTGAAAACACTGTGGGAATAGGAGAAATTGCTCGTAATGAGCAATTTCTCCTTTTCCCACAGTGTTTTCTACCCTTTTTGACAACTTTCTGCCATTTTCATAAAATCTAAAATTGTCGTCTGCAAACTCTTTGAATTTGGACCGGTCCAAAATTTGTCATTTAGGAAAGGGTTAATATGGTGTCTGCAAATGCCTACAGTTTGGTCCAGTCTAAAATTTTGGTGTCTGGTAAAAGTTAAACTTAGATTTCTTGACCTTTTTTTTTTTTATTAGAACCATGCCAGAAAGTCTGCGAGATCAGCTCATACTTACAATACAGAAGACTTTCCAGTACTCTCAGGAACAAGCAGAAAAACTATTTATAGAACTGATGTTGTGTGTTAAAAAGAAAGAATTGGTAAGGAACTTCTTTTTTGTGTACATGAAACATAATACTGTACCACACAATCCTGTCTTTTTGCAACCCTGGCAAAAAGCCTTTTGCAAACACTATTGAAAAAGAGAAAATGCAGGTACCCAACATTTTCTCCTCTTCCAACAATGTTTCTTTTTACACTTTTGGGATATTTAATTTGATATCTGCAACTGCTTTCAGTTTTGAAAAGTCTAAAATTCTGTTGTATGGTAAGGACGCACTTACATTTTAATAGACTTGTTGAAGAGACATTTATATGAGCCATGTTTTGGCAAAAGGAGGCTTAATGCATCTCCTTTATGCATGATACCAAGCAAGTCGTCAAATAATTATGGATCCATAACATCCACTTTGTCCTATGACTGACTAATTCATGAGGGAGACTGGTCCTTTGACTGGCTGAAAATTGACCTAAAGCAAAGGGTTTCGACCCAGGTCAGACGCAGGCTGACCTGGGTTGATATTTTTTGCAGATGCATTAAGCCCCCTTTTTGCAGAGCATAGCTTATATAAACTACACTTATATATCTTACTTTTTGCCTCTTCAAAGCATTTTACAGCTGGACCTCTGACACAGTTATCAGTTTCATTGGGATGAATTTGTGTATTACATTAACAATACAATGTACTGGTTATAAATCCTTGTACATATGCATAAAATACAAGGTGTTTACAGAAATTCCCAGCCAGTGTCTGTTCTTTATCAATGTTTCTAGTTGCTGAATGTTAATGGGCAATAAAAACTAGTTGTTTGCTTGGATAACAATTAATTTGCATTGACCCTTTACTAAACAAGCCATGTTTTAATGACTTTGAGGGAAGAAAAAAAGGCTTTTGAAAGCATTGTGGGATGAGGACAAAACGCTGGTAAGCAGCATTTTCCCCTCTCCTTCAATAACTCCCCTTTCCCTCAGTGACTTTTCCTAAAAAAGGTTCCATCATTTGAGCCATATATTAATTTTTCATATGCAGATACATACAAATCCACAATTTTTTCTTCTGGTAAAGAGTTAACTCTTTTGACTTGTCCAAATTCAAAGCATTTGCAGACGAAAAATGAAAGGTGCTCAAATGATGAAACTGACCTTACATTGAGTAGAAAACATTATGGGAAAAGGAGAAAATGCTGGTTACCAGCATTTTCTCCTTTTCCCACAATATTTTCAAAAGCTTTCCCTCTTAGGGTCATTAAAACCTTGCATTGTGTGGTAAAGAGTTAAACATGCTTCCTGGATAAAAAATTGTTGTTGGAACAAATCACTGATAGATTTGCATTAAACAGCGCTCTCTGGATGAAAAATTGTTGTTGGCACAAATCTCAAAAGATTTGCGTTATAGATGTTCATTTGCTTCATGTCAGAAAGGATATGTCTTCAGCATTCATTTCAAGTTGCAAGCAGGCCATATGAATGGATGCCCTGAGCAGTCTGATTTTGCTCTACGCTTGCTTTGACTCTTTACCACACAGCAAAATTAGACTTGTTCATATTAAAAGCATTTGCAGACAACGTATCAAAAGTAGCTCAAATAAAAAAATTAGTCATTAACAGGGTAGAAGATATTGTGGAAAAAGGAGAAAATGCTGGTTACAGGCATTTTCTCATCTTCCCACATTTTTTTCAACAGCCTTCTCTGTTAAGAGCCGTTAAAACTCGGGACTGTGTGGTAAAGAGTGAACAGATATTCTGACAAAACAAGCATTGGAATTGCAGTATCGGCAAGTTTAGTACTTACTGAGAATGTCCAATTCATTTAACTTTAACCCTATACCACACAAGCCAGACTTGTAATGACCCTGAAGAAGAAGGCTATTGAAAACATTGTGGGAAAAGTAGAAAATGCTGGTAACCAACATTTTCTTCTTTTCCCACATTGCTTTCAACAATCCCAAAGACAGATACCGTCGGTTGTGTCCCAGTTTATTTGTCGTCTGCAAATGCTGGTCTAAAATTTTTTTGTGTGGTAAAGAGTTAACCATTTACTAAACAATTCCAAGTTTTAATGACCCTGAGGAAGTGTTGGAAATGTTGTTGTAGCCAGCATTTTCTCCTTTTCCCAAATGTTTACTGTCTTTTCTTAGACAATTATCATCATTTTAGTTACATAAATTTGTCATCTGCAAGTGCTTTCAATTTGGAATAAGTCTCAGAATTTGTTATCTGGTAAAAAGTTAACTTTTTACTACACCACAGAATTTTGGACCAACTGAAAGCATTTGCAAAAGACATTTTTGATGTAGCACAAACAATTTGATTTGTCTATGGAAGAGTAGGAAACACTGTGGGAAAAAGAGGAAGTGCTGGTTACGATCATTTTCTTTTTGCACAATGTTTTTAAGTCTTTTTCCCAAGGGTTGTTTAAACTTGGGATTGTTTGGTTAAGCGTTAAAGTACTTTTGCAGGATGTACAGCCTGTTTCTTAGATCTATGCTGTTTGAAATTTATGAGATATGATGAACAAAACAGCTTTTAAAATGTTTATGTATTGGTCTAAAATTTTTCATATCATTATATTTAGCTATTTAAAGTTGAAATGTGTATCAACTTTCAGATTACAGTTTTTCGTATGGGAGAAGGTGCACAGGACATTGACTTGGCAATTTTGACAGCCCTTTTGAAAGGTATCTCATGGTTTTATGATTCTTTAAAAATCAAGTTGAGACTTAACAACTCAGTGGTGACTTCATAGTAGAAATATCAGTATGGCAAAGCTTTTTTAGAGGATGGACATAAGTTATTTGATGAGGGTGTATTTTGGATTCTCTAAATAAAAAGTCTTTGCAGAAGTTAACTTGGACTCAAATAATAAGATTTATTTCCTCAGTGTCTTTAATACACAGGTTTGTTCAGTACAGGGTTACCATGGTTTTGCCCATGGTTATCTAGGAAGCAGCCAGTGGCTTTGAAATAATGTTGTTTATGGTATAAAACCTCAACATCTGAAAATTTCATTTATTTAGCACAAGGGTTAAGATTTGGAGTTACGGGTTGGAATCATTTAATCCTTTTCCGCACAGTCCTAAGTTTTAACTACCCTAAGGAAACAAGCTTTTGAAAACATCTTGGGAAAAGCAGAAAATGCTGGTAACCAGCATTTTCTCATTTGACCATTTTGTTTCCTTCAGCAGTTTGTTGTGTGCAAATGCTTTCAGTTTGGACAAGTCTAAATTTTTGTTGTATGGTAAAGGGTTAACTGGTAGAGGGCCAAATAAACCCTAGATATTTGCACTTTAATTCTGGCTTTTGTACAGTGGAAAATGTGGAGCGAAGATCAGACTACATATTTAGGAAGGCTGATTTTGATCTACCCTGGCCACAAAAGCAACTATAGAAGTGAAAGGCACCTTAGGAAGTAAAACAACTTTTCTTCTACAGGTACAAATGCAAGTGCTCCAGATCAGCTGTGTTTAGCCTTGACTTGGGATAGAGTGGACATTGCAAGAAGTCATATATTTGTCTATGGTCAAGAATGGCCGGTAAGCTTTTAATCTTGTTAACTCTTTACCGGGTGAAAAAACATTTGTCTTGCTTACTGGATGCATACGTTTGCACATGATAAAGTACATCTGTCTTTGAAAGTGTACAAAACATTGGCAAAAGAAAATAGCTTGTGACCAGCATCTTCTTCTTTTCTCACATTGTTTCAAAAGCCCTCTATCTCAGGTTTGTTAAAAGCAAGGTTGTTAGGTATAGAGTCAACACAGGCGTTTCAAATTAACGAACCGAGTGTTCCAAGTTTCTATCAAGCATAGTGCAGCAAAATTTTGATTTGAATTTGTATTTTGTCAATAAAGGGAAAGAAAGAAAAACTCTCTCAATCTTGATTTAACTCTTTTGACTTATCTAGCTGTAAGAAAAGTATTTAGCATTTCAAAAAGTGTATCAGCTAATATTGGATCATGTGAGTATCTGAATGTGGAAAGCCACGTGTAAATTCTGTTTGAACATTTGTTGTAACAATCCATTTTTAATCTTTTTATGGTTCAAAAGCTGCCTATAGAAAATGGATAAAAAGATAGGACAGATAATGGAATTTTAAGATTCTGACAACACACAGTTTCACAAAAGCCATACCTATCATTTAACCAATTACCACACAATCCCAACATTTACCACCCAGAGGAAGAGGGCTTTTGAAAGCAATGTGGGAAAAGGAAAAAAATGCTGGTTACCAGCATTTTCTCCTCGCCCACAATGTTTTCTATCCTTTCAAAAACAAATTTAATATTTATTTTGTTGGTTTTCAATTTGGACCAGTCTGAAATTTTGTTGTTTGGTTTGTGTGGTAAAGAATTATCCTCTTGAGAGCCAAATAAATGTAGTAATGAAACAGATATTTGCTTCACCCTTTACCAAATGACAAAATTTTAGACCCATCCAATTTGAAAGCATTTGCAGATGACAGTTTCGATGTGGCTCAAATGATATGATTTTTCGCTGATAGGGTAGAAAACTTTGTGGGAAAAGGAGAAAATGCTGGTTACCATCATTTTCTCTTTTTCCCACAATGTTTTCAAAAGGCTTCTTTTGCAGGGTCGTTAAACATCGGGATTGTGTGGTAAAGGGTTAAAGGTACTTAAAAGATCAAAATGTTTGACAATGTAGATCTAAGATTCTTTGCAGTCTGATAGTGATCTATACTGCTTACAGGGAAAAAAAACCTTGTCCATGTAACTAAAAGGTTTAAAAGTAGAATTAAGTCTTTACCACACAATCCCAAGTTTTATCGACCCTGAGAAAGAAGCCTTTTGAAAACATTGCTGGGAAAAGGAGAAAATGCTGGTAACCAGCATCTTCTCCTTGTCCCACAATGTTTTCTACCCTATCCAATACATATGTCACCATTTAAACTACACTTAATTTGTCATCTGCAAATGCTTTCAATTTGGTCCAGTCTAAAATTTTGTCGTTTGGTAAAGGGTTAACTCTCTACCAAACAACAAAATTTTAGACAAGTCCGAATTCAGAGCACTTACAGACTACAAAATTAATGTGAATCAAAAATCGAAATTCATTTTTGGAAAGGGTAGAAAAAAATTTTTGAAAAGGAGAAAATGCTGGTTACCAGCATTTTCTCCTTTGCCCACAATTTTTTCAAAAGGCTGTTTTCTCCAGGGTCATTAAAAGTTGTGATTGTTTGGTAAAGGGTGTACATCAAAAGTTCTATGTATGCGTCATGGTGCGTATAGGGAGTTATAGCATTTCAAAGTGGTAACAAAGATATTTTACACGATTTGGAACTGTAGCTTTGGATTTATATTGTATCTAGAGATAAGTTGATTGTTTTCCAGGAAGGTTCTCTGGAACAAGCCATGATGGATGCACTTATCAATGACAGAGTAGACTTTGTCAAGCTACTACTAGAGAATGGGGTGCACATGCAGAGTTTTCTAACCATCCCTCGATTAGAAGAACTCTACAATACTGTAAGTTGACTTCTCTTGGAGGAAGAAACACTAAGCATTGTGTGCACACAACTTTAATTTTTGTGAAAATTTTTGAGTTGTGCTGAGGATTAAAACATCAAAAATGATGACATGGAGGTCTTTATAATATATAATAATCCCCCTAGCCATGCACCCATCTAAAACCAGGAAGAGGGATTTTCCATGCATCTGTCTGTCCTTCTGTAGACATGATTTTGTGTTCTTCTCCCCTCCTGCAGTTTTCAGTCAATTTAGTTGAAATTTTAGAGGAAGCCCTCCTACGATGGAAACTTGTACATCTGCAATTTTCATAATGATGATTGATTATTACAGGACTTAGTAAAATTTGAATTTTTTTCCTGATTCAATGAAAGGACAACTGAGGGGAATGTAGTTGTTTGCCTGCTATAGTTGTAGTTTTGAGTGTGGAAAATTTGTATACCTCAAGTCCTTACCAAACAACAAAATATATGACTCACATATATCGAAAGCATTTAAAAACAGCACATTAGATGCAACTCAAATGATGATTTCTGTCTTTGATCTGGTAGAAAATATTGTGAGAAAAGAAGAAGATCATGGTTACCAGCATTTTGTTCTCTTCCCACAATATTTTCAAAATCCTTTTTCTTCAGGGTCATTTAAACTTGGGATTGTGTGGTAAAGGTTTAAAACAATTTTCTGGTTAGCTCTGTATCAGATGGCAAAAACTTTGTACTTGGCCATATTGATAACATTTACAGACAATAACTGAAATGTTGCTCAAATGATTGAATTTTTTTGTGGAAGTGTAGAACAGATTGTGGGAAATGGAGAAAATGCTGATAACCAGCAATTTTTGCCCTTTCCCACTATGTTTTCAAAAGCCTTCTTCCTCTAAGTCATGAAAACAGAGGACTGTTTGGTAAGGCGTTAACCCTTTACAACACAATGCCGCCTTTTGACGCCCATGGGAAAGAAACCTTTTGAAAAAATTGTGGGAAAAGGAGAAAATGCTGGTAACCAGCATTTTCTCCTTTTCCCACAATGTTTTCTACCCTATCAAAGAAAAATTGCACCATTTGAGCCACGTAGAAATTGTCGTCTGCAAATGCTTTCAATTTGGACAAGGCTAGAATTTTGTCGTCTGGTAAAGGGTTAAGTCAGTTTCTGTAAATGTTACACTTTTTTCTCTTTCTTTCAGAGACAAGGACCACAAAATACTCTACGATATTTAGTCAGGGATGTGAAAAAGGTAAAAATATAATAGTAAGATAATCATTTGTAAGAAGTTGTCATAAGTGTGTCCTAATTCTCAATTCTCAAGACTTGCTCTCAGAATGACCGAGACAAATGTTTTCATCCAATTTAGTTGAAATTTGAATGGAAGCAACCAATTTGTGTGGAGGACAGTTTAATTTTTGGCCTTTGACAGTTCTGTTTGAATAGTGTGGGTTAAGATTAACCCTTTCAGCGCCATAGGCGAAAACAGGGAATTTTGCAAACGGTATAGATCAAGATCAGACTGCACAGAACATGCAGTCTGATCTTTGATCTTTGCCTTCCGCTTGTTTGGTCATTTCTATATGATAAAAATCTTCCGAAGACTCAGTGGATTGTATTTACACCAATCAAAAGAAGCAAAGTTTGTTTATTTGGGGCAGAAAGAGTTAATCTGCACAAAAGAAACAATACTATCTTACATATTTGTGAGATATCTTCACCAACAACTACAAAGGAATGACAAAATTTTATTGACTTAGATTGAGTATATTTCCCTATCAAATGTTTACCCCTAAAAATACAACTTACCAGTTTTCTGCATGTCCTGTTGTTGATAGCTTTCGATGGACATTTTTGGGATTAAAAAAGGAGTATTTGCTTTTCCATTTCATTTAAATGTACATTTTCCTTTCATTCAAATATTCCTCTGTTTGACTTATTATTGGTGTGTTTAGAAATAGTTTGTAAGGGAAAGCATACGGTAATGTAGAGATAGCTTATGACAGTTCATCTAATTGATTGTTACTTTACAGCATTTTCCAAGTGGTTACAAGTATACATTATTGGACATTGGTCTTGTTCTACAACATTTGATGGGTGGAGCTTTTCGAGCAACCTACTGCAGGAAAAGATTCCGGCAGAAGTACAATGCACTTAGAAGAACGGTAAGGTTTTTGTAAACTTACTTTACACATTTTCAGCTAGGCTGTTTTCAAAGAAAAAGTCAAGGTATTGTCAAAGCCCTGTCGTTGTGATTACTTTTTCACAATTTCTTTGACAGATTTTTCAGATAATACATTTAAGTGAGCCATGCTCTGGCAAGATGGGGCTTAATGCATGTGTGAAAAGTATCGACCCAGGTCAGCCTGCATAGTCCACACAGGCTAACCTGGGCTGAAACTTTTCGCTCTTGGTCAATTTTCTGTATGTCCAAGGACCAGTCTACCTTATGATTCAGACGGTTTGTAAAGAAGTGGCTATTATGGATCCATAATTATGTGATGGCTTGATTTGTCCAATGCATCATGCCCCGTTTTTGCCAGAGCATGCTCATTTATAGAGATATGGGTATTTTTTGTACAAGTAAATATTCAGTACTAGGAAGAAAAGACAAGAAAAGTACTGTGAGAGCAGTTTAGGTGATGGGGGTTTTTATGTGGAATATTTTTAATTACCCAGAGTATCTAGTAGAATAATACTCTTTTCACTGTTTAAGGTCACTTTTGAAGTAAGCTTTTAAAGGTTCAGGTTTTTTCCTACCATAAATTCTAGCCCTTAAAGCACCATAAAGAGCTGACAGACAATTTCAGCCTAGAAACAAGACCCAACACAACCCTTAACCACATAATCCTGAGAACGACCCAGAAGGAGGTTTGATAAACAATGTGGGAACAGGAAAAAATGGTGGTAACCAGCATTTCTCCTTTTCCCAAAAAGTTTTCTACCCAATCAAATACAGAAATCACCTTTTCAGCTACATTTGATTTATCGTCTGCAAATATTTTCAATTTGTTCCAGTCCAAAATTTTGTCGTTTGATAAAGAATTAAAGCAATTTCAAGGTCACTGTTATCCAGTATGTCTCGACAAAGTGGATCAAAGATCAGACTGCATGTTTGTGCTGCAGGTTCTTTATGGCCACAAAGGCAATAAAGGGGCTTTATGGGTTAGTCACAGCAAATTCTAATCACCTTTCCAGGGCACAGCTCAGGGAAACATAGTACAGCTAGTCACTAGTCTTCCTACGCTGGTCAGTACCAAGCAGGCAGAGGAACTATTCCCATACCCTTTCCATGATCTCATGATCTGGGCAATACTGATGAAAAGACAGAAGATGGCCATGTTTATGTGGCAACATGGGGAGGAAGCTATGGCGAAGGTAGGTCTCCATTTTTGTTGCTAAATGTTTTAAACCTTTACCAAATGACATAATTTCAGACTTGTTCAAATTGGAAGCATATGCAGACAGTGAAATGATTGTGACTTAAAAAAATGAAATTTGTGTTGGAAGGGGTGGAAAATATTGTGAGAAAAAGAGAAAATGCTGGTTACCAGCATTTTCTCTTTTTCCCACAATGTTTTCAAAAGCTTTCTTTCTCAGGCTCATTAAAAGTCGGGTTTGTTTGGTAAATTGTGAAGTGTTTTTATAATCTTCTACAAGTCAACAGTTTTGTTGCTATTTGTTGCAAATGTTTTTGCATTTATGTACCATAGCTTACTAGTTCAAAAATTTTATTGCCACATGTTTTAAATGCTTACCAGACAATCCCATAGGTAAAAAGCTTTTGAAAACATTGTGGGAAGAGGAGAAATTTTCTCTTTTTTCCACAATATTTTCTTCCCCTCCAGTAACAAAATTCATCATTTTTGCCTTATTTAGTTTGTCATCTTTATATACTTTCAAAATGGACAAGTCTTAAATTTTGTCATGTGGTATAGAGTTAATGCTTTTAGTACTCTTATTGCCAAAGAAACTAAAGCCTATCTTTGTTGCCAAATGTATGAAAATAAGGTGTAATTTCTGTTGCCAGATGTAAAAAAATAAGGCCCTATTCTTGTTGCCAAATGAAAAAATAAGGCCCTTTTTATGTTGCCAAATATAAGAAGATAATACAATATTTAAGTTGCCAAAATTTTTATGTACAAAAATAAGGCCTAAATGTTGTAAGGATTTTGCTGTATGTAACCATTAACAAACACTCCAGTATTTTGATGACCAATTGGAAGGAGGGATGTGAAAACATTAGTGGCTTGGGAAGAGTTGTTTGAAGTGCTTGTAGAAGAAAGTTCAGTAAAGATAGGTGTACCAGAAACTGACATGATTCAAAATGATATTGAAAACAGTGTTAAACAACTAACAATCAAACACATATTCTCATAATGCTTCATGATAATCCCTTGCAATTTCAGGCATTGATGGCATGCAAACTTTACCGAGCAATGGCACATGAAGCAGATCAGGATGATCTTGAGATAGAAATTCCTGATGAGATCCGCACATATGCACAGTAAGTTACCTTTGATTTCTTCTCATGTTGTTGATTACTCATGTGCTGTAATGTTATCTAGATATGTCAAACAGTGAAACTGCTGTAATTTTGATATTGAAATATTTGTGTATTTGAGCTCAGCTGTTCATCCGGCTGAAAATTTCTGTTCTTATTAAAATAGAAAACATTGAAAGGAAAGGAGCTAGAAATTGCTGCGGTACTGAAATGGTTTTCAAAAACATTATAATGCTGGAACATAGAAAGATTATATTAAGTTGGCATTTTCATCTATTTTTACCCTTAATATTAAATGCTCAAGTTTAAGCACCAGTGGGGGAAGGTCCTTGAAAACATAGTGGGAAAGGGAGAAAATGCAATTAGGATTTTTTTACTTTTCCCACAATGTTTCTTACTGTTCAAGGACAACCATTGTCATTTCTGCAGCATTTAATATGTTGAGTTTTGATAACCCCAGGGAGGATGGCTATTCAAAATATTGTGGGAATTGGAGAAAATGCTGATAACCAGTATTTTCTCCTTTTCCCACAATGTTTTTTGCTCTTTCAAAGATAAGCATCACTATTTGATGGCATGTACTACGTCATCCGTAAATACATGCAATAACTCTTTACCAATTGACAAAAATTAGACTTGTCCAAATTGAAAGCATTTGCATACAACAATTTAAAGATGTTGCTCAAATTTTGGAAGTTGTCTTTGATAGGGTAGAAAACATTGTGGGAAAAGGAGAAAATGCTGGTTATCAGCATTTTCTCCTTTCCCACAATGTTTTCAAAAGGCTTCTTTCTCAGGGTCGTTTGAAGTTGAGATTGTGTGGTAAAGGGATAACTAATGTAAAGACAATATATCAAATGTACCGGTAATGAACGTCTTCTTTGTAACAGGGAATTTCAGACGCTTGCCCTAGAGCTGTTGGAGCACTGTTATAAAATAGATGATGACTACACACAACAGCTGTTAACCTATGAGTTGAAGAATTTTAGCGATCAAACATGCCTTAGTCTTGCCTACGCAGCTAGTCATCGAGAGTTCCTTGCCCATACATGCTGTCAGATCTTGCTGACGGACATGTGGATGGGTGGTCTACGCATGAGGAAAAGTACTAGTATGAAGGTCAGTAAACAAGTATCTGTCACAATGTATTTTTGATTGCAATTGTTTTAATTTTAATGTACATTTAAGGGATTTTAATGTGATTTTTTGGAGTGCTAAATGTAAATTTCAGGAATGTTTTAATGTAAATTTTAGGGATGTTAATGTAAATTTCAAGGGTGTTAATGTAAATTTTAGGGAGATGTAAATTGCAAATGTCAGGGATGTTAGTGTAAAATTGAAGAGATGTTTATCTTTAAATCATCAAATTAACCTAAGAGAAAATGTGGAAGGTGCTCTTACCCTTTACAAAACCACCTTGTGCTGGAACGACCTAAAGGAAGAAAGCTGTTGAAGCATTTGCTGACAGCAAATGAGGCTCAAATGATGAGGTTTGTCTTTGAAAAGGTAGAAAACTGGTTACTAGCAATTTTACCTTTTCCCACAATATTTTCAAGAGCTTTTTGCCTGATGTTGTCTAGACAAAGGAATGTTTGATAAAGTGTTAGATACTATTAGAATTTACTAAATGAATTGTTGTCCTGAAATACATGTTTGAATAAAAAGAATTTTCTTAAATGTGTTAGACCCAGAACTTGTATCCACTTACCAAGGTTTTATGTGTATTTTGTGTCACTCTAGTTTTTTGTGGGGATTTTGTCTTTTTTCAGGTTTTACAAGTTATTGTATATCTCTTTGAAGGTTTTACTTGATATTGAAGTTCTCTTTTCAGGTTTTACCAGGTATGTTATGTCATTTTTCAGGTTATGTCACTTTGCAGGTTTTACTATGTATTTTATGTCACTTTGCAGGTGTTACTGGGTATTTTATGTCCACCCTACATCATGGCTCTAGAGTTTAAGAGTAAGGAAGAGTTACAGTTAATGCCCCAAACCATGGAGGAACATCTGGATGAACTGAATAGCCAGTATAGTGATGGGGAAAATCTGTCTGTCAGCTCCTTTGATGAGGATCAGGTATATATAAGTCATCCGATGGCGTTTAACCTTTTACCACATAACTCCAAGTTTTAACGACCCTGAAGAAAAAGGGTTTTGAAAACCTTGTGGGAAAAGTAGAAAATGCTGGTAAGCAGCATTTTCTCCTTTACCCACAATGTTTTCTACCCTATCAGAGACAGAAATCATCATTTTAGCAAGAGTTAATTTTTCATATGCATATGTTTTCACTTGGGACAAGTCTAAAATTTTGTAGTTTGGTAAAGAGTTAATGCATCTGAAAAAAGGTCTTGACTCAGGTCAGCCTGCACAGTCCGCACATGCTGACCTTGGTCAAAACTTTTTGCTATTGATCAATTTTTTTGCATGTCAAAGGACCATTCTATCTCTTGAGTCAGCCATTTGTTAGATTTTATGGATCCATAATTATGTGATGACTTGCTTGGTATAATTCATCAAACCCCCTTCTGCCCAAAGTACTGCCCATATATTTAGAATCTCTCTGAAACTCTGATTAAACTTCACTTTTTACCACTTAATCTCTTGTTTTAACAACTCTGCGAAAGAAAGTCCTTGAAAACATTGTAAGAAATGGAGAAAATACTGGTAAACAGCACTTTTTCTTTTCCCACATTGTTTGCCACCCTTCCAAAACATATTTCAATTTTTGAGCCGCCTTTATTTTCTCGTCTTCAAGTGCTTTGAATATGAATGAGTCTAAAATGTTTTTGTGTGGTAAAGAGTTAATCAGATTTATTGTCTTTGTAATATATTAGACACACTGAAATAAAGTCAGCTTAGGTCAAAAACTAGATACATGAAAAAAAAAATGTTGAGACATTATTATTTGAAAATCTCTCAAAAATTTGGTTGAAAAAATGTGTAGGGGCCACCTTTGGTTGTGAATCATCCCTGATCAGATCATAAGTCATTTGGTCAGATTTTAGAAATATCTTGTTTTGGCTCTTTGGGCCTCAATTCTGTACCCATTCTGATGAAACTTGATAGAAATGTTTGTTTTGATGATATCGCTACATGTATCTAGCTGAAAAATCTTTCCTAAGTGCTGTGTATGTCTCACGATAAATTGTGTCTAAGCAACCCTTGGGAAGTAGGCTAGAAAATATGGATTTGTCTTTGAAAGGCTAAAAACTTTGTGGTCAGTGAAGAAAATGCTAGATAGCAGCATTTTCTCCTTTTTCTACAATGTTTCAAAAAGTTTTCCTTCATAGGGTCATTAACTTTTTACCACACAATTCCATATTTTAATGACCCTGAAGAAGGAGGCTTTAGAAAAACATTATGGGAAAAGGAGAAAATGCTGCTTACCCACATTTTCTCCTTTTCCCTCTATGTTTTCTATGCTATCAGAGAACTTAACCCTTTCCCAAACAAGCCCTGGTTTTCACGTGTCTGCAGTACAAGTCTTTTGAAAACACTGTGGGAAAAGAAGAAATTGCTCGTAACGAGCAGTTTCTCCTTTTTCCACAGTGTTTTCTACCCTTTTTGAGATCTTTCTGCCATTTTCATCAAATTTAAAATTGTTGTCTGCATACTCTTTCAATTTGGACCAGTCCAAAATTTGTCGTTTGGGAAAGGGTTAATCTTACTTGTACCAATTTTGAATATGTCATCTGTCGCACATGGTTTGAAATTGGAAGAAACTAAAATTTGTTATATGGAATACAGAATGCCTGATAAAGTGTTAAATATCACCTGATGGCAGCAAATGTTTGCTTACAGCTTGTAGAGTTTTGTTTATGTTAATTTCAGAATGACTTTATAGAGGAGCTGGAGTCCAGTGTTACAGCCACACAAGTACACTATAACCTCAAGGAGAACGGATATGTAGGGGCCGATCCATATGTCTACAGTAACCATGTATACAAAAAGAAGAAAAGTCCCCTGAGATTAGGGAAGAAAATCTATGAATTCTACAATGCACCTATCACTAAATTTTGGGCGCACACTGTAAGTTTGACCAAAAACATAACCAGGTGATCCTTGTCAGTATGATTTTGAGGAGGAAAGCTTTGGAAATATTTATGAAACAAGAGGAAATGCTGGTACATGTAACCCAGCAGTTTTAAAGACAACTTCATCATTTTAAGCCAATTTAAGTAGTCACCTGCAAATACTTTGAATATGAACAAATGTAAAATTTTGTTTTGTAATAAAAGGCTTATCTCTTTACCAAACGAAAAAATTCCAGATGAAAAACTAAATTTGGCTCAAATAGTGGTAATTGTGTTTGAGAGTGTAGAAAACATTGTGGGAAAACGGTTACCAGCATTTACCTTTTCCAACAATGTTTTCAAAGCCCTCCTCCCTAATTGTTTGCCAAAGGAAAAAAAAATGTATTTGTCCATTATGAAAGCATTTGCAGACAACAAACTGACTGTGACTCAAAAATTGAAATCTGTTTGTGGAAGGATAGAAAACATTGTGGGAAGGGAGAATCCCACATTTTTAAAAGCCTTTTTCTACAGGGTTATTAAAACTTGGGATTGTGTGGTAAAGGGTTAACTCTTTACTAGACAACAAAATTTTTGATTCCACCATCATTATTGCATACATTTAAAGACAGCAAAGTAAATGTGGCTCAAATAATGAGATTTGTCATTAAAAGGATAGTAAAATCATTTGGGCTATGCTCTATTAAATTGGTTTTAATGCTTCTGCGAAAAGTTTCAACCCATGTCAGCCTTTACAGGCTGAAATGGGTTGAAACCTTTTGCTATTTATAAATTTTGTGTATCTCCAAGGACCATTTTACATTGTGATTTAGTCATTTGTTAGACAAAATGGATTTTATGGATCCATAATCATGTGACAACTTTCTTAGTCTTATGCATCATGGAGATGCCTGAACCCTTTCCCAAACAACAAATTTTACACCCTTCCAGATTGAAAGCATCTGCAGACAACAAAATTCGAAAGTGGTACAAATGAACTATAGTGCTTTGACAGGGTAGAAAACGTTGTGGGAAAAGGAGAAAATGCTGATTACCAGCATTTTCTCCTTTCTCACAATGTTTTGAAAAGGTCTCTTCCTCAGTCATGAAAACAAGGGATTGTTTGGTAAAGGGTTAAAGCTCCCTCTTCCTAGAGTATGACTCATTTGTTTGTGAAGGAGGAAATTCTGGTTACCAAGAAGAAGAGAAGATTGTTGATTTGTTTCTTTACACTGTTTTTCGTCATTATTTCAAGTATATTGTGGTGACCAGTGCATTTATCCTTGTCTGGAGTTTCTGTAACACAGCATCCTTTCCAAGCCACTGGCTGCTTTCCAACATAAACACTGTTGAACAATATTCAGTGATCATTCCAGTAATTTTCATCAGTCCTCAGGATTTTCGATCCAGGTCAAACTACTGTGGCAAAGCGTTGGCCACCACATGCAGTGCTCTCATGCAGTGCTTTACGAAGCAATCCCGAGTTTAACGACCCTGAAGAAAGAAGCCTTTTGAAAACGTTGTGGGAAAAGGAGAAAATGCATTTTCTCCTTTTCCCACAATGTTTTCTAGCCTTCCAAAAACAAATTTCAATTTTTGAGTTACATTTAATTTTTCGTCTGCAAATGCTTTCAATTCGGTTGAGCCCAAAATGTTGTTGTGTGGTAAAGAGTTACACAGAGACACAGAATTGTTAGGATAAGAGTCTGATGTTATATTTGTACAGTAATAGGCCCAATTATTAGAATTTCATTCCAATTAAACCATGTTTTTTTTTTTAATTTCCAGGTCTCATACTTTGTGTTTCTGTTACTGTACACATACATAGTCCTTCCAAAGACTACTTTAAAACCTAAATGGCAGGAATACTATGTGATTGTGTACGTAGCGACGTTGGCCATAGAAAAGTTACGTCAGGTATGTGAACAAATTGTGTCCGTATCTGGGACCTTACCATTTCTAGTTCGATTGAACAGTGTATTGCGCCACTTTAAACATCATTTCAATCGTATCACAATAACAGCTCGCTTATTAGCTTGGCTTTTTTTCGAAGAAAATGTCGAGATATTGCCGTAGCCCAGGCATCGTCATGGGAAAACTGACATTTTGTAATATCTCTGTAATTACTGAAGATATCTGCTTCAAACTTGGACAAATTGTTAACTGTTAACCCTTTCCCAAACAAGCCCTGGTTTTCATGTGTCTGCAGTACAAGTCTTTTGAAAACACTGTGGGAAAAGGAGAAATTGCTCGTAACGAGTAATTGCTCCTTTTCCCACAGTGTTTTCTACCCTTTTTGAGAACTTCCTGCCATTTTCATCAAATTTAAAATTGTTGTCTGCAAACTCTTTCAGTTTGGACTCGTCCAAAATTTGTCATTTGGGAAAGGGTTAAACCTGGAACCTATACAACAAGAGCAGGTCATCATCAAAGTAGTTTTGACATATCTATGCCCCTTCTTCGACTGAATTTTCTCTGAAAGTCAATCAAACGCAGCAGCATGTTGGTACTCTTGTTTATACTCTTGTGCTGCTCTTGTTTATATATACCCTGGGTTTACCAGGATTAGGCTAGGGTTCTGACGTTTCTAGCCAAAGGACACTTCTGTGAAAAACGAAAGAGTCTCCAGGTTATGAGTCCTAAACTTTACCACTGAGCCAAGTAGGACCCCTTGCCATCCCAAGCCCACAAAATTGGATCACTTGTGGGCATATCTCAGATCATCAGCATAGTAGGCAGTGTAGATCAAAGATTAGCCAGCATATCTTTCGCAGTTTAATCATGATCTACACTGGATGCAAAGCAAGTAAAGTATTGAAAAGTGCTTCAACCCTCGACTGCACAATCCTTTGCTTTAACATCCCTGGGGAAAAGGATTTTTGAAAACATTGATGGAAAGGCAACCAGGTAATAAGCCTTTTCTCTTGTTCCCACAATGTTTTCTATCCTTTCTAAATTCCAGCATTTAACCATTACAGTGCTGAATAAATGAAATGGATCTTTTCAATCAGGAAAAATATCCAAAATATTGTTACTTCAAGGTAGTTTTGACCAGAACATATAACAAAGTAGCAGACAATGTAGATTCAAGATCATACTGCACGTTCTGTGCCATCTGATCTTCATCTACACTGTTCGCAATACTAAGTCCATTGCAGCACTTTAAAGGTTATGCTACATTAGATTTGTGGTCTGCAAATGCTTTAAATTTGGGTAAGTCCTAAATTTTTCTGTGTGATAAAGAGTTGAGGGTTAACTTTATGGTTAGAGAGTTTCTGGCAGCCGAATCAAGGGATATCTAGTCTTCATTAGGGAGGATAGAATATCTGTATTTGTTTGAATTTTATCAAGGGAAACAACTCTTTATGACTATAAGAAAAGTTCATCCACAGTTATTCCTTATCGGTATGTGACTGGTTTATCTGACTTGCACTGTATGACATCTGTCCCATTATGTAACTGGTTTATCCGACTTGCATTGTATGACATCTGTCCCACTATGTGACTGGTGTATTAGACTTGGCTGTATGACATCTGTTTAGCCTTTTCACCTAATGTTACAGTCCACTCTGGAATCTCCCTCAACCCTTTAACAATCACAAGTTTAACTCTTTACCTCACAATGGCGAGTTTTAACACTTCTGGTAAATTGGACATTTTAAAACATTGTGGAAAAAGGAGAAAATGCTGGTAACCAGCATTTTCTCCTATTCCTACAACATTTTCTACCCTGTCGAAGAAAAATTGCACCATGTGAGCGACATTGAAATTGACGTCTGCAAATGCTTTTAGTTTGGACAAGGCTAAAATTTTGTCATCTGGTAAAGAGTTAAACGACACTGTCTTAACCCTTTCCCAAACAAGCCCTGGTTTTCACATGTCTGCAGTACAAGTCTTTTGAAAACACTGTGGGAAAAGGAGAAATTTCTCGTAACAAGCAATTTCTCCTTTTCCCACAGTGTTTTCTACCCATTTTGAGACCTTTCTGCCATTTTCATCAAATTTAAAATTGCCGTCTGCAAACTCTTTCAGTTTGGACCAGTCCAAAATTTGTCGTTTGGGAAAGGGTTAAAAGGTTTTTGAAAACCTTAAATTTGGAGCTAACTGGTTCGTTTTAAACAGAATAATGTTGTGTTGTTACAACCCTGAGAGAGAGGTCTTTTGAAAGCATTGTGGGTGAAGGAGAAAGTGCTGATAACTAGCATTTCCTGCCTTTGCCACAATGTTTCAAAGGCAAGTCCCATGAGTTTAATATGGATGAATACAAAAAAATTTTTTTTGTCTGGTAAAGAATTAACCCATTACCAAGCAATCCCAAGTTAACCCTTTACCACACAGTCACAGCTTTTAACGACCCTGTGAGAGAAGCCTTTTGAAAACATAGTGGGGAAAGGAGGAAATGCTGGTAACCAGCATTTTCTCCTTTTCCCACAAAGTTTTTTACCCTTCCCAAAACGAAATTCAATTTTAAAGTCACTTTTATTTTGTCGTCTGCAAATGCTTTCAATTTGGACCAGTCCAAATTTTGTCATTTGGTAAAGAGTTAAACAACCTTTAGGAGGAAGTCTTTTGAAAACCTTGTGTGAAAAGGAGAAAATACTGGTAATCAGCATTTTCTCCCTTTTCTCCTCTTTCAAGGACAGTAGGCCTAATTATCTTTTGAGCTTGATTTGTCATCTGCAAATGCTAATGCTTACAACTTGGTTGAGTCTAAAATGTTGTCATTTGGAAAAGAGTTCAACCATAGAACACCAGAAAAACAGAACCAGACATTTTCAACATGGAAAAAAATATTGTTGTAAAACAACATTGCAGTTAAGAGGCTGCTCTGGTGATGGAAATATTTATGTTAATTGTGGAAAATGTAGATCAAGATCAGAGTGTACTTCTCTGCATTCTGATGCCGATTTTCACTGCTCACCACAGGAACTGTCGTTTGCTAAAATGCTTTAACCCTTTACCACATGACAAAATTTTAGACCCGTCCAAATTGAAAGCATTTGCAGACAACAATTTCAGCGTGGCTCAAATGGCGCAATTTTTCTTTGATAGGGTAGAAAACTTGTGGAAAAAGGAGAAAATGCTTGTTACCAGCATTTTCTCCTTTTCCCACAATGTTTTCAAAAGGCTTCTTTCCCAGGGTCGTTAAAAGGCAGCATTGTGTGGTAAAGGGTTAACCCTTGTTGACACAACCCTGTGTTTGATGACCCTGAAGAAGAGGGCGGCAAAAGGAAGATTGAGTCAGTTAAATTTTTCACCAGGTAGATGTTTAGCTGAAATTGTTAAAATCATTGTAAATACCTGATGATATTTATCCCCCCCGCCCCTACGAAGTATACTGGTTTCACCATGTCAGTCTGTCTGTCCGTCTTGTTTTCGTTTCCTTGCTCTTATGCAAAAGTTGTTGGACCTAGGGCCCTGGAACTTTATACAAGTGTTCCTCATGACCCAAGAAGGTGCCCCATTGTTTTGGGTCACATGGGTCAAAGGTCAAGGTCACAAGTGAATTTTGTTTTCTCTGATTGTGCTGCTGTAGTGACAAGGTGCAATGGGGGGGGGGGGGTTATTTTTGTATGCTCTGCAACAGTTCTCGTTAAATCTACACATTTTGTTGTTTTTTCACAATGTTTTTAAGAACCTTCTTCCGGGTTGCAAACCAGCAGTATGTATGGTACAGGATAAATCTTTTACCAGCTAACCCTGAGTTTTAATGGCCCCCCCCAAAAAAGACTTTCAAAAACATAGAGTGAAAAGGAGAAAATCCAGGTAACCAGGGTTATCCTGTATTCCATAGTGCTTTTCACCCTACCAAAGGCAAACCCCATCTTTTTAGACAGATTCAGTATGTTGTCTTAAATGCTTCCAGTTTCGACAAGTCCAACATTTTGCAGTCTAGGAAAGAGCCAAATGCTATTATTCTAACGCAGGATTATTGTTCAAAAGCAAAATACATGTATCTCAGCAAATCAGGAGACTTATATTAGAATGAACAATACAGACAGTCAAGATCAATTGCAAAGGAAAACGTTCTTTGAACAATGTAGGATATTGATTTATGGTTAATGTATTTTCTACGGAGTTAGGAAATGCATTTCTGTTTCATATTGATCATCATGTTGCATGCTATCTTAATCTGATGTAAGGCTTTTGGACTGCAAGAAAAAAAAAAACTAGCCATGCTTGGGGAAATGGGCATTTAATGCATCTCCATGATCCATTATACCAAGCTAGTCATCATAAAATTTCCACACAATCCATAGTTTCAAAGACCCTGAGGAAATAGCCTTTTGATAATCTTTTGGGAAAAGGAGAAAATGCTGGTAACCAGCATTTTCGTCTCTTCCCACAAGGCTTCCAGCACTTTCACAGACAATTACCATCATTTCAACTAAGTTTACTATGTCATCTGTATATGCTTTAAATTTGGACAAGTCTAAAAAATTTTCATTTGGGAAAGAGTGAAATTCTGTAATTCTCCTTGGGGGTTGAAAGGGAGAAAAAGACAAAATTTAGGTCTTCTGATACTCCCCATAATGACACAGTTGGTAGTGTTAAATACTGTAATTAGGTTGACACAATTTTGTATCCTGTTTCATTGAAATTTTAATGGAAGCATACCTACTATGAGATATTGTGTGTCTGCAACATTCGTTATAATTGTACAACTACTACAAGAGTTATGGCCCTTTGAAACATTTTACTGATCCAATGATAAGGCAACTAATGGAGAGGGGGGTATTCTTTGACCTGCAACAGTCGTGGCTTGTATGGTTTGTATTGCTTCTCTAGAATTTGGATGGAAGCAGAGATTTTTGGTAACAGCCAATCAGTTTGAAGAAAAAGCCTTTTGAAAACATTGTGGGAAAAAGAGGAAATGCTGTTAACCAACATTTTCTCCTTTTGCCACAGTATTTTCTATCTTTTCATAGACAAATTTCATCATTTGAGCCATATAAAATACTGTATATCATCTGCAAAAGCTTTCAATTTGGAGAACTGCAAAAGTTTGTTGTTTGGTAAAGAAAGCTTTTGCGGGGGGGGGGGGGGGGGGGGGGGGGGCGTAAAATCACACACACTTCGTAGAAATGGAAGGCTTTGAAAACATTATTGAAAAGGGAGAAAAAGTTAGTAAACAGCATCTTTTCCTATTTTTCCCACAATGTTTCCTGCTCTTCCAAAGACAATTTCAGTCTTTTGAGCCTCATTTTCTTGTCTTCAAGTGGTTTTAATTTGAACAACATTTGGATCAGAGCAGAAATAGTCAGTAAAATAGCCAATCAATTTTTAGCTATTATTGAGGGGATAAAAATCACATTCACTTTGGTGAAAGGAGGTTCTTTTTTAATAAATTCTTTTTTAATAAATAATTGTTCCCAACACAGCTAATGTTTGTTCTTACTTAGTAGTGTCACAAATCAATGCATTTCTATAATTTCACAGCACACAAATACTTCTGTTTAGAACTACAAGAACAATATGTCCAATCCTTTGGTCTATTATTATGTCAAATAATACAAACAAGTAGGACCTCATACACTATATAATATTGCTTTATTTGATCGGATATCCTGACATCAGGCGCTGCTAATTGTTCTTAGCAAACCAATACCTTGTGTAGTGCTGAACTCAGATTAAGTTACTTTGTCGGACATTGTAGATTCAGATAGGACTGCCCAGCCAGGTAGCTCAGTGGTTAGCATATCCAGCCCATGACCTGGTGGTTGTGGGTTTGATACCTGGTAAAGGCAAACTTTCTTTTCGGCAGTTTTTCGCCTCTCACCTCTGATATATTTGAGAAAAGAAGTCAGTGACTTTGAAAGAAAGTTGTGTCAACACTGGTGTGAGAAAGCCAGGAAACACAATGTGTAGGTGCACTGACCACCATGATAATTTTGACGCAAGCTGTTAAAATGGCATTAAAGTCTAACAGAAACAAACAAATCAGATAGCACTGCACTGCAGCACATAATTGTTAGATCTACAATTGTCCTCTTTGCCAGATATTCTGACAAAAACAGCTTTGAACTTGCATTAGAAGCGTCCTAAGTGCTCCCTAAAAATGCCCACTTAATTTTTTTAGCACTAAAAGTGGTATCTCTGCATCAGATGACAAAATAGACTAATCCATATTGAAAGCATTTGCAGACTAGAAATTGAATGTGGCTCAGATGATAGAGCTTGTCATCAAAGGGCTGAAAACATGGTGGGGAAAAGGAGAAAATGCTGGTCACCAGCATTTTCCCCTTTTCCCACTATGTTTTCAAAAAGCATTTTTTCTCACATTCGTTAAAACTTGGGAATGTTTGGTAAATGGTTACACTATCTTTCTTTAAAAGGAAAAAGAACAGAAAATTTGGATCAGAGAGACCTATTGCAAACAATCCTAACACATGAAAAAAAAGACGTAGTGGATGTGATATAACTGAATTACTCATTAAACAACAGTTACTCAATACCACAGCACAAATAGTTGGACATGCCCAGGGCCCTCATTCAGCAACTATTTTAAGTTTCATTCTTCTACTTATTCTAGTTTTAGAATAAAATGGCTGCCAATCAGAACTTGTGTCACTTTAAATTTTAGAAAATTCTTGAGAATAAGTGTAAGAATGTTCTTAGGAATGGTTAGTGAATACGGACCAAGATTGCATTTAGCATTTCCATATGACAGACTAGATGTTGCTCGAATGATGGCATATATCTTTGAAAGGCTAGAAAACAGCTCTAGAGCAGAACAGAAATGCTGGTTATATATATATGATTTACACTGTTTGCTTTGCTGAAACATTCTGGACAAAAACAACTTTGAAATAGTAGTTACTTGAGCCATATTTCTACACTGAAAATATGTTTTGTGTTAACTATAAGCTCTAAGGATTAGCCCATTGCCACATAATCCTGAGATTTAATGACTCTGAAAAAGAGGCCTTTGGAAAACATTGGAGAAAATGCAGGTGACACCATATTTTCCTCCCTTTCAAAGTGAAATTTAAGTTTATTAACTTTACCACACAGTCTTGACTTTTAACAACCCCAAAGATGAAGACTTTTGAAAACATCATGAGAAAAGGAGAAAATGCTGGTAACCAGCATTTTCTCCTTTTCCCACAATGTTTTCTGTTCTTTCAACAACAAATTTCAACTTTTGAGAGACATTTGTTATCTGCAAATGCTTTCTATTTGGACAAGTCTAAAATTTTGTTGTTTGGTAAAGGGTTAAGTTGACATTTGCAGACCCTTTGGATTAAGACCAATCCGATTTTGTGGTTTGGTAAAGAGTTAAAAGTTACGGATAGCTACTGAAGAAAAAATGGACTCTAGAAGGATTTAGTCATTGTCTATGTTGAAGATTTTGTAACAGTCTATGTCTGGGCTTGTGTCTCTCTTGTCAAACTGTATTCTGAATTGGTACAGCACAGGTATTCTGAAATATAAAAGTAATATTAACCCTTAGAGAGCCGAATAAACCTGTCAGACATTTTCATCCTAGAAATATGACCCAAATAATTGCAATTTCACGGTTGCTTTTGTCTACAGTGATTCAACAAAGCGGACGTTTTGTGCAGCCTGATCTTGATCTACACTGGCCGCAAATGCAACTATAGTCGTGAAAGGGGCTTTAAGGGTTAACTTTTAACCCTTTACCAAATAATCCTGTGTTTTTAACACCAAAATGAAGCAGGCTTATGAAAATATTGTGGGTAAAGGAGGAAATGCTTGCACCCAGCATTTTCTCCTTTATCCACAATGTTTCAGCTCTTTCAAAGCAAGTCCAATCATTTTAGCCAAATTTCATGTGTTGTCTGCAAATGTTTTCATATTGGACAAGTCTAAAATTTTGTTGTCTTGTAAAGAGTTAACTTTTTGATCAGTGAGCAAGTAAAATTGGTGTCTCTTATAAGTAGAGCTACAGTCTGATGATTTAGGCTGCAAGCCTGTTTTTATCAGGATATCTTACAAAAAATATTTTCGAGCTCGGAAATCAGATAGACTGTTCCTAGTTGTCTGATCTTGATCTACACTATCTATATAATTACCTATGGTAAGTTAGTGTTGTACAAAAAACCCATGTTTGTCTTTCACATGTATATTCGTGGGTATCATTGCTTATTGATTTCTAGGCAGTAGTGTTTCTTCAGAAATGAGTATAGATTACTGATCTATATTGTGTTTATGAAAGGATTGAATCATGCAAACATACCTTTTATAGAAACAATCAGTCAATCACAAATCTCAGTTTACCCACAACTACACTGGAATTTTCATTCTTAGCTTTAATTAGAATGGACATGATTTCTTGTTTATCTGGAATTAGAGATTAAATAGAGGATATTTGTGTTTTTCAGTGAAAGATCGAAATTTATTTCATTGAATGAACATTATTGGTAATATTTTCATGAGTGGCACAGCCACAAGTGAAATATTACAGTATGGTGTTCACAAGATGAAATAAATTCAATCTTTCACAGAAAAAAACAAATATTCTATTTACTTCATGCTTCTAACCCCTTTTTCGTTGGGACTTATGAAGCACAGGGGAGCTCTCAGAATTCCGGTATCAGTAAGTTTATCAATCAGTAAATTTACTGGTCAAAACAGTGAAATTATCAAACCATAATCCACCATTATTTCCTGATAAACCGAAAAGCATGCAATAAGGGGGAGGAGGGAAGGCAGGGCTATTGAGAATTTTACCATCATTCCAAACTGAAAAAACCGCTAAATTTAGCATAAGTATCTTCAAGGAGTGTTCAAATATGAATGCATCTAAGCACCTTAAATTTGATTCTTCATAGGTTTCACTGAAGTTTTTATTTTGTTCCCTCAAAGTATTCACCTCCAACAGATACACAAAGTTTCAGTCTCTGGATGCAATCTTTGAAGGCATTTTCATAGTCTGTTTTACGTATACTATGAATACAACTGCAAAATGACTTTTCCCTTTTTCTTTTTACCTTTTTTAACCATCACGTTTCTTTACACTTGCAGAGAAAATATTTTGAGTAGATCTAATATTTATCAGCTTTAAGAATTTTGATCCAAAGTAAAAAAGTCTGAATAGGCCCTTTAACCCTTTACTACATAAAAAAATATAAGACCTGTTCATAATGAAAGTATTTAAAGACAATGCAGCTGAAATGATGGTATTTGTGCTTGAAATGGTGGAAACATTGTGGGAAAAGGGAAAAATGCTGGTAACTAGGAGGAAATGCTGGTAACTGGCATTTTCTCCTTTTCCTGCAATGTTTTCCAAGGCAAATGCCACAGTTAGAGCCAGTTTTATTTGTTCCTTGCAAATGGTTTAAAATTTGGACTGGTCTAAAATTTTGTTGTTTGGTAAAGAGTCACACCTTAAAGCCCGATGCACAACTTATGTAGACCTCATTTTTATGGAAAAAAACAGAATCTGATGCCATTATGGAATTTGTCCAGGTTTTGACAAGTGCCTGTTCAGGCTGGATATATTCATTTCGTTTATTCAGATAGATCATTCACTGCTTATGAGCTAACGGAACAAGTAAATGCCAATTACAACTAAATGAATATTCATAAAGATTTAGGGGGGATCTTTCCTATGGGTCAGATTGCTTTCTTGAGGCTTCAAGGTTTGTTAGCATTCAACCGTAATTGTTGCATTTTTGTAATCCCAAATACCCAACAGACACTTCCAGTGTAGAAGTAACACCCAAATAATTTTTATTTCAACATGTTTTTTTTTTCTTTTCCAGAAAGTCCCAGCTAAGTAGACAGTGTAGGTAAAAAGATCAGACTGTATGTTTTGTGCTGTCTGACTTGATTTACATTGGTACTGAAGGTACATTTTAAAAAGCAATTTATGAGTAAAGTTCTTGTAAGTTTGCTGTTTCATCAGAAAATATGTGCCTTTATTGAAAAACTTTGTACCAGATTAGCATACTGACTTGTACCTTTACCTTTTGAGTGGATAGAATGGACTTATCTGTCATGTTGAAAAGAAATTGATAAATTTTGCAAGTTCAAGAACCCAGGATAGTTTGCTACAACAGCCATATTGGATCCAAGATCCAACCTCACAGAATCTTCACCAACTACAAAAATATTAAACCTTGTCTTACTGTGAAAATTGTTAAATTCAAAGCATTTTCAGACGATGAATAAAATAGAACATGTACTCAAATGCTGTATCAGAAAGGTTCAAAAACATTGTGGGAAAAGTAACCAGCATTTCATCCTTTTCCTACTATGTTATCAAAAGTCATTTTCCATGGGAGTTTTTAAAACTCAAGATTGTTTGGTAAAGAGCTAATTCTGTTTTCGGGCTAATTGATTGACATGTAGACCCTGCTTGCTACAAGAGAGTGCCCCTTCATCAGTTACAGAGTATCTGCATATTATTTTAGAAAATAAAAAACTCTATTTCCGATATCAGTGATTATTGAGACAGAGATAGAGGATATTTGTGTTTTTTGGTCAAAGATCAAAATTTATTTCATTGAGTGAACATCATCGGTAATGTTTTCACATGTGGCACAGCCATGAGTGAAAATATTATTGATGATGTTCATGAGATGAAATAAATTTCAATCTTTCACCTAAAAAACCAAATATTCTATATATTTCATGCTTCTAACCCCTTTTTTGTTGAGAATTTCATCAAAATTCAGCAGAGTTGTTTTGGCAATTCCCCATGGGCGTACCCTCCTCACATAGCAACATGTTACAATATTACGTAAAGTGTGAGAAATATAGGGTAAATGTTTGTAAATTAAGTCATATTTCCCTCAGGTTGAATGGCATGCGCTGTTTCCCTAGGTAACTAGTGTGTGGGAACTACTGTCTCTTCCTTCAATTGAAGAGGTAAAAAATATGAAATAAGTGTTTTTCATGGGTTGTAGCCATGAAATAACAAACTGTAATCCACCACTATTTCTTGATAAACTACCCAAAAGCATGAAAGAATTATCAATATTTTATCAACAAATGAATATTTTATCAACACATTACATAGATTATGGTATCTCATTACCTTTTGGAACAAATTATGCAGAGACAATTTTTTAACTGTCTTTGTAAAATATGGATGAGTTCCAAGAATTAAGATTTAATTCTTTACCAAATGACAAAATTTTAGACTGGTCAAATTGGAATAATTTACAGACGACGAAATTAAATGTAGCAAAAATTATAGAATGTGTCTCTGAAAGGGTAGATAACATTGTGGGAAAAGGAAACAGTGCTGGTTACCAGCAATTTCTCCTTTGCCTACAATGTTCTCAAAAGCTTTCCTTATCAGGGTTGTAAAAACAAAGGATTGTTTGGTGAAGGGTTAATTCATGACTAGATTCAAAAGCTTTATGGCAGGGAGGAAACTGCTTTTTATGTGCATTTGCTTTTCCTTAATGAGACGATAGTTTCAATTGTGGTTTCTACAAGTGGTAACATGTTACAATAATATTGTTAGAGTTAGGCAAAAACTAGCCTTTCGAAGATTACAAAAGGTCTTTTAACTGTCAAAGCTTTGATGAAATAAAGAGATTTTTTCAGTTAGTTATAATTTGATTTCAAAGTTTTCCAATTTTAAGGCCCTATTGCCACTATTGGCAAGCAAATCACATAGCAGATAGCAGTCAGATGCAGTTGGCCTTCAGGGTCCTTAGAGGCAGTACAGGTTTGCTCCATTGACTTTCTGTTGTCACACAAAGTTGGCCTAATGTGAAAGGTTAGTGTGAATCTACTAAGCTCTTTCCCACCCTGCAAAATTTTAGACTTGTCCGAATTGAAAGCATTTTCAGATGACAAAGTAAAATTTTAATGTGACATGAAAAACTGATGATTTCAAAAGCCTTTTCTTTCAGGGTCTTTGAAACATGGGAGAGTAATGGCAAAGAGTCAAAGCATACAATTATTCCTTTACCATTACACAAGTTCAAATGTTTATGCTTTTGCAGTTACAATTTACAGAAAATTGAAGGAAAAAAAAGAAATTATGAATTTGTTGGTATGAGCAATGGCTTCCATTTCTGTATAGTTAGTTGTAGTATGAATTGGATGGTAAGGAATATTTTTTAAGAGTCAGATTTAACACTTAAAATGCTGAGTTAATGAAATGGACATTTTCAATTTGAAAAAAAAAGCCAAAATATTTCCATGTTAAGGTCGTTTTGGCCACAATATGTAACAAAGTAGCAGATAGTGTAGATCAAATATTAGACTGCTCATTCTGTACAGCCTGATCTTGATCTACATTGGTTACTTAAGTGGTCTCAAGTTCTTTAAGGTTAAATGCAGGTAAACATGCAGAATCAAAATATTGTTTCGAAACATGCCTTAAATTAGTTGTGAATGAGTTTGTGAACTGGAACGACTTTCCTTACTCTTGTTTTCCATCAAAGGGAATGTTGTTTCTTGACCACTCCCACTTCTGCTTGCACGGAAAGTCAGGCGGGCTTTTGGCTTCTTTTTTTTGCGAAATATTCTGCATATAAGTTTGTGAAACTCACTGCGAAAACTTTGTCCAGTTATACAGTATAATATGAAGTTGATGGAATGGTTTATATATAGTAGTATATAACAAATTATCTTAGCCAGGAAAAGTTGGGCATTGGAATTTAAAGATTTTGGTTCCAATGGTAAAACAGTGTATAAAGCACTCGGCGTTGTAGTTAACATCCATACAAAGGATATACACATTAGCGTAATTGCTAATTTACGATGAATGTGTCTCATTCTTCGGTCATCTTTTGTCATTTGATTTGTTAAGAGTTGTCGATGAGTGACTGTCATACTAACAATTATTAGTCCATTGAAAACAAGAAGTGCTATAAATGGCACCAAGCAATACACAGTAAAATGCAGCCAGGGCATTATCTTCATGTAGAGAAATCTGTTGTTTCGCATCATTGCACACTGCTTAAATCCACTTTTTTCATCCACAAGTAATTCGGCTGTCCAGAAAAGATGGGAGTTTAATAAGGCAAAAAAAACACAGATAGCACCAGTTGTTATCTTGGCCCGTCGGGTACTACAGATTGAGGTGGCCTTCAAGGGAAACCAGACCACAATAAACCTCTCTATTGTTACAGCAACTATTAGCCATGCAGACACATGCAAGCCAAAGTATGTCAAGAACAGAAATATCCTACAACCTGCATCTGAAATATGTAGTAGCTCAAAACCAGACATAAGTCTTATCCATGTCTTAAAAGCGCTAGCAAATAGAACTATGGTGTCTACAATTGCTAGAATAGCCAAATAGAAATAAGTTGAAGTCTGTCTCATCTCTCTTTGTAGCATAAGAATAAAACTGAATACATTTCCAACTGTTCCACAAGCAATTATCACTGGTAGTGACCACAGTAATAAGGACATAGCCAGTTTGTAAGTAGGATGATCCGATAGTCTCATACCTGGGTAGTTGTCTTGTCCTGTACCTCCTGAAGCATTCAGCATGGTCTCATTCGCTGTTGGATAGATATGGCCATTGGTGATCATTAGTACAGTAGGTTCAGTTGTATTTACTGTGATGTTTGATGCCATATTACCTGAAAGTAAACAACAGCACTATAAATAACTCACTTAAAGCTAGTTGGGCTTAACTATAGATGCTTATATGGACCAGGTAGATCAAGATCAGACTGTGTGTTGTTCAAAACTGCCTTTAAAATAATAATAATTTGTACTTTCCTGTTGACATTAATTAATGACAGTTTAACCAGAAGCATTATGATGACAAAATTCTTCTTTAAGTGAACCAGAAATCTAGTCTGCCTTCCTTCACAGGAAGTAAAACTAAACAATTTATATTACAAGTTAGTTGGTAGTAATTCTTTCTGAATGTCTAATTGAATTATTGCTCATGAATAACATAATTATCTTATTGAAATATTGGTGCCTAAAGAGCATGAACAAATTTATTGAACAAAATTATCCCTCCAAAAAAGTACCCCTGCTCAGATATTCAGATGTATCCTGTGCTATTCTCTACAGTATTTACCTATTAATTCTTAGATTTATGATGATTATCCGCTTTTACTTTGACTTATTTCAAAGTCAGCTTCTGCAAATGTTTTTAAGGGGATAATGATTCAGCAACCCTCCTCTTGCCCAGTTAAGAAGAAAAATGTTCTCAGTACTTTCAGTACTTTGATTTTCAAAACGTCATAGAAATATGATATCCTCTCTATTTTGTTTTCCATTTATTACAGAGTTTTTAATAACAAACTTTGATATTCAATGTCTGTCAGTGTAGGAAAAGACACGGTTTGTTCACAGTGTCAGTGGAGTTTACATGTGAAAGATCATACAGTTTTTGTGAACCATTTAAACCATTACCACACAGTTCTGAGTTTTATCAAGCCTTGGAAATTAGACGTTGGAAAACATTGTGGGAAAGGAGAAATTGTGGGTAACCAGCATTTGCTCCTTTTCCCACTAGGTTTTCTAACCTTTCAGAGACAAATCCAGACATTTGAGCCACATTTGATTTTCAATTTGGACCAGTGTAAAATATTGTGTGGTAAAGGATTAAATGTTGATCATGAAATGATGTGCGGTTTGATCTTTGATTTACATTATTTGGACGATTGAATTTTGAGATTTTTATAAAAATATCCCTGAAACTGATTTCTGCATGTTAAGTTAAAGAACAGAATT
This sequence comes from Tridacna gigas, assembly GCA_945859785.2. Lineage (NCBI taxonomy): Eukaryota > Metazoa > Mollusca > Bivalvia > Cardiida > Cardiidae > Tridacna > Tridacna gigas. Next base: position 17,078,221 of record OX244037.2, on the reverse strand, counting down.
TAAATTTTACAAACACAGAATAAATGCTTAAAGTAGAATGTGTAAAAAAACGTTGGATATGTTTTTTTTTGTGGAAATTTCTAATTCTATTTGCCAGAGGTTAGCTGCTTAGCTCTTTACGTCAACGCAGTTTAAGCCAACTGACTAACTGTGACTGAGATTTGTTTCTGAAAGTGTATGAAAACAGTGTGAAAAAAGAAGAAATGCTAGTAATCAACATTTTCTGCTTTACCAACAATGTTTTCTTCCCTATCAAAAACAAATCTAGGCATTTCAACTACATGTGATTTGTCATTTGCAGAAATCTTTTACGTAGATCTATCTAAAATTTTATTATTTCATAAAGATTTAAATACTGGATGTCAAAAGAAATTAAATAAAGATAATCCTACCCCTTATGATAAGCCTCCTTAGGAAACCGTTGTTTTCTGTTTTAATTCTAAGCTATCAGTGAATTCGTCATAATCAGTGTCATAACTACGTCAAACAATGTATTCCAAGTGAACATTTCCATTCTGCTAATACAGTTGATTATGAAGTATTCTATGTGTCCTCTTGTCCATCCTCCCAGACTTTTAACCCGTTACTGAATCAGGTGTTTTAACAAACCTGCAGAAGAGGTCTTTTGAAAACATTATGGGAAAAGGAGAAAATGCTGATCACCAGCATTTTCTCCTTTTCCCACAACTTCACTGTCACTGAAAAATCCCACCTTTGTAGCCACATTTAATTTGCAAACCTAAAATTTGGAAGTATGGTGAAGAGTTAACAATTCAGCCTAGGAGTGTTACTGTAAATGCTTGAATATTTGTCCAGAATCAACCCTTACACAGATAAATGAATAAGATGGATGCTTGCAGGAAGAACTAATATAATAGTTTTGAAATTGTGTAGGCCGAAACAATATCTAAAAAAAGAAATGGCAAATAATGCAGATCCAAGACAATACTAAACATTTTTAAGCATCTGATTGTATTCTCTCTATGTCTGATAGAGATGCCAAAGATGTTTATGGAAGGTTTAGGGTATGAACAAACAACGGTCCATTAATGACCCTTAACAACATGACAGACAAGCTTCCATAGTGTTACCAAGAAATGATAATAATTGCCTCATTGACTGTAATGTGATAATTTTAACTCTTTACCAGAGAATGGCTTGTTTTTATGACCCTGCAGAAGAAAAGGTCTGAAAACCTTGTGGAAAAAAAAATTAATGTTTTCCAAGAATGTTTTTTTTCCCCTCCTGAATACCGATTTCTTAATACAAGTCAGAGTCAAGTTCTTTGCATGTTTTCAATATGGATTAGTCTAAAATTTTGTTGTTTGGTAAAAAGTTAACTCTTTACCAGATAATAAAATTTTAGCCTTTTTCTTTTTTAAAGCATTTGCAAATGATTAGTTTGTCTCAGATGATGTGTATTGCTTTTGAATGAGAAGAAAACATTTTGGGAAAAAGAGAAAATGCTGGTAATGAGCATTTTCTTCTTTTCCCACAATGTTTTTCAAAGCCCTTTTTCTTGGGGTCTGTAAGATACCAAATAGTTTTGTAAAGGGTTAATCCAGATAGCTTATTGATTATGGTATGGAATCAAAGTGGCCTTTTGTTGTAGTTATTTACCTGATTGTCTACATTCAATTTGACTTGTTTCATGCTAAGTTCATAGACTGTTAACTTTCTGCTGCTAACCAAACAAAATTCAGGCTTTTTTCAACATATAAAAAGGAAAGCTTGATTGTGACCAATAAAATTTTTAACTCTTTACCACACAATCCCAAGTTTTAAGGACCCTGGAAGAGAAGGCCTTTGAAAACATAGTGGAAAAAGGAGAAAATGCTGGTAACCAGCATTTTATCCTTTTCCCATAATGTTTTCTACCATATCAAAGGCAGAAATCATCATTTGCACTTCATTTGATCGTTAATTTTGTCGTCTGTAAATGCTTTCAATTTGGTTCAGCCCAAAATTTTGTTGTTCGCTAAAGAGTTAATCATACTTCAGCTGACAGATAGCTGACTGTATGAATTTAAGATCAGACTATGTTCTGTGCAGTTTAATCTTGATCTCTACATGCAAAAGCCATTAAACTTGCTTTCGGCAGTGAAAGAGTTCAATACATGAAGCTAAGATTTTCAATATGTCAATAGTGAAACCCAAGGGCATTATGTTGGTATAATCAAGAAATGCTGTGTTTGCCAGCAAAAGGAAATATTTGCTAAATGATAAGGAATGATAAACAACTGTTAGATCTTCCTGCTCACCAGTATCCCTGTTGACTTGTAAGCTATTGTGGTCCACCAATGTCTTCTAAGGTTGGTTGTGTTTTAAAAAAAAAAAAGTCAAGATTTTGTCAAAGCCCTGTTGTTGTCTGGGTCTCAGTCTTCATCATCATATTAAAACATTAATTTTGCTGATATGTCTTGTCATGACAAGATATTCACTGCAGATTTTTTGTGACCTAGTTTGGTTTAATTGAGAACTACTTATGTTAGGTCCAATATTTGCCAGGACACTAAAAAATCGTATCTCATGACCTGTAGGCCTGTACAGCTTAATTCTATTCAAAAGTAGAATTATGATGATACACCAGCCATATTTTCAATGGGTACCATTGCAGTCCCAGTAGCTTACTAGCTTGCTGGTTCATCCATTAACTCTCCTCACTCAGCCCCCTCTCCTGTCAGTTGACAGGCTGTGGCTTTGCCATTTAGCCCTTTACCACACAACCCCGACTTTTAACGACCCTGAAAAAAAAAAGCCTTCTAAAAACATTGTGGGAAAAAAAGAAAATGCTGGTAACCAGCATTTTCTCCTTTTCTCACGGGGTCCTGCATGGCTCAGTGGTAAAGTGTGGGACTTGTAACCTGGAGGCCCCGGGCTTGAGCCCCACCTGATCCACTGGGTTTTTCGTGGGAGTGTCCTTGGGCAAGACACTTCAGAGCCCTAGCCTAGTAATGTTGAAACCCAGGACATACATGAATATGTGAGCTGTTGCCATGATATGACTGAAATACTGTTGAAGGCGGCATAAAACACCATTCAATCAATCAATCCTTTTTTCACAATGTTATCTACCCTTCCAAAACCAAATTTCAAATTTTCAGTCACATTTAGTTTGTTGATTGCAAATGCTTTCAATTTTAACCACTCTGACACTTTGTCATTTGGTAAAGAGTTAATGAAAATATCCATTGTGGTGTTCTTTCAGTGAAATAAAAGCTTGATATCAAAACAAACAAGTAACCCTTTATCACACAACAAAAATGTAGATTGGTCCAAAGTGAAAGAAATTTTGCAGACGACAATTTGGTTGTTGCTTAAATGATGGAATTTGTCTTTGATAGGGTGGAAAAAGGGGGGGGGGGCAGCATTTTCTCCTTTTCCCACAATGTTTTCAAAAGGCTTCTTCTTTAGGGCCGTTAAAACCCAGGATTGTTTGTTTAACTCTTTATCAAACATTACCAAATTTCTGACTAGTCCAAATTGAAAGAATTTACAGATGGCATAAAAAAAAAAATTGAAGAGATTGAAGGGTAGAAAACGTTGAGGGAAAAGGAAAAAATGCTGGCTTCCAGCATTTTCTCCTTTTCCCACAATGTTTTCAAAGGGCCTCTTTCTCAGGGTCGTTAAAGGTCGGGATTGTGTCGTAAAGAGGTAACCTTTTCCCAGACGACAAATTTTAGACTCTTTCAAATTCAGAACATCTGCAGACGACAAATCAAAATTGGCACAAATGACCTTAAGGTCTCTGATAGGGTAGAAAACATTTTGGGAAACGGAGAAACTGCTGGCTTCCAGCATTTTCTCCTTTTCCCACAATGTTTTCAAAAGGCCTCTTTCTCAGGGTCGTTAAAGGTCGGGATTGTGTGGTAAAGGGTTAAGGGTTAACTTCTACACCTATTACATGTCCATGATAATTTTATATAAACAAACAGGATGAAGGAATGTTTATAATTGATAGGATGCACAACATGCGGCAAAAGGAGACATTGCTCATCATTGGCAATTACTCTTTTTTGCACTTTGCTTTCATAAATTGTCTTGAAAAAGGAAGTTGCCTGCAGGGGGCATTGTGGTCATAAAATGATGATTTCTGTTTGGATGAATAGCATTGCATCATGCTATTATGGATCATATCCTGTCTCCTTGAGTTCACACTTATCATGGGACATACCAGATTATAAGGATTCTTATGAATGATAATGTTTACATTGTTATTGCACCGTTCAAATGCTTTTTGCGTTAATATTGTTCCGGAAAATGTTGTCATTCTTTTGAAATAATCTCTGTCAACACAGCCACCATTACCAATCCTAATTTTCTAATTGATTTTACTTGAATGGTTCTTGGTAATGCATCAACTCTTTACTCGACTACAAAAACTTGTACTCGTACCAGCCCAGATGGAAATCATCTGTGGATGACAAATACTAGTATGGCTGAAATGATAGGGTTTGTTTCTGAATGTGTTGAAAAGATTTTGTGAAAAGGAGAAAGTACTGGTTATCAGCATTTTCTCCTTTTCCCATAGTTTTTTTTTTTTCAAAAGCTTTCTTCCTCAGGGTCATTTAAACATTAGATGGTAAAGGATTTAATTGACAAGTCTTTTGACTTTGTAAATTCTTTTTAAATGATAGAAATTAGGATGTTAATTTGAAAAATGCAAAAATGAAATAGAGAATGAAAAAATGTACAGTAGAATGTAATGTCTGTGTGTGTGTTAAAATAGGTTTTAAAAGTGATCTGCAGTACTTTGTATTCAAAACAAAAAAGGGCATTTTCTGGCATGGAACAGTTGTTCCTATTTATGACATTCCATAAATAATCTATGGACATGTTTTTGATCTGATATGATTTTTATTGAAGAGTTTCACATTAGGTGCTGATCCAATGCCAAACTGCACCGAGAGTGCTTTCTGATCTTTGATTCAATTCAATTTCAATCCGTTTATTGGTATCAAAAGGCAACCAGCCAATCATACATAATATTATACATAAAATAAATGTAATAGAGTTGCATATATATATATAAGATCTGACATATGTTGGGCGTCTGAAACGAAATCCAACTAAATGAGTTCAGTAAAATGGCAGCAAGCGTGCCTCAGGCAAGCTCAGTAACACCTCTCAGGACAAGCTCAATGAAACTTCATCTCAAACAACACTGAGATTCTTATTGTCACATAACTGTATTTCGAGCTCAAAATTGTCAAATATTCTGTGAGAAATAGTACCTAGCATTGTCTTGATATCACCATAATTTAATTTTGGGTACTGCACTGAATGAAAATAACCATTTTTACTAGACTTTTATTTATTATGACATCTTATTAGTTACAGTAATGATTTTTGATGTTTTCTGCTGTAAATTTGTGTCCAGAGGCATGTACAGAGAAAGGCACCTGCATTAGCAATAAAGTCACAGAAAGCCTGTTGGCCTATCCAACTCATGATTCCTTGGAACATGCAGGGTTTAATCATTTACCACCTAATCCCCAATTTTAACAACTGTGAGGAAGATGCCTTACAAAACCATTGTTGAAAAAGGAGAAAATGCTGGTAACTAGCATCTTCTCTTTTTCCTTCAATGTTTTCTACCCTATCAAAGACAAATTCCATCATTTCGGCCAAATTTCAATCCTCATCGGCAAATGCTTTCAACTTGGACATGTATAAATTTTTCCTGTATGGTAAAAAGGTATTTTTATAAACATGTTTAACATGTGATGAAAAACTTATTTTTCCTTCCTTCATATCATTGATTAACCCTATACCACACAATCCTGACCTTTAACCCTTTACCAGACGACAAAATTTTAGCCTTGTCCAAATTGAAAGCATTTGCAGACGACAATTTCAATGTGGCTCAAATGGTGCAATTTTTCTTTGATAGAGTAGAAAACATTGTGGGAAAAGGAGAAAATGCTGGTTACCAACATTTTCTCCTTTTCCCACAATGTTTTCAAAAGGCTTCTTTCCCAGGGGCATCAAAAGGCGTCATTGTGTGGTAAAGGGTTAAAGACCTTGAAGGAGAACGCTTTTGAAAAAAATTGTGGGAAAAGGAGAAAATGCTGGCTACCAACATTTTCTCCTTTTCCCACAATGTTTTCTACTCGATCAAAGACAAAAATCATAATTTTAGCAACATTTGATGTGTCGTCTGCAAATGCTTTTAAGTTGGATCAGTCTAGAATTTTGTCGTATGGCACAGGTTAAACTGCTCCTGAAAGGTGCTAATCAGGATTGTTAGTCCTTTGATATATCATAGAATTATAATAATTGTTTCAATTGTGTTTCAGATCATAGCATCCGAGCCTACAAGATTAATCATGAAGCTGAGAGTGTTTTTCTCCTCTATATGGAATATATGGGACGTTGTCTCTATATCATTCTTCTTAACAGCTGTGATAGTCAGACACCTGCCAGTAACAGAGCGGGCTGCAAGAGTGCTGTATGTGATCAATATTGTGTTTTGGTACATTCGTATCCTAGAGATCCTTGGTGTGAACAAGTATCTTGGTCCATATGTCAAGATTATAGCAAAATTGGTGAGTCTTGCTTAACATGTTTACTTCTGTACTAGACAACATTTTAACCCTTTTCGAAACAACAAATTTCAGACTCTTTTAAATTAAAAAAATCTGCAGATGACAAGTTTAAAAGTGGTAAAAATGAGCTTAGGCTATCTGATAGGGTAGAAAACATCATGGGAAAAGGAGAAAATGCTGGTAACAGCATTTTCTCCTTTTCCCACAATGTTTTCAAACCTTTTTTCCCCAAAGTGGTGGAAATCAGGGATTGTTTGGTAAAGGGTTAAAACCTAAATACTCATCAAAAATATTTCAGATAACAACAAATCACTTTATCAAAGAATTCAAAATTTTAACAACCCTGGTTCCCTTTTTAGGGCCCTTAGGATTGGAGTCCACTGTATTGTCATTTGACATGGTTAATTTGTTACCAAAAGGCAAAATTTTAGAATGGCATATTTGCTTCAAACTTGGACAAAATTTTAATTATCAAAAGGGGATTTATATGACAAGAGCAGGTAACCATCAAAGTATTTTTGACAGAGTTATACCCCTCTTTCAACCTGCATTTTTTCCTTTTCCCACAATGTTTTCTATCCTTTTTAAGTGAGATGTTAACATTTCAATCTTATTTTACTGTTGACTACACAAACTTCCATCCTTATAAATTATGTTGTGTTCTAGTAAGAGTTAAAAGAATGTATTTTATTTTTCACAGTTAAGGGACATGTGTTACTTTCTCATTATACTGCTGATACTGGTTGCCAGCTTTGGTATTGTCCGACAGGCCATACACTTCCAAGATGAGGAACCGTCCTGGTTTCTGGTTCGAGGAGTTTTCTACTATCCTTACTGGATGATATACGGAGAATTGTTTGCCGATGAAATTGACAGTATGCTTTTCTTTTTTTTTTGTTTTTTTAATACTTTACCAAACAATCACCTTTTTTAATACAACCCCAAGAAAGCAGGCTTTGGAAACATTGCTGGAAAACAAGAAAATGCTTGCACTGAGTTTGGCATTTTTCTCTTTTCCCAAAATGTTATCCAGACGTTCAAAGACAAACCCCATCATACTATACTGTTCACAAAAAGTAGGGGATATTTCATTTAAAGGGAAAAATTTAAAAAGAATGTTTACTTTTACATTTTATCTTTATATTATATTTGAAGTAACAGTTCAAATGCATAAACAGTCACATAGAACCATATTCAGTATAGTGTTGTTTTGACTTAAATCACCATTTACCCTATACCAAACAATCCCGAGTTTTAACGACCTGGAGGAAGAAGCCTTTTGAAGACATTGTGGGAAAAGGAGAAAATGCTTTCTACCCTATCAAAGAAAAACTGCACCATTTAAGCCACATTGAAAATGTCGTTTGCAAATGCTTTCAGTTTGGTCAAGTCAACAATTTTATCGTTTGGTAAAGAGTTAAGAATATGTTACAGCAACAATTTGATGCCTTACATCTTATGAACATGAAAGTTGGCAACAAATGCATAGCTCAAATACAAACCGCTCCGGCTGGGATTCGAACCTAGATGGCAAAGATCCTCATTATTAGAGGTTTAAAAGACCAATACACTAACCCTTGAGCTAAAGAGAATTCTCCCTAACGCAGTTGTCAGGTATTGATTTTTATGGGAAGAAGCTATGTTGTAAGGAAGGAGTGATCTCCCATAACAATCTTTACCAGACAACAAGATTAAAGACTTTCCGTTATTGGGAACATTTGTAGACAACAAATTTTATTTGTATTTTTGTTGTAAACAAAGGAAGAGTGAAAATTGAAGGAAAAGAGAAAATCTTTATTGCCAACATTTTCTCCTATACCCATAATGTTTTCAAAAGCTATCATCTTCAGTCCTAAAAACAGGATTGTTTCAACAAACAGTCAAAAGATTTCAGAAAAAGAAAACCGATAAAAATAGCAATGAACGATGCATGTTAACAAAATATGTGTTGACTATTACAGCATGCACTGATCCAATACGGTTAGAAATGGTGGAAAAGGGAGAGATCGAGTCAGCATGTACCTATGGATCCTGGGTGGCCCCGCTACTTATGTTTCCATTTCTACTCATGGCCAACATTCTCATGGTGAACATGCTGATTGCCAGATTTAAGTAAGTCTTTCTACACTGTGGTGAAACTAACTTTTTATTCCTTTTCCAAACAGTTCCCAGTTTTAACAACCTTGAGAAAGAAAGCTTTTGAAAACATTCCAGGAACAGAGGAAAGTGCTGGTAGCCAGCATTTTCTCCTTTTCCCACAATGTTTTCTATCCTTTAACAGATACACCCTCCAGTTCAAGTCATGCTGATTTTGTCATCTGCTAATGCTTTTTGATTGAAAGAGTCCAAAATTTGGTTGTCTGGTAAACTGTAAACAGGCAACAAAATTTTGCCATAGCCCATATTGAAAGCAACTGCAGAGAACAAAATGAATTAGGCTCATTGATGAGATTTGTCTCTGAAAGAGCATGAAATGTATGGAAGAAAAAAAGAAAATGCTGGTCACAATTTGCTCCAGTTCAGTTGTTAGACAAAATGGATTTTATGGATCCATGATCATGTGATGACTTGCTTGTTATCATGTATCACAGAGATGTATTAAGACCCCTCTTGCCAGAGGATGGTTTGTTTCAAAGATGCATTAAATCCCCTTTTCCAAGAGTGGTGTTCATTTACGTGATTCTAGATGTGTCTTTCAGACTTTATATTGATGCCACCTTATTCAGTGAAACCTTTTAACAGATCAACACCAAATAAAAAAAAAGAGAAATACTTATTTGATTAGATTTTGTTTGTAATTGATTGATTGATTGTATAGTGTTCAATGCCGTTTTCAACATTATTTCAGTTATATCGTGGTGGCCAGTGCACCTATCCATGCTTTCCTGGCATTTCTTTTACCAGTACTCCGCACAATATTCTTTCCAAGCCACATAACCGTCGTCGAAACAATGGTCAGGGGTGGGAGAGGAATGAGTCCTGTCGCAATGACTATCATCAATCCGTGGAGAAATTGGCCAAGCCACTTTGTTTGTAAATGCTCTTTCCTATGTCTGAAAGTATTTTTATATTATTTTTCTTGCAGTGCAACATTTATCAAGAACAACGCAAATGTCCGAGAGATCTGGAAATATCAACGATATCAACTTATCCTGAACTATGAGATGAGACCCATCTTACCTCCCCCCTTGATATTCATCAGCCATATTTATCTTGCCTTGAAGTTCATCAAGAGAAGGTGCCAACGAAAGCAAGATAACTTTGATTCAGGACTAAGTAATTATCGTCTTTGATTGTTTGATGTTGTTTTAACCCTTTTCCAAACGACAAATTTTGGACTGGTACAAATTGAAAGAGATTGCAGACAGCAATTTTGAATTTGATGAAAATGGCAGAAAGTTCTCAAAAAGGGTAGAAAACACTCTGGGAAAAGGAGAAATTGCTCATTACGAGCAATTTTTCCTTTTCCCACAGTGTTTTCAAAAGACTTGTACCGCAGACACGTGAAAACCAGGGCTTGTTTGGGAAAGGGTTAAGAGCTTAGGTCATATCACGGCCATTGGTGGACCTACACATGTGTTTCCTTACTTCCTCACACCAGAACTGACACAACTTTCTGTCCAAGTCAGTGACTACTTGCTCACATGCATCAGAGGTGAGAGGCGAAAAATTGCTGGAAAGAAAGTTTGCTTCAACTGGGTATGGAACTTGCAACCACCAGGTCATTAGTCAGATACACTAACCATTGAGCTACCCAGGTTTATCATCTTTGAATTTAGTACTTTACAAAACAATTCTTTTTACAAGTTATGGGAAGAGAGCTTTTGCAAACTTTGTGGGAAAATAAAAAAGTAGTGGAGAACAGCATTTTCTATTTTTCCCACAATATTTGCTACCTTTTCAAGGACGAAGTTCATTACTTAATTTTTTACCAAAAGACAAAATTTTATAATTGCCCAAACAGAAAGCGTTTGCAGCTGACAAAATAATTGTGACTCAAAAACTGAAATTTGTGTTTGGAATGGTAGAAAACATTTGGAGAACAGAAGATATTGTGGGAAAAGGAGAATGCTGGTAACCAGCATTCTCTCCCCTTCTTTCTTTTCTTACATTGTTTGCTAACCTTTGAAGGACAAACTCCATGATATCAGCCACATTTTATTTGTCAACTGCAAATGCTTTCAAGTTGGACATGTCTAAAATTTTGTCATCTGGTAAAGGGTAACTTCTTAATGCACTACACACAATTTATGTTGCAGACAGTGTAGATCATCATCAGACTGCACCAAAGGTTTGCTTTCTTGTTAGCCTCTTACCCCACAATTGCAAGTTTTAACAACCCTGAGGAAAGAGGCTTTTGAAAACATTGTGGGAAAAGGAGAAAATACTGGTTTTCAGCATTTTCTTCTTGTACCACAGTATTTTTTACCCTTTCCAAAACATATTTCATCATTTGACCTGTATCAAATTTGTTGTGTGCAGATGCTTTCAGTTTGGACAATTCTTAAGTTTCATTGTGTGGTAAAAAGTTAGATACTTAGGCAAAAACAGGATTGAATTTATATAATGGTTGAACCTTATTTCAAGTGAACCAGTGTTTTCACCTCGCTGAGAATTTAGACTTGGGAAACTTTTGTGTTGGCAAAAGGAGGAAATGAAGGTAACCTGCATTTTCTCCTTTTCCCGCAAAGTTTTCTATCCTCTCAAAGGCAAATTCAGTCATTTTAGTCAAGTTGTCAGGATTTCAATTCATAGAAGCCTAAAATTCTGTTAAAAAAAACCTGTCTCTTTTGGTTTCAGAGCTGTTTCTCTCACATGACGATATGGAGAAACTTCATGATTTTGAGGAAGAATGTGCAGAGGACTATTTCAGGGAGAAAGAGATTCAGTTACAGTCATCCTCGGAGAAACGAATACAGGTCATCAATGAAAGGTCAGTTTAAGGAAAATGTTGCCAAGCCAGTAGCTGATGCCATAGCGTACAGGGTCAGCAGTCTGATTCCTAAGCTTGGCCAAAATTTCAGTCTAGGATTGATGATAGTCATTGAGACATGATTTGTTCTCCTGTTACTCTGAATATTTTTTTCAACTATGTTTTATATGGGAAAGTAGTAAATGGGTTGAAACACCAGGAAAGCATGGAAAGGTGCACTGGCTGCCTTGATATTACTAAAACAATGATAACAACAGGTTTACAACAGCTTTAAACACCAAACAAAGATAGCATATCGTCTGTCTTTTATCTGAATCTGACCTCATCACTCTTATTATCAGAAATCATTGTTCATAATTTTTAATTTTACCAACTTCCTATGTATCCCAGTTGAATTGAGTCTCCTTTACTCTCAAAGGTTTTGTTTTTTTTTGCAAGGGAGGGGGTAATGTGGAGGTGGGGGATGAGACATTGTCCTATAGCCCGAATTTTTTCAGCATGATGAAATTGCTGATTTTTTTTTATTTAGGTTTGAATTATGGACAGTGTTCAAGTTCACCACTTTAACTCTTTACCAGATGACAAAATTTTAGACTAGTTCAAATTGAAAGGAATTTTAGATGACAAAGTAAATGTGACCGAAAAATCAAAATTTGTTTTGGGAAGGGTAGAAAACATTGTGGGAAAAGGAGAAAATGCTGGTTAGTAGCATTTTCTCCTTTTCCTGCAATGTTTTCAAAAGGCTTTTTTTATGGACGTTAAAAGTCAGGATTGTGTGGTAAAGGGTTAACTTTTTACCTAACAACAAACTAGACTTGTCCAAATTGAAAAAAATGTGGAGATGACAAATGACATATACTTCAAACTGTAGGATTTACCTAAGAATGGGTAGAACACATTGTTGGAAAAAGGATAAATGGTTACCAGCATTTTCTCCATTTCCCACATTGTTTTCAAACATTTTTTTCTTAGTGTCATTCAAACTCATACATGTTGTGTAAAGGTTTTGTGTTATACAAGATGATAAAATTTAGACATGTCCAGTTTGAAAGATTTATAAACAACAAATCAAATGTAGCTCAGTTGGTAGGATTGTCTCCAGAAGGGTCAGAAACATAGTCTTTCCAGTGATTTTTTGCCTCTCACCTCTGATGCATATGAGAAAAGTAGTCAGTGACTTGGAAGGAAAGTTGTGTTAGTACTGGTGAGAGAAAGCCAGGAAACACATGCATGTGTGGCTGCTGAGATATGACCTAAGCTGTTAAAACGGCATTAAACTCCAATCAGTCAATCAATCAATCAAAGACATAGAAAAGAAGAAACTACGGGTTCTTTTCCCACAAGGTTGTCAAAAGCCTCATTCCTCAGGGTTACTCAGACTGTGTTATAGGGGAAAACAATAATTATAGATATACTGCAAAAGCTAAACATAGGAGTAAACAGGTATTTGTTAAAATACCTATTCAGGAATTTCTTTTATAAGATGAAATGTTTCAGTAAGTCATTCTAGGTAATGAGGCATGTGGAAATAGACATTGTGCTTGTGCCTTAGAAAAAGAAAAAAATCTTGAATTTTGTGACCCACTGTATGTTTTATACCCATTCACTATGGATGAGTCAATCATTTAGCCTTTTATCTCACAGTCACAAGATTTAACAAAGCTTCAAAGCTTTTGAAAAGAAGAAAAAGTAGCCAGCATTTTCTCCTCTTCCCAAAATGTTTTCTACCCTTTGAATAACAAATTGCATTGGCTGAGCCACATTTGATTTTGTTGTCTGTAAATTCTTTCAATTTGGACAAATCTAAAATGTTGTCATTTGGTAAAGAGTTGAAGTATGCTCTGTCTCAATGTCTGTAGCATATCTATAGCTTTGTGAGAAGAGAACAATTTTATTTCATAACCTTTTCATCCTCTTTTCAGGGTTGAGAATATGACACTACGCATGGATGACATGAATCAGAAAGAAAATGCCATAAAACTATCCCTTCAAACCATGGACTACAGGATGTCTGTGGTGGAAGATCTAGCCCTACAAAATGTTGAAGTTCTCAACCAGCTGAAACAAATATTGTTGCAGTTTGATCCACGATCACGACATATCAGTGCATCCAGCACAAGAAGCAGCAGGGGTCATCTTGACAGTGAGGGGTCAGTAAGTGACCTCCAACATCTGGAAGAAATACATCCAGGATCTCATCCACTGGAGATCAAAACAAGGGAAGTAAGCCAGGGAAGTGATATGACCTTGACCCCAGATGGGAACACAACAATGAGGTCAATGCCTTCCCCTATACTTGTACATTCTCACAAGACTGTGAAAGATGATACTCTACAACGATTTACTGATTCTCCAAAGTCACAAACTCCAAAATCAAAGCGTCAGATTGATAGGCAGTCTAGTCTAAAACTTCGCAGGTCTCTCCCAAAAGTTTTGGAGAGAAACGAAAGAAGTCCATCGTTGAAAAGATCTTCACCTATGAAAAGTACTGAAGAAAGTGATACAAACCTGTTAAGTAGAAGGCACGGTCATCTACCAAAGTTACGCATTGATCAACGAAGTACAGCAATCGATGAGTTAGATACTCTTCCAAATGACCAGAATGTCCATTGTCAGGATCTTGAAAGTTTTGCAAACAGTAAAAATGGCAATAACAACAGCTGTGCAAGTAGTGTTTACAGTACTGCACAGATTGCCACAAACATGTCTCTTTCTACCAGAGATCCTGCACAGATCAATGCCACAGACACAACTGAGAGGAAGCGCACAAACGATGATTCAAATTTGAATCGTTCAAATTCTGAACCATTATCTGTACACATTCCGACTTACCCGTCATCATATCTGTCTGCATATTCAGGTTTCCAGAGTCAGGATGGACAGCCTACCTATTCAGTACCATTTACACCAATTCTAACCTCTCTCTCTGCCGAATACACAACAATTACAGACGAAATTGACACAACATGTATGATTAACAGATCTCCCCCTCGGAGTCCAACTTCAGCATTACCATATAACAATGCTGAAACAGCTTGGGATGAGGAAAAACTTGAAAACCCAGCAAGTATCTCTGAAAAGAAAGCTTTGAGACAAGCAGAGGAAATGGAACATCGCAGAATGGAGAAAGTGATTCGTAAACGGTTGAGGCAGATTTCTCAGGATGAAAGCGATAGTATAAGTGACATTGCGAGACTTGTGATCTGTGAAATGGAGATCGAAGATAACCATTCTGATCACGAAGATGAAGAGGACATGCATGGTTCTTCTGAAAATGTATCTGATAGATCAATGGAGGACAAGCAGGAGGCAGAGGAGAAAAAGCCCGATAAAACTGACAGCAGCTTAATGGGTGGAATTACTTTTGATGCCATTGAAATAAGAATACGAAGGGCATCAACCCAAGATGAGGAGGCTACGTCACCTAAAGCATGAAAATTACCTTTTAACCCTTATCCTGCTGAATAAAAGAAATGAAACTTTATAGTAGATAGTAGAAGCCCAAAACTTTCTTGTTTCAAAGGTATTTTTGGAGGAAAGATATCTCCTTATCAGACAGTGTAGATCAACGATCAGACTGCACATTCTGTGCAGTCTGATCTTGATCTACGCTGTCCGCAAAAGGTCGGTGGGTCGCAATAAGCAGCCTAAGGGTTAAATTAACCCTTAACTCTATACCAAATGTCAAAATTTTAGACTTACGCAAATTGAAAGCATTTGCAGACAAAAGATTAAAGGAGACTTAAAACTTTACCTGTGTTTAGAAGGGTAGAAAACATTGTGGGAAAAGGAGAAAATTCTGGTTACCAGTATTTTCTCCTTTTCCCACAATATTTTCAGGAGGTCTCTTTCTCAGGGTCTGTAAAAGTCGGGATTGTGTGGTAAAGGAGGATGTGGCTCAACTCTTTACCAAAGGACTTGTCAACTTTAACCCTTTACAGCACAATGCTGCCTTTTAATGACCCTGGGAAAGAAGCCTTTTGAAAACATTGTCAGAAAAGGAGAAAATGCTGGTAACATTGAAATTGTCATCAGCAAATGCTTTCAAATTAGATAAGGCTAAAATTTTGTTGCCTGGTAAAGGGTTAAAGCTGACGTCAACTTGCATGTGGTTTAGATGAGGAAATTAGCGACTAAAAGGTTTAAATGAGGAAATTAGCGACTGAAAGGGTGCTAAATATTACGGGAAAAGGAGGAAATGCTGGTTACAAGCATTTTCTCCTTTACCCACAATGTTTTCAAAAGGTGTCTGCCCCAGGGTCTTTTAAAGTATGGATTGTGTGGTAAAGGGTCAAGTTGCTTTTGCTGATAGTGTAAATCAAGATCAGACTTGCACAGCATTATGCAGTCATAACTTTGATTGACATTGTCAGGTACTTTGTTATGCATTCTGACCAAAACAATGTTGAAATGCCTGTATTATGACTGTTTTCTGAATGGAAAAGGGCCATTTCATGAACCATATAACACATGGTCTTGAGTTTTAAAGACCCTGAGAATGAAAGCTTTTGAAAATATTGTGGGAAAAGGAGAAAATGCTGGTAATCAGCTTTCTCCATTTCCAACCATGTTTTTTATTATTTCTCATCCAAATCTCATAATTCCAATCGCATTTAAAATGTTGTTTTTGAGCACTTTCCATTTAGTAAAAGTCTAAAAATTATGTCAGTTGATAAAGAATTAATTTAGCCCTCCAATGGTAAATATACATGTGATAGAACTGGTACACAATTTACACAAGTGACATACAAATACAGTAGGATATCATTAACCCTTTACCACACAATCCCGACCTTTAAAGACCCTAAGAAAGAAGCCTTTTGGAAACATTGTGGGAAAAGGAGAAAATGCTGGTAACCAGCATTTTCTCCTTTTCCCACAATGTTTTCTACCCTTCCAAAAGCATATTTCAATTTTTAAGTCACATTCAATTTGTTGTCTGCAAATGCTTTCAATTTGGATTAGTCTAGAATTTTGTCGTTTGGTAAAGAGTGAAGAGCCTAGCCTGGTAGTGAAGTTGAGTAGGGTACAGGACTTGAAAGCAGGAAATTGCTGGTGTGAATCCCCACCCTAGCAAAACTCTTTCCAAGGGTTGATGGCAGTGATTGTGACAAGATTCATTCCTCTCTCACTCCTGATCATGGTCATGTGGGAAAGCAGCCAGTGGCTTGGGAAGTTTATTATACTATTAAGTAGTGGTAAAAGAAACTCCAGAAAGGCCAACACAAGCAAGCAAGGATCTTAACGATTTTAATTGTTGAGATTGATTGGTCAAGGGTTTAACTTTTATCACACTATTCCATGATTTAATGATTCTTGAGAATTAAGCTTTTGAAAACATTGCGGAAAGAAGACAAGATGCTAGTTAACAGTATTTTCTCCTTTTCCAACAATGTTTTCTACCCTATCAAAGGAATGTAGCACCATTTGAGCAACCTCAACCTTTTTCCACAATGTTTCCTACCTGTCATTTTTTAAGTAGTATTTATTTTGTTGTCTGCAAAAGCTTTCAGTTTGAAGACGTCTTGTTTTTTGTCATATGGTAAAGTTAAATCTTTACTGAACGACAAACTTTTAGACATGCCCCTATTAACAGCATTTGCAGAGGACAAAATAAATGTTCTTCAAAAATTGAAATTTGTTTTTGGACAGTTAGAAAACATAGTGGGAAAAGGAGCATTTTCTCCTTTTCCCAAAATGTTTTCAAAAGCCTTTTTCATTTGGGTCATTAAAAGTTGGGATTGTTTGGTGAAGGGTTAGCCCTATACCATACATTCCTGAGTTTTAACGACCCCTAGAAAGAAGCCTTTTGAAAACATTGTGGGAAAAGGAGGAAATGCTGGTAACCAGCATTTTGGTAACCAGCATTTTCTCCTTCTCCCACAATATTTTCTACCCTATCAAAGGGAAGTGGCATCAGTTGAGCTACAATTAAATTGTCATCTGCAAATGCTTTCAGTTTGGACAAGTCCTCATTTTTGTTGTGTGGTAAAGAGTTAAAGTATATCCTTATCATTGAATGGACAGATATAATAATACTTTAGTAGGATCTGGCTTTAGTTGGTGTTTAGATCAAATCTTATTAACCCTTTCCCAAACGATGAATTTTAGACTGGTCCAAATTGAAAGAGTTTGCAGACGACAATTTTAAATTTGATGAAAATGACACAAAGTTCTCCAAAAGGGTAGAAAACACTGTGGGAAAAGGAGAAATTGCTCGTTACGAGCAATTTCTCCTTTTCCCACAGTGTTTTCAAAAGACGTGTACTGCAGACACGTGAAAACCAGGGCTTGTTTGGGAAAGGGTTAAATGAGTCTACAAAATATGTTATTAAGGGAGCCTTTTGCGAGCTTAATACCATTTTTTATGGAAGAGTTTAATAAATTTTTACTTCAAAAGCCAACAAATATCAGATTCTTTTTATCACATAATTGTATAACAAGAATTATACTCCATGTGTTAAAACATAGACATACCCGGTACATATACATGTGTAATGAAATTTACATGAAGCTTATTCATATCTTTGACAGGTACATTATGAATGAAGCATAGTTCAAAAGAAACTTGCTTGTATTAATTTTGTTTTGAATCTAAAAGTAATCCCCAATTTTATCATGACTACCAGTTTTGACCATTAATTTCACACAGGAATGTAGGTTGGCAATGTTTTAGAAATGAGATGTATTATTACAGTGTGTTGAGCAAATACGGCACTATTTTCTTATCTCAGACATGTGTGAGACAAAATTTGTAATGGATGTATTACAAGGGGAGCCATGTGATAAAACATGAATCATTGCATGTGTGAATCAATATAGATGTCACTGTATATAAACTATGGAATCATGGGTGACTGAGTTACATAGTAAGGTAGAATTACCCCTTTACCTCCAAAGTGCTGGTGGTATCCTTTTTGAGACAGTTACGATCCAGTTTCAGTCTTGCACACAATGTTTGGAACAGAAAGTGCGGCTTGATTCTAAATCTACACTGTTCAATATTTTCTTGATGTATTCTTGCCAAGCAGCATAACTCTTTACCATACGACAAAAATGTAGACTTATCCAAATTTTGAAAGCTCAGAATTTCGCAGATGAAAAATGAAATGTGGTTCACTTGATGGAATTTGTCTTTGATAGGATACAAAACATTGTGGAAAAAGGAGAAAATGCTAGTTACCAGCATTTTCTCCTTCCCCCACTATGCTTTGAAAAGCCATCTTCTCCAGGGTTGTTGAATTCAGGATTGTGTGGTAAAGGAATGATGTGCCTGGCATGCCAATGTTTCTGTAGAAATTTTTACTTGCTTGGTATCAATTTCTGGCAGGTTGTAAGCAGCTGTTACTCAGAATTTTACTTTGATTTTATTTTATTGTATTTTTGTAAAGCGCAATTTTTTGTTCAGATCTGCCAAGAGATAGATCTGTAAAATGACTGCATTTTCTTTGTAATGTCCTCAAGTTTTGTTATGTCCTCAAGCTGTAAGCTGTCCTGCACTTAGTTAATGGAATATTAATAAAATAAGGTTTAAGCCTAGGCCATTGGGATTTTTCCCACAAATTTCTCTTTAATTCTTAAAAAAATTGTAGTCTGATCTATATTGAAAGCACTTGCAAACGGCAAATTAGATGTGGTTCAGATTATGAGATTTGCCTTTGAAAGGGTAGAAAACATTGTGGGAAAAAGGAGAAAATGCTGGTTACCAGCATTTTCTGCTTTTCCCACAATGCTTTCAAAAGCTTTTTTCCCGTGGGTGGAGGGGGGGTATGACTGGCTTATTTATATGGCATTGGAGCATTATAGGGCCATCATGGCCCTCTTGTTGTGCATTTCTTTTACTATAATTTTTACGTATGTTATTTGAACTTACAGCACATTATGACCTTGAAACAAAACAATTACCTTTAAAGAGTTAATGTTCAAAAATGAAATGAATTTGTACATAGATTTGGGTGCTTTGTGGTTGCCGAGGTTGTGTTTTTTCTAGATAGAAATCATGTTGTAGGAGCTTAGAACAAATTTGTTCAGGTTTTGTTGTTGAGATTAACCATTTTCCAAACAATTGCATTTTCTAACAATCCTGAGGAAAAAGCCTTTCAGAAACTTCATGGAAAAGAAGAAGATGCTGGTAACCAGCACTCTTTTTCCACAATGTTTTCTACCTTTAATAGATTTATGATGTCATTTCAGCTACATTCAATATGTACAGTAAAACCCCTCTATTAAGACCACCCGTGGTACTTTTGAAAATTGGTCTTATTAGCGGGGTGGTCTGATTTACGGGTTTCACCCACCTAGATTTTGAATCAAACCCAGACTATGTGTAGACTTATGTGGATTTAAATTATGTTCCGAGTAATATATATACATATTTTAGTTGGGGAAGCTTATGCCCACACATTTAAATGACAACAAGAAAATTTTCATGTTTATTGTAAAGTTAATATGTAACTTGAATTTTTATGAATAAATTCACATGACAGTGAATGCCCATTCATAATTGCCTATTTAAACTCTTACAGCAAGATATGTACATTAATCAAGAATCTGAACTTAAAGACTACATAATTAAATGTTACTGATAGAACTTGTCATATTCCCTGTTTTAATCTGCTTTTTTTTTATCTTGTGTAGTCTCAAGAACTCCTACTCCACGCGCTCATTTTCATTTTTAAACAAAGAATTTTGAATATTATTGAAGAGCCTGAAGTTTTTTTTTTCCCCATTTTGATTCGAGTTGAATGTTCAAACAGTCCTACTAATCGTCGATTGCAAAGTTGAACTGTTCACTAGTTAAAAAATCGCATATTCTCTACGATATAAGTATGGCTTTAATGTGTAACAAAAACCAAATAATTATCCCATCCCGATCGCTAGATATTAACCCAAGCGTCTCAAATTACAAAAGCTAAATGTACAAAACAAATCGTAATTACCCGGATGTCGACATGTTTTTCACCCGTGTCAGCAATGTGTGATAAACGCCTGATTACCGAATAAAAGCCGAATTAATCATCACCAATTCATTGGTCATTTGATTATGTAAGGTAACACCTTGATCACTTAACACGATTGTGTTACTGTAGTCAACAGATAAACAAAAGATCGCTAATTGATTGTCTACTCCATCGGACCCAAGAATATTCGTACATGAAGCACGGCCTCCACTTCGCGATTATGGACGCGTGAAAATTAGCTGGTCGTAAAAAAAATGTGAAAATTAGTGGTCGTTTCACGGGGTTAAAATCTATTGGTAATTACTCATTGGTACTGAAAATGATGGTCGTAATTTCGGAATAGCGCGGTGCCCGTATTTCCGGGGTCGTGGTCATTGATTATGAAGAAGGAAAAATTCCGTTCTGACAAAAATTATTCGTAATAGCGGGTTGCTCGTATTACCGGGGTGGTCGTGAGGAGAGGTTTTACTGTATGCTGCAAATGCTTCCAATTTGGATGAGTCAAAAACTGTATTGTTCATAAAGAAACAAGACTAACAACATTATACCAGTGATTTATGGATATGAGGGTGGATAAAAAAGTATGTGGACTTTTATTATAACTTTAAAATTGCTCAAAGTAAATCAACAAAATTTTGCTCTTGTGTAATTAACCCTTTACTGCACAATGACGCCTTTTGACGCCCCTGGGAAAGAAACCTTTTGAAAACATTGTGGGAAAAAGAGAAAATGCTGGTAACCAGCATTTTCTCCTTTTCCTACAATGTTTTCTACCTTATCAAAGAAAAATTGCACCATTTGAGCCACATAGAAATTGTCATCTGCAAATGCTTTGAATTTGGACAAGGCCAAAATTTTGTCGTCTGGTAAAGGGTTAAACAATTAAATGTTGAAAGAGTCATGTGGTTTATATTGATGTATTATACTTGTGTTTAACAAAATGTAAGTTTTAATAGTCCTGGGTAGGTAGCCCTGGCGCAAACCATTTCTTGGCTGCACTGCATACTATTAATACCTCTGTTGGCTACTTAAATTGGAGCCAGACTATACCAACCATAGTCTGTTTATGTGATGACATCATATGTAATACCGTTGCAAATTTGAGCATCATCTACTGGGTACTTTAGAATATACAGCCAGTAAACTGAAGGCGTACACAAGAATCTTAAGATCAAAATGGCGGCACTGGCACAGGAAGAGAACTGTGCACAGCTCAAGGGTTGCAGATTTACGTTGCTAGAGGAGCTTACATACTCAACACATGACATCATTCATCAGTTTGACTCAGTGTGGTATCAGGTATTTAGCAAGTGGTTGGAGCGACAAAGGAAGTGTGTTGAATGTAGAGGGGTCTACTTTGAATTGCGCTGATTCACATTAAGGAATCAGCATCGAAACGTCATTGTTACTGTGCGCCAGTACTTCTACACAAACCATTTAAGGATGGCTGCTATGGGAGACTCATTGGACCTATTTTACTCAAATCTAATATATATATATAGAAAAATGATAAATTATAACTACTATGTATATTATGTATCATTATCTGTATAAGCAAAATTACTGTGACAAAAGCTCACATATTTTTTGATCCACTCTTGTATTTCTATAGTTATTTCTGCCGGGTTCCCTTGTTTATTAATTCCCTACCAAAAGACAAATTTAGAATTTCGACCATGCTTAGAGCATTTGTAGGCGATAAATCAAATTTGACTCGGATGAGAAGTGGTAAAAGAAAATGAAGAAAATGCTAGCTAACCAGCATTTTCTGGTTTTCCAATCATGTTTTCAAAAACTGAATTCCTCAGGGGTGTTAAAACACAGTATTGGTTTGTGAAGAGTAATGAAAAAATGTTTCATGTTTGTGTCTTTTTCGTTTTAATTGTTACCTTGATTTTTATTTCTCATCATGCAGATTACAAAGATGCTGGTGGTCACTGTTTAATTAGGACCATCATGTCATCTTTGGAGTTAGTTCAGCAGTCATGATCATCAAACGTTCTGAATTGCTTACCTAGTCTAACTTGTAATCTGAAAATAGCTCAATTTTTGATTGTCAAAACCATTTTGTTAAGCCAACAGAAATTGTGTTACTTTCAAACTTAGAAAATTCTCAAGAATTAGACTAAGCATGCCATTTAGAGTGGTTAGTGAATATGGGTGGACGTGTTTCATCTTAACTCTTAG
Organism: Tridacna gigas; assembly: GCA_945859785.2. Taxonomy (NCBI): domain Eukaryota; kingdom Metazoa; phylum Mollusca; class Bivalvia; order Cardiida; family Cardiidae; genus Tridacna; species Tridacna gigas. Next base: position 17,055,593 of record OX244037.2, on the reverse strand, counting down.
ACTGCTAAGCTTGACTCAGAGCGCTTTTGTTGACATTGTAGATCAAGATCAGACTGCACAAAAATGCAGTCTGATCTTGGATCTGCACTGTCAGACACAGTATTTCTTCCCCGGTGAAATTAACTTTCGTTTCATCTATGGAGCAGCTTAAGGGTTAACCCTTTACCAAATCATCTCTTGTTTTAAAAACCTGTGGAAAAGGCATTTGAAAACATTATTGGAAAAGGGGTAGATACTGGTAACCAGCATTCTATCCTTTTCCCGAATTGTTTTGTACCCCTGTCAAAGACTAATCCCATCACTTTAGCCAAAATTTTTTTTTGTCATTTTCAAATGCTTTTGACCTGGTCTTGTCTTCAGTTTTGTCATATTGTAAAGAGTTAAAACTTATCTTGTCGGAAATAATTTCTTTTTTATCTGCTCATCCTACTAATCTCACATGAGTTAGATTTTGTTTGCTATTTGCAAATATTTTCAACTTGGACAAACCTAAAACTTGTCATTTGGTAGAGAGTTAATCCTGTTGCCATATGCAGGTTTTCTTTCAGTTCAGTCCATTGGAACTTACTTGTGTGATAAGATCTTGTGATACAATAAATCACAACATGCACCTCATATATCAAACAACATAGCAGTACAAATGAAAAATTACAGCAGTCTGCATAAATCTCTGTGTGAAGCAGGTCTCCCTGCATGTATAAAGATGGGTGTAGCAGGGGATACTTAATGGTACACAGTGTTCTTGCATGATATGGAAAATGTTTTCTGGATATATATGTGTTTTAGATGATGTTGGTATTTTAGTCATTTATAGGTATATAATAAACTATAATTATTATAGTATATTTAATATGTTGGAAAGAAAAGAAATAAACGAAGTTAAGATGATCGATCAGTATAGGTATATACAGGTAAGTAACTATCAGTTCTTTTTCTTTGGCTACGGGTATTTACAGAATATACCTTTTGTCTACGGTCACTCTGAAGTGGTATGAGCCAGGAACGATTACATATTTATTGACATGTTATATAATATCTTTCCCATTCTTACTTTTTTGTTGGTATTTACTTTGTTTATATTTACATGTCCTTGTTTATCAACCTCAGATTTTACAGTTTTAATCAGTATTTTTTATGACTTTGCCTTTTAGCCCATAGCTGTCCATACTGCTATTTTTTTTTCAATGAAATGGAAAATGTTCTTAGTTAACCCTTTTCCACACAATCCTGAGTTTTAATGACCCTGAAGAAGAAGGCTTTCAAAAACATTGTGGGAAAAGGAAAAAATGCTGGTAACCAGCATTTTCTCCTTTTCCCACAAATTTTTCTACCATATTGAAGAAAGAAATCGTCGTTTGAGCTACAGTTATTTTGTCCTCTGCAAGTGCTTTCACTTTGGGCTTGTCTAAAACTTTGGTGTATGGTAAAGGGTTACCCTATAACTGTAAACATTGATATTTTTTTCAATGGAAAATGTACTTAGTAAAGGGCAATTTCTTGTAGATATGAAATCATAGAGTCTGTTTAGGGCTCTTAACTGTTTATTAAACTCAAAATTGTAGACATTTTAAGTCTTTACCAAATGATAAAATTGTCCAAATTAAAAGCAGTTACAGACAGCATATGAAATGATGGAAATTGTCTGTGAAAGCGTAGAAACCTTGTGGGGGAAAAAGAGAAAATGCTGCTTACCAGAATTTTCTCCTTTTCCCACAATGTTTTCAAAAGGCTATTTCCTCAGGGTTGTCAAAACTTGTGGTTTCTGTAACTCAAACAGTGGCATTTTTAATAGACATAGCAAATGTTGGGGGGGGGGGGGGGGGGGAGAGAGAATATGCATGTCACAATTATTTTCTCCTTTTCCCATCCCACAATGTCTTCAAAAGCCTTTCTCCCAAGGGTCATTAAATACGGGCTTTTTTGGTAAAGGATTACCTGAGAGAAGGGTTGAATTGTGCTTGGAGTTTTTATTCAGCTGTTTTTATTAACTCCACTGACATAAAAGAAAAAAATAATGTTATGATCTATTAGAGTATTGTTCTCTTTTTTTGTTTTTGCAAATTCTTGCTTGAAACAGAGCTTTGGTGAAGGAAAAGATCAAATTGTTTCTGAGAGTTGATGGTCTTTTTTTGTCTTTTTTTAGCTCCACTGGCCGAAGACCAGCAAGCTTATGTCATGGTGTCTATTGTCTGTCCAGGGTGGGTGCATGTGTAAACTTTCATTTCAAACATATTCTCTGAAATGACCAATTCGATTTTGATCAAATTTCATAGAAATGACCCTGCCATGGTTCTCCTCAGAATTCCTTCAGAGAATTTAGTTCTGAAAAAAATTCAGGTGGCAATTAAACTGAAAAATAGTAATAATCTGTATTTTTTTTTGCCCAAAACCATAAAGCCAAGGGCTACTAAATTCTGCAGTTAGCTTCCTCTAATAAACCTCTAACAATAGTGTTCAAATTGTACCCTAGAGGTCAAAATTTGCAGTGCCCTGGAAATCAACAGTTTTACCTGGGTGTATACAGTGAAAACTTCGTGTCCAAAACCGTTTGGCATAGAGCTAGCAAATCTTGCTTGTTGCTTTATTTAATAAACCTCTTACAAGATTGTTAATTACCCTAGGGTCAAAATTGGCCCTGCTCCATAGGGTCACAAGTTTCACATGGGTTTATATAGTGAAAACTAAACAAAAAATCTAGTTCCTAATCGTAAGACTTAGGGCTACCAAATTTTGCGTGTAGTTTTATTTAGAGGATCTCTACCACTTGAAAACATTTTTGAAAAAGGAGAAAATGCTGGTAACCAGCATTTTCTCCTTTCCCTACAATTTTTTAGATTGTTTAAATTAAAGCCCTTGGGGTGGGGGGGGGGGGGTCTCAAGTTTTACATAGGCTAATTTAGTGAAAACTTAAAAAATCTGCCTTTTCCTAACCATGACAGCTACAGCTGTAATATTCTGAATTGTCCAAATTATAGCCCTGGGGGTCACAAGTTTTACATACCCTTACATATATATAGTGAAAACTTGAAAATTTTCTTTTTCCTAACCATTAATACAATGGCTACCAAAGTTTGCACGTAGCTTTATCCGTTGATAACTACCAGGTCTATTTCAAATTTAGATGGGGGGGACCTAGAATTGTTACCGGTATGTTTGGTATGTAGTTTGATAATGAGGACCTCAACCAAGATTGGTAAAATTATTGCCCTGAGGTTAAAAATATGGTCCCTCCAGAGGAGGCGAGTGCCACGGATTGTTGAGTGATTTAGGGCCAGTCACACTTTTTTGTTGGAATTCTTCTCATTTGAAATACTCTGATTAGACCTGCTTTTATTCATTAACATCATGATGGCATTTGAAAAAGATGTGGAGGGGGGGTGGGTTTGGATGACAGCAAAGCTTATTTCTCTGTGAAATTTTTATTGCAGCACAGATTTCTTACAGATTACTGACTGTCCATGCCATTTACTTGTATGGTACATGTAATTTATTAGGCAGTGGAGCAATACTGGGCCATCATGGCCCACTTGTTTCTATAAGTTTTGCATAATGGTGTATATTCAGTGCAATGGATTTAGTCAGTGTTATAATACTAGTTAAACAGTATGTTTCTATATTAACTATTTACCAAACAACAAAATTTTAGACTAGTCCAAATTCAAAGCATTTGCAGATGACTAAATAAATTTGATTCAGAATTAGAAACTAGTTCTGGAACGGGTAGAAAACATAGTGGGAAATGGAGAAAATGCTGGTTACCAGCATTTTCTCCTTTTCCCACAATGTTTTTAAAAGGCTTTTTTCTTCGGGGTTGTTAAAACTCGGGATTGTGTGGTGAAGGGTTAAGGAAGATGGTATGTGGCGTTCAATGACAATGAATCTTTCACACCTTCCAGAAACTGTTACAAATTAGAGAAATGGCAAACAATTTAAAGAAAGGAAAATGTTGTTTTACAATAAAATTTGGAAAACATTGTAGTAAAAGGAGCAGTTGTGAGTTGGAAGTTGTTTCTTCTTTTCCTACATACATTACCAAGGCAATCAACTGCAGGGACATGGAAATTGATATTCAACCAAATTTTAGTCTGTCACACATTGGCCCGAACATTAAAGAATGAAACCTTTGTCAGACAAGAATATTTCAGACTCATTTATATTCATAACACTTTCAGTACAATAAGTGAATTAAACATTATTTATAAATAAAAACAAATGATTGGCATTGTCTTTGAACCAGAAAAAAGGAGAAAATGCACATAACTAGTATTTTCTCCTTTTCCAACTATGTTTTCAATATAAAGAAGATGTTTTTGAAGTGGATTAACTTTTTACCCAACGAAATAATTTTAGACTAGTCCAAATTGAAATCACTTGCAGACAACAAATTAAATTTTGCACAATTATAAAATTTGTCTTTGAAAGGGTAGAAAACATTGTGGGAAAAGGAGAAAATGCTGGTTACCAGCATTTTCTTTTCTCACATTTTCAAAAGTTTTTTCCTTTAGGCGTCAAAAGTAGGATTTGTACAGTAATGGGTTAAGTCAATGAAATGCTATAGGTAGTTGTTGAGCTGAAATTGTCGAAGCACTGTAGAGATCAAATATTTCCATCTATGCTATTGGTTGAGTTTATGCAAGTAAAATTCTATGTACTGGTATTGTATATATCATTGTTGAGAATAAAATACATGTTGTTAGAAACAATTCTTGTGTACTTGCATATTTCTTAACACATATCCTTGAACCCCTTGTTAAATCTTCACCTGGTAATTAAGCAAGTGAAACTTTCAAACCCAAGGTGACCCGATTTTGAACTGGTTTTAACTCCAAATGACAAATTTTTTGACTGGAATTGAAAGCATTAGCAGATGACAAATGTTGCTAAAATGATGATTTTTGTCTTTGATTACTTTCATACAATGTTTGATTACTTTCACACAATGTTCTCAAAAGGCTTCTTTCTCAGGGTAGTTAAAACGCGGGATTGTGTTGTAAAGGGTCCAACTTTATTAAGACAAACATTTTGACCAAATTTCATGAACGTTGACTGAGATGTGGCCTATTGAGTGCAAGGTAAAATATGACAGCTAATGCTGGACACAGCATGATCAGAAAAGCACACCTTCGGCAATTTGTGCTGGAGTGAGCAACAAATGCATACTTATGGGACACAACATGGATACATACATGTACTTCTAACTATACAAAGAAAACGGTAGTTCTGTGATCTATTGAAGTGGGAAGACTGAAAATAACATTTACACCCTAAAAAATAACCAAGTCAGTTAAATGTTTTCAGTCAAGCATTTTAATTGAATGACATTGCAAGTTAAAAAAAAAAAAGAAAAAAAACATTTGTTGACTTATGTCAGCCATTGCAGGCTGACACGAGGCGAAACTTTTTGCTATCGTTAAATTATCTGTATGTCAAAGGACGATTCCACCTCATAAATCAGTTGATTGTCAAACAAAATGGATTTTATAGATTCATAGTTATGTGATGGTTTGTTTGGTATAAAAAAATCACAGAGATGCATTATGGCCCCTTTTGCAAGAGCATGGTTCACTAAGAATATATAGCAGAAATTTTGTAATCTCAATTGGTCCGGTGGATTTGGTTCGGTGGATCGATGATGGCAATGCTTATTCTAGACAGGCTTGATTCATGCAGAAATTGTCTAGAACGCCCCAATTTAGCGACAATGTGCGACAAAGCATGCACATTTTCTGAAGGGGAAAGAAGTGAGGGAGCAAAAAAAGGATAACATTCATAAAGTCAAATTAAAACATACAAAATTTTCATGGCTCAATTACAATTGCATTGAAAACACTGGAGGGAGATAACTAATGACACTTTAGGAAACCATACATTATTGCCGAGACATTCTACTTTTGGACCTGTTATTTCCAAGGGACATGGCTGATGGTAGCATCCTCTTTGCACATTTTGTCAAAGATTTCCTGACAAGCATCTCAAACATGGTTCCTGACACCATCCAGCATTGGTCAGATCAGCCCTAGGTAAGAGAGTCAAATAGGTTTAAGATATGTAGGACATTCATGTGTTGAACTGAAACAAACAAGTATACAGTTACATATTTAAACCCTCTACTAAAACATCCTATGTTACAAGTCTGAGAAATAAAGGTTTTGAAAAATTAGGTGAAAAAGACAAAATGCTGGTTATTTTCTGCTTCACCCACAATGTTTTCTACCCTATTACAACCAAAGTCTGTCATTTAAGCAAGATTATCATCTATAAGGCTCTGAATGTGGGTGATATAAAGCTTTTGAATTTTTAAATGAGAGTGGCTATATAGCGCACTTGAAGGATGAACATACATATAAGTGGCACTCTGGCAAAGGGGGGTTTAATGCATCTCTGTGATGCATAATATCAAGCAAGTCATCATGTAATTATGGATCCATAAAAATCTCACAGGCCGACCTGGGTTGGTATTTTCGGGGATGCACTGAACCCCCTTTTCAAAAAGCTTGGTTCATTTATTAGCTCGGCTGTTATGGAAGAAAATGTCGAGGTACTGTCAGAGCCCAGTCATTGTCTGTGTTATCGTCTGTGCGGCTGTGCGAAAACTGACATTATATGATATCTCTGTCATGACTAAAATTTTTACCTCAAATTCGGACTAATTGTTCAGTATCAAAAGGGGAACCCATACTAGTATGGCAGGTATCCATCAAAATTTTTTGACACAATTATGTCCATTTTCAACATGGAATTTTCAATGAAAATCTGTCTATTTCTTAAAGTGTCGTGAATTGTCATTGCACCGTAAAGCACGTAATGCGCGAAAGTACTGTAACGCACGTGATTTACGAGTACGTTTGTACTATTTTACATCATATTCATTTTGTTATGATTTATCAGTTTTGAAATTACACTCGATGAAGAAACAACGCATTTTCGTTATTGTAATACTCTTTACGATATTGGTGCCTTGACCAGGATAACGATGTCGAAGACAAACCAATCCAAGCTCCTTGCTATTAGAGCCGGAATTAAATCGACAACTGCCGTGCTATTTGAAACAGCCGAAGAATCGATGGAGCAGAATGACGACGAAAACTTTGGCTTTGGAAAAAATAGAAACGAAGACAAAGACTCTGAGATTAATGAGAAGATTTTGCTGGCTACAGACGTTGAACATACCGAAGACGAAGTTGTGAGTACTGACAAATATACTTTCGCAAATGAAGGCAAGACTAAGGAAACTTAACACGTTGCGCAGAAAACAGAACAAAATTGTTTCCAACTCAAATAGACAAGTGGGAAGTATGCAAGTGGGAAGACAGGTGGGAAGTATGCAACCTCTTCCGGGTGAGTCAGCTGCTACATTTAACACGTTCAATTATCACAGATTACCCAAACTAACTCTCCCTGTTTTTGACTGTGATGTGCAAACTTGGCGGACATTCTGGGACTCATATGAATCGACAGTGAATCAAAATTCCAACCTGACCGATGTACAGAAATTCAGATACCTTAAGAGCCAGTTAGAGGGAGATGCGGCGTGCACAATAGATGGATTTCCCCTGACCAATTCGAACTACTCAAAGACTATAAGTTTGTTAAAGGAGCGATATGGTCAGACACATAAGACTATTCAAGCAAGTTTGCAAGCATTGATCCAACTTCCCGCCCCTAACAATAAAGTGTATAGTCTCAAAAAATTCTATTATGATATGGAGTTCAAGATTCGTACGCTCGAATCTCTGGGTAAACAACAAGAACATACGGAGATATGTTAGTATCCATAGCGCTTGATAAACTGACCAGCGAAATTAGAGAACACATCGCAAGGCAACATGGAGATGATAACTGGTTAATTGTTGATCTTTGCAATACATTATTTAGGGAAATTACCTTTAAAGAAGCCGGAGCATCTAATGCTTACCGCCATAAAACAAATTTGTATAAGTCAGCAGCATCACTGTTAACTAGCACTAGATCTGTGAAAAATGAACAACAAAGTAACAACAGACAACAAGCTCTAAGATGTTTATTGTGTGGAGAGTCACATATGACAAGTGAATGTGTAAAATACCCGGATGTACAGTCCAAATTCACAGTTGTGAAAGAAAAAAGTAAGTGCTTTAACTGCTTCCGTAAACGTACTGTATTTTGGTGCAAGTCAAGAAATCGCTGTCAGCGTTGTGGCAAAAAACACCATACTACTATATTCCATATTACCACAACAACCGACTGAATAGACGATGAGAGATGCCGCAGTGATGTATACTTCTGAACGTCAATCGAGATCCGGAGTGTTATTGAAGACAGCTATTTGTGACGTGTGTTTTAAAAGTCGTCATAGTACAGCTGCAGTGCTTTTCGTTGAAGGGGCACAGAGAAGCTTTATTACAGAGACATTAGCAAACGAATTATACATGCCGAGACAAAGCACAGAAACTATCGCCCTGTCGGCGTTTGGAGGTGAAAGTAGGAAAGTCCAACACATAGACTCATCAATAGTTTATATCGTTACTGAACAACAACAAAAGATTCCGGTTCGAGTCCTTATTGTGCCTACAATAGCAACACCCATTAACATTGACTGCAGATCAGACATCGCCCAACAACCATACTTAAAAGGACTGAAGTTAGCTCATCCTATATCCGACAACAAAGAATTCCCAATATCGTTGTTGATTGGAACAGACTTTTATTGGGACTTTATAGAAGATAGAATTATTCAAGGTCGCGGACCAACAGCCGTAAAGTCCAAACTTGGTTATTTATTAAGCGTACCAGTTAACAGTCCTTCCCTAGGACAGAGTGTCAAACACATTCTCATTGTAATGGTGTCAAGAACTCCACTTGAACAGTCATTAGAACGTTTTTGGAACCTCGAAAGCCTTGGTATTTCGAAAAAACGAATCAGACAGCAAATTGGATCAAGAGTTGAAAATTTACCAAGAAATATCCATAGAATATCGAGATGGATAGAATACCGCTATATTGCCTTGGAAACAAGAACACCCGGAGTTACCGACTAACTACAACATAGAGTTAACGAGAACTCAAAATACCGCCCGTCGACTTTCAAAAGAATCAGAGTTACTACGAAACTACGGTGAAATCATAACCGAGCAAGAACAACGAGGATTTATCGAAAAAGTACCAAAAGCAGAGCTAGAGAACAGCAAACATGTTCACTACATACCCCGTAAAAAAGGATTCTTCATCAACTCCTATAAGAATCGTCTACGACTGTAGTTGCAGACAATCCAAGGGCATGCCAAGCTTGAACGATTGTCTACAATCCACACCACCAGTTCTGAATAAATTTGCCTCTATTTTGTTGAGATTTCGACTTCACAAGTGTGCAGTGACGACTGACATTGAAAAGGCATTTCTAAAAGCAAGCCTTCATCCTGAGGACCGGGACTTCACGAGATTTCAATGGGTACGAGATCCACTTGACGCTAGTAGCGATTTCATCACTTACCGTTTCACAAGTGTTTTATTTGGCGCGATGTTATCACCTTTTATACTCATCGCAACAATACTGAAATATTTAGAAAATAACCCCGACGTACCGGCATCGGCGATATTACAGAAAGATCTTTACGTTGATACCGTCGTATCGAGCTTCGAAGAAGATGAAAAATGTACGCAATACTACAAAGAAACACGTGCATTGATGTCAAGTGCTGGTATGAACCTGAGATCTTGGAGCTCCAATAATCAGACATTACTCCACTTAGCGGGTAGAGATAACGTCTTAGACTCGGATAACGCCACGAAAGTTCTAGGCTTAGGCTGGAACCCGTCTACAGACACTTTAACATTTGCAAGGAAACAGATTCCAATTACTAATGACATCACAAAACGATGTATACCGAGACATTCATCCCAAATCTACGCCCCCCTTGGATTATTGAGCCCCGTCACAGTAAGGGCCAAGATATTGATGCTAGAAATCCTGGAAACAACAATTCGATTGGGAAACCCCTCTGCTAAACAAGTTACAATCTAACTGGAACAAGTCTTGCAAATGACTTAAACAGTGTTACTCAAATCACTTTTGCCAGACAGTACTTAAGCAAACCATTAGATGACAAAACAAAGTTACATATTTTTGTTGATGCTAGCTTGCTTGCGTATGGGGCTGTGGTATTCGTTAGTAGCAAAGAGGAATCACGTTTGGTTGTGGCTAAAAATCGAGTTGCACCTCTGAAGACATTGACACTTCCAAAATTGGAACTTATGGCGGCGTTACTGTGCTAGGTTAACCGAATACTTGCAGCCGATATTCCCCTGTGCAAAAGTAACTTTATGGTCTGATAGTCAAATCGTATTACATTGGCTATCAACTCAGAAACCACTTCCAAAATTTGGAGCAAATAGAGTGAATGAAATTCGAGAACTAACAAGCCAGTACGAATGGTACTATTGCCCGACAAGCGACAATCCTGCAGACTTACTTACAAGGGGCATAACTGCTGATGACTTTGTAAAAAACGATTAGTGGATGACAGGACCTGAATGGTTATGTAATAAAAAACACGATGGCCAACATGGGAATTCGCCGAAAGTTTACAAGTTCAAATTATGATAGAAGAACCTAGCTGTAAACAAATGACCCTTATAAATAATACAGTCCAGTCTACTTTAGACGAAAATGTACAAAATATAATTGACGTCCAGAAATATAGTTAACTTAAACTCCTACGTGTTACAGCACACGTTTATAGATTTGTGAAGAACTGCAGGGTAGGTCGATCGAAAGCTCATACAGGTCCCTTATCTGCCACTGAATTAAAATATGCAGAACTATTTTGGATACGAAGTTGCCAGGAAGCATTCTACAGAGAGGAAATGCATGAGTTGAAGAAGAAACAAAAAGAATGCTTCTGTAATCAAGCAACTAAACCTGTTTTTAGACGATACCGGAATTATACGATGCTGCGGGAGAATCCACAATTTAAGCGCTGACGGCGTTACAAAATTCCCATATTTACTACCAAATAAGCATACGTTCACAACTTTGGTAGTCCGAGCAGCACACGAGTTACAAAGCCACTTCGGTTTGAACACTACAATTACCTGGATAAGACAGAGATTTTGGATACCCGCTATTCGGCAATACATTAATACAGTTACACATAAGTGCATCACATGTCAAAAAATGCATGGAAAGTCTTACAAGTCTCCAGAAGTACCTACACTACCAAGACTACGTGTCAGAGAAGCGCCGCCTTTTACCGTAACGGGAGTCGATTTCACTGGTGCGCTATACATTAAATATCCCTCAGAACCAGAAACCAAAGCCTAAATATGTTTCTTTACATGCGCTGTAACCAGAGCCGTACATCTAGAGGTGGTGAGTAACATGTCTACAGACTGTTTTCTACAAGCGTTTAGAAGATTTACTAGCCGGAAGTCGCTACCTTCATTAATCCTTTCCGACAACGCTAAAACGTTAAAAAAAAGCGTCTAACTACTTGAAATCAATGTTCAAGTCTCATGGGTCAGAGATGACCTTACAAACCTTGGAGTAGAGTGGTTTTTTATCCCCGAGAGGGCTCCGTGGCATGGTGGCTGGTGGGAGCGTCTCATTGGATTAACGAAGCAAACTATCAAAAAGACTCTTGGTCGAGCGCTAGTAGACTTAGAAACACTGCAGACAGTAGTTACTGAAGTCGAGTCCATTTTGAACGACCGCCCATTGACGTATGTTTCCTCAAAAATTGGAGATCCAGAACCGTTAACCCCAGCTCAATTGATGTATAGTCGCAATAATCGGTCGTTACATTCCAACGAACTTGACATCAATCTTGAGACGACAGGGATAGATCGGGACGATATATTCAAACGGGTCAGAAATATTTCACGCTTGATTGACCAATTCTGGACACGCTGGAACACAGAATACGTAACTGCAATCCGAGAACGAAGGTCGAAACCCGGGTCCTACTCACAGACTATTCGAATTGGTGAAGTCGTGCAGATCCATGAAGAGTCCCCACGTTTCCGATGGAAGCTAAGAGTAATCGAGAGCCTTGTTTATAGGAAAAACAATTTAGTTCGTGCAGCCAATATAAGAATGGCAAATGGACTTACGACAACAAGGCCTTGTATCCATTGGAAGTAATAGACAATATCAGTGCATAAAAACATTAAAAAGTATAAAGCGAAAAATAATTCATGCCAGACTCTGAAATAATATAAATTATTTTAAACTTAAAATAATTTCTTTTATTTCCATTGAGAATTTGTTGTCTGCTAGGAGAAGTTTTTTCCAATCGTAATTATCAATGTAAAACACTCGAGTAAGTTACACTTGATTGCTTCGGCTTCCCGCCAAGACGGGAGTATATAAGTGCGGGTTTCCACGTGCATCGCCCTCTTCACTAAACTTTCGGCGACCAAGTTACCAGTTTGTAACGAAAATTGAATTCATTATGCCACGTTCGGGAAGACGATTGCGGGGACGCCAAGTTCAAGCCACCAGGCAACCCACTGGCGATAGTGTAACCGAACCACGAACGAGGGGCCAGAAGAGACGAGCAGCCGAGTCTGTAGAGAACACGGTAGAGGACTTGGTACAGTCGTCGCAAGCGGGTGGGTCTTTACATGTAATTGACTTTGAGAATATCACGCGGTCGTCAGACAACCGGCTATCTGAGCCCATATTGCCAGTTACGTCGGTGGCTGGGAATTTCTTAGGTTCTTGCAGTTCAAATAGTTCACTTCCGGTGATATCTGTTGTTTCGTCTGCTGAAATTACGTCTACTAGCAATCCGTCCATTACTTATTCGTCCCCCATAATTCCGTCTGCTACAATGTCGTCTGCTTCAATGTCATCAGCTGCGACTCTAGGTTTTATGTCTAGCACCATGGTGCCGGGTCTACAGGCGAATCCATGTTTACTCTTGGCTGACGATGACATTGCAGCGCACGTGCCCACGTCAATCAAGCAAAAGATTTGTAGGGGTGAATTCGTTAATTTAGCTATTTTATTGAAAGGAGCAGCCGAATTATCGGATTTCTGCAAAGGGTCATTGTTCAAGCTAAATAGTGATGGTCTAATTGAGGCAACCCCAAGGGAGTGTAAGGACCAAATCTTAAGTATCGAACATTGGACAGATGCTTTTATTATATATTCATCCATATATTTGTCTACTCATTCAGATAAGATATATGAAATGTTGCATTACATGTTCAATATCAGGGAATGTGCTAGGCGTCAGGGCGGTCTGGCATGGAGGAACTACGATGAGCAATTCCGCTTGAGACAGGCTATATACCCAGCTCCATGGTCAAAGATAAATAACGACTTGTGGTGGCGCTGCATGCAGGTTAGGTCTATCGCACAATCAAATCCATCCCCTTTAAGGTATACTTGTAATGAGTTCAACAAGGGTAATTGTACGTGGCCAAATTGCAAATTCGCTCATCGCTGTGCGACATGCTCGGGTTCGCATGCACAGATTAACTGTTTTAGTCAAACTCAGCTCAGTCCTTCAAACCAAAGTACGACACCAAATTCATTTTTTTTTTTTTTTTTTCGAGGCAGAGGCCGAGGGTTTCGAGGTCACAATTCATACAGAGGTAGGAACCAATAATGATTTGACAAAGGGAGAGAAGGTAACGGATAAATGTCTTACACTTGCGAAATCCCCAATAAAAGTTGAAGCGCTTAGAAAGTACTTAAGTAATTATGACGGCACAGAAGCTGACTTTTTGCTTAGTGGCTTTCTACAGGGATTTCCTCTCCAATACTCTGGTCCGCGGGTAGCGCGAGATTCAAAGAATTTACGTTCAACAAATCTTAACCCAGAATTAATAGAAAAGCAAATTGAAAAAGAAATTGAAGCAGGGCGGGTAGCAGGGCCTTTCTCGGAACGCCCTCTTCCAAATTTAATAGTATCTCCGATAGGATTGGTTCCAAAGAAAACACCTGGAGAATTCAGAATGATCCATCATCTTTCGTACCCGCCTGGTCAATCAGTCAATGATTTCATTAACCCCTCAATCTGTTCGGTACAATACACCAGCTTTGACGAAGCAATCAAGTTAGTTCAACATCTAGGAAGAAATTGTAAATTGTTTAAGGCAGACATCAAAAGTGCGTACCGTCTTATTCCAATCAAACCTTCAGACTTCGAGTTGCTAGGGTTTTGCTACAAAGATAAATTTTATTTTGATAAAGCGCTTCCTTTCGGGGCCTCAATTAGCTGTATAACTTTCGAAAGGTTTGCGAGATTTCTGCAGTTCTGTGTAGAATCAAATTTTGATACGGCTGCCTTGATTCACTATTTAGACGATTTTTTGGGGGGCGATAGAACGCAGGTTTCGTGTCTGTCTGCGCTAAGTATCTTTAAAAACACTATGTCCGAACTGGGCGTTCCGCTAGCAGACGAAAAGACGGAAGGCCCGACGGAAGTTTTGGTATATTTGGGCTTAGAACTAGATTCTAATGAGATGGTAGTACGCATCCCGAAACATAAAATAGAGGAAGTAATCCTAAAGATCAGAGAAATTCTGAGCAAAAGAAAAACTACACTTAAAAAGATACAGTCATTAATTGGGTCTCTACATTTCTCCTGCAGAGCGATTGTTATGGGTCGACCCTTCATTCGTCGGCTTATTAACTCGATTTGCGGGCTTTCCAAACCATTTCAACACGTGCGTTTAAAGCTAGATGTGCGCCGAGACTTAATTATGTGGCAAAATTTCTTGGTCAATTTCAATGGGGTGTCAGTTTTTCATGACAAATATTGGACTAAGAATTGCGAAGCACAGTTGTTCTCAGACAGCGCTGCCGGCAAAGGATTAGGTTTCGGCATATTTTTTCAAGGTCACTGGTCTCAGGCTAAATGGCCAGACACGTGGCGTCTTCGTGGCTATACTTCAAACATTACTATTTTAGAATTATTTCCAATTCTCGTGGCAATATTCTTATGGGGTTCGAAATTACGCAACAAAAAAATAGAATTTAATTGTGACAATATTGCCGTTGTCGAAATTATTAATAAATTGACGTCAAAGTCGGAATTAGTTATGAGCATGGTCAGATTACTAACTTTACAGTGCCTGAAATATAACATTCTTATAAAAGCCGTTCATATTCCAGGCTTTAAAAATGAAATTTCGGATGCACTATCTCGCTTTCAGGACTCGAAATTCAGACGGCTCGCTCCACAGGCAGACATCATGCCTCATCCGATCCCAGAATTTCTATGGAGTGTCTTCGACTTAGAGCTCGAAGCCTGTTACACAGAAGTTTAGCGCCAAATACTCGCCTGACCTATGTAGTGGCACAGAGGGCTTTTGCGAAATTTAGATCTAGTTATAGTTTAAGTAATACTTGGCCAATACCATGTGCGCACCTAGTTCTGTTTATTGCATACTGCTTTGAAAACGGTAAATCCCCGAGAACCATTTCTACTTACTTCACAGGGCTAAACTATTTCCACAAGCTGTATGGCTATGACGACTTAACTGAAATATTTGTTTTAAGAAAGCTACTTGAGGGCTGTCGCAGAAGTCGTTTATTAGTAGATACACGGGCCCCCTTAAACAAATGTTCCCTAGAAACTATACGCTCCGTCCTGCCACAGGTGGCTTATGACGATTATGAGATGGCATTGTTTTCCTCCTTGTTTACGTTAGCGTATTTCGGGCTTTTTAGGGCAAGTGAGCTAGTCGTTCCCTCAAATCGGGAGCATCAGAGGGTAGTGGCAGCATCAGATGTGTCCATTATTCCCAATAATTACGTATTTATCCGTCTGCACTATTTCAAGACAAATCAGTACGGTAAACAATGCACTCTTAAATTACCAAAGGAAGATGGGTTGATCTGCCCAGTACGGGCACTGAATGAATTTTTAGCTCGACGGCCAGCTGTTAGTGGTCCGTTGTTTGTACATCGTGACGGATCCCCGGTCACTAGGTCTCAATTATCTGCGGTCTTAGAAAAGTGTGTTATTGCCGCTAATCTACAAACTGTAGGAAGATATCGTACACATAGCTTTAGAATTGGAAGAGCAACCGATTTAGCAATACAGGGGGTATCATCGGAGGCTATTATGCTCCTTGGACGATGGGTTTCTGGTTGCTATAGGAACTACATTCGCATTTAACTGCTTATCTCTTACCTTAAGATCTTCAATTATGTACATGCAATTTTACATTCACTGATTTTTATTTCATTTAAGCGGTTTGGATTCTTGGAGACTCGATTCCTTACTGGGCCGGTGTGTATGCCAGGGACAGAGGGACCGCAAATCTATGCTTAACTAACAAGTCGATCGAGTGGTTAGGGGTAAGAGGTCTCGGATGGACCCGTCTCAGGAGGAGTATTGAAGCAAAAGTGTTGTTTTCGAACAGTCCCGAATTAATCATAATTCATTTAGGTGGTAACGATTTGACAGGCTTAACTAACTTGGAAATAAAAGATGCTATTCGCTCGGAAGTGTCCTATCTTCGGGAGGCTTTTCCCCAGACGACCATAGTTTGGATGGATATTTTGCAGAGACAGGTCTGGGCGGGAGCTTCTGGGGGATACGATGCTATCGAGCGTAAGCGTAGGCGTGTAAACAGAATTGGCCGCATGTTAGTTTGCTCGTCGGGTAAGTCCGACATTATCAAGCCTGAAATAGACGCGAAAACAACATTTTTCAGGCCCGATGGTATTCATCTCAATAGGATAGGTCTAGAATTTTATTTAGATTACCTAAATGACGCCATAAAAAAGTATATCTCTCTCGACTAATTTTTCGGGGGATAAATTTTGTATAAATTTATTGTGGCGGCAAAAATCAGTCGCGTGTAGAGCAATAGCTAGCTCACTTCCTGTGTACCCGGTAGTGACTTAATTTTGCTTCTACAAATGGAAATTTACTAGCGTAATAGTTACTTGTTTTCGCTCTCTGGATGTCTTATTGTCGACGGAATCTTCACAATGCAAGGACATTACCTGGGTAACCCGGTATCGTCCTTCAGAGCGGCCAAATCATTCCACGCCTATATATTTTACATCAGCTGTTTCTTCCTGACAGTATTTGCGTTAACGCTTATTAAACTGTTGTTATCACTCAATCTTGTTTATTTATTCGAGTATGAAATAATATAAATTATTTTAAACTTAAAATAATTTCTTTTATTTCCATTGAGAATTTGTTGTCTGCTAGGAGAAGTTTTTTCCAATCGTAATTATCAATGTAAAACACTCGAGTAAGTTACACTTGATTGCTTCGGCTTCCCGCCAAGACGGGAGTATATAAGTGCGGGTTTCCACGTGCATCGCCCTCTTCACTAAACTTTCGGCGACCAAGTTACCAGTTTGTAACGAAAATCCCACCCGCCTCTCCCTTTATCTTTGGCAAAGTTGCAGAACGTTATTAGGGAAAAGATCTCTTTTGTCCATGGTAATGGGGCTACAGTTAGGGTAGGATACAATTAGCGGGGCTTATTTTTGCAAAGGCTGTTACGTTATTGTCACACTGCTATCATAAAATTCTTTGAAATCTTTTATAACATCTAAAATAGCCCCGCTGGTTGTATTATGGTCTATCAGAGGCTTAGCTTACATAAATCTCTCAAGTTGTTATTCTTTACAGAAACAAGTAATCAGTCAGAAGAACAGAGGATATACACAATGGACGCAGGTTCAATGCTACAGGGCAGAAGTCCAGCAAAAGCATAGTAAACAGCTCAGTGGATTCAGCAAAGAAAGCCATTTAAGCCACAGTGATATTAGGACTGTCGCTCTTGTAGTCAGTGAGGTTCCGTCTATCATAGGGCAGTTTATGTAAATCTTATTTCCAAGTGCATGTAGCTTTATCTTTCATCCTGTTAAGGGATCTTTACTGATTGAGCAAGGAGTCGCTATCCGCTGTCGGGCACCTACTTCGGGAAGGACTTCTTGGTAGATCGCAACTGTAAAATTTCATGTATCAATCCGCCCCTTTATTGCCGTGTTACGTGTTTTGCTGTTACAAAGGTTTCGCCCTAGTACTTGGTGATGCCTTTCTTGCTATCGCATTGCTTTTACTTTCTGCTGTATGAAACATGTTCTAAGTATGTGTATGTTCTGCATTGTTACTGCTAGGTGGAATCATGTAAGTACTGCCTATCACTATTGCTGTGGTGTTCTATGTAAATTGCATTTAAGTAGCTAATTAGCAGATTGCTCTAGCAGCATCATGTGTAAAGGAAAAGCCATATTCGCCGTGTAAAGGAGTGAAATTCGCATATCTAATTCGGATTGCAAAGGTTAGAATGTTATATAGTTGCCTGTTGGTATAAACTGTTAATAAAAAATGTGTATATATAGCTTATTGCTGTTTAGCCTCGGGTCGCCGATTGCTGAGATTAGCTTGTAAGGGGCGGCAAAAATCAGTCGCGTGTAGAGCAATAGCTAGCTCACTTCCTGGGTACCCGGTAGTGACTTAATTTTGCTTCTACAAATGGAAATTTACTAGCGTAATAGTTACTTGTTTTCGCTCTCTGGATGTCTTATTGTCGACGGAATCTTCACAATGCAAGGACATTACCTGGGTAACCCGGTATCGTCCTTCAGAGCGGCCAAATCATTCCACGCCTATATATTTTACATCAGCTGTTTCTTCCTGACAGTATTTGCGTTAACGCTTATTAAACTGTTGTTATCACTCAATCTTGTTTATTTATTCGAGTATGAAATAATCAATTCAATCGTTGACATAGTTTCTATTTCCCATACGTGATTTAGATCTACATTAATATTTCTTTACATAAGATACAGCATACTTTAACATTTTGCGACCCCCAGAATGTCGTATATTGTCATTGCGCCGTAAGGCAGGTAACGCGCGAAAGCACTGTAACGCACGTGATTTACGTTTATATTATTTCACGTCATCTTTATTTTGTTATGATTTAACTCTCGATGAAATTACACTCGATGAAGAAACAACGCATTTTCGTTATTGTAACACTCTTTACGATATAAAGCAACTGCAGCCAGGGTTGGCATCCGCATTAAGTGCTCTTGTTTAATTACTTATAACCTCTTTACCAAACAGTCATGTGTTTTTACAACCATTAGGGAGATACTTTTTATCAACACATTGGGAAAAAATGCTCTTAAAGCCCCAGTAAAGTCCAAAAATAGGTCATTTTCATCGGTTATACTTACGAAAATAAATCGGATAATCTATTACAATACACGGTTATAAGGTCGGAGAAAACCCAAACTTGTCAGATACTGCATTGGTTGCCATAATATGCGTGTTCAAAAATACACGGCGAAGCCCAGCTATTTCAGAGACGCCATTGATCGAGACTACCTTCGATATCGTTCGTGTATATTCGAACTCGGTCTTCGAGAACGTCACGTCATAACATAGCATCTCATTAGTGCTTCCAAAAATAGATGTATGACGTAGTACGCAGAATTATCATTTTAGTTGCTCGTTATGAACCCGTTTTCTCAACTTAGATCTTGTAAACTTTTCTTATATTGATGATAAATGAATTAGCTATGATCAGTGTAATGATCGTCGTTACTGTTCACGAGAACCCTTGATAAACTTACGTTTATGTGCCTAGAATTGGGAAAAAAAACACCCAAGTCTGGATGAAAGTTATGTTTATTTTGGTGCAGAAAGCTTATGATTCTCAATTGTAGTATGCGTATTCCAGTGTGAAATTTATATAGACTTAACAATACTGTTTTCAGTTCCCTCCAGAGCCCTTGTCAGCTTTTGTGTTTGGTTATTTGTAAATTACTATGTAGTGGGTCAAGAAAATGTACCGATGTAGACTAGGTCAGCACCGAAGAAAAGACAAGCCTATACATCACAGCTTTCTCTAAATGGCCGTCTATTGCAACAGATTATTGCATTTATCTATTGCTTTATATGAATTTTTTAGACCTGGTGTGAAAACAATGTTGTTTTGAATTATCTTTGGTCAATTTAGATGAATACCCATAACGAAGGGGCTAGAAAGTGAATGAAGTTTAAGGAATGGATGCTCTTGCTTATATTGATTAAAAAAAGGTGACACATCGATATTCGATCAACAAAAGAAATCGGAATTTTATCTCTAACAATGTTGTGATTTTAGAGGAATTTAAAACAAAATAGGCAAGTTTTGCTAAATAACCACCTAAAAGCCAATGGAAGATATGCAGTCTTAGCTAGCTTGAAACAGGGACCTCATTTATTGTTATTAGAAAAATGTTATGATAGCTTGTCGTGCATCATTATGACACTTTCATAGCCGCAACAATATGGGAGTAGCAGTTCTGAGATTTCTTTTTCAGTCAAAAGAATCACCTCCAAGTTCTGAGATTTCGGAGAATCCAGACAGACAAGAAAGAGGGAGAGGAAGGAGAGGTAGGGCCAGAGGGGGAAGCTGAATTAGAGGTGTTGGCAGAGGTGGTAGAAGGGGAGGAAGGCGAAACAAGAGCTGAACAAGCTGTAAGAATCATCCAGAGTAGAAAAACAAGATTGAGGGTGATTATCTAAAAATTTAGCAATACATTGTGGTGATGGAAATCATCCATTCATTTCACAATCAATATTGAAAATCAGTAAAGTGTGTTAAAATTATTAGACTACTACATCAACTTTCTGAAATTGAAATGATTTATAACATGGAAAGTATTGTAGTATAGAGAATTACTTTCATGTTGCAAATCACTGTTATTCTTTCGTTTCAAATTTACTAAATTTTTTTTTTTTTTATATTGATAGAATATGGTTTTGTTAAACCAAATACCACACAAGTCAGTCATTTCACACCCTACCACACAAGTCAGTCATTTCACTCCCTTTCAGTTAAACTGGAATAGATCACATTACATATAAAGGGGCCCAATGATTGCTTTTTACTGGCATTTGGCCTTTTTGATACACAAAATACTTTCTATTATTTTTGAAATTTTGAGAGAGTAGAGTGTGATGGTGTTTGGTTGGATGAAATTAGCCTGCAACATACCCTTTTACCAAATAACAGACTTCTCTAAAATAGAGGCATCTGCAGATGACATATTCTGTTTCACAAAAGTAATGGTATTTATATATGTTTATATCTGAATGGGTAGAAAGCACTGAGGGAAAATGATAAAATGCTGGGTAGCTACATTTCCTCTATTTCCGACAATATGTTCAAAAGCTCTTCCATCAGAGGTGTTAAAACATGGGATTTTTAACTAAAGGGTTAACTAACAATCCTGTTATTGCATGACCCTGAAAAGAAACCATTCTTTAATATTCACAATTAAAGAAGGAAATGCTAGCAAGGACATGGTATGTTTTTTTATTTTTCAAATGGTTACATAACTAATAATTATTATTGAGCTTTTAGTACATAAGAGAAGCAATACAAACATTTGTAGGTTTTATTGACATCTGAATTAGTAAAACACAATTATGCTTTGCCTTCCATCTGTCTTTGTAAATTATTTTTTTCTGAAATCGAAATTTCAGGCCATGGTACATGACATGGATCCAGAAAAGCTTAGAGACGCTTTTGTACAATTAATAGAAAGCCACCCAAGTCTCGTGTTTCATGTGTTAGACCCTGCAGCAGTGCAGCCAGGTGGTTACCATCCCCCTCAAGGATCAAATAATCCTGATTGGTGCGTGTCTGGGCATTGTAGGGAGATGCCGACAGAGATGGAGAAAGTGTGCTGTGGTTTTGAGCGGTGCATTTCTTTGTTACAGGTATTTTGAACGTGTATATATACATGTACACCTATATAGTTCTACATTACTGCATACATGTACCTGAGGTATTCAAAAAAAAACTTTACAAGCCAACAAAATTTTAGACTTACCCAAAATGAAAGCTTTTGCAGATGACAAAATATTTGTGATTAAAAAAAAACCCCAAAACTGTCTTTGGAAAGGAAGAAATTGTTGGAAAATGAGAAAAGGCCAGAAATCGGCATATTTTCCTTGTCCATAATATTTTCAAAAGGCTTATTCCTAAAGTTTGTTTAAACTCGGGAATGTGTGGTGAAAGATTAAACTGCCAAATCATTTTAGCTCACTAGCCACAAGCAAGGTTTCTGCCACCATTCTGTCAGAAAGTCTTTTTCTTGTTTGCTCAAAGAAGTCCACATTATTGGTCCCATTTATTTGAAACCCGCCGGGATTGTTTGAGTATTAAAACCCTATGAAATAACTGGTTCTGAGAAATTCTCCTTTGTTTCACTATTTCTTCAGTTCACCATGCCTACTTATAATATGGTTTTACTGGGTTCAAGCCTAGCTGCATGTCATCCACCCTGACGGTGTTGCCTTCACATAGCCTTTCGTTTGACTATTTGTAGTAGAAATTCCTCTGCAGTAAATGGCTAAAGAAAATGAGGCTGAGAAATTGAACTGCACATGTGCAGAAATGACCTCAGATTACTAAAGTAAAGAGTTAATCATTACATGTAACATAACATAATTTGGTTTTATTGGGTATTTCTTCCTAAATCTTTATGACAAGAGTTCAAATCTACTCGTATAAACTAATTACACACTGCAATAATGTAGACGTCAATAGACTAAAATGAAAGGACTTGCTGACCAAAATTGGGCCAAAATGAGGAATTTGCCTTTGAAAGTGTAGACAATATTGTGGGAGAGGGATAAGTGCTGGTTAATGGTATTTCTTCTTTCCCACATGTTTTCAAAGGCCTTTTTCTTCAACGTCCTTTAACCCTTTACCGCACAATGATGCCTTTTAACGACCGTGGAAAAGAAGCCTTTTGAAAATATTGTGGGAAAAGCAAAAAATGTTGGTAACCAGCAGCAGAAAATGATGGTAACCAGCATTTTCTCCTTTTCTCTAATGTTTTCTACCCTATCAAAGAACACTTCCACCATTTGAGCCACACTGAATTAGTCGTCTGCAAATGCTTTCAATTTGGACAAGGCTAAAATTTTGTCGTCTGGTAAAGGGTTAAGTCTGGAATGATTGTTAACTCTCTACCCAACGATAAAACTTTTGACAAGGTCAGAATGAAAAAATTTGCAGAGAACAAATAAAGGTGACCGAAAAAATGAAATTTGTTTTGGGAAGGGTAGAGAGAATTGTGGTGAAAATGGGAAAATGCTGCTTACCGGCATTTGCTTCTTTTCCTATAATTTTTTCAAAAGGCTTCTTTCTTACGGCAATTAAGAGTCGGGATTGTGTGCTAAAGGATTAAAGAGTTCAATTCTAGAGGTATGCACATATATCGTTTTCTCTGTATGCCTAATTTTAGCTTTGCTTGCCGAAGGAGGCTAGCAGAGCTTTCGGTCATGACATGATTTCCATCTGGCTGTTAGTCTTTTCTAAGGGATATAGTCCACATTTATGGTCGGATTTATGTGAAACTTGCAGTTTCTACATATAAATAGCTTAAACCCAGTCCTAATGAATCGAAATTAATCTGACAAATAGCCAGGGAAAAGTGGCTAAGTAAAGTTTAAAATTTACATTTCTTTTTTACGCGATAAAGTCTATATTTGTGGTATGATTTGTGAAACTAGCCCAATTTATTATACCCGTAATAGCTTAAAACCTTTTGAATTGGAAGAAAAAATCCGACACTTAGTAAGGGAAAAGTATCCATTTAAATTTGAACATTTGCATTTCTTGTTTACACAATTAAGTCTGCATTTGAGGTCAGGTCTTTGATCTTCATATGACCAATATCTTGAACGCTGTTGATTTGAAATTCACCAAAAAAATGAGTATGGGAAAAGTAGCTACATAAAGTTGAAAATTTACATTTCTTGTTTATGTGACAAAGTCGTTATTTGTGGTCGTATTGTGTGAGACGTGGACATCTTCTTTATATCATCGACAGCTTGAACCCTATTGATGTAGAAACAAATATAACCAGGAGGGAATATTAGCAATTTGATTGAAATTTGTTTACGAAATGTAGTCTGCATTTTTTTTTATTCATTTCTTTGAAACTTGCACAGGTCATTTGAATTATCAGGGTATTGAACCTATCGAAAATAAAGAAAATCCTGAAAATTGTTAAGGAAAAGCAGACAGTTAATGGCTTTTTACTCAACGAAGTCCACTTTACTGGAACCAATTCTTTGAAACTCACAGGAACTATTTATTAGAATAAGTAGTAAAACCTCATGGAATATAAGTGGACAGGATTCCAAATAAGTGGTTTTCCCATCTGGTTTTTGGTGTGTTTGTCTTTTTTTCTTTTTTGCAACATGAATTATGATGTATGCTAGAAAATAAGCAAAATCACTGCCAGTAGAGCGATTCAGGCTCTCAAGGACATTTAGTCATCAAATGACATTGATGGTAGTGTATTACTTCAGAGCTATGATTTTTCCATGAAACTTCCCAGCTAACGGTGTGAATTCATTTGAGATATTCAAACTATGCTACATCACATAGGACTTTACAACTGTAAGATGAATCTGGAATATCTTTTTTATATTGAGCTACACCATGAGTCCATTTTCTCATTTTAGGATTTTCAGGTCCTTGTTTTGGACGAATCTGTATTGGCCATTGCCAAAAAGTACAAAAAAGATGTTCTTGCTTTTGCTGAGGATGAGGACTACTACAAGTCAAACAGACATGCTGCATACAGACAGTTTATTCTGTGGCAACATGGAAGACTTGAGGCAGGACAACGGCGAGTCATCCCATCCTGGTGTGTATGGAGGATAAGGGACAAATACCCTGATCCGTTTTACCAGTACACTGGATTCATACCAACACGACTGGTATAAGTTGATTGACCCTATACCACATAATCCTGACTTTAAATGGCCCAGTTGGGAACACTTTAAAAAACAGAAGGAAATGGAGAAAAATGCTGGTAACCAGCATTTTATCCTTTTCCCACATTTTTTTCTATACAAAGGGCTTCAGTGTATATCGATCACTTTGGACACTGTCATTTGCAGAAGCTTTCAATTTGGAAGGCTCTATAATTTGTCTTTGGTCAAGAGTTAACTTCAGTGTTGATAAAATATATTACTGAAATACACTTGAACGCAAATTAAAACCCATTCATTGAAAAACAAACTTATATGCATTACCATTGAAGTGCCTTTCATTTTTTCAGTTGCCTTTCAGGCAAGCTTATATAAAGATAATATCGCATACAAATGCAATATAATCTTTGATCAGCATTGTCCACTTTGCTGAGACATTTTATTTAAAAGCAACTTTAAAATTACTCTTAAATAAAATCTTACTTCTAGAGTGAAAGTATCCATTTGGGTTTTTATTTTGGGCTTTCAAATGTAATGTATATAAAAATTTGAAGCACAAGTAACGCATCATTAGTTTGGATTATTTAATCTTCAATTTTCTTTACTCAGAGAAGTTGCTGAATATAATTTTTACCACACAATCACAACTTTTACGACCCTGAGAAAGAAGCCTTTTGAAAACACTGTGAGAAAAGGAGAAAAATGCCGGTAAACGGCATTTTGTTTTCTACAAATGCTTTCAATTGGGACTAGTCTAAAATTTAGTTGTTTGGTAAAGAGTTAACCGTTTACCAAACAATACCATGTTTATGTAATCCTGAAGGGGGGGTCCTTTGAAAAAAATTGTGGAAAAAGGACAGAATGCTGGTATTCAGCAATTTCTCCTTATTCTACAACATTTTTTACCCTGACAAAAATCTAAAGTATATATTGTCAAATTGGGCGTATGCAGATGCTTTCAATTTAGAAGGGTATAAAATTTGTCACTTGGAAAAGGGTTAAAATACATACATTAAACAATGTAATCTTCTCATATAAGGGTTATTGTCCTGTTTTTCTCAATTCAATTTAACCAGGAAGCTGCTAAAGACAAATCCATTGGCCTATGTGGAAAGTTTAGATACAGGACCTCACATACTTTGTAGTCTGATCGTAATCTATACTGACTGATTTACTGACAGTTTCTAATTGAAATGCCTTAAATTTGCAAAGTTTGTGTTTTCAATATTATCTGGAAATGGTACAAAATTTATATAGCTGTATATATTTGTATATCTGTTGCGGTGAATACTTTGAGGGAACAAAATAAAAATTTCAGTGAAACCTTTGAAGACTCAAATTTTTGGTGCTTAGATGCATTCATATTTGAACACACCTCGTATCCACCAGTTTGTGCCCTTTGAAATTGTCAATTATGAACAGGTTGGAAACACCTGAAAATTATAAATCTTATGTGTCCATTTTTTATTTGAATCTTTCATGAGACACTCAAAAACAGTACAAGTATTATAATCCAACTGAAAATGTCCAGAAAACTACCAACTCTGTAGTTCATTAAAATTTTATTTAGTTCAATCCGTATCTGCATCATTAGTTCTTATAGTCTTAAATTTCTTTAATCTATACATATCTCCACATTTTAGACCAACATGAAATGGAAGCATCTACTGTTGGAGCCAGTCAAATCTGGTTATATCCTTTTCCTTTGATGCTCTCGAAAGTAGTTTTCATTGCGCCTGTGAAAACTTGTAAAAGCATGGTACAAGTTTAATCAACCATAACCATTGTTATGCAGTTCTCCTATATTCTTTTGAGTCAGTAAGTTTGTAGCAAATATAACACCCAGACTTACTTCAACCAAGCTTCATTTTTCTGTAATTGCCTATAAGCCACATAAAACTGGTCAAGTGAGAATGTTTTAATAAGGCAACTTTGACACCTGGTTAAATGTTTACTCTTTACAAGATTACAAAATGTTTGAATCATTCATTTTTTATAGATTTTTCTCAGTTGTGCGTTATAGTTACAGTCCATACTTATCTTTTTTACATCACCTGAGCACAAAAGTGCTCAAGCTTAGCTTTTGAGATCGTACTGTGTCTATTATCTGTCATGCTGTCTTCAAAAATTACCTTTTTTTGCACTCTAGAGGCCACCTCTTTGGATCCCCATTAAAATGGGTCAGAATGTTTGTCAAGATGTTATTATTATTATGTCTGAGAATGTTGTTATTGGGTCATGTCGGGTCAAAAGGTAGGTCACTAATACAAATCTTTGAAAAAACTTGTGCATATGTAGAGGCCATATTTAATGTCTGATAATCCAGTAACCTTATTTTTCAGCCAGATACTTAGGAATGGTCAGAATGTTTGTGATTAATCAGACAAGATAAAAAGTCAGGTCATATCAGGCAAAATGTAGGTCACCACTACAAAACTTTGAAAAGTCTCAGGTGCATGCTATAGGCCACATTTTCAGCCTGATATCAGGGAGATTGGGCAGAAGGCCTGGATGATATCTCCGACAAGTTCTAATGTATGTCGCGTTGGTCAAAAGAAGTACGTCACGAAAAGTCTTCTTTTTTTTACAACGTCACAATGATGACTTTAGTCAGTAGAGCGCTTTAGGGCCAGTGGCCCTCTTTCTTTTTATATTTTCAAATATCTCGAATGTTTTTAATAAAATACAAGTACATACACTATGTTTCATTGTTTGTTTCTCATAACATCTCTGTCTGTGTGGAAATTGTGATCTAGGGCAGCAATTTCATTTCTTACTGTGTATACTGGTGGTGTGTAAGAAAATCTTTTGGCAAAATACATTAGTATGTGCTGATGGAAGACTTCCAAATCTGCTGTACTTCTGTAGAAAATGAAAGACTTACTTAAATCTGTAGCACTCTTTGCATTTGCTTGAAAAATTCCATTGTTTATTGAAACCGCAAGTCAGTATGATCCTTTTCGTGGTAAGAATACCTCTTTGTCATTGATTTTCAACAGAATTACCAGTTATTATCTTTGCATTAAAAGAAAGTTCCCCTTGCATAATGGATATTAACATGGTCAGTTCTCACGAAAATGAGTTAATATTCTCCTGGTCATGAAAAATTCATTGATGGGCATGACTTACATTTTATCTCCTGACCATGATATAATTTAGAGCTTTACTGTTTTCAAAAAATACATCAAGGGTGGGTATTGTCATAGTCTGGTATCATCTTCTTCCTGTTGTTTTGTAAAAACTGTGACAATTTCTAATTCTGTTATTACTGAGGATATACACTTCAAACTCTGACTAGTTGTTGACTAATAAAAGAATAACCCATACAAAAAGGGCAACTAAGCATCAAAATATTTTTGACACATTTATGCTCCTTTTTTTACCAAGAACAAAAGAAAATTGACTTAATATCATTATTTCAGTTATATTGTGGCGGCCAGCGCACATATCCATGCCTTCCTGGAGTTTCTTTTACCAGTAGGCAGTACTCCACACAATATTCTTTCCAAGCCATTGGCTGCTTTCCCATATAACCATCATCTGAACAATGTTCAGCTGTGAAAGAGGAATGAATCATGTTGCAATGACTATCATCAATCCTCGGAAAGAAATTGGCCGAGCCATGTATTGAACCAGAGACCCCGTTATCAAGTCCAGTACGCTACCAACTGAGCTATCGGGGCTCAGCTTTTAACTATCAAAAGTAGCACCCATACAACATGGGCAGGTAACCATGAGAGTATTTTTGACAGTAACATTTATACTTATTTTTCAAAATAAAATTTTCACTGAATATCACGCAAATGCAGCTGAGCATTGGCACTCACATATAGTGCTCTTTTTCTTTCTCTTATATCTGCTCAATATTGCTTCACTGATCTCAAAAGGCTAGCCTATAAAACACTTTGAGAAGATAATTCAGAATATTCTACCTGAGTTGGCTTAAGCTGCCTTATCCAGATCAGACCTTTGATACAACATAAAACAACACATTTTCCCAAGAGCATGGTGGATAAAGGGGTAAGAAATGGTTAGCAATACAGTGTCAACTGAATCAAATCCAAGTTCATCCAATTCACTTTTGGATTGTCACTGCCAGAAGATCAATTTCTCTCAGAGCTGAAATCGTGCTTGTTAGAAAACAGCCGCTGGCTTGGAAAGACAGCTGTGAAAATCCCTGATAAAAGAACTAAGTGAAGGCATAGATAAATGCAAAGGCCTCCATGACTGAATGTTGAGAAGGGTATATTACACCAAACTATGAAAATAAATATCATGTACCTGAAGTTAAGATGGTAGTCCACTCTATTCAAAAACTGCTTATCTAAAATTACAGCTGCAAGAGCTTTGAGAGCTGCAGCATTTTTTGAAGGATCTAACCATGACTTGTTTCGTTCAGCCTCATTAAGGGGTTCATGCAGACAAGCAATCTGTTCATCACCGTGAGGAAGAATCCATTCAAGTTGATTGGTGATGTGGTGTAAGATGCTTCTCCAGATACTCTGAAATACCAAGAAATTGCACTGTTTTCTTGTCAGGTTAACAAAGTAGTTATATTTCATTTCTATCAAGCTCTAATATAATCAAAATTCTCTTTTGAGAGTACTAAAACCCCCTGTCTTAAAATTGGGTCTTGGACATCCCCCCCTCCCCCGATCCAAAAGCAATTTTACAAATTGAATAGGATTCGATACCTCAAGTTGAGAAGAATACAATTCCCTTGGGGGAAAAAAAAAAAAAGTTTGAACACCTGTCTTCTAAATCAAAGCTCTTCTATTGATTGTATGGTGTTTAACGCTGTTTTCAACATTATTTCAGTTACACCATGGCGGCCAGTGCACCTCTCTATGCTTTCCTGGAGTTTCTTTTATCAATACTCAGCACAATATTATTTCCAAGCCACTGGCTGCTTTCCCACATAACCATCGTGAAAACAATGGTCAGTGGTGGGAGAGGAATGAATTCTGTCGCAATGACTATCATCAATCCTCGGAAAGAAATTGGCCGAGCCGGGGACCGAACCAGCGACCTCCTGTTCTCAATTCCTGTATGAATGAATGAATGTTGTTTTATGGCGCATCGACAGCTTTGGTCATTTAGCGCGCATATCTGTGTTAAAAGATAATAAAAGTGGAGTTGTTTAAACTGAAAAGAGTTTGAATACATTAATAATGATAAAAGAGTTGAATTAAGAAGTATTATGTGTGATCTTCACATGCATATGGACATTATTGAGTGACAGGGCAATCCCTTTCTACTCAAAAGTTTTAAATGATAAAATTAAGAATGCGATAAAAAGATCTGAACAAAAAGTTGGATTGATAGTAAAAAGTGTTAAATTAAGAAGAGTGTCATTTTTAATGTGCATAAAATATGATATTGAGTGGCTGGGCATCCCTGCCTACTCCAAAGTTTTAGATTAGAAAAGTAAGACTGTGAATCAGCTGACAAGATATCTAATATAAAGGTGTGTAAAGAATGTAAAAAGATGGGTAAGAAACTCAAAAAGCAAATATCACAGTTTATTGTAAATGCCAATATCCTTTATAAAAGCGATAATAGATTCAACGCTGACAGAATCAAAAAGATTTTTTAAACTATCGACGCTGAAATATTTTGAACGAACTGGCTGAAAGTCAATGCAGTCTAGTAGGATATGTTTTACAGAAAAGGATGCACTGCATGGAATATATTCAGGGGCATCATCTCTGGTCAGAAGCCAGGAATGTGTGATGTGTGAATGGCCAATTCGAAGTCGTGCAATTATCACTTCTTCTCGACGAACAGACCTGTAAACGGGGTACCATTCACCAAGGGAACGCAGTTTATTGAAAACATCAGCATCCCACTGGGATTGCCAAGAAGATTGGATATGTGTTAAAACAGAGGATTTAAAATCAGTGTGTGGAACTTTAAAATTTGAAATGGGAAGGTTAAGTGCAGATTTGGCAGACCTATCGGCATTTTCATTGCCTTTGATGCCAACATGACTTGGAAGCCAGCAGAACACCAATCTATTCATAGAAGAAATTTGTGAGATCCTTTCAAGTAAACTACAGATTAAGGGATTCTCAAGTCGTTGATTTGAAAGGGCCTGTAATGTTGACAAAGAGTCCGAAAAGATAATGAAACGGTTGGAATTAGAATGTTCAGCTAGATTAAGGGCAAGATCAGTTGCTTTAATTTCAGCAGAGAAGATAGAGGAGTTGTTTGGAAGGCGGCACTTTAAGCTCCTTTCTCCATAAACAGCGGCAGCTGCTACAGAATTTCCCTCTTTAGATCCATCTGTATAGATTGGTTTGAAGCAAAAATAATGCTCCTTTATCACGTTGTATCTAGCACGAAACACTGTTCTATCCGTGACAGACTTTTCGTCAGATGCAAGGTCGAATCTGAATTCTACATTGTTTAGTGTCCATGGAGGGATTTCAGAGATTTTATAGTCGGCAACAGACTCAGTGTCTATACCAAGGTTGTCTACAATGGGCTCCATGCGGATACCAAATGGAGGAATAACATTTGGTTTCCTTTCAAAAAGACGTTTATATTGAGGTTTAAAACAACTTTATGAGTTGGATTAAAACGATTTGACTTCAGTTTTAAAAGATTTTGAAGCGAGAGTTTTTCCCTCCTGTAAGAAAGAGAAGGTTCATTAGCCTCAACATAGGGACTATTGATGGGAGAAGTTCTGAAAGCTCCAAGTACAAGACGCAGACCTTCGTGCTGTATAGGATCGAGAATTTTAAAGCAAGATTTACGGGCAGATCCGTATACAATAGATCCATAGTCTAATTTGGAGTGAACTAAAGACCGATAAAGCCGCAAGAGGACTTTACGGTCTGCTCCCCATTCAGAATGGGCCACAATCTTTACAAGATTAAGAGCCTTCTTGCACTTCTTTTTAAGTGCAGTGATGTGAGGAAGGAAGGAAAGCTTTATGTCAAAGATGATTCCGAGAAATTTAAACTCAGAAACGACTTCAATTTTAGTGTTGTCCAAATACAGTTCAGGGTCTGGATGAACACCACGTAGATTACAAAGGTGCATGCATTTAGTTTTGGACTTTGAAAATTTGAAGCCATTTCATCAAACCATGTTTGGAGTTTGTTGAGACACTGTTGAAGTTGTCTCTCATAAATATTTATATTTCGAGATATGAAGCATATCACAAAGTCATCAACATAAAGAGAACAGTCTACACCAGGACAGATAGCTTTAAATATATTGTTTATTTTTACACTGAAAAGTGTAACAGAGAGAATACATCCTTGGGGTACACCCATCTCCTGTTCACGGGCTCCCCAGAGAGTATTACCAACTCGGACGCGGAAAAGCCGTTCATCCAAGAAGGCTGAAATAGAAAGAGGAAGACGGCCTCGAAGACCAAAGTCATGTAAATCTTTAAAGAATTCCGTATTTCCAAGTTTAAGCTTTTTCCACAGTCTCCCAGGTATTGGTATGACCAGGCCATAGATTGAACCATTTAGTCAGGCCTTTTCCACAGTCTCCCAGGTGTTGGTATGACCAGGCCATGGATTGAACTATTTAGTCACTTATATCTAGAACAGTTGGATGTTAGAATATTGAAAGATGATGCTTTTTCATTGCCAGCACTCAGAGGCTTACAGGTATATGTACTTACTTTGGTTCAAGTTTTGTCACACACACACTTGAAGTCATTATGTCAAAGTTGACGGCTTTTTCCAGTCTCCGAAATTGTAGAGGGGAGGTAGAGAAAGTGGGTAGAAGAGGCGGTGGAAATGGTATTCAATGGAGAAGATAGAGACAGTGACCAGTAGAGGAGGTGGAGAAGGTGTTAGGTGGAGATAATGGTCAGTTAAATAGGAAAGGAGGAGGAGAATAAGAAGGAATTAGGAGAAATGCAGAATCCAAAGGAGGAGGATGGAGAAGTGGAAGTTGAGGAGGAGGAGAATGCAAAGGAGGAAGATGGGGGAGCGGAGGAGGAGGAACTCTTGTAGAATGCATACAGGTTATACATATAAACACACTAGCTTACTTTGAGAGGGAGGGAGTGAGGGAGTCATTGCTTTCTGTTACTAAAAATAGGATAAGATGTAATTTAGAGTTAAGGACATGGCTCTCTTGTTAAGGTTATTTGTAATTGTATGGATGGCAACAAATACCTTATAAGTATACAAGGAATAGATACATAATTTAATGAGATGGAAAAGAGCAATCTGATCCTTACTTCACCACTGGGTGCTTAGTTTGTAATCCTTAAGTATTTATAATGGCTATGACACTTTTAGGTGAGTGTCAATAATTGTGATCAGCATTTTTGTTTATGTTCAATCATAGTTGTTTGAATTTAGGATTGAATGGTGTTTTATGCCCCTATCATAGTTAAATCATATAATCGTGAAAGCTCACATATTCATACATGTCCTGGGCTCCATACTAGGTTAGGGCTGTGAAGTGTCTTGCCCAAGGACACTCCCACAAAAAATCCAGTGCTTCCAGCGAGATTCAAACCCTAATTCTACTGAATACAGGAGCTATCACATTTGCCTTTTGTGATAGACTAATCAGAATGTGCATGGTTTCAGTTAAGAGTTTAACAAGCCATAAAACATCAATGAAGGTGCAAAATTTACTACAAGTTTTCCATGGCCATAAGCCTATTTTTGTTAAGTGTGAAATTGTAAGGGTGTTGAAACCTGCAGACTCAAAGAGTTTTTTTGTCAGAGTATTGTGTTTAAGTACTCCTCTATTTATCATAATTTGTTGCCATCCTTTTAAGGTTAATTGGTTAGTTAAAGACTTGATTGAAGTAATTAGGGTATTAACATTTAGACAACAGTTGATTCCTTTTGAAAAGTACATTAAAAATTTTCTGGTTACGCAGATTTCGGACACGTAACATTAACAAATTATATGTCCACCATTGTTTTTCCTTGTTTATATGTTTTATACACAGGACCTCAAAGAGTGAGGCTATTTCTCACACAAAGAAACATTTTAGTACTTCTTTGGCTTTTTGATTACGTTGTGGAATATGGAATCTACTGCTATAGTTAGAGATAATGTTACTGAATCATGATGTGCAGATAGTACTATTTTTTTTCCATTTCAATCATTATTATGGTAGGCTGCTCTTGTAATATTTGTCTGTGTTGCAGAATTGATGTCTTGGGTCATGGTAACATACTACTCTGGTTTCATGTTATCATAAAAAATCTTGAAAATGAGAGCACCTCTACAAAAACTCTAGTCAAAGTATAACAATGTTAAGGATGAAAAATTAATAACTTGATGTTCAGTTGGTACAGTTATATGATGGTAAAAATAGCTTAATTTTACTGGAAGTCCATTCCTTAATGCATAGATGAAAGATTTATTAGAACTTAAGAGTCTGTTTTGTTAGTCGTCCTCATACTTGAATCTGCTATGTCAAAGTTTAAGCTTTTTCCACCGTCTCCTAGTTGTTGGTATGACCAGGCTGTGGACTGAACCATTTAGTCAGGCCTTTTCCACAGTCTCCCAGGTGTTGGTATGACACGGCCATGGATTGAACCATTTCGTCAGGCCTTCTTCCACTGTCTCCAAGGTGTTGGTATGACCAGGCCATGGACTGAACCATTTTGTAAGACCTTTTCCACAGTCTCCCAATCATTGGTATGACCAGGCCATGGATTGAACCATTTAGTCAGGCCTTTTCCACCGTCTCCCAGGTGTTGGTATGACCAGGCCATGGATTGAACTATTTAGTCAGGCCTTTTCCACAGTCTCCCAGGCATTGATATGACCAGGCCATGGATTGAACCATTTAGTCAATTATATTTAGAGCAGTAAGATGTAAAAATATTGCAAGATGTGATGCTTTTTCATTGCCAGCACTTAGGGGCTTACAGATATATGTATTTACTTTGGTTCAAGTTTTGTCACACACACACTTGAAGCCATAATGTCAAACATGAAGGCTTTTTCCAGTCTCCGAAATTGTAGAGGGGAGGTGGAGATAACTGGGTAGAAGAGCATGTGGAGATAGTATTCAATGGAGAAGATGGAGACGGTGATCAGTAGAGAAAGTGGAGAAAGTGGTAGGTGGAGATAATGTTCACTTAAAGAGGGGAAGGAGGAGGAGGATAAGGAGAAGAATTAGGAGAAATGCAATGAGGAGAACGCAAAGGAGGAGGATGGAGAAGTTGATATGGAGGAGGAGGAGGAGAATGCAAAGGAGGAAGATGGGGGAGTGAAGGAGGAGGAACTCTTGTAGATATACAAATATGCATACTGGTTATACAAATGAACATGCTAGCTTACTTTGAGAGAGCGAGAGAGAGGGAGTCATTGCTTACTGTAACTGAAAAAAGGATGAGATGTAATTTAGAGTTAAGGACATGGCTCTCTTGTTAAGGTTATTTGTAATTGTATGGATGGCAACAAATACCTTATAAGTATACAAGGAATAGATACATAATTTAATGAGATGGAAAAGAACAATCTGATCCTTACTTCACCACTGGGTGCTTATTGTGTAAGTCCTTTAGTATTTATAATGGCTATGACCCATTTAGGTGAGTGTCAATAAGTGTGATCAGTATTTATGTTTATGTTCAATCACAGTTGTTTGAATTTAGGATAGAAAAGTGTTTTATGCCCCTCATCATCGTTAAATCATATCACCACGACAGCTCACATATTCATGCATGTCCTGGGCTCCATACTAGGTTAGGGCTGTGAAGTGTCTTGCCCAAGGACACTCCCACAAAAAATCTAGTGCATCCAGCGAGATTCAAACCCTAATTCTACTGAATACAGGAGCTATCACATTTGCCTTTTGTGATAGACTAACCAGAATGTGCATGGTTTCAGTTAAGAGTTTAACAAGCCATAAAACATCAATGAAAGTGCAAAATTTACTACAAGTTTTCCATGGCCATAAGCCTATTTTTGTTAAGTGTGAAATTGTAAGGTGCTGAAACCTGCAGACTCAAAAGAGTTTTTTTTTTGTCAGAGTATTGTGTTTAAATATTCCTCTATTTATCATAATTTGTTGCCATCCTGTTAAGGTTAATTGGTTAGTTAAAGACTTGATTAATTAGGGTACTAACATTTAGACAACAGTAGATTCCTTTTGAAAAGTACATTAAAAATTTTGTGATTACACAGATTTCGGACATGTAAGATTAACAATATATATCTACACTGTCCACCATTTTTTTTTTTTTTTTTTCTTGTTTATATGTATTAATTACAGGACCTCAGAGTGAGGCTATTTCACACACAAAGAAACATTTTAGTACTTCTTTGGCTGATTGATTATGGAATATGGAATCTACTGCTATAAAAATTAGAGATAAGGTTACTGACTTATGATGTGCAGATAGTACTTTTTTTTTTGCTCTCTTTCAATCATTATTACGGTAGGCTGCTATTGTAATTTTTGACTGCTGCAGAATTGATGTCATTAGTCAATTTAACATACTACTCTGGTTACATGTTATCATAAAAAATCTTGAAAATGAGAGCGCCTGTACAAAAACTCTAGTCAAACTATAACAGTTTTAGGGATGAAAAATTAATAACTTGATGATCAGTTGGTACAATTATATGACGGTAAAAAAAGCTTAATTTTACTGGAAGTCTATACCTAAATGCATAAGTGAAAGATATACTCGAACTTTTTTAAGAGTCTGTTTTGTAAGTTGCCCGCACACTTGAAGCTGTTATGTCAAAGTTTAAGCCTTTTCCACAGTCTCCCAGGTATTGGTATAATGCGGCCATGGATTGAACCATTTAGTCTGGCCTTTTCCACCGTCTCCCAGGTGTTGGTATGATTCGGCCATAGAATGAACCATTTAGTCAGGGCTTTTCCACCGTCTCCCAGGTGTTGGTATGACGCGGCCATGGATTGAACCATTTAGTCAGGCCTTTTCCACCATCTCCAAGGTGTTGGTATGACCAGGCCATGGATTGAACTATTTAGTCGGGCCTTTTCCACCGTCTCCCAGGTGTTGGTATGACCAGGCCATGGATTGAACTATTTAGTGAGGCCTTTTCCACCATCTCCCAGTTGTTGGTATGACCAGGCCATGGATTGAACCATTTAGTCAGGCCTTTTCCACCGTCCCCCAGGTGATGGTATGACCAGGCCATGGATTGAACTATTTAGTCGGGCCTTTTCCACCATCTCCCAGGTGTTGGTATGACGCGGCCATGGATTGAACTATTTAGTGAGGCCTTTTTCACCATCTCCCAGGTACTGGTATAACCAGGCCATGGAATGAACCATTTAGTCAGGCCTTTTCCACCATCTCCCAGGTGTTGGTATGATGCAGCCATGGATTGAACCATTTAGTCAGGCCTTTTCCACCATCTCCCAGGTGTTGGTATGACCAGGCCAGGGAACGAACCATTTAGTCAGTTATATCTAGAACAGTTAGGTGTTAAAATATTGCAAGATGTGATGCTTTGTCATTGCCAGCACTAAGGGGATTACAGGTATATGTACTTACATTGTCTCATGTTTTGTCACACACACACTTGAAGCCATAATGTCAAAGTTGAAGGCTTTTTCCAGTCTGTCGGGTGTTGATATGACCAGGCCATGGATTGAACCAAGAAGTGTTTAGTTAACTTGCAGCTGTGTAGAACTACTGTCCTCACTATGCTTTGATTACAAATTGGATTGAACCATAAACTTTACCAGTACTATTTTTGTATGGACTGACATCACATACTTCTATGGGTCAATATATGTGTATGTACACTTTGAGAAAACATATGGCAACAGTTCATGAACATAAATGCATGATAAAGGTGATCATTTGCTTGGTTGCCTAAGTTTGCGTTTCAGCATGGTCAACTTGTTGGAATGGTTCAGCCTGTTGCACTGCACTTGTTCAGTTGGAAGGAATCGTTAAATACCTTGGAAACATAGCAGGTGAGAATACATTACTATATGTGCTATTTTTAGACTTTGCTTTTTGTATCTAGTAAAAAGAAGAAAGGAAAGTGTTTTAGATTACAGGTAGAAGAATTTGGTAGAATGAAAATTTTTCTTTTCCCACAATGTTTTCTGCTCCATGAAAGACCCTGAATGAGATGACTTGAACCTGCATTTTCTCCTTTCCCACAAATGTTTTCACATTTGAGTCGTTCTTAATTTGTTGTCTGCAAATGATTTCAATTTGGACCAGCCTGAAATTTCGTTGTTTGGTAAAGTGTTGAGAGGGGTTCATTCCTTTAACATTATTAAGCTGAGTTGTACATGATTTGTGTGTGTTTTACACACAGTCTTTGAAAATATTTGTGTCAAAAACTGTTCATGGGATTTAACTGAAATTTGTTTTAGGAAGGGTAGAAAACATTGTGGGAAAAGGAGAAAATGCTGATTACAAGCATTTTCTCCTTTTCCCACAATGTTTTCAAAAGCCTTGTTTTTCAGGGTCGTTAAAACTCGGGATTGTGTGATAAAGTGTTAACTCTACCAAACGACAAAAGTTTAGACTTGTCCAAAAGTGAAAGCATTTGCAGATGACAAATTTGATTTTATTATTATTATATTTTGATGTTACCTGCCTTTAAAGGAAGGGTAGACCTTTGGAAGAAAAGAAGATATTGTGGGAAAAGAAAAAAATGCTGGTTACCAGCATTTTCT
This sequence comes from Tridacna gigas, assembly GCA_945859785.2. Lineage (NCBI taxonomy): Eukaryota > Metazoa > Mollusca > Bivalvia > Cardiida > Cardiidae > Tridacna > Tridacna gigas. The sequence continues at coordinate 17,017,268 of OX244037.2, read as the reverse complement.
CCTTTTCCTGCATTGTTTTTGAAAGCTTAATTTCCAAGGTTGTTAAAAGTCTGGATTGTTTGGTAAAGGATTGATAATGTATTGGAAATGAAGGATCATAGACTAGGCATCATTCAGATTAACTCTATACCACACAACAAAATTATGGACTCAACCAAATTGAAAGCATTTGCAGACGGCAAATTAAATTTAACACAAATGGTAATTTCTGTCTTTAAAAGGATAGAAAACAGTGGGAAAAGGAGAAAATGCTGGTTACCAGCATTTTCTCCTTTTCTCACTATGTTTTCAAAAGGCTTCTTTCTCAGGGTCATTAAAAGTCGGGATTGTGTGGTAAAGAGTTAATTAATTGATAGCATATTTGATAAAATCAGCCAGATTTAGCAACCAAAAATCAGAAACTTATTTTTCGTCTTTTACAGATATCAACTTGCATCCTAATTCTCAAGCAAAGGATCACTTTTTCTGTGACACAGATGATAACTTATGGTAAATTATTTTGCTGTTTATCATGATTTATTTTTTATTAGCTCAGCTAAGCACAGTCGGTAGCGTGCTGGACTCGACAACAGGGGGTTGCTGGTTCGATCCCCTTCTCGGCAAATTTCTTTCCGAGGATTGATGATAGTCATTGCAACAGGATTCATTTCTCTCTCTCCGCTGACCATTATTTCGACAATGGTTATGTGGGAAAGTAGCCAGTGGCTTGGAAAGAATATTGTGCTGAGTACTGGTAAAAGAAACTCCAGGAAAGCATGGATAGGTGCACTGGGCACTACAATATAACTGAAATCATGTTGAAAACAGCGTTAAACACCATACAACCAACCAACGAATTTCTCTACAAAGGATTATCTATATTGAGCCAAAAAAAGAAAGCGCTGTATCTATTGCACTTTTCTATCTTAATATAACATTATGTTCTGATTATTTGTTCCTGTAGCACACAGGGCTTGAGACCAGGAGTTCCTGGTTTGAATCTGCAACCCATAGAATTTCTTTCTAAGAATTGATGATAGTCAATGGGACAGGATTCGTTCCTCTCTGACCCTTAGTCATTGTTTCAGTGATTGTTATGTGGGAAAGCAGGCAATGGTTTAGGAAGAATACCTTCAAGAAGAGTACCTTTTACTCTTTACCAAACAACAAAATTTTAGACTGGTCCAAATTGAAAGCATATGCAAATGACAATTTAAATGTGGCTAAATTGAGGTTGTTTTTCTGTGAAAGAGTAGAAAACATTGTGGAAAAAGGAGAAAATGCTGGTTACCAGCATTTTCTCCTTTTTCTGCAATGTTTTCGAAAGGCTTTTTCCTTGGGGGTCGTTAAAACTCGGGATTGTGTGGTAAAGGGTTAAGAGAAATTCCAGGAAAGCATGGATGGGTGCACTGGCCACTGTATTCCAACTAAAATAATGTTGAAAATGATGTTAGACATCATACAAACAAACACCTTGTTCTGTTGGAGTTTAGAAAAATTCCCTCCGTAAGTTAGGAAAATACAAAGTCACTGGGATGTTAATTTCATTGAGCTCTTTACCTAACGACAAAACTTTAGACTGGTCCAAATTGAAAGGATTTGCAGATGACAAATATAGCTCAAATGATGATTTCTGTTTTTGGATTGGGTAGAAAACATTGTGGGAAAAGGATAAAATGCCGGTTACCAGTATTTTCTCCTTTTCCTACAATGTTTTCAAAAGACTTCTCTTCCAGAGTTGTTAAAACTAGAGATTGGGTAGTAATGGGGTTAAAGAAAAGTCAGCAATATGACAACAGGTTCATTTTAAAGATCCTTGGGAAGAAGACTTATGAAATCATCTTGGGAAAAGGAGAAAATGCTTGTCACCAGCATTTTCTCCTCCCACACTATTTTCTATCCTTTCAAAGACAAATTCAGTAATTTGATTGACATTTAACTCTTTACGAAACAACAAAATTTTAGACTGGTCCAAATTCAAAGTATTTGCAGATGACAAATTAAAGATGGCTCAAATTTCAATATTGGTCACTGATAGGGTAGAAAACATTGTGGGAAAAGGAGAAAATGCTGGTTAATTTGTCTGCAAAAGCTTTCAGTAAAGATGAGTCTAAACACTTTTTGTCTGGTACAGAGTTAACAAGCTGGAAAGGTTAAAGTTCATTATGAATGAAAGTTAACCCCTTACCACACAATCTCCAGTTTTTATGACCATGAGGGAGAATCCTTTTGAAAACAGTGTGGGAAAAGGAGAAAATGCTGGTAAACAGCATCTTCCTTTTCCCACAATGTTTTCTACCCTATCAAGACAGAAAACATCACTTGAACTACTTTACTACTTTTTATTTGTCGTCTGCAAATTCTTTCAGTTTTGGTTACTACAAAAAGTTGTCTGGTAGAGTTCATTTTGAATGAGATTTAGCCCTTTACCATACGTTACATTAAAGACTTACATGACTTTGGTCTTCGAGGCCGTCTTCCTCTTTTTATCTCAGCCTTCTTGGATGAACGTCTTTTCCGTGTCCGAGTTGGTAATACTGTCTCGGGAGCCCGTGAACAGGAGATGGGTGTGCCCCAAGGATGTATTCTCTCTGTTACACTTTTTAGTGTAAAAATAAACAGTATAGTTAAAGCTATCTGTCCTGGTGTAGACTGTTCTCTTTATGTTGATGACTTTGTGATATGCTTCAGATCTCGAAATATGAATATTATTGAGAGACAACTTCAACAGTGTCTCAACAAACTCCAAACGTGGTCTGATGAAAATGGCTTCAAATTTTCAAAGTCCAAAACAAAATGCATGCACCTTTGTAATCTACGTGGTGTTCATCCAGACCCTGAACTGTATTTGGACAAAACCAAAATTGAAGTCGTTTCTGAATTTAAATTTCTCGGAGTCATCTTTGACAGAAAGCTTTCCTTCCTTCCTCACATCACTGCACTTAAAAAGAAATGCAAGAAGGCTCTTAATCTTCTAAAGGTTGTGGCCCATTCTGAATGGGGAGCAGACCGTAAAGTCCTCTTGCGGCTTTATCGGTCTTTAGTTCGCTCCAAATTAGACTATGGATCTATCGTATACGGATCAGCCCGTAAATCTTGCCTTAAAATTCTTGATCCTATACACCACGAAGGCCTGCGTCTTGTACTTGGCGCTTTCAGAACTTCTCCCGTCAATAGTCTCTATGTTGAGGCTAATGAACCTTCTCTTTCTTACAGGAGGGAAAAACTCTCACTTCAATATCTTTTAAAACTGAAGTCAAATCGTTTTAACCCAACTCATAAAGTTGTTTTTAAACCTCAATATAAACGTCTTTTTGAAAGGAAACCAAATGTTATTCCTCCATTTGGTATCCGCATGGAGACCATTGTAGATAACCTTGGCATAGACATTGAGTCTATTGCCGACTATAAAATCTCTGAAATCCCTCCATGGACACTAAACAGTGCAGAATTCAGATTTGACCATGCATCCGACAAAAAGTCAGTCACGGATAGAACTGTGTTTCATGCTAGATACAATGAGATAAAGGAGCATTATTTTTCCTTCAAACCAATCTATACAGATGGATCTAAAGAGGGAAATTCTGTAGCAGCTGCCGCTATTTATGGAGAAAGGAGCTTAAAGTGCCGCCTTCCAAACAATTCCTCTATCTTCTCTGCAGAAATTAAAGCTATTGATCTTGCCCTTAATCTAGCTGAACATTCTAATTCCAACCGTTTCATTATCTTTTCGGACTCTTTGTCAACATTACAGGCCCTTTCAAATCAACGACTTGAGAATCCCTTGATCTGTACTTTACTTGAAAGGATCTCACAAATTTCTTTTATGAATAGATTGGTGTTCTGCTGGCTTCCAAGTCATGTAGGCATCAAAGGCAATGAAAATGCCGATAGGTCTGCCAAATCTGCACTTAACCTTCCCATTTCAGATTTTAAAGTTCCACACATTGATTTTAAATCCTCTATTTTAACACATATCCAATCTTCTTGGCAATCCCAGTGGGATGCTGATGTTTTCAATAAACTGCATTCAGTAAAACCTTCCCTTGGTGAATGGCACCCCGTTTACAGGTCTGTTCGTCGAGAAGAAGTGATAATTGCACGACTTCGAATTGGCCATTCACGCATCACACATTCCTGGCTCTTGACCAGAGATGATGCCCCTGAATGTATTCCATGCAATGCATCCTTTTCTATAAAACATATCCTACTAGATTGCATTGACTTTCAACCAATTCGTTCAAAATATTTCAACGTCGATAGTTTAAAAAATCTTTTTGATTCTGTTAGCGTTGAATCTATTATCGCTTTCATAAAGGAGATTGGTATTTACAATAAACTGTGATATTTGCTTTTTGAGTTTCTTACCCATCTTTTTACATTCTTTACATACTTTTCTCAATGTTAAGCTCTCATTTCCTTTAAGCTACTATTCACATTCTTAACCTTTCCATTTAAAACTTTGAGTAGGCAGAGTTTATCCTGCCACTCAATATCATATTTTATGCACATTAAAAAATGACACTCTTCTTAATTTAACACTTCTATTATCAATCCAACTTTTTGTTCAAATCCTTTTATCACATTCCTAACTGTGATTTAAAACTTTTTGAGTAGATAGGGATTGCCCTGTCACTCAATTATTTCCATTATACATATGAAGATCACACATAACACTTCTTAATCCAACTCTTTTATCATTATTAATGTATTCAAACTTTTTTCAGTTTGAACAATTTCACTTTTATTATCTTTTAACACAGATATGCGCGCTAAATGACCAAAGCTGTCGATGCGCCATAAAACAACATTCATTCATTCATTCACATTTTAAGACTTGCCTAAATTCAAAGCGTTTGCAGGCTACAAATTAAATGTCGAACAAATGATAAGATTTGGCTTTGAAAGTGTAGGAAACATTGTGGAAAAAGGAGAAAATGCTGGTTTTCAGCATTTTCTCATTTTTCCACGATGTTTTCAAAAGTATTCATTTGTAGGTAAAAAGTGTTATTGTTTAGTAAAGATTTAACTCTTTACCACACAATCCCGACTTTTAACGACCCTGAGAAAGAGGCCTTTTGAAAACATTGTTGGAAAAGGAGAAAATGCTGGTAACCAGCATTTTCTCCTTTTCCCACAATGATTTCCAACCTGTCAATGACAAATTTCATCATTTGGGCAACCTTTAATTTGTCGTCTGCAAATGCTTTCAATTTGGACCAGTCTAAAATTTTGTTGTTTGGTAAAGAGTTCTTTACCAAACAACAAAATTTTAGACTGGTCCAAATTGAAAGCATTTGCAGACGACAAATGAGAGTGAAAAATTGAAATGTGTTTTGGGAAGGTTAGAAAACGTTGCGGGAAAAGGAGAAAATGCAGGTTACCAGCATTTTCTCCTTTTCCCACAATGTTTTCAAAAGGCTTTTTTCTTAGGGTCGTTAAAAGTGGGGATTGTGTGGTAAAGGGTTAAGCAACGAAAAGGGGTTGTAAGTTAACTCTTTACCAAATGACAAAATTTTAGACTGGTCCAAATTGAAAGCATTAGCAGACGACAAAATAAATTTGACTCAAATACTGAAAGTTCTTTTTGGTTGGGTAGAAAACATCATGGGAAAAGGAGAATATGCTGGTTACCAGCATTGTCTCCTTTCCCACAATGTTTTCAAAAGGCTTCTTCCTCATGGTCACTAAAAGTCGGGATTGTGTGGTAAAGGGATAAGGGGAAGCGGTCAACTTGTTGGGCTTTCTGGTTCCCCCTCCCCCTAAACCTTTTTACAGAGAAGATGTCCCAAAGTTAGCAATTTCTCTGTTTATTACAATGTTTCCATTGATTCCTCTGTTTCATGGGCAGCTGTTTGTAATAACTCTTTACCAAACGACAAAATTTCAGACTGGTCCAAATTGAAAGCATTTGCGGACGACAAATCAGCTGTGGCTCAAAAACTGAAATTTGATTAGGGAAGGGTAGTAAACATTGTGGGAAAAAGAGAAAATGCTTGTTACCAGCATTTTCTCCTTTTCCCACAATGTTTTCAATAGGCTTTTTCTTTAGGGTTGTTAACCCTTTCCCAAACGACAAATTTTGGACTATTCCAAATTGAAAGAGTTTGCAGACGACAATTTTAAATTTGATGAAAATGACAAAGTTCTCCAAAAGTGTAGAAAACACTGTTGGAAAAGGAGAAATTGCTCATTACGAGCAATTTCTCCTTTTCCCACAGTGTTTTCAAAAGACTTGTACTGCAGACACGTGAAAACCAGGGCTTGTTTGGGAAAGGGTTAAATGTCGGGATTGTGTGGTAAAGGGATAAGCATCTCTTTCTGTAACTGTGATACTTGAGAATTTTTAACTTTGTATTTCAAGGTGGGTGGGGGGTTTTGAAAAGCTATATTGCTGTACAATGGTGGGTTAACCCTTTACCACACAATTATGGGTTTTCATGACCTTCAGAAAGAAGCCTTTGGAAAACATTGTGGGAAAAGGAGAAAATGCTAGTAACCAGCATTTTCTCCTTTTCCCACAATGTTTTCTACCCTTCCCAAAACAAATTCCAATTTTTGAGTCCCATTAATTTTGTCGTCTTCAAATGCTTTCAATTTGAACGAGTCTAAACTTTTGTCGTTTGGTAAAGGGTTAACCCTTTACCACACAATCCCGATTTTTAACGACCTTGAGGAGGAAGCCTTTCGAAAACCATGTTGGAAATGGAGAAAATGCTGGTAACCAGCATTTTCTTCTTTTCCCACATTGTTTTCTACCCTTCCAAAACGAATTTCAGTTTTAGAGTTATATTTATTTTGGCGTCTGCAAATGCTTTCAATTTGGACAAGGCTCAAATTATGTCATTTGGTGAAGAGTTAACTCTACAAAAGAATCCTGTATTTTTTTGACTCTTAAGTGAGAAGGCTTTTGAAAACATTGTTGGAAATGGAGATAATGCTGGTAGCCAGTGTTTCCACACTTTCAAACACAAATTCTATAAATTTAGCCAAATTGTAATTGTTGTCTGCAAACACTTTCAGCATGAATGAGTCTACAATACTGTTGTTGGTAAAGAGTTCAATCCCCTTAATTGCAGATCTCCAATCTTTCAACTTGTTTGTTATGCTTTGTGTTTTTTAGGCTCCTCCCCCACCACCCTGATGTGAGGGCTGAGTTTCCCTGTTTCCTAGAAGATGTCCCAAGGTAAGTAATTTCTCTATCATGATGTTTTCTTCCTTTTCTCCCTGTAAAAAGTCATCATAAATATGTATATCTACTTTTCCCTTTTTTTTTTTTAGAAAGACTTGAAGTTGATTTTTTTTTAGTATTTAGAAACCATCATTCCCAACCCATCAAAATTCAACTGAAGAAAACAATCTAACTGTATTTTATTTGTATTTTGTAGATGTGTGCTGCTGACTGCATGAACTGATGTCAAGGCTAATAACGTAGAAGATTGCCTGGAGGTAAAGAATTTCTGTAGATACGAGGGACACTTTTTAAGTTCGTAGAGTAGGGCGGTCTTTTTAAAACCGCTTGAAATATCAAAATTTTATTTATCTAAGACCTTCGAAACATGCCCCATCTGCCTCCACACACATTTTACACCGATCTACCCATTTCCGGAACGCCGCCCGGTAGTCCTCTTTAGGTATATGTTGCAGACACTGGTAGACCGCACTGCCTATACCACAACGGGATTCAAAACGGTGCCCTGCCAGCATTTCCTTTAGTCTTGGGAACAACCAAAAGACACAGGGGGACAGGTCAGGGCTGTATGGGGGATGATCTAAGACATCGAGCCCAGATTCTTTCAGATATTCCTGTACCGTAGTGGATTTATGGGCCGGTGCGTTATCATGGAGTAATTTGATGCCGCGGACACCGGTGCGCGGTCTGCGTTTCTGATAGAAATCAACAAGTTGAGTAAGAACACTTTCTCTGTAAAACTTTCCAGTGACAGAACTACCTTTCGGGACTGGAATTTGAAGGACTGGACCTTTCGAACCAAAGAATATCGCATACAACATGCGATTTGATATTTTGCAACGGCGTGCAATGACAGGTCTGTCGCCCTCAGATGAAACCCAAACCTTATTTTTAGCCTTAGAATCGGGTTGAAAATGATAGATCCAGGTTTCATCACCTGTAACTATCTCTTCCAAACGACGTGGGTCACATTTATCATATTTTTCTATAACTTGCGATGCAAGTCTAACCCGACTTTGTTTCTGCTCGTCAGTGAGCAAATGGGGCACCCAGCACGCGCAGATCTTACGTAGCCCAAGTCGTTCACGTAAGATCTTCAAAACACTTGACGAATGAATGCCACTTAATTCTTCTATCTCTTGCACGGTATAACGTGCGTCTTCCTCAATTAACGTTTTCACAGTAGCAACGTTCTTTTCCGTCAGAACGGAAACCGGCCTACCCACCCGAGGGTCATTTTCAATTGACTCCCGACCATCATTAAAACGACGTACCCACTTGCAAACTGTAGCATATTTTAAAGCACCATTCCCATAAACTTTTTGCAAATCGGCATGAATTTCTGTTGGCGGAAACCGGAGCTGTGCTTGAATCTTACAATATACCCTCTGTTCAGAGATTTTTCCATCCATATTGAACGCTATATTTTACTATAGTGTATAAAACCACGTGTTGAAAATACCCAGCGCAGCGCGCACGTGGACCTCGTGCGCCGCATACCGTGACACAGTTCGAGAGAGGAATGATTACGCAAGTTCTGTGTAAAAAATCGTGCAACTTCATAATCACGTTAAAAAGTTATAGACTTACTCTACGAACTTAAAAAGTGTCCCTCGTATTAGATCTACTATGTTTTTCTGTACCAAAGCATTGTTTCACAAACAGTTTATGATTTTTCCATGTCTAACTCTATGCCTCAAACCAGATTTATGAAGCTTTTAACCCTGTACCACACAATCCCGACTTTTAACGACCCTGAGAAAGAATCCTCTTGAAAACATTGTGGGAAAAGGAGAAAATGCTGGTAACCAGCATTTTCTCCTTTTTCCACAATGTTTTCTACTTGATCCAACACAAATATTAATTTTTGGGTCACATTTATTTTGTCGTCTGCAAATGGTTTCAATTTGGACTGGTCTAAAATTTTGTTGTTTGGTAGAGTTAAAATTAATTTCATGAAACTTTCGCACCTTTGTGAAACTGCTTATGTCGGTAGAGTAGAGTTTGGAAATTTATGTTACAGACAATGGAAATGTTATTGCTATACCATTACCATGGGCAAAGGAAAAGGGCATGTTTTTTTTTTCTAGTTTTTATACGACATTCGAAAATTTGTTGCACATCAACGCCTTTAAAGATAAGCTCTAAACAAATACTTATTAATACAATTTTGCATAAATTATCTGTTTCAAGCCAAAAAATATCTTCAAATTCGCAATGCGATATTGGCTTTTTTTATTGCAATTGTTTCAAAATATTTAAAATTTGGAGACTGTATTATAAACATGTCGCATATAACTGCACTGGTTCTCAGATCAAGAAGCTAGAAACCAATTAATTCTGGCGGACTGATATTCTTCTGGCATGAAAATTGCCTGCCTATTCTAATGTTAACTCTTTACCAAACGACAAAATTTTGGACTGGACCAAACTGAAAGCATTTGCAGACAACATATCAGATGTAACTCAAATGGCGATTTCTGTTTTTGATAGAATAGAATAGGATAGAAAACATTGTGGGAAAAGGAGAAAATGCTGGTTACCTGCATTTTCTCCTTTTCCCACAATGTTTTCAAGAGTCTTTTCTTTCAGGGTCGTTAGAACTTGGGATTGTGTGGTAAAGGGTTAAATGTGATTGATAGCATTTCTAACCACTGATTACATGTTCTTTAAGCTAGTTATTCAGTTCAATGATGGTCAGTAACACAAAGTACTGTGGTAACCTATGATGTGATTTTTAAGTGTTGGGGCCTTGTCCTGCACAGTGTCAGAAAATGTGGGGAAATATGTACAGAAAAGCGGGATTCCAGCAATTCAGCTGCCTGGATTAAACACAGTCCAGTGCTGAAAACATTTGTGTCTGTAGCGTACAATTCACTACTTCATTTTCAATCCTTTACCACATAACCCTGACTTCTAATGACCCTGAGTAAGAAGCCTTTTGAAAACATAGTGAGAAAAGGAGAAGATGCTGGTAACCAGTATTTTTTCCTCTTCCCACAATGCTTTCTAATGTATCATCCCACTATTTAAGTCACATTTGATTTGTTGTCTTCAAATGATTTCAGTTTGGTCTAACCTAAAATTTTGTCGTTTGGTAAAGGGTTAGGGGTTTTAAAAACATACTTGGATAAGGAGAAAATGCTGTTAACCCTTTGCCACACGGCAATATGTTAGACTTGCCCAAATTGTAAGCACTTTCAGATGACAACTTACATGTGGATCAAATGATTGGATTGGTCTCTGAAAGGTAAGAAAACATTGTGAGAAAAGGAGAAAATGCTGGTTACAAGCATTTTCTCCTTTTCCCACAATGTTTTCAAAAGGCTTCTTTCTGAGGGTCATTAAAAGTTGGGATTGTGTAAAGAGTTAACCAGCATTGTCTCTTTTTCCCTCAATGTTTTCTACTATTAAAAGACAAATTTCATCATTTGAGGAACATTTCATTTTGTTGTCTGGAAATGCTTTTGGTATGGACCAGTCAAAGATTTTGTTATCTGGACAAGAGTATTATCATTTATAATATTTTGTGTTTTCCAGGTTTCGTACAACCCTTCAAGCTCCAGTGAACCGGACCATTGCCAGTTATAATTTGTCCCGTAGAAGATTTCCGAAAGGTATTAATTCATTTATACTTAACCCTTTACTGCACAATGCCACCTTTTAACAACCCTGTGAAAGAAACCTTTTGAAAAGATTGTGGGAAAAGGAGAAAATGCTGGTAACCAGCATTTTCTCCTTTTCCCGCAACGTTTTCTTCCATATCAAGAGAAAATTGCACAGTTTGAGCCACAGTGGAATTGTCATCCGCAAATGCTTTCAGTTTGGACATGGCTAAAATTTGTTGCCTGGTAATGGGTTAATATTTACCCCTATTATAGCCAAATAAACCAGCAAACTTTTCCAGTCTAGAAATGAAACAAAAGTCATTGCAGTTTCAAGGCTGCTCTTGTCAAGTATATTTCAGCAAAGCACACAGTTTACATCAAAGATCAGACTGCATGTGCATGTTTAGTGCAGTCTGATCTTGATCTACACTGGCAGCTAAGACAACTATAGTCACGAAAGGCACTTTAACCCTTTACCAGACAGCAAAATTTTAGACTTGTCCAAACTGATACCATTTGCAGATAATAAATGTGGCTAAAATGAGGGAATTTGTTTGTGATAAGATAGAAAACATTGTGGGGAAAGGAGAAAATGCTGGTTACTAGCATTTTTTCCTTTTCCAACAATGTTTTCAAAAGCCTTTTTTTCCTTTGGGTCATTAAAACTTGGGATTGTTTTTTTCTATACTCAGTGAATTTCAGGTATTTTGAGCTGTTATTAGGAAATCTTGTCATGTGTAAGTGTCCTCTTACAAGGCACTGTAGAGTCGAAGCATAGTACTGGTGAAACCCTAGAAGAACATGTTGCAGTGAGCTGTTACTGTGATATAACTGCAATACAGCTGAAAGCAGGTTTCCACCATTTATCCCTTTACCACAAGCCTTTACCGCAATCCTGAATTTTAACAACCCTATAGAAGTAGACTTTAGAAAACATTGTGGAAAAAGGAGAAAATGCTGGTATCCAGCATTTTCTCCTTTTTCTACAATTTTTTTTCTACCCTTTCAAAAATAAATTTCAATGTTTGAATTGCATTTAATCTGTCGTTTTCTAATTGGACAAGTCTAAAATTTAATTATTTGATAAATGGTTAACTCTTTACCACATGACCTGGACTTTTAATGACTCTGGGAAAGAAGCCTTTTGAAAACATTAAAAAAGGAGAAAATGCTGGTAACCAGCATTTTCTCCTTTTCACACAATATTTTCTACCCTACCAAAGGCAAATTTGTGTTTCTGAGTCACAATTATTTTGTAGCCTGCAAATGCTTTCAATTTGGTCAAGTCTAAAATTTGTCATTTGGTTAGGGTTAACCCATTACCACACAATGAAATTTTAGACCCCTCCAAATTGTAAGCATTTGCAGACAACAATTTCAATATGGCTCAAATTATGTGATTTTTCTTTGATAGGGTTGAAAACATTGTGGGAAAAGGAGAAAATGCTAGTTACCAGCATTTTCACTTTTTCCCATAATGTTTTCAAAAGACTTCTCTCTCGGGCCGTTAAAAGTTGGCATTGTGTGGTAAACTCCTTTTTCCATAATGTTTTCAAAAGATTTCTCTCTTGGGCCGTTAAAAGTTGGCATTGTGTGGTAAAGGGTTAACCCTCTATAGGCACTTCAAAAAGCCCTTTGAAAACATTGTGGGAAAAAGAGAAAATGCTGGTAACCAGCATTTTCTCCTTTTCCCACAATGTTTTCTACCCTTTCCACACCAAAAATGATTTTTGTGTCGGGTTTATTTTGTCACCTGCAAATGCCTTGAATTTGGACCAGTCTAAAATTTTGTCGTTTGGTAATGAGTTAACTCTTTACCACACAATGCCGACTTTTAACGACCCTCGGAAAGAAGCCTTCTGAAAACATTGTGGGAAAAGGAGAAAATGCTGGTAACCAGCATTTTCTTCTTTTCCCACAATGTTTTCTACCCTTTCCAAAACAAATTTCAATTCTTGAGTTGCATTTAATTTGTCGTCTGCAAATGCTTTCAATTCGGACTGGTCTAAAATTTTGTCATGTGGTAAAGAGTTAAGCAGAAAAAATGGTTTTCAAGCAAAATGTCTCAAACAGTTTGAATCTAGAAGCATTATAGTGAAGTGCCTATTAATAGTGAAGTGCCTATTATTTTGTATTTCAGAATATAACCATCAGTTACTTACAGAAACAAGCCATTGTGCGTGTGGCATCCAGACAGTTTGTTAGATACATACAGCAAGACCCCAAAACATTGAGCAAGACCCCAAAACATTGAAGCTTTATATACAGTTACATTATGATCATTCATTATAGAAGCAGGACTATGGCTTTGAATTTTATTAGTATCAATATTTATATTTCACAAACATTGTAGAAATAGGAGAAAATGATGATAGATTAGTAACCGGCAATTTCTCCTTTTCCACTACATTACAGGTTGGAAATAGACTTTTCAAAATGAATTCACTTGCATTATGGGATGTGTCTTTTAAATGGTAGAAAACAGTGTGGGAAATAGGAAAAAATTGCTGCTAAAATCAGTTTTATCATTTTTCCACAATGTGTTCTCGGGTTGTAAATACACAGAATTGTTTGGCATAGGATGGAGAATGCATTTAAGATGTGGTAATTGTATAGTAAATCCTTTGTCTGGTTTTTAGCTCTACTGGCTGTAAGCCAGCAGAGCTTATGTCATGGCATGGTTTCCGTCGGTCTATCCGTCTGTCCATCCATCCGGTAGTCTTTTTCTTGTTTACACAATAAAGTCGGCAGTTGTGGTCGGATTTTTGTGAAACTTGCAGAGTTTGTGTATCTCATCAATAGCTTGAACCCTATTGATTTTGAAAAAAATCTGACAATCAGTGTAGGAAAAGCAGGCATTTAAAGTTCAAAATTTCAATTTCTTGTTTACATGATAAAGTCTGCAGTTGTAGTCTGATTTTTGAGAAACTTGCACAGTTTGTTTATCTTATCAATAGCTTGAACCCTATTGATTTTGAAAAAAATCTGACTATCAGTGTAGGAAAAGCAGCCATTTAAAGTTCAAAATTTCAATTTCTTGTTTACGCAATCAAGTCTGCGGTTCCGGATTTATTTTCGTGAAACTTGCAGAGTCTCTTTATCTCATCAGTAGCTTAAAGCCCATTGATTTTGAAAAAAATCTGACAATCAGTGTAGGAAAAGTAGCCATTTAAAAGTCAAAATTTCAATTTCTTGTTTATGCGATAAAGTCTCCATTTGTGGTCAGATTTTTGTGAAACTTGCACAGTTTCTTCATCTCATCAATAGCTTGAACCCATTGATTTTGAAAAAAATTTGACAATCAGTGTAGGAAAAGTAGCCATTTAAAATTCAACATTTAAATTTCTTGTTTGCACAATCAAGTCTGCAGTTGTGGTCTGATTTCCCTGAAACTTGCACAGATTGTTTATCTCATCAACAACTTGAACCGTATTGATTTTGAAAAGAATCTGATGATCAGTGTAGGAAAAGTAGCCATTTAAACTTCAACATTTAAATTTCTTGTTTACGCGATAAAGTCTGCAGTTGCGGTCGGAATTTTGTGAAACTTGCACAGATTGTTAATCTTATCGAAAGCTTGAACCCTATTGATTTTGAAAAAAATCTGACAATCAGTGTAGGAAAAGTAGCCATTAAAGTTCAACATTTCCTTTTCTTGTTTATGTGTTTTAGTCTACGTTTGTAATCAGATTTTCATGAAACTTGAAGGGTTTGTTTATCTCATCAATAGCTTGAACCCTATTGATTTTGAAAAAATCTAACAGTATGGGAAAAGTAGCCATTTAAAGTTCAAAATTTTCATTTCTTGTTTACCCAGTAAATTCAGCATTTGTATTTGGATTTTCATGAAACTTGCATGGTTGCTTTATATTATAAAAAGCTTGAACACTATTGATTTTGACAAAAATTTGACAATCAGTATTGGAAAAGGAGCCATTTAAATTCAAAAATTTACATTTCTTGTTTATGCTATGACTCAGCATTTGTGGTCGAATTTTCATTAAACTTGCACAGTTGCTTTATATTAATGCAATAGCTTGAACTCTATTGATTTTGAAAAACATTCGACAGTCAGTATGGGAAAAGGAGCCATTGAAAGTTGAAAATTTACATTTCTTTTTTACGCAATTAAGTCCGCATTTTAGATCCTATTCTTTTGAAATTTGCAAAGATTATTTGTGTCATCAAGGGATTGAACTCTAATAAAAATGAAGAAAATCTAGCAATCAGTTAAGGAAAAGCAGCCATTTGAAGACCAGGGATTGTTTACTCAACACAGTCCACATTATTAGTCCATTTCTTTGAAACTTGCAGGGATTGTTTAATACAATAAGTACTGAAACCCTATCAAATTTGGCTGGATTTCAAACAGTTGGTTATGAGAAACTGTACTTCAATTTTCTTTTCACTATTTGTTCAATTCAACATGCCTGCTTGTGCTTTCTTAGTGGGTTCAAGCCCAGTTGCAACTGAATACCCTGTTTTTTTTTTGGGGGGGGGGGGATGTTTGTCTTTCATCTTTTTGCATCATGAAATCATAATGTATGCTAGAAAAAAGGCAAACTCACTGCCAGTAGAGCGATTTCAGACCCTCAAGGGCCTCTAGTTTATGTATATCATTTTTCACATATTATTTTTTTGTTTATTGTATGCAATGTTTAAGATTTATGGTTTATTTGTTACGTTATAGGTACCCATATTTTTTGTCATAGATTTGTTATTAAAAAATAAGTGTTTTAAGTACTGTTTTTTTTATTTTAGATTTGAGTCTAGGCGCCTATTAAAGAATTTATTTTTTTTTTTATTTTTGTCTTAAATGTTTTTGATATATTGCTAGTATCTATATGTCATTACGTACTTTTTTTTTTTGTTGTTGTTGTAGTTTCGATTAGGAACAATTTTCCTCAGTTATGGTGGTTGTTTAGTTTTACATTGTCAGTACTTTTGTCAATATTATTGGTTGTGTCAAGTTTTGTTTTCTGTCACACTGATACTCAGTTACTGTTATAATTGCATAGATTGTTTGATTGAGAATACAACATACTTTTTTTACACTTATGATAAAAGGACATGTATTAGTTTCAATCAAGTCCCATGTAAGATGTTGAAGGCCCTCTTCTTTCCCTACTTCCCACCCCCACTTCCACACCCACACACACCCCACCCCCACTCACTCCTGCCTGTTTCTCCCCTCGTCCTCCCCCTACACACACTCCTGCCTGTCTCTCTTTTTCCTGCATGTTTTTTTTTTTTAATGAATGTTACTGCTGTTTGTTATCCATGACTATTTGAAATCATGTTTAATATGATCCAAGTTCTTTTTTATATTTTCATTAATTCAAGTAAATTGTTGTTTTCTTGGACTTGTTATCATTAGTTTGAGATAAATATGCTACAGTTTTGCTCAAGATCATTAATTTTTGTATAGAAGTGAGGTAATGGAATTATTATAGCCATTTAATTGGCTTTTTTCCTGCTATTATAACTTGTATAAGTAATTTGTCATGTATGGGACTATTTTGGCGTTTAAAAAAAAAAGATTAGGCCCTTACAGAAGTGGCCTCCTCGTGGCAAGGGCTGGGCATTATTTATCTCTTTTGCAGGTAATGATGGCAAACAACCTTTTCTTCCTTATTGTACAATATATTTGCATTACTTATATATTAAAACTTTGTCTTGTTTCCTTCAGTTGTTTCTTTTAGTTGCATAGACACACAATAGATGATTATTTATCAAAAATAAATGGAAAAACTTGATAAGTTATTTCCCAAAACATGTTGGTTATTTATTTGAAATGGCTCACTGAGATGTATGCAAAATAGAGATTCTGTGCCAAGCGGCTGCTATTTATTTCCAGTAGACCCTTTTGACAGGCAGAATGATAAGCATTGGATTTAGTTTAGTTAAACTTTACCAAACGACACAATTTTAGACTGGTCCAAATTAAAATCACTTGCAGATGACCAAAACAAAGTGACTCAAAAATTTAATGTATTTTTGAAAAGGGCAGAAAACATTGTGGGAAAAGGAGAAAATGCTGGTGTGGTATAGGGTTGAAACATTGGCACACTTGGATTTGGGTCAACCCTTTACTAAACAATCCCAAGTTTTAACAATCCCAGGGGTCCTGCGTGGCTCAGTGGTAAAGTGTGGGACTCATAACCTGGAGGCCCTGGGTTCGAGCCCCGCCTGATCCACTGGGTTTTTCATGGGTGCGTCCTTTGGCAAGACACTTCAGAGCCCTAGCCTAGTCCTGGTAAAACCCAGGAATATGTGAACTGTCGCCGTGATAAAACTGAAATAATATTGAAAGCGGCGTAAAACACCAATCAGTCAATCAGTTCAACGATCCCATGTAGAAGGGCTTATTTTGTAAAACTTTGGGAAAAGGAGAAAGTGCTGGTAACCAGTATTTTCTCCTTTCCCCACAATGTTTTCTATTATACCAACAGCAAACCTAGACATAAATGAAAGAAGTCCAGCCAACCAATGAGGATTGTAAAACAGCAGTTTGAAACTGCTTGATCAAAATTGTTCTGGAAAAGGTCGCAAAAAAATGTCTTCCGATCAAAGAGACAACACCGTTTTCACTTCTTGCACTTTTAAGAAGTCGGGCATGGAATGTTTATTTCCCCTGATACAGCTAAAGCATTGAGCCGTGCTCTCTGAAAAAGGGGGTTTAGCACATCTGCAAATAGTATTGACCCGTGTCAGTCTGCGCAGGCTGATGTGGGTGGAAACTTTTTGCTGTTGGAAATTTTCTGCATGTCCAAAGACCATTCTACCTTGTGATAAAGTCAGTTGTTAGACCGTCGACTTGTGAACCCATGATGATTTGATGACTTGCTTGGTATCACGGAGATGCATTTAACCCCTTTTACCAGAGAATGGTTCACATGTGTTTGTACAACGGGGACCAGTTTAACCCTTTACCACACAATCACGACTTTTAACTCTTTACCAAACAACAAAATTTTAGACTGGTCGATATTGAAAGCATTTGCAGATGACAAAATAAATGTGATTGAAAGATTGAAATTTGTTTTGGGAAGGGTAGAAAACATTGTGGGAAAAGGAGAAAATGTTGGTTATCAGCATTTTCTCCTTTTCCCACAAGGTTTTCAAAAGGTTTCTTTCACGGGGTCGTTAAAAGTCGGGATTGTGTGGTAAATGGTTAAGGACCCTGAGGAAGAAGGCCTTTGAAAACATTGGTAACCAGCATTTTCTCCTTTTCCCACAATGTTTTCTACCCTTTCAAAGACAAATTTCATAATTTATGGAGCATTTAATTTGTCGTCTGCAAATGCTTTCAATTTGGACCAGTCTAAAATTTTGTCGTTTGGTAAAGAGTTAAGTCGGAAAGTGTCCTACAATTATGTGCCCTTGAATTTACAATTGAGCGATATTACATGATGAAGCTATACCATTTTCTTTCTCCTCAAGGTAAGTAACCTTGTCCTGCTGAATAAAAGAAATGAAACGTTCGAACAGTTAGTATAAACCCAAGTTTTCCTATATCAAAGGTATTTTTTGGAGCAAAAATATCTCCTCATTGGACAGTGAAGATCTCAGTTCAGACTGCACATGCTGTGCGGTCTAATCTTGATCTACACCGTCCGCAGAAAGTCGGTGAGTTGCACTCAGCTGCCTGAGGGTTAAATATATTGTTCTCTTTCTATCAGAAAAATCTCTTCTTCGTCCAGGCTTAACTCTTTACCACACAATCCTGACTTTTAATGTCAAGAGAAAGAAGTCTTTTGAAAACATTGTGGGAAAAGGAGAAAATGCTGGTAACCAGCACTTTTCTCCTTTTTCCACAATGTTTTCTACCCTTCCCGAAACAAATTTCATTTTTTTTCACTCACATTTATTTTGTCGTCTGCAAATGCTTTCAATTTGGGCTCGTCTAAAATTTTGTCGTTTGGTAAAGAGTTAAACATACACTTCCCCTGCATGTAAAAAGAATGAGCACAATTACAGAAATGTGTAAAGTTTTGTGTAAATCCAGGATCAGATTGCACAGTCTTTGCAGTCCTATCTTGATCTACGCTACCTGCGGAAGCAAAGGTCTTGTTGTTTAGAGCAGTGAAAGATGTTAAGCCCTGTTAATGGAGTCTATTCTGATTTGTACTTTCTAAATTTCCTTTTTACCATACTATCCCGTGTTTTAATAACGACATTTAAAGAAAGGAAGACTTCCACATGTATAAACATTGTAGGAAATAGAGAAAATGCCAGACACGCATGGAGCGTGCAATACAAAGACAGCTTTTTTGAAATTGCATTCTCAAAAGTCTTCCAGTGGATTGTTGAAAATCGTCTCGGGGAAAAATAACAAAGTTATACAAAATACAGTGTAACATTGAAAGGGAGACTACTCTGTTCACTTCAATTACTTTAACCAAGTCCGGCAAAGATTGGTTATCTCCCCTGGTGCAGCTGAATAGGTAATACGGGCACCCATCCAGAATCCGCATGGTATTAGCTTCGGTTCCAGTTCGATCATTTTTTCCCCTTTTTTTATGTTCGCGCTTCACTTTGTCAAAAATGATCATTTGAAAAAGTAAAGTCCGAGTATATAAAAAAAAAAGGAAAAAATGATCGGACTGGAACACAGGCTTGCAGGCAAGTCGTATTCAGTTTCAAATACTGGTTTGAAACTCATGCTGGAATTGAGTTTTTTCTTTTCGATGCGCTGGCTTTTGACCAACTTCTTGGCACTGATAAAGAATGAATTGATGGTAATTTGCGATTGGTAAAAATGTACACGTTTATTCGATTGGCCACTGCTGGCATATTTTGCCCAGTCATTCATGAAACCAACATTAGTAAGCGTTACTACTGCCAGTCGATAGCGCAAGGCCTTGATTCATACCATAGCAAAATAATCTAGAAGAGAATCATTCTTTTCTTGTGCTATTTGGGAATATGAAATTTTCATAAGCATTACCCCAAAACCCAATACTACTTTTCAACAAATGAAAAACAGTGAGGAAAAAGAGGCAATTACTCGTGAGGTTACTTTTCATTATTTTACTTCATATTGAACCACAAAAGAGTTTCAGTATTTATATTCAAGTACAAACCAAGCCATCACATAATTATGAATCTAGTTTAGCTACATTTTTAATAACCGACTTACTCGCCAAGGCTCGCGTCATACATTATTAGTCAACTCGTTTGATAAAAATGATAATACATAAACACTCATGTAAGATCCTCTATATAGCTACATTTTTAATAACCGACTTACTCATGGGGTAAAATGGTCCTTGGACAAACAGAAAATTGACCAATCATTGAGCGAAAAGTTTCGGCCTAAGTCAGCCTGCGCGGGCTGTGCAGGCTGACCTGGGTCGATACTTTTCGCAGATGCATTAAGTCCCATTTCACGTCGCATTGCTCATATACTTATTGATATTAAATCTTTTTCCAGACGACAGAATTTTAGCCTTGTCCAAATTGGAAGCCTTTGCAGACGACAATTTCAATGTGGCTCAAATGGTGGAATTTTTCGTTGATACATTAGAAAACATGTTACCAGCATTTTCTCTTTTTCCCACCATGTTTCAAAAGGCTTCTTTCCAAGGGTCGTTAAAAGGCGTCATTGTGCGGTAAAGGGATAAACTCCATAAGCAAACTATGTCATGTGAAGGGTCATCACCTTGGCTCACGAGAACAAGCGTACAATCAAAGATGATGATAATTATGTGAGAGATAGTAGTATGGGGTTAGGGCGCAACCGATGTAAAAATAAATAAGTTTGAAAGTCAACACAAAGCTAAGCGTCATTTTCAACAATACCGACTCTTTAGCCAACGACTGGCAAAAAATGAAACCATTTACAGACGACGGAATAAATCTGACTCAGATAATGGTGTTTGTCACAGAAAACATTGTTGGAAACAGAGAAAATGCTGGTTATTAGCATTTTCTCACAAAGATTTCAAAAGCCTTCTTTCTCAGAGTTGTTAAACTTCATCATGGCAGATAATGCACACATTCGAGGCACCATAAGTGGCTGAGGGTAGGATATGTAACTTGGAGGCCTCGGGTTCGATCTTCCACCGAAGCAATCGGTTTTTCTTGGGAGTGCCCTATGGAAGCCACCTTTAAAAAGCCTTTTCCTATTGCTAGGGATGCTCGGGACATACATGGATATATGAGCGGTGACCGTGATATAACTGAAATAATGTTGAAAGCGGCATAACAAGTATACCATTCAATACAAACATTCGAAATTCAACCATTCTGCCTCGGGCAACATTTTAAATTGAGAACGACGTAGATCAAGACCAGATTGCAAAATACGTGCAGTCTGATCTTGGATCTACACCGTCCGCTACCTGACGCTAAACTTTGACCAACATTGTCTTAAGTGTAAATGAAAAGATACTTTTAGACCTCTGAGAAGAGTCGATGCTGTTTACTAGGCAGGGAAAGAGTTAATCCTTTACCACACAATCCCGAGTTTTAACGACCCTGAGAAAGAATCCTTTTGAAAACATTGTGGGAAAATGAAAAAAAAAAAAAAAAAAATGCTGGTAACCACAATGTTTTTTTTTTACCCTTTCCCACAATGTTTTTTTGTTTAATGTTTTTACCCTTTCAAAGACAGAAATCATCATTTGAGCTACATCTAAATTGTAGTCTGCAACTGCTTTCAACTTGGACCAGTCTAAAATTTTGTCGTTTGGTAAACTTTGACCAAAATTGTCTGCAGCGCCAATGAAAAAGTACTTTTAGAACTTTGAGAAGAGTCGATGTTATTTACTTGGCAGTGAAAGAGTTAGACTGAATGTCAGAAACGAACTTCGAAGCAACAGGATGACTGAAAATGTCCATGTGGGAAAATAAGTGGGACAAGATTCAAACCCGTGACCCTTTGCTTATAGGAATGTTTTACCACTGAGCCACTGGATCTAAAGGATGACGTAATTGAACCATGCTCTGTTACCAGGGGGCTTAATGCATCTGCAAAAAGTATCTACCCAGGTCAGCCCGCACAGGCTGACCTGGGCCGAAACTGTTTCCTTTTGGTAAGTTTTCTGCATGTCAAAGGATCAGTGAACCTCATGATTCATTCGGTTGTAAGAGAACATTTTATGGATCCACAACTATATGATGTCTTGCTTGGTTTAATGGACAGCGGATATGCCTTAAGCTCCCGTTTGCCAGAGCAGAGCTCAATTATTTTTCTTCTCCTATATAAATACAAGAACTTTAGCCCTGTTGTCGGCAGCATGTGAATAGTCGACGATCCCAAATCCACTTTTGGCACCATTGCGATAATTTCCGAGGAGAAAAAGTGCGGCCAGTAAGGAACTTGGACCTGGGACCCTCCCTCGAAGGGTAAATGATCTAAGCAGTGAGCTGCCGCAGGGTTCGACAGGGTGGCTTCGAGGAGACGGCTTCATTAGAGATTCTATAGACGAATTTTCCGAAACCCATTCAGAGACGCTAATAAAACGATATTCTATAACGTTTTAACCCTTTGGCTAGCCTGGGATCAGGCGGTAATAATTTTTTAATCACTCATTGTTGCGGTACGCGGCCCCAACAGATCTGTCGGAAAACAGTCTATTAGTTCCGTAATTGTTACGTCATTTTTGACAAAATGATGACTTCAGAATGTATATCAAAGGACTGATAGTCCTGAGAGTCGCCTGCTGTGTGATAGGTTGGAATTATTTCCCCACATTATGCAACGGAAATATGACTTGGGTAAAAACTTATCTGCTGTACATCATCCTTTTTTTAGTTCCAAAACAAAATTCTATTAACAGTATTCAAGATACAAAGTAACCTAAGCGCAAAATGATTTATATATGCAAGCATAAGTTCTGAATTGTCATCCTAACATTACAAACAAAAATATCAAACTTCACATGGAAAAGAAACATGTGGAGAGAACTGTACGTTATGTACAAGTAATAACTTTGAAAAGTCCAAAGTGACCCGGTCTTTTACAGAGTGACTGACCGGTTTTAACAAGTCAGCCGATGAAGTGACTTTTCATGTTTAGCCTCGTTCTGAAAACGAGGCTCTCTCCGTGGTATAAAAGGACGCTCTTGACCTTTTCTTATCATTACCGGCCGATATAGCTCAGTAGGTAGAGCGTAGGACTCGTGAACACAATGTCCTACAGATTGTGGGTTCGTATCCCCGGCTGGCCAACTAAAAATTACTAATAGTCTTTCGGATGAGACATTAAACCGAGGTCCCGTGTGACGGTGCTATACGCCGAGCACGTTAAAGAACCAGGCGAAGCCCTCAGTAGTTTCGACCTGTATCCTTGCACTATCCCCCGTAACAACTAACCGTCTTCTGGGGGCGTCGCTCAGATGGGCAACCGGTAGCGACGATAAATAAACGGAAATAACCAACCAATTTCTTATCATTACCGGCCGATATAGCTCAGTAGGTAGAGCGTAGGACTCGTGAACACAATGTCCTACAGATTGTGGGTTCGTATCCCCGGCTGGCCAACTAAAAATTACTAATAGTCTTTCGGATGAGACATTAAACCGAGGTCCCGTGTGATGGTGCTATACGCCGAGCACGTAAAAGAACCAGGCGAAGCTCTCAGTAGTTTCGACCTGTATCCTTGCACTATCCCCCGTAACAACTAACCGTCTTCTGGGGGCGTCGCTCAGATGGGCAACCGGTAGCGACGATAAATAAACGGAAATAACCAACCAAATTTCTTATCATTGTAATTTTAGAATTGAAACTGTCAATATGAATACTTTGGAAGCAACTGCAGAAATGATGGTGAACTCTTTCACCAACGCTGACGAATTAATGAACTTTGCGGCAACGACTGGAATTCAAGATTCTCCGATCGTGAGGTTACGTTTATTCCAATTACAAAACCAAGAGCATGCACAGAAGATGGTAAGTGGAACCCTAAACCTCCATGAAGATTACAAGAACCTCAGCTGGGGCCATCTCACAACTTAGACTATACAATGAAAAAAGAAATCAGAGAGGACTTATGCTAAACATGCGGCCGTTGACGGGACATACGAAGTTAAAATTGATGAAAGGTATCATGGCCAACGATTAAAGGATGTGCAAAGGGGCCTCCGCCAACTTTTTTTTGAGGAGGTGTTGGAAGAAGCACGTGTTTATGGTATGTTTCCGGGTAGTAAATGCGGAAAATGGCGCACAGATCATTTACAGATGACTGAAGGGGAAAAATGAAAGATGCCAATCAAATCACCTTTCCGTTATCAGTACACAGGATATGACGTCTTTGTCACGTGCGTAATTTAATATGTTCCCGCTGTTTATTGGCCTGAGCTCAATTGGTGGCGGTAATCTTTAACGTCACATCTCTGGGCGCGGAGTTAAACAAAATAGAAAGGTAGGCTACTTGTTTCAACCCGGGAAATGGCGCCCTCGTCTATTTGTAGGATCTCTGTCTTTTCTCTTTCCTACAGCAAAAGCGCTAAATGTTAATTTACACATATAAAATTTACATTTCGACTGTCTTCGAAATCATTCCACTGCACTATCGAAATCAAACTCCAACATCCTCGCCAAGTCCGAAATTGCATTTTCTGTCCGTCGTAATTTAACCCTTTACCACACAGTCCCGGCTTTTAACGACCACGAGGAAGAAACCTTTTGGAAACATTGTGAAAGAAGGAGAAAATGCTGGTAATGTTTTCTACCCGATCAAAGAAAAATCGCATTTGAAATTGTCGTATGCAAATGCTCATTATCTTCCGCAAGGTGGCATTCTTCAAATACACCATATCTTCGAAGAATATGACATGCGCAGACAACGGCAAATGCTTTCATTTTGGACAGGTCTAAAATTTTGTCATGTGGTAAAGGGCTATGCAATCTCGCAATCGCCATGTGTAATACTTGTCTCGCAGCCACAATGTCACAAGAATGACTATGGTTTGATAAAATATCGACGAAATGGGTTATATTTGGCTTAACATGGGTAAATCCATTGTCGGGGTAGATTTACAGTCAGAAATTATCTGAAAGCTAATTACCGACAAGCTACTGTACGAGTTATTCTACCAAAAGGGTTTAACCCTTATCCTGCGAAAGAACTAAAACGAAGCTTTCAAGTAGATAGTAAACACCCAAATATGGCCATTCCAAGTTATGTTTTAGGGAAAAATATCACCTTATCGGACACTGTAGATCCAAGATCAGACTGGACGTTCTGTGCAGCCTGATCTTGATCTACACTGTCCGCAAAAGGTCAGTGAATCGCGCTCAGCAACTTACGGGTTAAATAGAATTTTTCTTCGACCATTTGATCTAGGACCATTGGCGACAAATATCCATTCCGCACGAAAAAAAAAGACATACATTGTAAATGTAATCTTCACATTGAACTGTGCGAAAAAGATTCTGCAGACACCGATGTCGTATAGACCCTTTACCAAACTGTTCCGTGTGTTAACGACACGGTGGAGGAAGGCCTTTGAAAACATTGTGGAAAAAAAGGAAAATGTGCTGGTAACCAGCATTTTCTCCTTTTCCCTCAATGTTTTCTATCCTCAAAAAGACAAATTTCATCATTACGTTACGTTTGACTTGTCATCACAAATGCTTTCAATTTGGACAAGTCTGAAATTTTGTCGTTTGGTACAGAGTTAACAGTGTCTGTCTTGCTCAACTCTACCTTATGGTACCATAGTTTCTCGAAAATTATCATCTCTATAATTAGGCAAAGTTTGAATTGATGGCCCCCTCATTTTTTTTAATCTAAAAAGCGTAATAAAGATATCATCGGTCGAGGAATACTGGCAAAAGTTATGACGCTTTTTCGGATGCTTTTTGAACACCCCTCGCATATTTTACATCGTGTACACCCTGCTGGCAGCACGCGCCTCAGCTTTTGGCGGGAAAATATTACACAGACCACGCAGACGACGAAAAAAAAAATGCTGTGTCAGCATATAGTTACAGCGTCGCTAGAAGTGCATAGATGTAGATCTATATGGAAATGTATTCGTGGTTTGAAAGCGAATAATTCTCTAGGAAAAAATGATTATTCCTCTAAAAGTCATCGGATCCGCTTGATGAGAAAGAAATTAGACTGATATAAAGGAAGAAAAAGTCTTCAAAATTAAGATGGAATTAGGTAGCGGACAATTGTGATTTGTGATTTAACAGTGGAGTTGAACAAAGACTAACAAGGTAACTATTTTCTTATTCATTTTGTTAATTCCAACTACCGGCATAGCTAGCCCACTATGTATGTGGATTCATAGTTGCGCTTATGGGTCGGACCTTTGTAATTATAAAAGTTGAATTCATAGGCGCAACCAGGTGTATTCCCAGCGTTCTTCCGTGGCTCGCTATAAGTAATCAAAGTACTGAAAGTACTGACAGACTAGCGAATTTGATTGTTTGTATGGTGTTTAACCCTGTTTTCAACATTATTTCAGTTACGTAGCAGTGGACAGTCCACATATCCATGCTTTCCTGGAGTTTCTTTTACCAGTACTCTGCACAGTATTCTTTTCAATCCACTGGCTGCTTTCCCACATTTATATTATAACATGAGAGAGAAATGAATTCTGTCATAATGACTATCACCAATCCTCGGAAAGAAATTTGCTGAGTCGGGGATCAAACAAGCGACCTCCTGTTCCTAAGTCCTGTACACTACCGACAGAGCTGCTGGGGCTATGCGTGCTATTGGTTAACTGTGATCCAGTTTAAGTTTAACCCTTAACCTGCTAAAACTGTTAAACGAAACTTTCAAGCTGATGATAAACACCTGAATATTGCTATTTCAAAGTTACATTTTGGAGAAAATAATATATCCTCTTGTCAGAAAGTGTAGATCCAAGATCAGACTGCATGCTCTGCGCAGTCTGATCTTAATCCACAATGTCTGCAAAGCGTCATTGAGTCGCGGTAGTGCTAGTAAAAGAAACTCCAGGAAAGGATGGATAGGTGCTCTGGCCGCCGCAATATCACTGAAATAATGTTGAAAATGGTGAAAGCGGCAATCATATACATGTACCAAAATATATTGACATTAAAAGCAATAAACTATTTGAAAACATTGACCAGCCTTCATAGCTCAAGTGGTAGAGTGTGGGACTTGTCAACTTCAAGTCTTGGGTCACTTGAGGGTCTGGGTTCGAGCCCCACAGCTGGCCAAATAAAATTACTAATGGTCTTTTGGATGAGATGCTAAACAGAGGTCCTGTGTGATGGTAGGGATCTTGAGTGGCTCAGTGGTAAAGTGTAAGACTTGTGACCTGGAGGCCCTGTGTTTGAGCTTCTCTTGATCCACTGTTATTTTTTGCATGGGAGTGTCCTTGGGCAAGAGCCCTAGCCTAGTACTGGTGAAACCAAGGAAGTACATGAATATGTGAGCTGTCGCAGTGATACAACTGAAATAATGTTGAAAGCAGCATAAACACCAGTCCACCTGTGTGACCGTGCATAACCGAGCACATTAAAGAACCAGGCGTAACTTAGCCCTTAGAGCGCTGAATTTATGAAATAAACCTTTTCAGTGAAGAAGATCATCCGAAATATTGTCATTTCAAGGTTGTTTTAGCCAGAAGGTGTATTGAAGTAGCTGACAGTGTAGATCAAAGATCAGACTGCATGTTCTGTGCAGTCTGATCTTGATCTACACTGTCAGCAAAAACAAGTTAAGTTGGTTCCAGCGCTTTAAGGGTTAAGATGGGTTTTGTCTTGTATCTTTTACTATCCCCCTTAACAACACAGCCTTCAGTGGGTGTTGCCCATATGGGCAACAGGTTGCGACGATGAATAAATTGAAAAATCAATCAATCAACCCTTTACCACACCATCCCTTGTTTTAATGACCCTGCCGATGAAGTCTTTTGAAAACATTGTGGGAAAAGGAGAAAATGCTGGTAACCACCATTTTCTCCTTTTTCCACAATGTTTTCTACCCTATCGAAGAAAGAAATCAAAACTTTAGCAACATTTAATTTGTTGTCTGCAAATGCTTTCAATTTGGTCCAGTCTAAACTTTTGTCATTTGGTAAAGAGTTAATCCTTCGATTGTAGAATGAACTCAAGTCATTTTCTAACTAGAAATAAAACCAACATAATTCCAGTTTCAGAGTTTCTTTTAGCCAGAATATCACAGCAAAGCAGATGGTGTAGATTAAAGATCAGGCTACATTTTCTGTGCAGTCTGATCTTTTATCTACATTGGCTGCACAGGCAACTTAATGTGAAAGGTTCTTTGACTCTTTACCACACTATCCGGACTTGTAACAACCCTGAAAAAGAAAGCTTTTGAAAACACTGTAAGAAAAGGAGAAAATGCTGGTTACCAACATTTTCTCCTTTTCCCACAATGTTTTCTACCCTTGCCAAAGCAAATTTCAATTTTGGGGTTGTTGTCTGCAAATACTTTCAATTTGGACCAGTCTAAAAATTTTTTGTTTCATATATATTCGTATTTTTTACCTGTATAGGGAATGGGTCCGAAACCATGCAGAATGGGAAAAATGCATCATTTTCTCCTTTACCCTTAGAACGCCGAATGGACCTATCAGACTGTTTCAAACTAGAAATACAACCCAAATAATTAAAATTTCATGGTTGCTTTTGTCTACATTGTTTCAACAAAGCAGACACTGTAGATCAAAGATCAGGCTGCATGTTTTGTGCAGCCTGATCTTGATCTACACTGGCCGCAAAGGCAACTATAGTTGTGAAAGGTGCTTTAAGGGTTAATTGGGAATTTTTATAATAAACACAGAATCATGCCACTGATTACCAGTATTTATAAGGGATTCTTTTCCCTTTTAACAGTTATCTTTACTCTTTACCACATGACAAAATCTGAGACTTGTCCAAATTGAAAGCATTTGCAGGCGACAATTCAGATGTGCCTCAAATGATGGAATTTGTCTTTAATAAGGTAGAAAACAATGTGGGAAAAGGAGAAAATGCTGGTTATCAGCTTTTTCTCCTTTTTCCACATTGTTTTTAAAAGGCTTCATCCTCGGGGTCGTTAAAACTCAGGATTGTGTGGTAAAGGATCAGGGTTCCCATTCACGCACTCAGTTGAATAATCACGCACAAATATATGAAGTGAAACGTGCATGCACGCACCGGTTTCAGGGCTCCCGTTGTCGATCAATTTGCGCCACTTGGGTCAAGGTAGAAAAATGTCTCCAAAACTTATGCACTGGCCAATCAGCTAGCAACAAGTAACCGTCTTTTGAAAGATCTTAACTCTGACATATTCAATAGGTATCAAATGTGAAAGTCACTGTTTATCACTGCAAATCTAACTGTTGTCATTTACTTAAAAGTGTAAATGGCATCAATCCGCTTTTCTAGTGTGAAATTACGGGTTTTAAAGTTACATGCTACCCTAATTAACCAATCTATGTCAAATCATGCGGAAATACTACTCCAGAACTTAGCAGGCATGAAAAAAAGATCGGAGCAAAAAAAAAAACGCGAAAACACATGACGCAATAAAAATTGGTTTGACATCGTCCAATCGTAGGCATTTCAAACTGTCTATTCAGCTTTATCAATGACTTTAAACAGTAAATTTACATAAATATCTCTATAAAACAGTAAGTGAAAGCTAATTAGTGTCTGAAATTGACTGAATTGAAAAATTTTACTGGCCATCGGGTTGTAAGTTGTCGCTCTAAAACTGGCTCCGTGAGTAAGGAAACATATCAAGCATCTTCCTTTTTAAATTACCGATATTGTTTTCAAGAGCAGATGACTGCAGAATGAGACTCACCAAAATAAATTTTCAATACAACAGATCTTTGCTTTCCTCCATAGATGCTCTAAAATTGTCATGATTGTGTGCACCCCTAGAATTTCTCTTGCACCCCCATACTTGTACTCCAGGGAGCGCATGCACTCCCAAAAAAAGATGTGAGTGGGTACACTGAAGGATTAACTAAAATAACAGCAATTATGATAATCTTTGGGTCGTGCTTCTGTGATTCAATTTCTTAAAAATATGTGGGAGTGTTTTTTCACTGTGCTCCTCCGTAAAATTAAGGTTATCTTTGCAATGACTCTTGATGAACATTAGACTCTTCATGTGTATGAAGTTTTTTGGTAGTTCCTGTAATTACTGCGGCAAGAAAACCAGCAAAACCACAATTCACAGTACGTACCTGACTTCCAAGTTCTTGACTGCATTTGTCATTTTGCAGTTTCTACTGCGAAAATTTGAAGTCTGAAATGCTAGTGTTATTCTAAACAGGAACAGGGTTTATAGAGATGGCAAGGAAACCCTGGGTCTTGACATTTAAAGATAGTTGTGCATGTTTTCCTAAGCAGAATGTTTCACATACTTGACAATTCTGAGTGTCGCACTTTTGAATATTACAAATATTGCATAGTCGTCATTTCATGCTTACGCTAAAGCATGTTTTGCTGGCAGTTGTTCATATCCACATACATTATGATTTATTTCACTGTAATAGTGTTTGTTTTTAGCTCTACTGGCTGTAAGCCAGCAGAGCTTATGTCATGGAGTGCTCTTCATCGTCTGTCAGTCGGTCTGGCCATCCATTAGTCTTTTTCTTGTTTACTCGATATAGTCTGCATTTGTGGTCAGATTTAGGTGAAACTTGCACAGTTTATTTATCTCATCAATAGCTTGAACACTTTTGATTTTGAAAAAAATCTTACAAACAGTATTGGAAAAGTAGCAATTTAAAGTTTAAAATTTCACTTTTTTGTTTACGCGATAAAGTCTGCATTTTTGGTTGGATTTTCGTGAAACTTGCACAGTTTGTTTATCTCATCAATAGCTTGAACCCTATTGATTTTGAAAAAAATCTGACACACAGTGTGGGATAAGTAGCCATTTAAAGTTTAATTTTCAATTTCTTTTTACCGTGATTAAATCTGCATTTGTGGTTGGATTTCCATGAAACTTGTACAGTTTGTTTATCTCATCAAATAGCTTGAACCTTATTGATTTTGAAAAAGAAATCTGACAATCAGTATGGAAAAAGTAGCCATTTGAATTTGAAAATTTCCATTTCTTGTTTATGGGACAAAGTCCGCATTTTTTATTAGATCTCCATGAAACTTCCGTAGTTGCTTTTTGTCATTAACAGCTTGAACCCTATTGATTTAAAAAAAAATCCGACAATCAGTATGAGAAAAGTAGCCATTTATAGTCAAAAATTTACATTTCTTGTTTACGCAATTAAGTCAGCATTGTGGTCAAATTTTCATGAAACTTACACAGTTGCTATATATTATCAGCAGTATATTATCAATAGCTTGAACCCTATTGATTTTGAAAAACATTCAACAATCAGTATGGGAAAAGGAGCCATGTAAAGTTGAAAACTTACATTTCTTGTTTATATAATTAAGTCTACATTTTTTATCCAATTCTTTTGAAACTTGCAAAGATTATTTTTATCATCAAGGGATTGAAGTCTATTCAAAATGAAGAAAATCTAGCAATCAGTTTGTAGACTTAGTGTTATTTACTCCACACAGTCCATATTATTAGTCACATTTCTTTGAAACTTGCAGGGATTGTTTAATACAAAGAGTACCAAAACCCTATCAAATATGGATGGATTCCAAACAATTGGTTTTGAGAAATTGTACTTCGAAATTTTTTCACTATATAATTTGCCATGCTTTCTTGTGCTGTCTTAGTGGGTTCAAGCTCAGTTGCAACAACACCCCCCCTTTTTTTGGGGGTGGGGGGGTGAGGGTGGGGGGTGTTTGTCTTTTTGCATCACATATTCATAGAAAAAAAAAAAGCAAAATCACTGCCACTAGAGCGATTCAGGCCCTCAAGGGGCTCTAGTTATGTACTTTCTAGTATGTTTGTGTGTAACAAAAATGTGTGACTTGTATATTTGCAACTATGATTAAATAGTTGTCTGCGGTTTGATTTGGAAATTAACATGTGAATTAGTAATTTTGTAAGATTAAACATCTTAGCTTTAAAAAATTGATAAAGTGTAAGGTTATATTATGGGCTGAATTTATCTTAAGCAAAATGGTCAAGTTTTTCTAATCCACTTAGTGACAGGCAAGTTTTCACCATTTTTGGGTGATCATCTGTAGTTTGTGACCATCCAAATCCATCTTCCCATTCAGATATTGGTTGAATCTGTTTCTCCATGAAATAAGGCTGTTTGGTAACGATTGAAATCATGGCTGTTTACAAAGAGGGCCCAGAAAAACAGCTGTGACACACAGAAAAACAAAAATGCCCATTTAACTGACTTTGAGTGGTTCATGTCTTTAACCCTGTACCGCCCAATCCCATTTTTTAACAACCCTGGGAAAGGAGCCTGTTGAAAACATTGCGGGAAAAGGAGAAAACCAGCATTTTCTCCTTTTCCCACAATGTTTTCTACCCTTCCCAAAACAAATTTTAAAGTCGCATTTATTTTGTCTGCAAGTGCTTTCAGTTTCAACCAATCTAAAATTTTGTCGTTTGGTAAAAGAGTTAAAATGATCTTTTGGTATGATTGTTGTTTGATATGTTTTATGTGATCTCTGAAAATTTTTTTTTGGGGGGGGGGTAAAATTACCCCTTGATCGGAATTTTCTGTGCGTCAAAAAAGGATGTTTTCAAGATTTTTGTGTTTCAAGACCTGGGCTTACGGGTCAAACTAAAGCCCTGTTAGACCCTGTTGTTTGATTTTCTTTTGGTTATGACTCATAACGTAGTTCAATTGCTACAGAATGAATTTTCTGCAAATACACATGGCATTATCAATACGGACAAATTTTCGGCTACACAAATACATACACAGTGTACCTGCATTGTATTTGAGAATCACCATGTATACTGCCGATGCATACACTGGATGCCGGCCTCTATTCTGTATACCGGCAGGTTTTAAACTTGGTATTTATCAAACACTGTGACCAGTTTACCGAAATAAACTGCTGACAGAAGTTGCAGGGGGTTTTTTAACTACTTTGGGAAACTCCCCTCTTGATGACCAATGAAGTTGCCAATGTGTGGATTGTTTATGTAACGTTTTCAGGACAATCCATGATTCGATTTTCATTCCATAACAGAGACACAAATTTTGGAAAACGGACATCCAGTTCATGATATGAAATAGGTCTGTTATGTGGCAAGAAACACATTTGCTTTGAGAATTTTCATGTGCAATTTTGGGAAAAATGGTCACTTTCTTGGATTGGGAGCGGGCCAGTTTTACAGACTCCTTCAAGGAAGGAAAAAACAAAAACCCTGAACGAATTAACTCTTTACCACACGATCTTGAGTTTTAACAGCCCTGAGAAAGAAGCCTTTTGAAAACATTGTGGGAAAAGGAGAAAATGCTGGTAACCAGCATTTTCTCCTTTTCCCAAAATGTTTTCCACCCTACCCAAAACAAGTTTTAATTTTTCATTTGCATTTATACTGTCGTCTGCAAATGCTTTCAATTTGGACCAGTCTAAAATTTTGTTGTTTGGTAAAGAGTTATGGGTTAACTTTTTACCAAATGACAAAATTTTAGAATGGTCCAAATTGAAAGCAGTTGCAGATGACAAAATCAGATGTGATTGAAAAATTGAAATTCATTTTGGAAAGGGTAGAAAACATAGTGGGAAAAGGAGAAAATGCTGGTTACCAGCATTTTCTCCTTTTCCCACAATGTCTTCCAAAGGCTTCTTTCTCAGGGTCATTTACAGTCAGGATTGTGTGGTAAAGGGTTAAGATTTTTATGATGGGGATATTCAAGGGATTTTATCCTTGGCTGATCTTTGTCATTTATTATCTGGATTAAGCTGCAAATTCATGTTTTAACATGCTGTTCTTGGATCATCCATTTAAAGATTTATTTGCAAACTGTTAAACCTTCAAGTGACTTTCAGCATCCTACTTACAGTTGTTGCCAATGTAGATCAAGATCAGACTGTAAAATATGTGCAATCTGTTCTTCGATCTACACTGTCCACATTGCAGAGATACATGTATTCTTAACTATTACAACCGTTACAGTTGCTCTTTATATATGGTCTTTACTCTGGAATGGCAGTGACTGGGTTTATTCAGAGCTGAGTCTAGGAGTTAAAGGCCTGAAAGTGGCCAAAAGTAAACAATGCAGGTGTTAAAATGCATTTAGCTTTAAATCCTACCTTTTAAATGTATGGAAAATGATGTGAAGATGACAATCTGTTACTGTGCGGTCCGTTTCACTGTTACAAGTATTTGCCAGGAGAAAAATGAAACTTGAAATCAGGTAAAAAGTAAACAAAAGATGCAGCAACCTGGCAATGTTGCAAATGTTGCATTTTTTTTTAACTACTTTCCAGTCCCAGTAAAGTCCAAATGTAAACAGTGCGATGTTAAAATGCAGTTAAATTTCAATCATACCATTTAAAAGTATGTAAATTAATATAATGTTGACACTCTTTTAATGTGTGATTGGTCATAGGTCCATTTCCTGGCAGAAGAATTTATTTTAAAACTAGAACAGATCCTACTGCGGTCTCTACCTTTTGTTTACATCAGTAACCATGATGTAGATACGCCACATGATACCTAGGAGCTAAGGTAAACAAAAAAAAATGGAAGACGGTGCGAGTTCAAATTCTACAGAAAACCAAGTTTGTTAACCAAATTCGCCAAAGAGCAACACAAAAGGAAAAAACAGGCATCTATTTTAGGATCTGTTCCATTTGTTTTGAACAAAAAGCCCCCTGAAAACATACAGAATGAGCAAAAGGCCTGAAAACCGATGTGGATTTCAGTTCTCATTCTTGAATTGGTAAGTCACCTTTACGTTTATCTTTCATTTTTTGTGTTCAAAACAGATTTATCGCTATATCTGTATCAATAACCTCATTTACTGTTGAAGCAGGACATGGAAGCACTTTTTGATTCCTGTATATGGACTAGTAAAGTGATCTTTCATTTTTACGCAGAAAAAAGCACCCCAGTTGCCTAATTTCTGCACAGAGACTGCAGATAAAGATTAAATGTGCAAGAATGTACTTTGAACCTTGGTTATGCGCAAAATGTATTCAGAGTTTAACCATTTACCTAGCAATCCCTAGTTTTAACGACATTGGAAAAAAGGCTTTTGAAAAAATTGTGGAAAAAGGAGAAAATGTTGGTAATCAAAACTTTCTCCTGTTTCAAAAATATTTTGTATTGCATCACACACAAATTTCACAATTTGGGAAATAATTTTCTTTTTCCATAAATGCCTTAGTGTTGGACAGGGCTGTTTTTAGCTCACCATAGCACAACGTGCTAAAGGTGAGCTATTGTGATCGCCCTATGTCCGTCGTCCGTCAATAATTTCTTTGAACATCTTCTTCTCCTAAACCACTGAGCCAATCTTGATGAAACTTGGCAGGGATGTTTCTTGGGTGAAGCTCTACCAAAATTGTTCAAAGAATTGAATTCCACCCACAACTCTAGTTGCCATGGCAACAAAAAGGAAAAAAAAAGCAAAATCTTTGAAAATCTTCTTCTCTGAAACTAGAAGGCGCAGAGCTTTGATATTTGGTATGTAGCATCTCCTAGTGGACCTCTACCAAGTTTGTTCATTTGATGCCCCTGGGGTCAAAACTGGCCCCGCCCCTTGGGTCACAAGTTTGAGCTTAGTCACAAAGAAGGGAAACTTTAAAAATCTTCTTCTCTAAAACTTGAAGGTGTAGAGCTTTGATATTTGGCATGTAGCATCTCCTAGTGGACCTCTACCAAGTTAGTGCATATAATGCCCTTGGGGTTAAAACTGGCCCTGCCCCGGGGGTCACAAGTTCGAACATAGGAACAAAGAGGGGAAACTTTAAAAATCATCTTCTCTGTAACTGGAAGGCGTAGAGCTTTGATATTTGGTATGTAGCATTGCCTAGTGGACCTCTACCAAGTTTGTTCATATGATACCCCTGGGGTCAAAACTGGCCCTGCCCCGGGGGTCACAAGTTTGAGCATGGTAACAAAGAAGGAAAACTTTAAAAACCTTCTTCTCTGAAACTTGAGGGCATAGAGCTTTGATATTTGGCGTGTAGTATCTCCTAGTGGACCTCTACCAAGTTTGTTCATATGATGCCCCTGGGGTCAAAACTGGCCCCGCCCCGGGGGTCACAATTTCCAACATAGGAACAAAGAAGGAAAACTTTAAGAATCATCTTCTCTAAAACTAGAAGGCATAGAGCTTTGGTATTTGGCATGAAGCATCTCCTAGTGGACCTCTACCAAATTTGTTCATATGATGCCCTTGGGGTCAAAACTGGCCCTGCCCCAGGGGAGCAAAAGTTCAAACATAGGAACAAAGAGGGAAAACTTTAAAAATCATCTTCTCTGAAACTGGAAGGCGCAGAGCTTTGATATTTGGTATGTAGCATCGCCTAGTGGACCTCTACCAAGTTTGTTCATATGATGCCCCTAGGGTCAAAACTGGCCCCGCCCTGGGGGTCACAATTTCCAACATAGGAAAAAAGAAGGAAAACTTTAAAAATCTTCTTCTCTGAAACAGGAAGGCATGGAGCTTTGATATTTGGTATGTAGCATCTTCTAGTGGATCTCTACCAAGTTTGTGCATATGATGCCCTTGGGGCAAAAGTTGGCCCTGCCCCGGGGGTCACAAGTTTGAACATAGGAACAGAGAAGGAAAACTTTAAGAATCATCTTCTGTGAAACTGGAAGGCGTAGAGCTTTGATATTTGGTATGTAGCATCGCCTAGTAGACCTCTACTAAGTTTGTTCATATGATGCCCTTGGGGTCAAAATTGGCCCTGTCCCGGGGGTCAAAAGTTCAAACATAGGAACAAAGAAGGAAAACTTTAATTTTTTTTTCTCTTAAATGGGAAGGCATAGAGCTTTGATATTTGGTATGTAGCATCTCCTAGTAGACTTCTGCCAAGTTTGTTCCAAGGATGCTGCTTGGGTCAAAACTGGCCCAGCCCCTGGGGTCACAAGTTCGAACATAAGAACAAAGAAGGAAAACTGTAAAGTTCTTCTTTTCTGAAACCGAAAGGTGTGGAGCTTTGATATTTGGTATGTTGCATCTCAGAGTGGACATCTGCCAAGTTTGTTCATATGATGCCCCTGGGTCAAAACTGGCCCCGCACCGGGGGTCACAAGTTGGAAGATAGGAACAAAGATGGAAAACTTTAAATTTCTTTTTCTCTTAAATGGGAAGGTGTAGAGCTTTGATATTTGGTATGTAGTATTTCCTAGTGGACCTCTACCAAGTTTGTTCATATGATGCCCCTGGGTCAAAACTGGCCCAGCCCCGGGGGTCACAAGTTCGAACATAGGAACAAAGAAGGAAAACTTTAAAATTCTTTTTTAAAACTGGAAGGCGTAGAGCTTTGATATTTGGTATGTAGTGATTCTCTTCTAAGTTTGTTTGCCCATCTGAATGCAACAAGTTCATTGAGTTCAAAATTGGGTCATCTTGGGTCATAAACTAGGTCACTAGGTCAGATTAAAGAAATACCTTGTTGGCACTCTCGAGGCCACATTATTTGCTCAATTGCCTTGAAAATTAGTTAGAAAGATTGTCTTTATAAAGTCTCACATAAGATTAATTTGGGTCAACTTGGGTCATAAACTAGTTCACTGGGTCAAATTAAAGGAATACCTTGTTTGCACTCTGGAGGCCACATTTATTGCTCAAATGACCTGAAATTTGGCCAGAATGTTTGTCTTGATGAAATACCAGATGAATTTGGATTTGGGTCACCTGGTACCATAAACTAGGTCACTAGGTCAAAATAAAGAAATACCTTGTGGGCACTCTAGAGGCCACATTGTTTGCTTAATTGCCTTGAAAAAGTGGTCAGAATGTTTGTCTTTGTAAAATCTCACATGAGTCTGAATTTGGGCCAACTGGGGTCATAAACTAGGTCACTTGGTCAAATTAAAGAAATAGCTAGTGGGCACTCTAGAGGCCACATTTATTATTCATTTGATTTGAAAATTGGTTAAAATGTTTCTTTTGATATAGTCAAAGACCATTTCAAATTTGGGTCACCTGGGGTCATAATCTAGGTCACTAGGTCAAATTAAAGAAATATCTTTAGGGCACTCGAGGCCACATTTTTTGCTCAATTGACTTGAAAATTGGTCAGCATGTTTGTCTTCATGAAATATGAGTTTGAAACTGGGTCTCCTGTGGTCAAAAACTAGGTCAAATGGTCAAATTAAAGAAAAAACCTTTAAAGCACTTTACTAAGGTGAGCGACCCAGGGCCATCATGGCCCTCTTGTTTTTTTATGTGTTTTTTTTCTTCATAACTTTAGAAACGCATTGAAAATCCATGTGCAGTACAACTTGAATGCAACAAGAGAAGTTTTAAAATCCAACAATGAAATAGATGGAGCATAAACTAGTATGAGGGCTGAATTAACTCTTTACCACACAATCCCGACTTTTAACGACCTTGAGCAAGAAGGCTTTTGAAACCAGCATTTTCTCCTTTTCCCACAATGGTAAAGAGTTAAAATAAATATAATTTAATATGAAGAAACCCCATCACACTTATATTTGTAATTGAGAAAATATTGATAGCCCTTATGACCTCTGCTTTATTTCCTTAGATATCAGTGATTGTGCTAACAACGTAGCCATAATACACTAACATTTTATCATTAGAAAGAATGAAAGGTGTCATAGATTGAATAGATGGATAAGAATAAGTTCAGTTAACCAATAGAAAGTAAGTCTCAACTTTAATGAATTTTACGTGACAATTCGTGTCATTCATTTTACATGAGAGTTGGTGTCGTTCACATGATGGTCATTGTTACCTTGACATTGTGTTGAAAAACACAGATTGTAACACTCATTTAATTGTCTGCCATTCATTATTTTATAGGCATAACAAAATACATCTCCAAGACAGCAATATGCATGTGGCAAGACTATTTAGCTATCACTATACAATTGCAAAGAAAATTTACCAAAATTATTCATTTGTGTGGCTTTCGTCCCTTTGCATTTGTACAAATGGTGGCTTTAAACACTCTGTGACACCATCATGATAAACCACTTTGAAAAATGGTTGTTGCTTAGGCATTTAGCGTATAACTTGTAAAAAAATGTCACATAAACTTCAATCACGTGAACAGTTTTTGTGGCATTTGTCAAAGACAATGCCACTATGAGTTCAATACAGCATTTTGAAAATCATGTATCCTATTTTGTGCAAAACTGAAGGAAGTTAACCCAATTAAACTCAATTTTTCTAGGACAAATAAGTGTTTCGTTAACACTCAGATATGAAAATGAAAACAGTGCATTAAAATATATTGGATTAAGCCATGGATCATGGAAATACTGTACTTCTTTTTTTTTTATCGAAAATAGCTTGATCTGCTATGGTCTTCTATTGGCGTAATGATACACACAATCTCTGTTTCTTGGCCATCCAATTTCGTGCTTGATCATCCAAACCAGTTTGTTCCTGGGCTTTTCCATCCCTGGGCTTATTCGCAATGACTTGTTCGTCCCACAAAATTCATGCTACTCTATTGTACATGACTATATAGTAGGTTGATGTTCAAGCGAATATTTTGAAACTATTTCTACGGTTTATTTTTCAAATTATTGATTCCACACACTGGCTCCATGACAAATGCCACACCAGTGCTTTCAATTCTTTGATTCCTTATTCAAAGTGGAATATTTTAACTACATTGAGAGCTTAACAAACAACCTGCATTTGCAACAAACAGTGCCCTTTTGGACAATGTAATATTTGTTTCTCCTTGATTCAGCTTGCATAATTTCAGTTTAGTGGCGTCACATATCGATACACTTAAAAATGCTCACTTTATACCAGTGTTGTGAACGCATTTGAATGCTGTAGTAAATGACTAATGTTGGTTGCAAAACTTATAATTATACACTGATTTATATCTAAAATGGAAAAATGGCCAGTGAAAAATAAATCAGACTTGATTTTTTGTCACCAGTTCTGCTTATTGCATCACATAAAATACACAACCCTTGGGACAAAATTTTTACACAGAAACCCAAGTGTATGGGTCACGTTTTTGTTGCCAGTTACATTATTTTGTGGTTGTTTGCATCCAATCAACAAACAACTTGAGGATTATTACAATAGATAAACATGCATGAAACATGGAAAATTTGATATTTTGTTTGTGACAGGTAGTTTTCTGTGGGGGGGTATTGCTGTTTGTGCATTTTTTCTGACCAATATTTCTTATTGCATTTGAGCATATTTGATTGTTTTTCAATAACAATATACCAAAATGACTTTTACATGCATCAAATGCAATGCGATCTGCATTATCTCTGCAGTGAAATAATGTACATAATAACCTTGTGACAGTGAATTGGTCAACAATTTGAGAATGAGTGTTTTATCTCATTTCTTTCTGTGGATGTTTAATAGATAAAATATATTATCTGTAAATAATGATGAATATAGATATTTAGGCAGTGCATGACATTTCATCAAAAGGGTGTTTCGTCGAAATCCATGTATGTTTTAAAATACCTATTGCTGAATTTCTAGATTTATTTCATGAAAACCTCTGACTGGGAGGAGTATTTGAGTCACAATTTGTCTGGGTTAGAGTAAG
Source organism: Tridacna gigas (assembly GCA_945859785.2). Taxonomy (NCBI): domain Eukaryota; kingdom Metazoa; phylum Mollusca; class Bivalvia; order Cardiida; family Cardiidae; genus Tridacna; species Tridacna gigas. Next base: position 16,976,951 of record OX244037.2, on the reverse strand, counting down.
GTTCAGGGCAAGGGAGTGCTTTCAACGAACATGGTTTTTGACGAAATGTCACAGATTCTTTATAGTTATGTGATGTTATGTCCTTAATATCAATCATATTAAAAAATAAGTTGCAGAAATGTTTACCATGAGGCATTGAACTAAGTACTTAGCAATGTTTTATCATAAGTTTCAATCACATAATTTACATCTACAATAAAGCAGCTTTAGTATTCATCAGCTTCAAAATGGTGAATGCAACAATTATCAGAGCTCCAGATAAAGGGAGTGATATTGATTTCAAAACTGAAAATATTAATTATTTAAAATATTAGTTATTCTCCACTAAACCCTATGTTATGGGTATTCATTAGAATCATCTCATCGAGACAATTCTAATGAGGACCCACAACATAGGGTTTGGAAGAGAAATAATGGATTTAGAATACCATCACTCCCTCTTATCTGGAGCTCTGAATTATGAATTAAATTATACAAAAGATGAAAGGAAAAAAAAAAACCATGTATCGATTACATGATTACAGGGGTAAAAGTTTTCAGTATTGTGATGGAATTCTGTATTTTCAGGGGCGGACTAGGTCATTTTCCCAAATCTTCAAAATCTGAGGAGAAAAATGGGTGGGGGGGGGGGGAGGGGAGGGAGTTGTATCTCAAAATCTCATATCCATGGCATATTGCAGGTCAATAGATTTCCAGGCACAATATGCTGTATCAATAAAGTTTATTGTTTCTCTGAATTTTCTGAATTTCATTTATTCGAGGCTAATCTTGGTCATTTATGGGACTCGCTGAACGTAACAGATGTTGATACAGAATCAACGGAGTTTAATGGCCAATTATACTCGGAACATGTATGGAAGCATTTCCGATCGCCTCAAGTAAAACATCTTATGATTGGACCAAAATATATCAGTTAGCCAATAGATACTTATTTAACGGTAAAGTTTGTCGTTCATTATAACATGGGCACTGACTTACAAACAAAGGTTGTCACTGTTTATAAGAAAAGATTTTACCTCCTGGTTTCCACACAGAAATCGCCAAGGATGTAAAAAATAAATGGAGATGGGAATGGCTAAACGAAAGAGATTCATGTGGAGAAAGATATTGTGACTGGTTAAATAAGCTTGACTGCATCTGAAATAATCAAGAATTAAATACTAAGTATGTCCTTTTTTCTGATACTGTTTTTTTTAAATACAAAAACAATGTAATATGTCCTTTTTTCTCATACTGTTTTTTTTTAAATACAAAAACAATGTAATCTGATCAGGTTCTTTGTACGAATACGGTGATAAAAGAGGACAAAAAATAACATAGAGGTGAAAAAATGTTAAATTTTCTTAGATAAGCATATCATATTTTTCAGCATATTCAAGATTTTTTTCAACTTTAAAATGGTGAAAATGTTATCTTGTTAGAGGATTTTGATGGCAATATAACAGCTATATCTCAGGAACTTCCACTCTGGACCCATGGCCAGGGCATTGCCCTCGACCCACCAGGGGCCCTAGCGGCCCCGAGGCCCCTACCTCAGTATTTTTAGAATTTACAACTTTTACCACCCGCGATTAAAAATGATGGGTAAATTTTGACTTGACATTTGGTACATTTTGACTCCTTGTGGGTATGTTTGAATTCACTTGGGTATGTTTTGACTCCACTTGGGTACATTTTGATTTTGGTATGTTTTGGTTTGGGTACGTTTTGAATGTAAACCTATCTTTCCCTTATCCTGGTCAGTGCACATATTAATACGATTCTGGTGATTGTTTTACTAGATGACAAAATTTTGGACTTGTCTATATTGAAGGTATTTGCAGACAACATAGCTTGTATTGGATCTACATGATTTGTCTTTGAAGTGGGAGAAAGTATTGTTGAAAAAAAGGAAAACACTGGTCACCAGCAGCATTTTCTCCTTTTCCCACAATGTTTTCAAAAGGTTCATGCCTCTGGGCCATTACAGCACTGGATTGTATGTTAAAGAGGGAATTTGCACATTTCTTTTTGCAAGCCATGGGCTATTTACCAATGCAAAATCTGTCAGAAAAAAAAAAAAAGTTAAGGGAAAAGAAATACTGAAACAAGTTTCCAGCTTTCTAGCCCTGTATGTTACCACTGAGTCTCTAGGCATACCCCTGACTGTGAAAAGGGAGCAGAGATTCAGAGTTCTGCCAAGGACACGGAATTGCAGGAATGGCACTAAAAAAATTACAGATGGTGCATTAAAAATACATTCAATGGGCCAACTGGCAGGTCAAAAATACACCACAGGGGCCGTAGGAACGAAAAATAGGCAGGGCGAATCAACTGGCAGAGCGTGGTTTCTGCTTAATTTGTTTGTTGTAGGGGGTAAACAAAGATGCTTGGAACCATTTTGTTGTTCATACCGGCGATTTTCATTGGATAAGCTTCTTCTATAACCAGAATTTCCCTAATTTTGACCAAAAGATATCTTTGCGATTTTGAGTACCTTATGCATAAGTTGATCACAGTCAACAGTGGCTGAAAACAAGCCAACGAAATAACTAAATTTACCATCGATTAATTTGGCCAATATGAGTCAAAAAGGCCAAAACGGTTACTCAGATGGAGCCTACCGAATACATACTTGGATCATGCATTGCAAACTCTGTACACCCAGAAACCTTAACAGATAAGTCCGACCCCCAAGCAACTTTGTGAAATAAAAACGTTTTCAAAATAAATGGCTCTCAGATTGACTGACTTGGCCCTATGTAGCATTAAGATGGCCCCACTTTTTAAGCTTAGGTGGGCCAGTGGCCCCTCTATCTCAAAACCTTGGCAGAACACTGGAGATAAGAACCAGGTTGCCAGTCTGTCCATAGATACACTCAGAATTGTTCCTCTTCTTCGGCAATTTTCAACTACCTTCCTATCAAGTTGAGCTTTTGTGATCGTGCTGTGTCCAGCATCCGTTGTGCGGCTGTCAACATTTACCTTGTGTGCGCTCTAGGAGCTACATTTTTAGTCTGACTGAAAACTTGATCAGAACGTTTGTCCTGATAAAATCTTAGATTAGTTTGAAATTGGGTCATGACACGTCAAAAAGCAGGTTACTTGGCTAAATCTTAGAAAAATCTTGTGTGCACTCTAGAGGCCACATTTTCAGCCTGGTACTCATGAAACTTGGTCAGAATATTTTTCGTGATGATATTTCGGACAAGTGTGAGATTGGGTCATGTTGGGTCAAAAAGTAGGTCACTGGGCCAGATCTTAGGAAAACCTTGTGTGCACTCTAGAGGCTACATTTGCAGCCAGATCCTCATAAAACTTGGTCAGAATGTTTTGATAAAATCTGGGACAGGTTTGAAATTGGGTCATGTCAGGTCCAAAAGTAGGTCACTGGGCCAAATCTTTGAAAAAAGTTGTGTGCACTCCCGAAGCCACATTTTAAGCTGGATACCCATGAAACTTAGAATATTTGTCTGGATGAAGTCTCAGACAAGTATAAAATTGGGTTATGCTGGGTCAAAATGTAGGTCACTGGGCAAAATCTTAGAAAAACATTGTGTGCACTCTAGAGGCCACATTTTCAGCCTGAAAGTCATGAGACTTGGTCAGAGTGTTTGTCTGAACAAAACCTTGGACACATAGAAAATTGGGTCCCCTGAGGTCAAAAAGTAGGTCACAGGGCCAAATATTAGAAGAATGTTGCGTGTACTCTAGAGGCCACAATTTCAGCCTGATACTCATAAAACTTTGTCAGAATGTTGGTCTGGGTAAAATCTCTGACAAGATCGATATTGAGTCACGTCAGGTCAAAAGGTACATCACTGGACCACATCTTAGAAAAAACTTGTGTGCACTCCAGAGACTACATTTTCTGCCAGATCCTCATGAAACTTTGTCAGAACGTTTGTCTAGATAATAACTCTGCCGAGTTTGAAGTTGGGTCACATTGGGTCAACAAGTACCATAGGTCACTGGGTCACATCTTAGAAAAGCCTTGTGTGCCATTTAGTGGCCACATTTTCAGCCTGATACTCATGAAACTTTATCAGAATGTTTGTCTTGATGATACCTTGGACAAGTTTGAAATAGAGGTCATGCTGGAGCAAAAAGTAGGTTTCTGCGCTGAATCTAAGAAAATGTTGTGTGCTCTCTAGAGGTCACATTTTCAGCCTAATACTTACGAAAATTGTTCAGAATCTTTATCTTGATGGTATCTCGGACAAGTTTCTAAAAAGGGTAAAAAAGTAGGTCACTGGGCCAAATCATAGAAAAAACTTGCGAAATACACAGATACTACATTTTCAGCCTGGTACTCTCGAAACTTGGTTAGAAAGTTCTTGTTAATGATATCTCGAACAAGTTTGAAATAGGGTCATGTTTGGGGCAAAAAGTAGGTCATAGGGTCAAATCTTAGAAAAACCTTGTGTGCACTCTAGAGGCCACATTTTAAGCCAGATACTTATGAAATTAGGTAAGGATGTTTGTCTTGAAGATATCTTGGACAGGTTTGACCTTGGGTTACATCAGGTCAAAAAGTAGGTCCCTGAGCCAAATCTTAGAAAAAATGTATGTGCACCATAGAGGTCACATTTTCAGTCTGATACTCAGGAAACTTGGTCAGAATGTTTGTCTTGATGATATCTTGGACAGGTTGAAATATTGCCTTGTCAGGTCAAAAAGTAGGTCAGTTACACTCACGTGTTTTACATAATTAAAACCAGGATTATATGTGAATTACATACTACAGGACATGAATGGGCAGCCTCTTGACACTTCTTAAAACCAACTGTTTGGAATCCAGATTAATTGCGGATAGAAGGTTGCATCAAGAACAGTGATAATTTCTGCAGTGTTAATAGCATAGTATTCATAGATACTTGAATGGGAATACACTTGTTAAGTAAAAAGGCAACACTTGTAAAATAAAAAGGTTAACATATCAGTAATATTTTTGTGTGTGGCCCCCTGTTTTCCAACATGGCCCCCAATTTCAATGTCTGTGGGCCAGATGGACCTCCTTACAAGCAAAGCTAGATTGAACACTGCATCTGCATGTGTTGAAATGAAGAAGGGGTGTCATTGTTTTCGTTTCTAAAGACTGATATTGCTATGATTTGCTACTTATTATCGTTTGCCCCGTTGTTTTGTAAAGAATAAAGAGTTATAAGGGTTCCATAAACAAATGACTGGTCAAAAAATCTTGTAAAAAGAGAAATTGCTTGTTACCTGCATTTTCTCCTTTTTCCTTGATGTTTTCAAAAGCCAGATGTTATTGTGTGGTAAATGGTGAAGATGCTGAGTGCAACTTCATTTCCTCAATCAGTGTTGCAGATCATGTAGATAAAGGGACCAGGTCAATGTAAATTTAAGTCCCCCCCCCCCCCCCCATGCCCTATCACCTACTTTTTGGCTGCTGTTATACAAATTATAGTGCAGAATGCAAACCTGTATGAAGTCTTCTGATTTTAGCTCCACTGGCTACAGGCTAGCAAGCTTATGGTCCAATGTCTGTCGTGTGTGTGTGCATTAACTTTTATTTCAAACATCTTCTCTGAAACTACCAGTCCAATTTTGATCAAACTTCACAGATATGATCCTGCCATGGTCCTCTTCAGAATTTCTGAAAAGAAGTTGATTCCTGTAAAAAGTCTGGTTGCCATGGCAACAAAACCGAAAAGTATTGGAAATCTTTGAAAATCTTGTCCAAAACCATAAGCTTTAGGGCTACTCAGTTCAGCATGTAGCTTGATCTAATAGACCTCTATCAAATTTCTTGAAATTATAGCCCTAGGGTCAAAACTGACCCCATCCCAGGGATCACAAGTTTAACATAGAGTGACTTAAATTTATATACTGATCAACAGAAATAACTCCTGATATAAGATACATAAGTTTGTTACTATTTACCTCCCTTGATTTTCAAACTGCCCTAGTATATGATTGGTGTTAGGTATAGACCCTTTTACAATGCCGTTTGTTGCCAAGGAAATACGATCCCAGAATTCCACTTTCTGCGCATGCGCACTGTTTATAGGGCAAAAAGTTCAGTACATAGTTCCCATAATCCAAGCAGGTGCGCGTTTTCCGATACAGTCCGCCATTTTGTTTGGCAACTTTGATCGAGTGCATGCCAGAAGAATATAATAAAAACAACGTAATTTGATTTGTTCGAAGAATAATATGCCGAGATGGACAAAGACAAACAAAAAGTTCGATACCGGGACAGCTTAGATCAAATATTGGGTGAGAGATATGATGAAAAAATCGCTCTTATTGGACAAACAGACCCGTATGAAGTAACAAAGCAACAGCTATCAACTGACGCTAAGCAATTGCCAAAAGTGCACTACATCGATGTTGTGAATTATTTGATCCATAAAAAAAGTGCCTATACCCAAGAAGATTTAAAGGCCTACAAATCCATGGAAGCTTACAATCAGATGTGCTACGGCTGGGTCCAAGACGTCCGAAGTATGACCATAGAAGATCACATCCTAGTCATGGCCAGGGTAAGGCAAATACATATTTGTCACATTAATTTCGAATGTTGTCGCCAGTTAATATCTCTATTTCTTAGTCTTATAGTGCCTTTACCGTCTGCGTCTGTGTGAATTTCCTGCTTGTGTTCATGTTCAAAATAACACAAGTCCAAGGAAAAAAACCTACATAAATCATATCTTTGACGCCTGTCCAAACTGGGTGTAAGATACAGCCTTTGTTCACTCTTTTTCATACATCAAAAATTTTGACTAGTAAAAACTAAGAGCATTTGCAGACGACATGATATATGTGGCTTAACCTAGGGAACTTAATTAAAAAGGGTAGAAAACTTGTTGGAAGTGGAGAAATGCTGGTTACCAGCATTTTCTTCTTTTCCCACAATGTATTCTAACGCTTTCTTTCTCAGGGTCATTAAAACACACGTTTTTTGTGGTAAAAGGGTAATTGATTGCACACATCTGACCCTCAAGCAGTCTAACCATGGGTGAATTTATCATCAACAATTAGATGGGTAGGTGAGATACTATTCCAAGTGCCTGTACAATGTATATATAGGCACTTTGAATAGTATTGCACTCAACTGTCAAATTGCAAGTCGATTCATTTCATTATTCTACAAATCCCTTGTTACATTTCAGGTAAAGCATTCTCAGAAAGTGAGTGAGACCCCGTTGAAACCTTGGATCATAGCACACAAAAGTGGAACAATCGAAGCAGCCCACTGCAACTGCATGGCCAGACTTGGGGAATCATGTACTCATGTAGGTGCTGTCCTTTTTTATCTTGAAGCCAACTGGAGATACATGTCAAATAAGACAGTAACGCAAGAAAAAGCGTATTGGCCTCTACCTGCAGCAATTGATAAAATTCCGTTCGCTGAAATTAGAGAAATTGATTTCATGTCAGCTGCTACAAAAAAGAGAAAGATAGACAATGAGATAAATGGTGAGCAGGTGGAGCTCAGGGGTAGAATGAAGATGCCTAATGTGCCCAAACCAACAGAAAAGGAAAAGGAAGACATGCTGAATGACATTTATAAAGCAGGTGCCAATGCAGTAATTTTGAGTGTGTCAGCTAGATACCAGAAGCCTTTCATTCCAAAGATTTTGCAAGATGGTCAATAACCAGATCCACTGCTGAAACTGAGAGATGAAAAGTATGTTGGAATGGAAGGGGATGAGCTAAGAGAGAAGTGTAAAAAATTGTTTCATTCAATAACAGTGACACCTGAACAGTCCAAAAATGTTGAAGTTTTGACAAGACAGCTGTCAAAATCAAAGGAGTGGCATCGACTGAGAATGGGCCAAATAACAGCGTCGAACATGAAAGCAGTCTGCTCCACTACAATAGAACGGCCAGCAATTTCCACAGTAAAAGCCATTTGTGGTTTGTCTTCTTTTAAAAATCAGGCCACAGCTTATGGTTGCAAGCATGAAAAAGTAGCCCTTCAAGCTTATCTTAATCTTAAGAGAAGTGAACATGAGAACTTTTCTGTGAGAGAAAGTGGACTGTGGCTCGACCCAAACTATCCATTTCTAGGTGCAGATGGACTAGTCTCATGTGACTGTTGTGGCGAAGGATTGGTTGAAATCAAGTGCCCTTACTGTGCTAGAGACAGCCCAATGGCTGAGGTTGAATGTTTGAAGGAGAACAAGCTTACTCCAACTCATAGGTATTCCTACCAAGTCCAAACACAAATGCTGGTAACAGGGAGAGATTACTGTGACTTTGTTTTGTGGTCCGAGAAAGAAATGGTAGTGGAAAGAATTGAACCAAATGAAAAAAGGAAAGTGAAATAATAAGTAAATCAAAAGCTTTCTTCATACATGTGATTCTGCCGGAAATGACTGGAAGCTTGATTTTGAGACAAACATCAAGTAAAAATTCAAACACAATTCAGAAGCCAAGAGAAACAGATTTGCAGAAGACAAAGAAGAGACAGTTAAAAGATGTTCAAAAGAAAACAAGTCATATTCTGTGCCCAATCGAAAACAACCAGCCAAAGAAAAACAACAGTGATCAAGGATATCGGCAGACAATAAATCAGTGTATATGTAAGAAAAGATGCGATGAAAAATCTAACCAAGTGATTAAATGTGATGGTGAGAATTGTCCGTATGGCATAGTACATTTTGATTGTGTGAATATCAAGCGAAAGCCAAAACCCCCATATTATTGCCCTGACTGCAGAAAATCAGTGTGGAAGTAAACAACACTCGAAAGGATCAGTGCCCTTGGCAGTGAAATCATGGTCAAGTCCACTTGAAAATATTTGCATAAGAGAAAATAAATATGGCTCGAACACTGTAATTAATTGTCTTAAAAGCATTAGAAAATATTGTAGCAAAAGGAGAAAATGTTTGTTGACAGCGTTTTTCTTTTTCCCTCAGTGATTTCTAAAGTAATTTTTCTCAGGTTCATTTAACTCTTTACCAAATGGCAAAATATTAGACAGTATGGGATTGTAAGCATTTGCAGATGAAAAATTTAATGTTGCCAAAATGATGTTTTTTCTCTTTGATAGAGTAGAAAATGGCTTTTTCTCAGGGTCTTTAAAATTAGAGATGTAAAAAGTATATTCAACATAATTCACTGATAAAAGTTGTTGGCGTCCCAGCTATTTTGTTGCTGTCTGATTTTTCTATGTAATCTGACCAAGGAGACAAAAGAAATTGAAAAAGTCAAGTCATCAGCATGTTTCAGTTCAGTGGTATATTAAAATTTATACTCATTCGTGTTAACAAATGAAATGGGTTGTGCTATAAAGTATGCAAAACATTGGTTACTGTGATTAACAGTAATTCAGTAAAAGAGACTTATTTAAGACTTAACCCTTTACCACACAATTACGAGTTTTAATGGCTCTGAAGAAAAAGCCTTTTGAAAACATTGTGGAAAAAGGAGCAAATGCTGGTAACCAGCACTTGCTCCTTTTCCCACAATGTTTATACACCATAAAAAGCAAATTTTCCCATTGGAGCCTCATTTAAATAGTTGCCTGCAAGTGCTTTCAATTTGGACAGCTGCATTTTTCTCATGTGGTAAAGGGTTAAATAAATAAGACATAGTTTCAGGAAAAATTATTCAAAGAAAGACAAAACATAATTATTATCTTCAATGCCAGTTTCAGAGCTAAAGATAAATTTCATTCTCAATATAGAAAGGTTATTTCCAGATTCATAAAATGTGTATGAGATTTGAACTAACCCATCTATATATGAGCTATGCTCTGTGAAAAGGGAGCTTAATGAATGTACGATACCAAGCAAGTCATCAGATAATTATGGATCTATAATAGCCACATTTTTAACAGCCGACTGAATCATGAGGTGGGCTAGTCCTACCAGAAAATGGACCAATAGCGGAAAGTTTCAACTCTGGTCAGTCTGCGTGGACTGTGCAGGCTGACCTGGGTCGATACTTTTCATAAATGTATTAACCCTTTCCCAAACGACAAATTTTGGACTGGTCCAAATTGAAAGCATTTGCAGACGACAATTTTAAATTTGATGAAAATGGCAGAAAGGTCTCAAAAAAGGTAGAAAACACTGTGGGAAAAGGAGAAATTGCTCGTTACGAGCAATTTCTCCTTTTCCCGCAGTGTTTTCAAAAGACTTGTACTGCAGACACGTGAAAACCAGGGCTTGTTTGGGAAAGGGTTAAGCCCCCTTTCACATAAGCAGTCACGTAATTATGGATCCATAAAATTTATTTTGTCTAAAAACTAGCTGAATCATGAGGTATACTGGTCCTTTGACATACACAAAATTGACTAAATTGTAATACAGCAAAAAGTTTCGGCTCAGGTCAGCCTGCGCAGATTGTGCAGGCTGGCCTGAATCGATACTTTTTGCACTTGCATTAAGCCCCCTTTTTACACATGACTCGTTTATAAGAGGTATATACACACACAATAATTTAGCACCAACACCACCACATGCTCTTGTTTATGGATTATGGAAAGGTTATCCCTCTTTTCAAATTTCTGATTTGCAATGAAAACAAGTAGACAAATTAGGAAATAAGTAATTTTCTGTAATTTTCACTCATTATAAACATTTTGGGACACTGTACATTTTGTGATATTGTTTTCACCATATTTTTTGACAATTGTTCTAGCATTAAAACTATATCAAGTGATAATGGATAAGAAGACTCTTTGCTTTATCCAAACTGAAAATTAAAAACTAGTCCAAATTGGCCCTCCAATAGCTGGACAGAATTTGTGTTGAAAAATAGAATGGGTAGAAACATTGTGAGAAAAGGAGAAAATGCTCTTGTTTTTCACCTGACTCAAAAAGTGGAATTTGTATTCAAAAGCTTTTGAAAACAATGATAAATATAGCTCAAACAGTGGATTTGCCACAGAAAGCTGTTGAAAACATTGTGAGGAATGGAGAAAATGATGTTTATCAGCATTTTCTTTAATTCGCCCAATGTTTTAAAGATTTGTCTTAAGCTGATGCATAGAATAATAATTTGGCTCAGAAATTAAGTGCCTCCTATCAGTCAAATCCTGCTACAGATCCACTGTAATTTACAAGTGCACGGCATACTGTGACAATTTTGTCAATCGGTGGGATTTCTTCCTCCTCATGGCACATAAAGTCTATTGGAACTTTCCCTTGCATTATTGTATACTTGTTCCTGACAAGTCCAATCACATGTTCCACATGAATTCTAACATGCGCAATCTTTCTTGTGGTTTCAACATCAGTTGCAGACAACTGTGAGCGACCTTTAGTGAAACTTGGAATGTTCACCTGTGCACAAAATAGGCCCACACTATCTGCTATATCAAAGCCACGGTCTGCTAAAACTAAATCCCCGGGTAGAAGTTTGTTAAGAATTCCACAGGACTCAGTAATATATTTATCACTTGTTTTTCCACCCCATCCATGTGAAATAAAGGATATTGAGCCCTGGGGGGTAATTTCAATCCAAAACTTCACAGTATTGTGGTGCTTGTACTGTGACCATGTCTGGCTGCGTGCTAACAAGGCTTTAGGTCTTTGCATAAAAATTTCAAAGCAATCAATGATCACAGCTGTTTTCTGTCCAAAGTGAAGTCTGAACTCAAGTGGAGTTGTTAGGCGCGTTTCCGCACGGCTTGGCCAATAAATTAAGTGTTCCATTCTTTGATACATAACATGGATCATCTGTAGAAAAATTCTTGAAACCGATGACTGGGATGTTTTAAATCTATATGCCAAATCTTTAACATGCAAATTAAGCTTTAACCTCATAAGGGTCATTAGAAGTTTGTCAAATACAGAAAGGCGCACATTCTTATGGGGAGGGAAAAATGGAGACAGGATATTAAGCACTGCCTCTAATGACGCGTAATTCGGCAACCCTGTATAGTATCTAACCTTGTCATCGTTTTCCCTGAACGAGATCTGGGTCATTTTGAATTCATCCAGTTTCACTCTTAGCTGAGCATTCTCAGTCAAAAGTCTCTGAAGTTCCACTTAAATCTGTTCAGTTGATACTGATGGTTTAACACAGGGAGCAGGAGTAGCTTGATTTTTCTAGTTTACCTAGGAGAAAAATGGTGCAGCATTTACTTGGTTTTTCATCAACATATACATGGTCTTGCTCTGAAACAGCTACATGGTCTTGCTCTGGGATTTCTTGTAGAAAAAGGAGGGCTCTTGCAACCTCGTGTTTCTCCTTAGTTTTATGTCTCTCTACTGCTGTCATAAATCTGCAAAGAGAAATGCATATACATGTAGAAGAGTAATAAGGAAATTTATCAAAATCTAACCACAGATGAAATGACTTTTGTCAAATGTTGGAAAGGATGTTGGCTGATTCAAGAATCACACCCATGACCCCTTGATTAAAAGCCCATGACACTACCAGCTAAGCTACCAGGGCTCAGCTTTCAAGTTTGTAACAGTAGCATTCATATAAAAACATTCCCTGTCACCAAGCTTACTTTCGTCTCTATAATTTTGTAAAGGGTATATGTTGGCAGACAAAACTAGTTGAGGATAGAAACTGCCTTGTTGTCTGTGTCAACTTGTTTCTGTTTTTTCATAGACTTCGGTGGAGTCATTTCATGCGACATTTTCAGTGTAGGTATTCAGTCAGGGTTAGCTTGGTCATACATACTAGCAGGTTTACCTAAAGAAAAAGGAGCAAGAATTTATTAAGTTAAACTTACTCATGCATTTAGGTTTCCACTACCATGCAAAATTTTATGCCGGTTCAAAGATAATTGCATAATAATAAGAGTAACAAAATGTGGCCGAGTTGTAAATTTTGAAAGTGATAGGATCGAAAACATGTTTGAAAAGGGAGAAAATGCTGATCCCACATTGTTGCGGAAAAAAAAATAATGTTCCAATGTCATTCCCTGAGAACTTTGTTTACGATGCAAAAGGCCAATCTGGGAATCTGCATAGGATCAAAATGGAACTAGAGGTCCAGCTAATTAATACTTTATGGTTTGACCCCCCCCCCCACAAGAAAAAGAAAAAAAGACAAAATAGAAATATTTTATATCTGCAACTTACCACTGACAAAGTGATCAGAGCATATCTTGGAGTATTTGGTCGGGAAATCCCTCCGGTTGATGTTTGCAAGCCAAAGCCGCCTACGCTTCTCGGTCAGGGATCTGGTAAAGTCGTCTTCATTTTCCCGAATGGCAGGTATGCTAAAAAAAACCCTTTTTATCCTTTCCATTAGCTTGGTTTGGGCAGTCGTTTACCCAACAGGAGACAACCATTTTTTACAGACGATTGCATTTGTTATTTTTCTTCGTGTGTAGTGACCCGTGTATAACCTTTGACATGCCAAACAAAATGGCGGACGGAGCGTAGGTGTCCGGATATGATGACGTCACACAAAAAGCATGTATATCGCTACTGTTGAAAGCTATTTTCACATGCAATGTTTGGGACTTGTCGAAAGATTTTATTGATAAAATCTGTGAAGATTAACTGTGTTGCAGCATGCCGTTATCATGCTGTGCACCAGGATGTACAAACAGATTAGTAAATTAGTATCTGGCTTAAATGTCACAGAGTCAAAACGGCCTACTTTTAGTTAAAACTTCCACTCCGAGTTGGTTAAACGTCCCCCTAAAACGTCCCCGTATATTTTATTCAAATAATTTGTTTGATCTCATATATTTTTAAAGAGATTTTTCACCGTTAATGTTTTGTATTTTATTGACCATCATCATTTAATGTTATTGATTTTTGACCCATATCCTGCCGTACTTATATTTTTGACCAGTACAAGAGGAATTCGCGGTAAGTTTATGTCATAAATCTTAATTAGTATTACTTAAACCATAATTAAGATTTGTAACAGTGTATTTCAAGACCATGCTACCGCCATGTGCAAACAGATCTCTCATTATGCTTTTCGCAAAGTAAATTCAAGATCACTGTCACGTAACGGAGGCTAAGGGTTAAGGCTAAGGTTCATATTGTTTCCCTACATTATCATGTTTATGACACGCTAAAATGCCTCTCCGTATACAATGTGCACAACTAATTACTGTAACAATTTCCATTTAATCCTTTACCCAGCAATCACAAGTGTTAATGACCAAGAGAAAAGAAAACTTTTCAAACATTTTGAGAAAAGGAGAATATGCTGGTAAACATTATTTCAACCTTTTCCAACACTGTTTTCGGAAAAGGAATGTTTTTAAAGTACATGTTACTTATGGTCCCTGGTGGAAAGCAATTATGGATTGGAAAAGAGCAGCCACAGACGACAACAGGGCATTGTACAGTTGTTCGTTCGTTCTTGGTTTGTGCATTAGTTCATCCATCCATCCATCCATCCATCCATCCGCTCGCTCACATGCTCATTCATTCATTCATTCAATCAATCAATCTTTCATTCATATGTTTTCAAATACGTCTGCACCAAAATTTTGTTTCATGATGAAATTGTTCACAGTACACTCTCTAAACTATTAGAGGTAACAGCATGTTGTGCCAATCTCAACCGACACTCTCCACCATTGAAGTTAAACTAAAATGTCCACTGTATTGTCGATTAAACTAAGAAATATGTGACATATCAGATGGCTACCCTTTGTAAACCCTTTACCTGTCTCACACTTGTCTTAATTAATGACCCTACCAGTGACTGGGAAAGGCTTGCGCCATTCCCAGTCTTCACATTAAAATCCAAAATGTCACATCGTTTCCGCTATCGAGTGTGCCCGTGTCCCATTCAGTTTTCGACTTCGGAAAAAGTATGAAAAATTGTGGGGCGAATCTATTTTGATCGGATCCGATTAGACGCTCTATAAAAATGAATAGCGTAGGTGCGCGTGACATCATCAACTTGTAAATCATGAAATGCTCATTGAAAATTTGTACCTATGTCATCGTGAATTCGTCTGTTTAGCTGCTTGAATTGAATAGTAAAATTTAATTTTCACTGTCTAAAATGCCCCGAAAAAGAAATTAAAGTTGCCTGAAGGCCAGGGCTCAATAAGTAGTTTCTTTCCCAAAACAAACGTTCCTCAAGGTTCAACAGACTCAAATAGACGACGATTAGACCGGAAGGCAATGAAAGTTTTCGTGTTGTTGAAATTGTCACATTGGTTTTCAAAATGTCACATTGAATTTCCTAACCAAAGGGACATTGTCCCATCGCAAAAAATCCTTTCCCAATCACTGCCCTACATTAATGGGCTTGTGGAAACACTATGGCAAAAGGTAAAAATGCTGCTAACATGCATTTTCCCATTCCCGCAGTGTTCCAGCCCATGCTTCATGGGGTTTGTCTGTTACTGCCTGGGGTCGGTTAACATTTTCTTTGATGATAACGTCAACCCACAGCAGTGACACGGTTTTTGACGTAGACCTACGTCTTATATTGTCATTAATATACGGATCGTTTTCTTTCACGTTACTGAACCCATAGGTAATAAGTTAGTCTTATTATCGTTGCTTTGCCTCTGGGGGCAAGCTTTTCATATGATCACTTATAATTTAATGATTTTGTATACACTTTAAATAATCTGCCACTGTTTTATTTTGTCTTTTTGCCCTACACGAGTGCGCATGCAGTTTTCCGATCTCATTACCAGGAAGTGGTCAGAGACTAAAAAGGTCTATATGTAAGTTTTTTTGGTATAAAATGTTCAGTTTTTAGGGAGAGTGATTTATTTTGATGTGAATAGTTATACTCAGATGGGTGAAATAATTAATATAAAGTAAGTTTTCTATCGTTCAATTTTTTGTTCCAGCACGTTACCTTTCGTGCCATTTAGAAAACCTGCATGTATTTACTGACACTATCTTTGCATTTGAAAAAAATATGACTTTTTATGGGGGGGGGGTTATTTATCCATGTAAGTTTATTGCCATACAGACTTTTTATGCTGTTTGTCTCTGTCAGTGCCAGTTAAGTGCTTGATACATTTATTTTACTCTTTGTGAAGCGGCAATTTTTTTGACTGGACCAAATGAAAATTAAAAGCCATTGCAGATTACCAATTAAATGTAGCTTGAATTATTATTTCTGTCTTTAATAGGGTAGGAGACATTGTAGGAAAAGGAGAAAATGCCGTTTGTCAACTTTTTCTCCTTTTCCCACAATGCGTTCAAATGCCCTCTCTTTCAGAGTCATTAACCCTTTACCGCACAATGCCGCCTTTTGACGCCCCTGGGAAAGAAGCCTTTTGAAAACATTGTGGGAAAAAGAGAAAATGCTGGTAACCAGCATTTGCTGGTAACCAGCATTTTCTCCTTTTCCCACAATGTTTTCTACCCTATCAAACAAAAATTGCACCATTTCATCCACAGTGATATTGTCGTCTGCAAATGCTTTCAATTTGGACAGGTCTAAAATTTTGTCGTGTGGTAAAGGGTTAAAACTCGGAATTGTGTGGTAAAGGGTTAAAAGCCAGTGGAGCTATACAGGGCCATCATGGCCCTTTGTTTGTGTTTGTTGCAATGTTGACCAAATTCATTTTGTTTTTATATTTTGCTTTCCCAAAATTATATTTTGTTACAAATTTAATCATTGCATTCACCTGTTAATTTCATAAGAAATGAGCTATGCTTTGGCAAAAGGGCCTAAATGCATAGATCCCTGATGCATAATACCAAGCAAGTCATCACAACATTATGGATCCATAAATCTGTTTTGTATTAAAACTGACTGAATTATAAGGTAAACTGGTCCTTTGAGCTGCAGAAAATGGACCAACAGCAGAAAGTTTTGGGCCAGGTCAGCCTGTGCAAATTGCACAGGCTGACCTTGATTGATACTTTTTGCAGATGCATTAAGTCCCCTTTTCACAGAGCATGGCTCATGTTTTTTGAGCAAACATTAGTTTTAGAGACGAAATAACTTGGAAGATTGGATGAATCACCAAAATGCCCTATTATGATCAAAACAGCAGAATATCCTTTAGCTTTTGTTTCATTTGAATATAACTTTAGGCTCAGCCAGGTAGCTGCACTGTGCAGGTGCACTGACCACCGTGATAGGACCTAAGCTGTTAAAATGTGTTAAACTCCAATACAACCAAGCAACCATATAACTTTAGGTGTCATGAGTTGTTGTTTTTGGACAGTTTGTGTTTACATGTATATTGATGAAGGTTGGTTCTAGATCAGTTTTAAAGTTTTAAGCCAAATATAATTGATCAAACGACAGCCATCCTTGTGGCTTCATGACAAATATTACACCTGGCAATTGCGAGATTGCATAGATTACGATGGGTAGGAAATGCAGTTCTAGACATGGCGGCAATCCACTTGTTCAATGGAGGCTATCGCATGATGCTTGTCATGTGACTGTGTACGACCTTCACCTTTCCTATTCGTGGGGCTGGAAAGTGGAGTTGAACTACTCTACACAGGTGTACTGTCACAACAATCTATGTTACAAGAACCCAACAGCAGTTTACGCAAGGATGTTGTAGTTATATATTGAGAGTGCAGTGGAATGATTTCAATGAAGAAGTAATGTAAATTTCATATGTGTAAATTAGTATTTAGCGTTTTGTTGAAAGAAAGAGAAAAGACATTATCCTACAAAATAGACATTTCCCATGTTAAAAGAACAAGTAGCTTTCTATTTTTTAGATGGAGGTATATGCAAATGACTCTAGCGAAAAAACAAACACGATTTCCCTATTGTTCATAATTTTGACCGTACATAATTTTCTCCCGACCAGGATACATTTGCAAAAACAAATTTGAAACTTTTTTTCATTCTTTGGGGCCAAAGATTTTGCTGATTTATTGATTTAAACACATTTCTGTATTTGGCTTAAAATGAGTAGCCAGGGAACTTTAAAACCTATTTACAAAATTAACAAATGCCATAGAGACCTACTGAGAAGATTATGTACCAGAATACCCTTCACCCTCTACCTGTCAATCCTGAGTTCTGATGAACCTGAGGCCCACCCGCGTAGCTCAGTGGTTATCGTATCTGACTCGTGACCTGGTGGTTGTGACTTCGATACCCGGTTGAGGCAAACTTTCTTTCTGGTGATTATTCACCTCTCACCTCTGATGCATGTGAAAAAATTAATCAGTGATCTGCCAAGGTTTTGAGACCAAGGGGACAATGTCCCCTTTGTCTGAAAAAAGTGGGGACTTTTCAAAAATGATGGGACATAGAGATAATAATTTAAAAATAGAACGTTACCTGCTTTCCAGTCTGTGTATTTTTCTTCATTATGACAGTTGTATATACATTCCTACAGCTTATCAACTGTTTGTATTTATAACAGCAACAAAAATATGAACTTGAAAACTGTTGAATAGAACTGTTAACTTGTTTGTTTATTAAACTTATGTAATGCCATTCAATGTTTAGTCAGTTTTGGTATTAAAGATCTTGCGCTCTTTTGAAGCCCTCCATTCCCTTAGGGATGGTAAAAAGCCAAAGTTCTCCACTGGTCCACCCTCAATCTTAATCATCAATAAACTGTCAACTGTATTAGCACCCAGTCTATTTCTCAAAGATGTTTTCACACTGTTCTGGGCACTAAAACCCCTTTCACAATCAGATGTGTGAATAGGTGAAGTAAGGGCTAAACCTGCAAGTGTTAACATGTTTGGAAATTGCTCCTTGTAGTTTTGAGCCACAAGATGGTACAGAGTAGAAAACTGATCCCTTGGATACCCTTCTTGAACAACTAAATCTTTCAATGTGCTCCACTCTCTCCTTGTAGCCTCTGGGTCAATGATAGGCTTAGCAGTGACCAGAGGTTGACTTTGTGTTGGTTTTGACATTTTTTCTTCACCATATTGTCTGATAAGAATCTCCACTTTATCATTGCCCCATGTGTCACGTTCTTGTTTACTGAGAAATGATATTGGCCTCATGGACAACACAGCAAAGGCATATGTAATATTGCTATCATCCTCAGGGAACCTTCTATCAAGATTTTCCAAAATGTTGTCAATAAACTTGGCCTTGATACTGTCAATGTTTTGTTTGCCTTGTACAATGTGATTTGTTTTGAACAGTAGTTTTCCTTTATCAATTTTCAGATCCTCATTTTGAAGTTTTTTAAGTGTGGGGCTTTACCATTTTTGATCTCTTTAAGCTGGCTTTTGCAGTTGTCCACTGAAACTTTAACAAGGCTTACATCCAAGTTTGCTTTCTGAAAGAGCAGGCACAGTTCAGTTACAATAGGAAGAATGTCCATCAAAAGATATGTAGTTGCAATGAAATCATACTGGATCATTTTTTTAGCATATCCCTTAGACTTTGCATCTTTATCCTGGCAAAAGAATGTTAACAGGGAATCTAGTGTTTTGTAAACAGTTTCAACAGCCAAAAAAACACTCATCCACCTGACCTGATGCACCTCTTTAACCTTCAACTTGGGGTCATTCGACAGCTCTTGTATATTCGAAAGTGTGTTGCAAAGGTTGGCTGAATGTTTAAAAAAGTAGAAAACTCCAGTGAGAACACTCTGGTAGTCTACTAGAAATGGTACAGAATCTGCAGCTTGAGCAGTTACCAGAGCTAACTTGTGGGCAACACAGTGGTAATTGACTAGCATAGGGTTATATCTTGTCATGTAGCCTGTCAATCCCTCTCCCATACCTGTCATTACTTCTGCCCCATCAGTACCAAGTCCCATAATCCTGGTCATTGGAAAGGCCTTTAATCCAGGAATAGTCTTCAAGAAATTGTAGATAGCTTCACCCCTCCCACTCTCTATCTCTTCATTACAAATGTACAGTGTTGCAGGCTGATAGGTCTCAGGGTCTAATATCTTGACATACACAGACAGCTTCTTACTTACACTTATATCAGTACTTTCATCACACAAAATGCTGATAAATGGCGATTTTTCAGTTCTTTCAAAAATCTGTTTTCTGATCGTAGATGAAATGGCACCCAAAAATTCAATACAGGCTTTATCTGACTTGTAGGTAACAGTTTTACCAACTTTTAAGTTTGTTATGCCTGGTGTTTCCAAATGTTCCAATAAGTTAATCATACTTTCAAATTTATCAATGGCCAAATCCTCCTTGGCTATCCAAAATGCTACCTTCATTGCTTTCACAAATGCCTCCTCCTTATCATCTAGAGCGCTGCTGACAGCCTTTTCAGAAGAGCCAGCCATGGATTCTGCCAGTACAGACTGTTTATGATCAGCACTTTCTGCATGTCGTGTTAATGTACTGGTTCTAAAATTCCTGCACTCGCTTGTCATAGCATTATTTTTCTTGTGCTTAACACAAAGGGTACGCATCATATAGCTGGATTTCTCATTGTATGACAACTTTGTAAATTCATTACGCCACTGGTTTTTAAAAGCCCGTTTGGTAGATGCAGACGATTTTTCAGATGATGACGTGGATGGGACAGGAGTATTTTCTTTATCAATTGAAATTTCTTCTTGGTCGTTATGTGATATGATACTAGTTTGTTCAGTTTCATTTTCACTTGAAGCAGGATATGGGTCATTTTGCAAGGCTGATTTCTTTGTTGGGACAATAAAAAACAGCTTAATGTCCCTCGACGGGAATTTTCTTTTTTCAGGCATGTTGCTAGGAGAAACAAATAGGCGCACTCGTTTCTGGCAGTTGTCAAAATTCCGACCCCGCTAAATGACTCGGATTAGAAAAGCGCAATATGTGCACTGCCGGATCAGTCCGATTTTTAATCGGTGAAAAGAGATAACATCGACTATTCAGACACTGATACGTGAATGCACCAGTAAAATTCTTTAAAAACGTCAGCCAAATTCAATCGGTAGTAATATTCAGTTCAGAAATGAGTGTTCCCCATTAAAATGCAAACAAGGATGGAAGAAACGAAATGATTGGACTAAAAACAATGTTTAAACCAATCAGGAACGACGATATTTATTTGTGATTGGATGATGTAAAAGAGACTTGCGTATTTTCATCCGGGGAACACCAAAGATTCGCCCTCAATGCTGTTCGTACATAAATCGATTGCCCGGAAAATGATTGCACCATCGGCGCATTGGTAGCGATTTCTTGCAAAAACGCAGCCTCGACAGATCACTGAATTAACCAGTGGCTTTGGAAAGAAAGTTATGTCAGTACTGGTGCGAGAAAGCCAGGAAACACAAGGGTGCATCACTGACCGCCATGATATGACATGAGCTGTTAAAATGGCATTAAACTCCAATACATACAAACTAATGAACCTGAGGAAAAAGCCTTTTGAAAACATTCGGGAAAAAGGAGAAAATGCTGGTAACAGCATTTTTTCCTTTTCCCACAATGTTCTTTACCCTATCAAAGATTGGAATATTCATATTGTTTTTTAAGACATTGTGGGAAGAGGAGAAAATGCTTGTTATCGGTCGCTACGCTCCTTCCTTTTGGTCGTTTAAATCGTTTAATTTTTTCTTCACAGTGTCTAACTGACTTAGTCATTGTCCGCCCAAATTACATCATCGCTGAAACATTGGTGCCATATATAGAGTTTTCCACTTCATCATTCGCAAAGACACGCCCTAATTGTATCATCGCTAAAACGATGCTAAATCTAACATTACATGGACTTTCCCGCTTCATTCATTAACAAATTATTGTGAAGGATGGTCAAAAAATGCCATAGACATATAGAATATGAGCCATGCCATGGCAAAAGGGGGCTTGATGCACCTCCATGAGGCATGGTACCTAGCATGACATCACATGATTATGGATCCATAAAATCCATTTTCGCTGAAAACCGACAAAATAAGCAACTAAAATGGCCCTTTGAAATGCATGAAATTGGCCGAAAGTAAAAAAGTTGGGGCCTTGTAAGCTTGCGCAGTCTGCGCTGGCTGCCTGCCTTGGGTTGATACTCTTTTGTAAATGCATTAAGCCCCCATTTCACAGAGCATGGCTCAGATATTTCATGTTAAATGCCTGTATCGATATGACACCGCAATAAACTAGTTTACTACGATATGGATTTTCTGTATATTTCAAAATACAGATTGATTGACTTATGTTTAACTCTTTAGCTGCCAACTAAACTGAGCCGACTTGTCACATGGTCTATAAGTATCCTTCTCGTAATCTGTAAATCTGTTTTTGGTTGAAGACTAATACAAGATAGCGGACGGTGTAGATCAAAGATCAGACCACATTTTGTGCAGTCTGATCTTGATCTATGTCGTCTGCAAAGTCTTTCCAATGTGACATTGGCAGTGAAAGAGTTTAAAAAACATTGTCGTGTTTTCCCATTTTCCTCTTTCCACAGCGTTTGTCTTGTTTTCAATATGTGTCAATTTAAATGGTAGATGAATATTAATGAGGGAGGCGGGTTTTATGCACGCAGCGCGGGAAAGCCAAATAAATGCAATGGTTAATTGATTAAATGGTCAAAATAAACCCTGCTTGAGGCAGTTTAAAGGAAATAGTCAGTCAGAACTTTTGAAGCCTTCTGATTGGACGAAAAGTAGGACAAAGACTAAGGAACTTTAAAACCTATTTACAAAATTAACAAATGCCATAGAGACCTACTGAGAAGATTATGTACCAGAATACCCTTCACCCTCTACCTGTCGATCCACCCAGGTAGCTCAGTGTTAAGCGTATCTGACTTGTGACCTGGTGGTTGTGAGTTTGATACCCGGTTGAGGCAAACTTTCTTTCTGGTGATTTTTTCACCTCTCACCTCTGATGCATGTGAAAAAATTAGTGGCTTTGGAAAGAAAGTTGTGTCAGTACTGGTGCGAGAAAGCTAGGAAACACATGGGTGCATCACTGACCGCCATGATATGACATGAGCTGTTAAAATGGCATTAAACTCCAATACATACAAACTAATGAACCTGAGGAAAAAGCCTTTTGAAAACATTCGGGAAAAAGGAGAAAATGCTGGTAACAGCATTTTTTCCTTTTCCCACAATGTTCTTTACCCTATCAAAGATTGGAATATTCATATTGTTTTTTTAAGACATTGTGGGAAGAGGAGAAAATGCTTGTTATCAGCAATTTCTCCCTCTCTCACAATGTTTTCTACCCTTTTAAAGATTGCAATCATATTAGCCACATTTAATCTGCGAATGCTTTCTATTTTTGACAAGTCTAGAATTTTGTCATTTGACGGTGTTATGGGTCCACAAAATTGTCCTGTGTATATGTGAGCCATGCTCTGTGAAAAGGGAGCTTAATGTATCTGCGAAAAGTATCGATTCAGGTAAGCCTGCGCACTCTGCGCAGGCAGACCTGGGCCAAAACTTTTCGCTATCGATCAATTTTCTGTATGTCTAGGGACCTGTCTACCGTATTATACAGTAGGTTGTTCCACAAAACGGATTTTAGGGATGTATGCTTCTGTGATGACTTGCTTGGTATCATGCATCACAGAGATGCATTAAGCCCCATTTTCACAGAGCATGGCTTATGTATATTTAACCCTGTCTGTGACAAGCAAATTTTAGTGTCTTTTTTCATTGAAAGCAAATGCAGACCATGAACTTAATTAGCTCAATTTATGAAAGTTTGAAAGCATTGTGGAAAAAGGACAGAATGCTGGTTATCAGTATTTTCTTCTTTTCCTACATCGTGGTCAAAAGCGCCTTTGTCATGGTGTTTCTAAAGTTTGGAATTGTGTGGTAAAGGGTTAACAAGAGTAAAAGAGTGCTAGAGAAGGATAAATATTAGTAAATTCTTTTGCATGGTGTTATGTGCCCCACTAATGCCACTAGTTGCAACATAATACAAGTTTGGTTTGGGCTGGATGCTGAGTAAGGTGGGGTTGACACTATTTGAAAAATCAGCTTTTCACATTTAGTTAGCTGTTTTCTCATCAGTGAATAGAGGCCACAGAATAAAAATAAGCGTCTTGGAAATTTGTGTCACTTAACATTTAGCATTTAAATGTTCAGTGCCATTTTCAACATTATTCCAGTTCATCTCTTCTGCCAGTCTGCCTGAGTAGTTTTTAGTGCTTTCCTGGAGTTTCTTCCTCTAGTACTTTCTACAACATTCTTTCAAAGCCACGGCTGCCTTCCCCACATGAAAAATTGTCCAAAGAGTGCTCACTGGTGAGAGGAAGAAGAATCATATCGTAAAGCAATCATCATTTCCAAGAAAGAATTTTGAACAGCTGGGAATTGAACCAGTGATCGCTAGATTTCAAGTCCTTTAACCTTTACCACACAATGCCGCATTTTAACACCCTGGGTAAGAAGCCTTTTACAAACATTGTGGGAAAAGGAGAATATGCTGGTAACCAGCATTTTCTCCTTTTCCCACAATGTTTTCTACCCTATCGAAGAAAATTTGCGCCATTTGAGCCACATTGAAATTGTCGGCTGCAGATGCTTTCAATTTGGACAAGGCAGAAATTTTGTTGTGTAGTAATGGGTTAAACTATTAACTGAGCTATGGGGCTAGGTGCATTCCAGTGACCTTCAGTACTAGCTGTTTGACTGAAGTATAGTATAATTGTTGCTTGAGGGAAATTTGTTATTCCTCATGTTCACTACAAAAGGTTGTGTATCATGTAACTCATTACCACACGACAAAATTTTAGACTGGTCCAATTGAAAGCGTTTGCAGACAACATAATGATTGTAACTGAAAATCTGAAATTTGTTCTGGGAAGGGTAGAAAACATTGTGGGAAAAGGAGAAAATGCTGGTTACTAGCATTGGTTACCAGCATTTTCTCCTTTTCCCACCATGTTTTCAAAAGGCTTCCTTCTCAGGGTCGTGAAAACCAGGGCTTGTTTGGTAAAGGGTTAACTCTGTACCAAATGATAAAATTTTACACAGCTCCAAAATGAAAAGATTTGAAGATGACTGCACTATAAATAGGGGTCAGAGCTCCAGATAGAGGGAGTGATTTTGATTTCAAAATTGAAAATATTAATCACTCTCCATAAACCCTATGTTATGGGTACTCACTAGAATCGTCTCATGGAGACGATTCTAATGAGTAACCACAACATAGGGTTTGGAAGAGAAATAATGGGTTTAGAATACTATTACTCCCTTTTATCTTGAGGTCTGATGCGTTATCAATGGTAATTTACAACTTTTGATACTTGTATGACCATCTATTGGCAAACTAAAGTATATGATTTAACTCTTTACCACACAACAAAAATTGAGTCATCTAAATTAAAAAACATTTGCAGTCGATAATTTAATTGTGGCTAGAATGAATAGATTTAGCTTGGAAAGGATAGAAAACATTGTGGGAAAAGGAGAAAATGCTGGTTACCGGAATAGCCTATCTGTAAATGTCCACCAAAATACCGCCTCGACTTAGTAAAATTTGTCGATTCAGGGATTTTACCTCCGCAATCTCACTACAGTAGCTTTTGTACAAGGTTGATGTGTCTGTTATTTGTCCATAAGTATGATAGAAAAAAAAGTTTGTGTTTTTTTTATAATGGGCATATAACATTAAAAAGGATCACCAAATTAGAAAAAAAAAAAAACGGCCGCCATTTTGAATCTGTGGTCAGTACGTTACCAGGCGTAAATTGATAAGACAATTATAATTCCGCCTTAAGATTATGAATAATAATAACCATAGTAATTTAAAAATAACAGTGACCAACTTACACATGAAATAAGTTTGATTATATCAGACACTTTCATTCTGATCGCTTCACTTGAACAGAACAGAACGTGCCAAGCTACTTAGAGACCTACATCATGCAATGTCTGATTTGGGTCTCCTTTGTTCGTAAATGAAGTGCATTAGCACTCTCTTGTGTGTGTTTAACATTTAAGGAATTAATAAAATTTATAATTGATACAAGTGATAATGTGATACTGTAATTGTTTAGTCTAGATTGAAGATGAAGACTGAGTATTTCAGTGTCTAACAGACCAGACGCTCGAGTGTTTCGTTGATAGTTCTTAATGTAAATCTATCATCAGTGTAAATTAACATCATTCTTCTCAATGATAATTAATACTTTAATTAAGCATGTTTTCTTTTGAAGAAAACAGAAAGAAAAATCCTGCATTTTTATCAGTTATCTGAACTCAATAATAATTTAAAAAAAAAAATAGGAGTATTTCGGTCTATCCGTGGTATTTGGTTTTTCGGCGATTCGTCAGACCATCCTTTTCCCACAATGTTTTCAAAAGGCTTTTTCTTCAGGGTCGTTAAAAGTCGGGATTTTGTGGTAAAGGGTTAAAAAATAAGCTTATCATTGTGTTTCTGGGTTGTGGCTCAGTGGTAAAGTGTAGAACTTGTGACTGGGAGGCCCCAGGTTTGAGCCTTACAGGGTTTTTCAGGGAGTGTCCTTGGGCAAGACATTTCAGAACCCTAGCCTAGTACTGATGAAATCACAGAAATATATGAATATGTCAGCTGTTGCCATGATATGACTGAAATAATGTTGAAAGTAGTGTCAAACATAAGTCAATGGTGTTTCAGTGGTTTACGGTATTTAGGTGATTCCTTGGAAAATAACTTTTGTCTTCAAAGCAAACATAATGGGAAATCAAATGTTGTAGAGAACTTTGTGTTATAACTAAAAGGCCTACTAGCTGCTAAATGAAAATAATAGAAAGGGGGGTGTGTGTGTCAAATTCCAGATAAATATAATTCATACCATTTAACCCTTTCCCAAACAAGCCCTGGTTTTCACGTGTCTGCAGTACATGTCTTTTGAAAACACTGTGGGAAAAGGAGAAATTGCTCGTAACGAGCAATTTCTCCTTTTCCCACAGTGTTTTCGACCCTTTTTGGAGAACTTTCTGCCATTTTCATCAAATTTAAAATTGTCATCTGCAAACTCTCTCAATTTGGACCTGTCCAAAATTTGTCGTTTGGGAAAGGGTTAAAGGTAAGGATATTAATGCAAGTCCAATAGTTTGCAATAGTGCAATCTGTTAATCCTCTACCAAACAACAAAACACTAGACTTTCTCAGATTGAAAGCATTTGCAGATGACAACTCATGTGTAGCTTAAAGGATGATTCCTGTCTATGAAAGGGAAGAAAACATTGTGGGAAAAGGAGAAAATGGTGGGTACCAGTATTTTCTCCTGTTCCCAAAATGTTTTCAAAAGGCCTCTTCCTGAGGGTCGTTAAAACTTAGGATTGTTTGGAGTTAAGGTTCCAGTTGCTGGCAGAGGTTTTTTTTTCGTACAACTAGAATAAAGAGCCAAATTTTGTTGTACTTTTGCAATACATTTTTGTGGCAGTTGTCAAAGATAATGCCACTATGAATTCAATATGGCATTTTGAAAATCATGTATTGCATTATGTGCAAAACCGAAAGAAGTAAACCCAATTAAACTCAATTTTTCTCAGACAAATAAGTGTTTCTATTGCACTCAGATATGAAAATGATGTATTAAATAATACTTCTTTTTTATCGAAAATAGCTCGATCTGCTATGGTCTTCTATTGGCGTAATGATACACACAATCTTGCCCGTCTGTGCTTGATCATCCCAAGCCAGTTTGTCCCTGGGCTTGTTCGCCTGACTTGTTTGTCCCTCAAGATTGCATGCTACTCTATTGGATTGTGCATGGCTATATAGTAGGTTGATTTTCAAGGGAATATTCTGAAACTATTTCTATTGTTTATTGTTCAAATTATTAATTCCACACAATGGCTCCCTTGACAAATACCACACCAGTGCTTCCAATGCTATGATTCTGCCAGGAACTGAAACTTTGAAGGATTGCTACAACACTTTGTCAGCTTCAATGATGATATCCATGCTTTTAAAAGGTATGGATTAGATGTGTGCATTTTGATACCAAGATTGTTAACTTTTGGCTGATAGTGTGCCTTTACAACTGGATCCATTCTGTCAAAGCAGAAATATTTGGGGAAAAAAAAACTTGCCTGACCCTTGCCTGATTGTTTCTTGATTATTAATCCATGAGAACATCAGACAGTCACATGAGTTTGATGCTGTCACAGGTTTTGCTAATGGTGAATGGAAAAAAAAGAAAATCATTGAAATAAAACCAGTTTTTGTTTCTCCAAGTAGAAACAAATTGACCCTTTACCACACACCACAATTTTAGACTAGTCCAAAATGAAAGCATTTTCAGAAGAGAAAAGAAATGTGGATCAAAGATGAATTTTGTCTTTAACTCTTTACCAAACAACAAAATTTTAGAGTTGTCCAAATTGAAAGCACTTGCAGATGACAAATTAAATGTGACTGAAGAGCTGAACTTTCTCTTTGGAAATGTAGAAAATATTGTGGGAAAAGGAGCATTTTCTCCATTTCCCACAATAGTTTCTAAAGCCTTTTTTCTTGAGGGTTGTTGAAACTTGTGATTGTCTGGTAAAGGGTTAAATGGGTAGAAAACATTGTGGAAAAAGGAGAAAATTCTAGTTATCAGCATTTTCTCCTGTTTCCACAAGGTTTTCAAAAGCCTTATTTCTCAGGGTCGTTAAAATTGTGTGGTAAAGAGTTCACAACTTATTTCACTCTTGAAAGCACCATTTTTTTTTTTTACAATCAAGTCTTACAGTCCTGGGCCCGTATTCACCAACCATTCTTAAGAACATTCTTAGTCTAAATCTCCAAGGTTTTCTAAATTTGAAAGTAACTCAACTTCTGATTCGCTAACCCATTTGGTTTAGCCAATCAGAAGTTGTGTTACTTTCAAATTTCGAAAATCCTGGCGAATAAGAATGTTCTTAAGAATGGTTGGTGAATACGGATGCTGGATCTCAGGTTTTGCATCTTAACTCTTTACCAAACAACAAAATATCAGACTAGTCCAAATTGAAAGCATTTGCAGATGACAAAATGATTGTGACTCCTTTTCCCACAATGTTTTCAAAAGGTGTCTTTCTCAGGGTCGTTAAAAGGCGGTGGTAAAGAGAGTACTTCCTTTACTGACGACCCTTAAAGAGACAGTAAAGGATGGTACTTAATCTTACTTAACCTTTTACCATGCATGAAAATTTAGACCTGTCCAAATTGAAAGCATTTGCAGATGAAAATTTCAGTGTGGCTCAAAGGATGCAATTTTTCTTTGGTAGGGTAGAAAAGATTGTGGAAAAAGGAGTATATGCTGGTGCCCAGCATTTTCTCCTTTTCCCACAATGTTTTCAAAAGGCTTCTATCTCATGGTCGATAAAAGTCAGCATTGTGTGGTAAAAGGTTAATCCTTTACCGAGCAGTTCCAACTTAATGAGGGGTTCTGCATGGTTCAGTGATAGTGTATAGGACTTGTGTGTGACCTGGAGGTCCCATGATCCACTGATTTATTTTTGTGGGCGTGTCCTTGGGCAAGACACTTCAGAGCCCTTGCCTAGTTCTGGTGAAACTCATGAAATACATGGATATGCGAGTTGTTGCCGTGATTCGATTCAAATAATGTTGAAAGTGGCATAAAAACATCATTCATTCAATCAAAAGGTTTCTTTCTCAGGGTCGTTAAAAGACGGTGGTAAAGAGACGTTACTTCCTTTACTAGTGACCCTTAAAGAGACAGTAAAGGATGGTACTTACTCTTACTTAACCTTTTACCACACATCAAAATTTAGACCAGTCCAAACTGAAGGCATTTGCAGAGGACAATTTCAATATGGCTCAAATGATGCAATTTTTCTTTGATAAGGTAGAAAACATTGTGGAAAAAGGAGTATATGCTGGTTCCCAGCATTTTCTCCTTTTCCCACAATGTTTTCAGTTGGCTTCTATCTCATGGTCGATAAAAGTCAGCATTGTGTGGTAAAGGGTTAATCTTTTACTGAACAGTTCCAACTTAACCCATTACCAGACGACAAAATTTTAGCCTTGTCCAAATTGAAAGCATTTGTAGACGACAATTTCAGTGTGGCTCAAATGGTGCAACTTTTCTTAGATAGGGTAGAAAACATTGTGGGAAAAGGAGAAAATGCTTGTTACCAGCATTTTCTCCTTTTCCCAGAATGTTTTCAAAAGGCTTCTTTCCCAGGGGCGTCAAAAGACGGCATTGTAGGGTAAAGGGTTAATGAGGGGTTCTATGTGGCTCAGTGGTAAAGTATAGGACTTGTGTGTTACCTGGAGGCCCTGTGATCCACTGATTTTTCTTGTGGGTGTGTCCTTTGGCAAGACACTTCAGAGCCCTAGCCTAGTACTGGTGAAACTCATGAAATACATGGATATGTGAGTTGTTGCTGTGATTCCATTCAAGTAATGTTGAAAGTGGTGTAAAACATCATTCATTCAATCAACCCAACTTAATGACCCTACAAGAGAAGGGTTATGAAAATATGTTTTGAAAAGGGAGAAATTGCTGGTAAGCAGCCTGGTCTCCTTTTCTCAAAACATTTCCTACACTATTAACTCTTTACCACACAGTCCCGACTTTTAACGACCCTATGAAAGAAGCCTTTAGAAGACCTTGTGGGAAAAGGAGAAAATGCTGGTAATCATCATTTTCTCCTTTTCCCACAGTGTTTTCTACCATTCCCAAAACAAATTCCAATTTTTCAGTTACATTTATATTGTCGTCTGTAAATGCTTTCAATTTGGACCAGTCTAAAATTTTGTCGTTTGGTAAAGAGATAAAGACAAACTTCTTGCTTTGAGAACATTTATTTAGTCATTCAGAAATACTTTCAATGTGGAAAAGGCTGAACTTTTGTTTTATTGACCCTGACAGAAAAGGCTTTTGACAACATTGTGGTAAAAGGAAATGGGAAATGGAATGAAAATGGAAACAGTGATTAAATAACAAAGAAACAATCTTTTATTTCACTCTGTAAAATTCCAAGTTTAACAGACAATCAGCTCTAGGAGTACTTGATCTCGGGTGTGGCATCTGAAAAAGATGGTATTATTTTTAGTGAACTACTAGGAGCACTGCAAAAACACAGCAGACATTTCCAGACAAGTAATAAGTCCCAAAAATTTGTAATTTGAAGATTCCTTTTATCTATGATATTTCGGTAAAGTGGACAGGGTAGATCAGAGGTCAGACTGCATGTTTTGTGCAGTCTGATCTTGATCTACACTGGCCACAAAGGAAACCATAGTTGTGAAAGGCACTGTAAAGGTTAACCCTTTATCAAACAAGGATTTCAATCCATTTCTTTTACAACCCTGTGGAAAAAAAACTTTTAAAAACGGTTAACCAGAATGTCTTGCTTTTCTGACGGTGTTCAAAATATTGTGGTGGTGTAGATAGACATCAGATTATACAGAATGTGCAGTCTGCTCTTGGATCTATACCATCCACTCCTGAACTATAGAAAGCTATTGCTTTTAGATCTAAAATTGTTAAGAAAATATTTAAAACACAGGCTTTTGAGATTAAAAATACGCTGGAACTTTCAACATACTAAAGTTTTAACCCCTTCATCAGTGCTATAAATAGATCTAAATTTGTCGAATTTTATCCTTATTATTTTGGACACACATTTTGACAACAAGTTAAAACCTATTTATTCAGTCACCCCCTTTTTTTCAAAATGATAGTTTCCTAAAGATTCGGACACTAAAAAAATTAATTATTCTTTTCTGTCTGAATACAATGGCGAATTACGGTTAACCCTTTATCAAACAAGGATTTCAATCCAGTGCCTTTACACCCCTGTGGAGGGAAACTTTTGCAAATAGTTAACCAGAATGTCTTGCTTTTCTGACAATTTGAGCCATTTTTGATATTTTATCTTTCAACAAACAGGGATATCCATGCAATAACAGTAATGCAATATTTATTTGTGATATACCATGGATATTTATAGATTTTCCATATACAGCAGATATGTATAGAAAAATATCTTTCAGTAACTCTCTCATTTACCATACCATTAACTATATATTGGTGAAATGTATTCCAAATAAGGTATCTTTTACTACAGAAAGCGTGAAAAAAAAAAGATGTCATACCACGCATTCTACATGTAATTCCTGCTTGTGACATCATTTGAATGCCTTTTTCTCCTGTTTCTAAATAGAATAATCCAAAGCAGTCTCGGAACACCATTTTCGGACATTTATTAATAACTATAAAGTACTATAGGTAGGTGGGTAATAACATTTTAAAACAGAAGTTTCTGTAGAAATGAACTTTTAACGTCTGTTTTTCAGCCACACTTGGTTGTAAGGATTGTCGAGCCTTGATTTTCCCAAACTGGTTTGATATTTTTAATATACAACAACACTCTGCATGTATTCTCTGTTTATCTGAAAATGGTTTTAAGTATCAAGTAGCATGAACATAAATTACAAGAGTACCGCTTGTGGTTCGATCCCAACTCATCAAAGCTTACACTTTGTTTTTTCTAAATTAGAAAGTTGCTCATCAGTCCTGACTTACTTAATCCATGGGCTGCGTATCATAGGCAGACATGTAGCACAACATAACTCACTGTGTATATTTTTAGCAAGATCACAGAAGACTGTCACAAGGTTAATTAATCAGCACGGTGGCTGAATAAGTGGGGTATATTGCTAAACAATTCTGCCTTACTCAACCTGTAGGCTGCATATCACAGGAAGATTCCAGAAACTCCAGGAATACATAGATAGGTGTAGCTGCTGCTGCCATATGACTGATTTATTGTATGGTGTTTAATGCTACTTTCAGCATTATTTCAGTAATATCATGGAAGCCAGTGCACCAATCCATGCTTTCCTGGAGTTTCTTTTACCAGTACTCCACACAATATTCTTTCCAAGCCACTGGCTCCTTTTACACATAACCATCGTCGAAACAGTGGTCAGCAATGAGTGAGGGATGAATCCTGTGGCAATGACTATCGTCATTCCTTGGTAAGAAATTGGCCGAGACGGGGATCGAACTGGCTACCACCTTTTCTCAAGTCTTGTACGCTACCAACTGAGCTACCGGGGCTTGGCGAAGGTGTTTTTGGACTTGACATAATTTGACTTTCTGCTTGTGTTCAAATTGTGTAGAACATTTATTCATCTTAACATTACAAAATGTGTCAGCGCATGTTTGAGCCATGCTGTCTAAACTTCAGACTTCTGTAGAAACAATTGTTAAGTAAACAACATGGACTTTTTGTTATTTTTAGACTAGAGAAGCTAGTCTATAGGCATCAAGATTGACCTAGAGTCAAAGTAAACAAAAAACCCCACAGTTGCCAAATACTGCCTCACAGAAAATACTTCTGTCTCTTAGAAATCTTAATTCTGTTATATATGACAATTTTTACAAAAACCTCTAAATCTCTACCCCTCCAATTTGAACATGTCATCTTACAAAGTAATAAACTGAACAAGGTGTCATTTATAAGATACAAGATCTTTGCTTATATGTAAATTAAGTGACCTATGCAAAGCAGAGAATACACTTATTCCTTAGGCAAATGTCAGGGAATTATCAGGGAATTTTGAAAAAAAAAAAAAAACGAGATGCAATGCCATATATTTAATGATTATTAGGATGTTTAGCTTATTAGTTCTAAAGGTTCTATAGAAATTGCTTTAGCTTGCTAGGAATTACAAGTTTGCTAAAGTACTTGTATAGTTGTACATGTGTGCTTAGCTTTCTGTCATAATGCTTGTAATATGTTTTCTCCTCACTGGATCTGGTGCATGAAATGCTTTTGCTTGTAATCCTTTTTGGCTGCTTAGTCATTTTAGGCTTTATACATGCATGTTTCTTTCCTATTTTCTGGTTTTTTTTTTTTTTTTCCGGATTGCCTAACCTTGCAGATTTTTGCCTAATTCCAAGAACTTTGTTTCTGTAGGTTTGTAATACATTGATCAGAGTAATTCAATATTGTCATAAAGCTCTGTTGAAGAGTTCTATTATGTTGAACACTTCTCTTGCTAGCCACGTCAATGCCCATATTTGACAACAGTGTAGCTCCAGATCAGCTGGCTTCTGTGGAAGCCAGCTGATCTGGAACTGCACTGGTTTGGTATGCAAGGAAAATACAGTGTAACAACTTTACTGATGTTACTGGTTTAGCCAGAATTCCAAAGCCAATATATCATACAATTTTTCCTAGCGTGAGAAGGGTTAATTTGATGATTGCTGAGTAGAATACAAAGCAAAGTTTATTCTGAAATGGCTAACAGCTAACAGTTGCTAACATAATCTAACACCTGCTATAATCACATGTCCCTTGACAGAATAAAGACTGTACATAGAGGTACCAGTATTTGCTCTCTTGCTTTGCTACATGTATATGTATCTTCTGCTAGTGCTAAAAGACCTTTTTGTGGTGTATATAGACAACAGAATGCTTAAAATTATCCTGTTCACATGTTCATGTTTCATTTAATTTCATGTACTTTTTGCCCAAATCTGAATGATGCAGACTGAGTGTTGAAAAATGCAATAATGAACAGTTTCTAACAAATTTGCATAGTCCAATTTTGAGGCAGGAATGTAAGTAACTTCTAGCTTCTGTATCATTAATATTTAGCTATTATTTGCTATTGTAAAACACTGGTAACTTTGAAGAAAACTTACTGGTTTATTTGTATAATGAGAATCATGCACCATATCCAGTTTTCTTCAAATAAAACAACAAAAAATAAAAAAAATAATAACAATACTATAAACAGTGTTGTGCCTAGGCCGCGGGATTGCGGGATTCCCGCAATTTTTTTTACCAATGTCCCTTAAAATCTAAGCTATTGCGGGATGTCGGGCGCGCTCATGAAAATCCGCCAGATTTTCCTTATCTGGAGTCCTTTTCGGTATTTACGTACATTGCGTTAATTACAATGGGCACCAGCACAACGTAGACTGTGACCGAGGAATTTACTGAGATAAAGTCGCTTAACAGATGTCCGATATTTAAACCAGTCTTACTGTTGTCAATGAAACAATATGGCGAAACGCCAGATGCGCCTGACCGACTTTATGTCAGGAAGTGTTAAAAATAGAAAAATTGCAGATGAAATTGAATCGCAGAGGACGGTTGAAAAACTAGTTATATTTAGTGTGTCCCCTAGATTTTTCTAGTGTCCCCTTGAAATCACGGTAGGGGGACACCTGTGTCCCCCCAAAATTTTGGCCTAGGCACAACACTGCTATAAATATTTAAAAGGAGAATAAAGGTGGTGAGGGTTGGCTGAGGGGTGGATGGAGGCCAACATCTCCTTTTAAACTAAAGTTGTATATTTTGAACTTCCTCAAAATATCAAGAGTTATGACGGAAAGGCCAAATATTGCAATGTAACATGTCAGGGAATTTTCAGATTTTGTCAGGGAAATGTCAGGGAATTGTCAGGGAACTTTATTTCCTCTGGTTTGTGGCAACCCTGTTGTAAAAAAGACTTTTTTTTTTCATAACATATAAAATGTTGTGGTTACCTCTTTTTTCCTACCATCCATATTGTTATTGTAAAGATTTATTTAGTGCACTTACAATGAAATAGATTAGCTTCTAAGTATGTTAGTCTGGAAACATCATATTGCAGAAGAAATGATGAAAAATGCATAAATACCTTTTCCATATGGAAACTGCAGAGCTTTGGGGCTTCGTTGTGGTCATGTTGACAGCCCAGTCCCTCACTTGTCAGTTGGTCATCTAATGCAACAAAATTACAATGCAGATATTTCACATATGTTTTAAGCTTGACATAACTGGAAATTCAGTCTTTACTATTTAAAAGCAAAGTGGTAGCAATTTCTTAACCTAGACTGTTTTGCTTTCTTTTTTAAGATTATCTTTTGTAGAGTGAAGGAAATCTCCACACTTTACATTCATCTTTTTAAACACCTTCCAGCCATTAAGTTAATTTTGTGGTCAGCATTGATTAAGATCAGGCTGCTAAAGAAAAAGACACAGTCTGATCTTTGAGCTATATTGCATCTATGTTGAGATACTCTGGTCGCAAGCAACATTGAACTTCCAACATGTGTCCTTTTTCCCCCCCCGATTCAGAATGTGCAGAAATGGTAAAAAACAAACATCTATCCAGCCAGGTAGCTAAATTAGTATAGTAGGGCTAGTCACTTGACCTTTTCCCAAACGAAAAATTTAAGACTCTTCCAAATTCAAAACATTGCAGACAACAATTTCAAAACTGGCAGAAATGAGCTTAACCTCTCCGATACAGCAGAAAACATTATTGGGAAAGGAGAAAATGCTAGTTACCCGTATTTTCTTCTTTTCACACTCTGTTTTCAAAGCCTTCTGTCCCAGGGTGGTGAAAACCAGGGATTGTTTGGTAAAGGGTTAACAATTCCGACTCGCTCAATCCATGGGCTACATATCACAGCTACATATGTTGAACAAGATAGTAATTGCAAAAATGCAAAGATGGGTGTAGCAGCTACTATTTTTTTATTCCGTTCTGTACTGCACAAGAAACTTTGTCGAAATTGAAAGCATTCTTAGATGACAATATAACAGGGGCTCAAATGATGAGATCTGCATGTTAAAGAGTAGAAAACATTGTGGGACAAGGAGAAAATGCTGGTTACTAGCACTTTCTCCTTCTCACACAGTGTTTTTACAAGCTCTTTATCTCAGGGTTGTTAAAACTTTGGACTGTATGGTAAAGAGTTGAATAATGTTGAAATGGGGTTGAATACCAACCAAAGCAGGAATATTTTTCCATAAGGAAACTGCATTATTTTTGGGCATCTTGTTGTCTTCTTGACAGCCCACCTTCCCATAAGCTGTATGTGGTCATTTTATCTAAAAAGAACAAAGCAAATGGCCCTAAGGTCTTTTATATTTGACATAATTTGACTTCCTGCCTTTGTTCACATATTATAGAACATATATTTCCAATATTGAACAAAATTTGATAGTTTTGTGTTTTTCTTGCATTGATACTTTTATTGTATAGAATTAGTCAGTGCATTTTCAAGAAAATGGATTCTTAAAGAAAATGTCAAAAAAAATTAATACTACAAAAGAAATTATCATAATAGCATAAATACCATTTTTATTTGGAAACTGCATTGTTTTGGGGCTTCTTGGTGGTCATGTTGATAGTCCAGCCCTTCACTGCTATTTCTTGGTCATCTAATGTAACAAAATAAGAAAGCATGTGTTTCTCAGATCTTTAGACTATGATATTAGTAGAAATTCAGCCTTTACCCTTTACAAACCAAATGATAATAACTTTCCTTATTAACTTGAAGGCCACTGTTGATCACGATCAGACTGCACAAAAACTGTAAGCTGATCTTTAATCTGTATTGCATCTGTGTTGAAAAACTCTGGCCTAAAGCAACTTGGAACTTGCAATATTAGGTCTTTTTTTACCCTTTAAAATGTGCATTTTGTGAATGTGGTACTTCTGGGATTGATAATGGTATTCTTACATTTTTAGCAAGATCACAGTAGACTGTCACAAGGTTAATTAACCAGCTCGGTATCTGAATAAATGGGGTATATTGCTGAACGATTCTGACTTACTCAACCCATAGGCTGCATACCACAGGAAGATTCCAGAAACTCCAGGAATACATAGATAGGTGTAGCTGCTGCTGCCATATGGCTTAAATTATGTTAAAAATGGGATTAAGCACCAAGCAAAGCATGCGTACCTTTTCCATAAGGACACTGCATCGTTTTCGTGCATCATGGTGGTCTTCTTGGTAGCCCAGCTCCTCACTTCTGTATGTAGGTCATCTTATCTATAAGGTAACAAAGCAAATGTTCCCAAGGTCGTTTTGGTTTGACTGATTTATTGTATGGTGTTTAATGCTACTTTCAGCATTATTCAGTGCACCAAGCCATGCTTTCCTGGAGTTTCTTTTACCAGTGCTCCACACAATATTGTTTCCACGCCACTGGCTCTTTTCCCAAATAACCATCGTCGAAACAATGGTCAGCAATGAGAGAGGGATAAATCCTGTGGCAATGACTATCATCATTCCTTGGTAAGAAATTGGCTGAGATGGGGATCGAACCAGTGACCACCTTTTCTCAGGTCCTGTACGCTACCGACTGAGCTACTGGGGCTTGGCGAAGGTCTTTTTGGACATGACATAATTTGACTTTCTGCTTGTGTTCAAATTGTGTAGAACATTTATTCATCTTAACATTACAAAATGTGTCAGGTGCATATTTGAGCCATGCTGTCTAAATTTCAGACTTCTGTAGAAACAATTGTTAAGTAAACAACATGGACTTTTTGTTATTTTTAAAATTGCTATAGAACTGAAATTGAAAAAAAAAAAAATAGGCAGTAGAAGTAAGTAACTGTGCTTTACCTTTGCCAGTGGCAAGCACTGCCATTATTTCGGTTTCGCTGTCATCTCTTCACACTTTCATCAGTAGAGCGTCTTCGCAGCACATCATAAGTCTGTTCACACACAATCTTCTGTGGTTCATCTATTCTGAAATTGGAAAGAAAAAAAAATCTCCCCGACCCTGGGAGTGTTGCACACCCCCACCCCGACATACAAACACACACAACAAAGAAATGCAAAAACAAGTAGCATGAACATGAATTACAAGCATAGCGCTTGTGGTTCGAACCCAACTCATCAGAGCTTACACTTTGTTTTTTCTGAATTAGAAAGTTGCTTATCAATCCTGACTTACTTAATCCATGGGCTGCATATCATAGGCAGACTTGTAGCACAACATAACTCTACATTTCTTAAAATGCAAAAGAAAGAGCGTAAGGCACTATATCCCTTCCTTTACTGATGACCCATAAAGCGAACATTATTTCTGACCAATTCTGTGATACAACAGTGAGCCACAACAGTGCTAGCTTGACCACCTTGGGCATGCAGTCATGTTTCTAGCTGTAAGATTTACCCATGCTAAATTATTTGTATTGATTTTAACATCCCTCATCAGAAAAAAATGATTACTTATTCTTAGAGACTAAACTCAGTTTCAGACCAAAGAAACTTAAGACACAAAAAGGTATGGAACATCCAAAATGGATCTCCCGCATGGATGTTAAAGTGAATCCAATCATGAAACTGACCAGGAAGTATTCATCAAAGAACCCACACCACACTTTTTGTGTAAACACTCTGTAGTAGAAGAAATCATTGAAAAAGGGAAAGCTTGTCCACAAAGTTTCCCTTGATTAACTCCTTGCTTTAACTTATGCATATAAGCATCTTCCTATAGTCACATAATGGAGAGAGCATAAAAATGAGGAAAATGTATAAAAAATCTTCACCTGTAGACTGTTTACCCGCTTCCTTGGTAGGTCTCTATTGTTGGTACTCTGTTTATCCTCTTCCTTGGTAGGTCTATGTTGTTGGTAGTCTGTTAACACTCTTCCGTGGTAGGTCTCTGTTGCTTCCTTGGTAGGTCTATGTTGTTGGTAGTCTGTTTACCCTCTTCCTCAGTAGGTCTCTGTTGTTGGTAGTCTGTTTACACTCCTCCTTGGTAGGTCTCTGTTGTTGGTAGTCTGTTTACCGTCTTCCTTGGTAGGTCTGTGTTGCTTCCTTGGTAGGTCTCTGTTGTTGGTAGTCTTTTTACACTCTTCCTCGGTAGGACTCTGTTATTGGTAGTCTGTTCACACTCTTCCTTGGTAGGTCTGTGTTGTTGGTAGTCTGTTTACCGTCTTCCTTGATACGTTTCTGTTGTTGGTAGTCTGTTAACACTCTTCCTTGGTAGGTCTCTGTTGCTTCCTTGGTAGGTCCCTGTTGTTGGTAGTCTTTTTACCTTCTTCCTTGGTAGGACTCTGTTGTTTGCAGTCTGTCTATCCTCTTCTTTGGTAGATCACTGTTGTTGGTAGTCTTTTTACCCTATTCCTCAGTAGGTCTCTGTTGTTGGTACTCTGTTTATCCCGTTCCTTGGTAGGTCTATGTTGTTGGTAGTCTGTTTATACTCTTCCTTGGTAGGACTCTGTTGTTGTTAGACTGTTTAACCTCTTCCTTGGTAGGTCTCTGTTGTTGGTAGTCTGTTTACACTCTTCCTTGGTAGGTCTCTGTTGTTGGTACTCTGTTTTCCCTCTTCTTCGATAGGTCTCTGTCTCTGTCTGAAATTTCTGAAATTAGAAAGAAAAAAAAATCTCCCCGACCCCGGGAGTGTTGCAGAACACCCCCACCCCGACATACAAACACGGACAACAAAGAAATGCAAAAACAAGTAGCATGAACATGAATTACAAGCATAGCGCTTGTGGTTCGAACCCAACTCATCAGAGCTTACACTTTGTTTTTTCTGAATTAGAAAGTTGCTTATCAATCCTGACTTACATAATCCATGGGCTGCATATCATAGGCAGACTTGTAGCACAACATAACTCTACATTTCTTAAAATGCAAAAGAAAGAGCTTAAGGCCCTATATCACTTCCTTTACTGATGACCCATAAAGCAAACATTATTTCTGACCAGTTCTGTGATACAACAGTGAGCCACAACAGTACTAGCTTGACCACCTTGGGCATGCAATCATGTTTCTAGCTGTAAGATTTACCCATGCTAAGTTTTTTGTATTGATTTTAACATCCCTCATCAGAAAAAAATGATTACTTATTCTTAGAGACTAAACTCAGTTTCAGACCAAAGAAACTTAATACACAAAAAAGTATGGAACATCCAAAATGGATCTCCCGCATGGATGTTAAAGTGAATCCAATCATGAAACTGACCAGGAAGTATTCATCAAAGAACTCACGCCACACTTTTTGTGTAAACACTCTGTAGTAGAAGAAATCATTGAAAAAGGGAAAGCTTGTCCACAAAGTTTCCCTTGATTAACTCCTTGCTTTAACCTATGCATATAAGCATCTTCCTATAGTCACATAATGGAGAGAGCATAAAAATGAGGAAAATGTATAAAAAATCTTCACCTGTACACTGTTTATCCTCTTCCTTGGTAGGTCTCTGTTGTTGGTACTCTGTTTATCCTCTTCCTTGGTAGGTCTATGTTGTTGGTAGTCTGTTAACACTCTTCCTTGGTAGGTCTCTGTTGCTAACTTGGTAGGTCTATGTTGTTGGTAGTCTGTCTACCTTCTTCCTCGGAAGGTCTCTGTTTGTTGGTAGTCTGTTTACACTCTTCCTTGGTAGGTCTCTGTTGTTTGTAGTCTGTTACCACTCTTCCTTGGTAGGTCTCTGTTGCTTCCTTGGTAATCCTCTGTTGTTGGTAGTCTGTTTACCCTCTTCCTCGGTAGGTCTCTGTTGTTGGTATTCTGTTTACATACATCCTTGGTAGGTCTCTGTTCTTTGTAGTCTTACCACTCTTCTTTGGTAGGTCTCTGTTGATTCCTTGGTAGGCCTGTAATGTTGATAGTCTGTTTACCCTCTTCCTCGGTAGGTCTCTGTTGTTGGTAATCTGTTAACACTCTTTATTGGTAGGTCTCTGTTGCTTCCCTGGTATGTCTCTGTTGTTGGTACTCTGTTTATCCTCTTCCTTCGTAGGTCTATGTTATTGGTAGTCTGTTTACACACTTCCTTGATAGGTCTGTGTTGTTGGTAGTCTGTTTAACCTCTTCCTTGGTAGGTATATGTTGTTGGTAGTTTTTTTTACCGTCTTCCTTGTTAGGTCTCTGTTGTTGGTAGTCTGTTTAACCTCTTCCTTGGTAGGTCTCTGTGGCTGGTAGTCTGTTTACCCTTTTCCTCGGTAGGTCTTTGTTGTTTGTAGTCTGGCTACCCTCTTCCTTGGTAGGTCTCTGTTTTTGATAGTCTTTTCACCCTATTCCTCAGTAGGTCTCCGGTCTTGGTGCTCTGTTTATCCTCTTCCTTCGTAGGTCTATGTTCTTGGTAGTCTGGTAACACTCTTGCTTGGTAGGTCTCTCTTG
The DNA here is from genome assembly GCA_945859785.2 of Tridacna gigas. Taxonomy (NCBI): domain Eukaryota; kingdom Metazoa; phylum Mollusca; class Bivalvia; order Cardiida; family Cardiidae; genus Tridacna; species Tridacna gigas. Next base: position 16,935,433 of record OX244037.2, on the reverse strand, counting down.
CTTCCTTGGTAGGTCTCTTTTGTTGGCAGTCTGTTTACCGTCTTCCTTGGTAGGTCTATGTTGTTGGTAGGTTTTTTTTACAGTCTTCCTTGTTAGTTTTCTGTTGTTGGTAGTCTGTTAACTCGCTTACTTGGTAGGTCTGTTGTTGGTAGTCTGTTTACCCTCTTCCTTAGCAGGTTTCTGTTGTTGGTAGTCTGCTTACCTTCTTCCATGGTAGGTCTCTGTTTTTGGTTTTCTTTTTACCCTCTTCCTCGGTAGGTCTCTGTTGTTGGTACTCTGTTTATCCTCTTCCTTGGTAGGTGTAGGTTGTTGGTAGTCTGTTTACCGTCTTCCTTGGTACGTTTCTGTTGTTGGTAGTCTGTTAACACTCTTCCTTGGTAGGTCTCTGTTGCTTCCTTGGTAGGTCTCTGTTGTTGGTAGTCTGTTTACCCTCTTCCTGGGTAGGTCTGTGTTGTTTGTAGTCTGTCTACCCACTTCCTTGGTAGGTCACTGTTGTTGGTAGTCTTTTTACCCTCTTCCTCAGTAGGTCTCTGTTGTTGGTACGCTGTTTATCCTCTTCCTTGGTAGGTGTATGTTGTTGGTAGTCTGTTTACACTCTTCCTTGGTAGGACTCTGTTGTTGGTAGACTGTTTAACCTCTTCCTTGGTAGGTCTCTGTTGTTGGTACTCTGTTTACACTCTTCCTTGGTAGGTCGCTCATGTTGGTACTCTGTTTTCCCTCTTCTTCGGTAGGTCTCTGTCTCTGTCTGAAATTTCTGAAATTAGAAAGAAAAAAAAATCTCCCCAACCCCGGGAGTGTTGCAGAACACCCCCACCCCAACATACAAACACGCACAACAAAGAAATGCAAAAACAAGTAGCATGAACATAAATTACAAGATTAGCGCTTGTGGTTCGAACCCAACTCATCAGAGCGTACACTTTGTTTTTTCTGAATTAGAAAGTTGCTTATCAATCCTGACTTACATAATCCATGGGCTGCATATCATAGGCAGACTTGTAGCACAACATAACTCTACATTTCTTAAAATGCAAAAGAAAGAGCTTAAGGCCCTATATCCCTTCCTTTACTGATGACCCATAAAGCGAACATTATTTCTGACCAGTTCTGTGATACAACAGTGAGCCACAACCGTACTAGCTTGACCACCTTGGGCATGCAATCATGTTTCTAGCTGTAAGATTTACCCATGCTAAGTTTTTTGTATTGATTTTAACATCCCTCATCAGAAAAAAATGATTACTTATTCTTAGAGACTAAACTCAGTTTCAGACCAAAGAAACTTAAGACACAAGAAACTATGAAACATCTAAATGGATCTCCCGCATAGATGTTAAAGTGAATCCAATCATGAAACTGACCAGGAAGTATTCATCAAAGAACCCACGCCACACTTTTTGTGTAAACACTCTGTAGTAGAAGAAATCATTGAAAAAAAGGGAAAGCTTGTCCACAAAGTTTCCCTTGATTAACTCCTTGCTTTAACCTATGCATATAAGCATCTTCCTATAGTCACATAATGGAGAGAGCATAAAAATGAGGAAAATGTATAAAAAATCTTCACCTGTACACTGTTTACCCTCTTCCTTGGTAGGTCTCTGTTGTTGGTACTCTGTTTATCCTCTTCCTTGGTAGGTCTATGTTGTTGGTAGTCTGTTAACACTCTTCCGTGGTAGGTCTCTGTTGCTAACTTGGTAGGTCTATGTTGTTGATAGTCTGTTTACCCTCTTCCTCGGTAGGCCTCTGTTGTTGGTAGTCTGTTTACATTTTTCCTTGGTAGATCTTTGTTGTTTGTAGTCTTACCACTCTTCTTTGGTAGGTCTCCGTTGCTTCCTTGGTAGGCCTGTATTGTTGGTTGTCTGTTTACCCTCTTCCTCGGTTGGTCTCTGTTGTTGGTAGTCTGTTAACACTCTTTATTGGTAGGTCTCTGTTGTTTCCTTGGTAGGTCTATGTTGTTGGTACTCTGTTTATCCACTTCCTTGGTAGGTCTATGTTGTTGGTAGTCTGTTTACACACTTCCTTGATAGGTCTCTGTTGTTGGTAGTCTGTTTAACCTCTTCCTTCGTAGGTCTCTGTTGTTGGTAGTCTGTTTACCCTCTTCCTCGGTAGGTCTCTGTTGTTGGTAGTCTGTTTACATACTTCCTTGGTAGATCTCTGTTGTTTGTAGTCTTACCACTCTTCCTTTGTAGATCTCTGTTGCTTCCTTGGTAGGCCTGTATTGTTGGTAGTCTGTTTACCCTCTTCCTCGGTAGGTCTCTGTTGTTGGTAGTCTGTTAACACTCTTTATTGGTAGGTCTCTGTTGATTCCTTGGTAGGTCCATGTTGGTGGTACTCTGTTTATCCTCTCTCGGTAGGTCTCTTTTGTTGGTAGTCTGTTTACACACCTCCTTGACAGGTGTCTGTTGTTGGTATTCTGTTTAACCTCTTCCTTCGTAGGTCTCTGTTGTTGGTAGTCTGTTTACCCTCTTCCTCGGTAGGTCTGTTGTTTGTAGCCTGTCTACCATCTTCCATGGTAGGCGTCTGTTGTTGGTAGTCTGTTTAACCTCTTCCTTGGTAGGTCTCTGTTGTTGTTATTTTGTTTATACTCTTCCTTGGTAGGTGTATGTTGTTGGTAGTCTGTTAACACTCTTCCTTGGTAGGTCTCTCTTCGTTCCTTGGTAGGTCTCTGTTGTTGGTAGTCTGTTTACCGTCTTCCTTGGTAGGTATATGTTGTTGGTAGTTTTTTTTACCATCCTCCTTGTTAGGTCTCTGTTGTTTGTAGTCTGTTAACACTTTTCCTTGGTAGGTCTCTGTTGTTGGTAGTCTGTTTACCCTCTTCCTTAGTAGGTCTCTGTTGTTGGTAGTCTGCTTACCCTCTTCCTTAGGAGGTCTCTGTTGTTGTTAGTCTTTTTACCCTCTTCCTCGGTAGGTCTCTGTTGTTGGTACTCTGTTTATCCTTTTCTTTGGTAGGTCTATGTTGTTGGTAGTCTGCTTACACTGTTCCTTGGTAGGTCTTTGTTGTTGGCACCCTGTTTTCCCTCTTCTTCGGTAGGTCTCTGTCTCTCCCTCTGAAATTTCTGAAATTAAAAAGAAAAAAAAATCTCCCCGACCCCAGGAGTGTTGCAGAACACCCACACCCTGACATACAAACACGCACAACAAAGAAATGCAAAAACAAGTGGCATGAACATGAATTACAAGATTAGCGCTTGTGGTTCGAACCCAGCTCATCAGAGCTTACATTTTGTTTTTTCTGAATTAGAAAGTTGCTTATCAATCCTGACTTACTTAATCCATGGGCTGCATATCATAGGCAGACTTGTAGCACAACATAACTCTACATTTCTTAAAATGCAAAAGAAAGAGCTTAAGGCCCTATATCCCTTCCTTTACTGATGACCCATAAAGCGAACATTATTTCTGACCAGTTCTGTGATACAACAGTGAGCCACAACAGTACTAGCTTGACCACCTTGGGCATGCAATCATGTTTCTAGCTGTAAGATTTACCCATGCTAAGTTTTTTGTATTGATTTTAACATCCCTCATCAGAAAAAAATGATTACTTATTCTTAGAGACTAAACTCAGTTTCAGACCAAAGAAACTTAACACACAAAAAAGTATGGAACATCCAAAATGGATCTCCCGCATGGATGTTAAAGTGAATCCAATCATGAAACTGACTAGGAAGTATTAATCAAAGAACCCACACCACACTTTTTGTGTAAACACTCTGTAGGAGAAGAAATCAATGAAAAAGAGGGAAAGCTTGTCCACAAAGTTTCCCTTGGTTAACTCCTTGCTTTAACCATTGCATATAAGCATCTTCCTATAGTCACATAATGGAGAGAGCATAAAAATGAGGAAAATGTAAAAAAAATCTTCACCTGTACACTGTTTACCCTCTTCCTTGGTAGGTCTCTGTTGTTGGTACTCTGTTTATCCTCTTCCTTGGTAGGTCTATGTTGTTGGTAGTCTGTTAACACTCTTCCTTGGTAGGTCTCTGTTGCTAACTTGGTAGGTTTATGTTGTTGGTAATCTGTTTACCCTCGTCCTCGGTAGGTCTCTGTTGTGGTAGTCTGTTTACTCTGTTCCTTGGTAGGTCTATGTTGTTGGTAGTCTTTTTACCCTCTTCCTCGGTAGCCCTGTGTTGTGGTAGTCTGTTTACACCCTTCCTTGGTAGGTCTGTGTTTTTGGTAGTCTGTTTACCGTCTTCCTTCGTAGGTCTCCGTTGCTTCCTTGGTAGGCCTGTATTGTTGGTAGCCTGTTTACCCTCTTCCTCGGTAGGTCTCTATTGTTGGTAGTCTGTTTACCATCTGCCTTGGTAGGACTCTGTTTTTGGTAGTTTCTTAACACTCTTCCTTGGTAGGTCTATGTTGTTGGTAGTCTGTTTACCATCTTCCTTGGTACCTTTCTGTTCTTGGTAGTCTGTTAACACTCTTTCTTGGTAGGTCTCTGTTGCATCCTTGGTAGGTCTCTGTTGTTGGTAGCCTGTTTACCCTCTTCCTGGGTAGGTCTGTGTTGTTAGTAGTCTGTCTACCCTCTTCCTTGGTAGGTCACTGTTGTTGGTAGTCTTTTTACCCTCTTCCTCAGTAGGTCGCTGTTGTTGGTACTCTGTTTATCCTCTTCCTTGGTAGGTGTATGTTGTTGGTAGTCTGTTTACACTCTTCCTTGGTAGGACTCTGTTGTTGGTAGACTGTTTAACCTCTTCCTTGGTAGGTCTCTGTTGTTGGTAGTCTGTTTACACTCTTCCTTGGTAGGTCTCTGTTGTTGGTACTCTGTTTTCCCTCTTCTTCGGTAGGTCTCTGTCTCTCTCTGACATTTCTGAAATTAGAAAGAAAAAAAAAATCTCCCCGACCCCAGGAGTGTTGCAGAACACCGACTTCCTGACATACAAAAACGCACAACAAAGAAATGCAAAAACAAGTGGCATGAACATGAATTACAAGATTAGAGCTTGTGGTTCGAACCCAGGTCATCAGAGCTTACGCTTTGTTTTTTCTGAATTAGAAAGTTGCTTATCAATCCTGACTTACTTAATCCATGGGCTGCATATCATAGGCAGACTTGTAGCACAACATAACTCTACATTTCTTAAAATGCAAAAGAAAGAGCTTAAGGCCCTATATCCCTTCCTTTACTGATGACCCATAAAGCGAACATTATTTCTGACCAGTTCTGTGATACAACAGTGAGCCACAACAGTACTAGCTTGACCACCTTGGGCATGCAATCATGTTTCTAGCTGTAAGATTTACCCATGCTAAGTTTTTTGTATTGATTTTAACATCCCTCATCAGAAAAAAATGATTACTTATTCTAAGAGACTAAACTAAGTTTCAGACCAAAGAAACTTAATACACAAAAAAGTATGGAACATCCAAAATGGATCTCCCGCATGGATGTTAAAGTGAATCCAATCATGAAACTGACCAGGAAGTATTCATCAAAGAACCCACACCACACTTTTTGTGTAAACACTCTGTAGTAGAAGAAATCATTGAAAAAGGGAAAGCTTGTCCACAAAGTTTCCCTTGATTAACTCCTTGCTTTCACCTATGCATATAAGCATCTTCCTATAGTCACATAATGGAGAGAGCATAAAAATGAGGAAAATGTATAAAAAATCTTCACCTGTACACTGTTTACCCTCTTCCTTGGTAGGTCTCTGTTGTTGGTACTCTGTTTATCCTCTTCCTTGGTAGGTCTATGTTGTTGGTAGTCTGTTAACACTCTTCCTTGGTAGTCTCTGTTGGTAACTTGGTAGGTCAATGTTGTTGATAGTCTGTTTACCCTCTTCCTTGGTAGGTCTCTGTTGTTGGTAGTCTGTTTACATACTTCCTTGGTAGATCTCTGTTTTCGCTAGTCTTACCACTCTTCCTTGATAGGTCTCTGATGCTTCCTTGGTAGGCCTGTATTGTTGGTAGTCTGTTTGATTCCTTGGTAGGTCTATGTTGTTGGTACTCTGTTTATCCTCTTCCTTGGTAGGTCTAGGTTGTTGGTACTCTGTTTACACACTTCTTTGATAGGTCTCTGATTTTGGAAGTCTGTTTAACCTCTTCCTTCGTAGGTCTCTGTTGTTGGTACTCTGTTTAACCCTCTTCCTCGGCAGGTCTCTGTTGTTCGTAGCCTGTCTACCCTGTTCCTTGGTAGGTGTCTGTTGTTGGTAGTCTGTTTAACCTCTTCCTTGGTAGGTCTCTGTTGTTGTTACTCTGTTTATCCTCTTACTTGGTAGGTGTATGTTGTTGGTAGTCTGTTAACACTCTTCCTTGGTAGGCCTCTCTTGTTTCCTTGGTAGGTCTTTGTTGTTGGTAGTCTGTTTACCATCTTCCTTGGTAGGTATATGTTGTTGGTAGTTTTTTTTACCGTCTTTTTTGTTAGGTCTCTGTTGTTAGTAGTCTGTTAACACTCTTCCTTGGTAGGTCTCTGTTGTTGGTAGTCTGTTTACCCTCTTCCTTAAAAGGTCTCTGTTGTTGGTAGTCTGCTTACCCTCTTCCTTAAAAGGTCTCTGTTGTTGGTAGTCTTTCTACCCTTTTCCTAGGTAGGTCTCTGTTGTTGGTACTCTGTTTATCCTCTTCCTTGGTAGGTCTATGTTGTTGGTAGTCTGTTTACACTGTTCCTTGGTAGGTCTCTGTTGTTGGCACCCTGTTTTCCCTGTTCTTCCATAGGTCTCTGTCTCTCTCTGAAATTTCTGAAATTAAAAAGAAAACAAAAATCTCCCCGACCCCAGGAGTGTTGCAGAACACCCACACCCTGACATACAAACACGCACAGCAAAGAAATGCAAAAACAAGTGGCATGAACATGAATTACAAGATTAGCGCTTGTGGTTCGAGCCCAGCTCATCAGAGCTTACACTTTGTTTTTTCTGAATTAGAAAGTTGCTTATCAATCCTGACTTACTTAATCCATGGGCTGCATATCATAGGCAGACTTGTAGCACAACATAACTCTACATTTCTTAAAATGCAAAAGAAAGAGCTTAAGGCCCTATATCCCTTCCTTTACTGATGACCCATAAAGCGAACATTATTTCTGACCAGTTCTGTGATACAACAGTGAGCCACAACAGTACTAGCTTGACCACCTTGGGCATGCAATCATGTTTCTAGCTGTAAGATTTACCCATGCTAAGTTTTTTGTATTGATTTTAACATCCCTCATCAGAAAAAAATGATTACTTATTCTAAGAGACTAAACTAAGTTTCAGACCAAAGAAACTTAATACACAAAAAAGTATGGAACATCCAAAATGGATCTCCCGCATGGATGTTAAAGTGAATCCAATCATGAAACTGACCAGGAAGTATTCATCAAAGAACCCACACCACACTTTTTTGTGTAAACACTCTGTAGTAGAAGAAATCATTGAAAAAGGGAAAGCTTGTCCACAAAGTTTCTCTTGATTAACTCCTTGCTTTCACCTATGCATATAAGCATCTTCCTATAGTCACATAATGGAGAGAGCATAAAAATGAGGAAAATGTATAAAAAATCTTCACCTGTACACTGTTTACCCTCTTCCTTGGTAGGTCTCTGTTGTTGGTACTCTGTTTATCCTCTTCCTTGGTAGGTCTATGTTGTTGGTAGTCTGTTAACACTCTTCCTTGGTAGGTCTCTGTTGCTAACTTGGTAGGTCTATGTTGTTGATAGTCTGTTTACCCTCTTCCTCGGTAGGTCTCTGTTGTTGATAGTCTATTTACATACTTCCTTGGTAGATCTCTGTTCTTTATAGTGTTACCACTCTTCCTTGGTAGGTCTCCATTGCTTCCTTGGCAGGCCTGTATTGTTGGTAGTCTGTTTAATCTCTTCCTCGGTAGGTCTCTGTTGTTGGTAGTCTGTTAACACTCTTTATTGGTAGGTATCTGTTGATTCCTTGGTAGGTCTATGTTTTTGGTACACTGTTTATCCTCTTTCTTGGTAGGTGTATGTTGTTGGTAGTCTGTTTGCACACTTCCTTGATAGGTCTCTGTTGTTGGTAGTCTGTTTAACCTCTTCCTTCATAGGTCTCTGTTGTTGGTAGTCTGTTTACCCTCTTCCTCAGTAGGTCTCTTTTGTTTGTAGCCTGTCTACCCTCTTCCTTGGTAGGTGTCTGTTGTTGGTACTCTGTTTATCCTCTTCCGTGGTAGGTCTGTGTTGTTGGTAGTCTGTTAACACTCTTCCTTGGTAGGTCTCTCTTGCTTCCTTGGAAGGTCTCTGTTGTTGGTAGTCTGTTTACCGTCTTCCCTGGTAGGTATATATTGTTGGTAGTTTTTTTTACCGTCTTACTTGTTAGGTCTCTGTTGTTGGTAGTTTGTTAACACTCTTCCTTGGTAGGTCTCTGTTGTTGGTAGTCTGTTTACCCTCGTCCTTAGTAGGTCTCTATTGTTGGTAGTCTGCTTACCCTCTTCCTTAGAAGGTCTATGTTGTTGGTAGTCTTTTTACCCTCTTCCTCGGTAGGTCTCTGTTGTTGGTACTCTGTTTACACTCTTCCTTGGTAGGTCTCTGTTGTTGGCACCCTGTTTTCCCTCTTCTTCGGTAGGTCTCTGTCTCTCTCTGAAATTTCTGAAATTAGAAAGAAAAAAAAATCTCCCCGACCCCAGGAGTGTTGCAGAACACCCACACACTGACATACAAAAACGCACAACAAAGAAATGCAAAAACAAGTAGCATGAACATGAATTACAAGATTAGCGCTTGTGGTTCGAACCCAGCTCATCAGAGCTTACACTTTGTTTTTTCTGAATTAGAAAGTTGCTTATCAATCCTGACTTGCTTAATCCATGGGCTGCATATCATAGGCAGACTTGTAGCACAACATAACTCTACATTTCTTAAAATGCAAAAGAAAGAGCTTAAGGCCCTATATCCCTTCCTTTACCGATGACCCATAAAGCGAACATTATTTCTGACCAGTTCTGTGATACAACAGTGAGCCACAACAGTACTAGCTTGACCACCTTGGGCATGCAATCATGTTTCTAGCTGTAAGATTTACCCATGCTAAGTTTTTTGTATTGATTTTAACATCCCTCATCAGAAAAAAATGATTACTTATTCTTAAGAGACTAAACTCTGTTTCAGACCCAAGAAACTTAAGACACAAAAAAGTATGGAACATCCAAAATGGATCTCCCGCATGGATGTTAAAGTGAATCCAATCATGAAACTGACCAGGAAGTATTCATCAAAGAACCCACACCACACTTTTTGTGTAAACACTCTGTAGTAGAAGAAATCATTGAAAAAGGGAAAGCTTGTCCACAAAGTTTCCCTTGATTAACTCCTTGCTTTAACCTATGCATATAAGCATCTTCCTATAGTCACATAATGGAGAGAGCATAAAAATGAGGAAAATGTATAAAAAATCTTCACCTGTACACTGTTTACCCCCTTCCTTGGTAGGTCTCTGTTGTTGGTACTCTGATTATCCTCTTTCTTGGTAGGTTTATGTTGTTGGTAGTCTGTTAACACTCTTCCGTGGTAGGTCTCTGTTGCTAACTTGGTAGGTCAATGTTGTTGGTAGTCTGTTTACCCTCTTCCTCGGTAGGTCTCTGTCGTGGTAGTCTGTTTACACTCTTCTTTGGTAGGTCTGTGTTTTTGGTAGTCTGTTTACCGTCTTCCTTGGTAGGTCTCTGTTGCTTCCTTGGTAGGCCTGTATTGTTGGTAGTCTGTTTACCCTCTTCCTCGGTAGATCTCTATTGTTGGTAGTCTCTTTACCATCTTCCTTGGTAGGACTCTGTTATTGGTAGTTTCTCAACACTCTTCCTTGGTAGGTCTATGTTGTTGGTAGTCTGTTTACCGTCTTTCTTGGTACGTTTCTGTTGTTGGTAGTCTGTTATGACTCTTCCTTGGAAGGCCTCTGTTGCTTCCTTGGTAGGTCTCTGTTGTTGGTAGTCTGTTTACCCTCTTCCTGGGTAGGTCTGTGTTGCTTGTAGTCTGTCTACCCTCTTCCTTGGTAGGTCACTCTTGTTGGTAGTCTTTTTACCCTCTTCCACAGTAGGTCTCTGTTGTTGGTACTCTGTTTATCCTCTTCCTTGGTAGGTCTATGTTGTTGATAGTCTGTTTACAGTCTTCCTAAGTAGGGCTCTGTTGTTGGTAGTCTGCTTTCCCTCTTCCTTAGAAGGTCTCTGTTGTTGGTAGTCTTTTTACCGTCTTCCTCGGTAGGACTCTGTTGTTGGTACTCTGTTTATCCTCTTCCTTGGTAGGTCTATGTTGTTGGTAGTGTATACACTGTTCCTTGGTATGTCTCTGTTTTTGGCACCCTGTTTTCCCTGTTCTTCGGTAGGTCTCCGTCTCTCTCTGAAATTTCTGAAATTAGAAATAAAAAAAAAATCTCCCCGACCCCAGGAGTGTTGCAGAACACCCACATCCTGATATACAAACACGCACAGCAAAGAAATGCAAAAACAAGTGGCATGAACATGAATTACAAGATTAGCGCTTGTGGTTCGAACCCAGCTCATCAGAGCTTACACTTTGTTTTTTCTGAATTAGAAAGTTGCTTATCAATCCTGACTTACTTAATCCATGGGCTGCATATCATAGGCAGACTTGTAGCACAACATAACTCTACATTTCTTAAAATGCAAAAGAAAGAGCTTAAGGCCCTATATCCCTTCCTTTACTGATGACCCATAAAGCGAACATTATTTCTGACCAGTTCTGTGATACAACAGTGAGCCACAACAGTACTAGCTTGACCACCTTGGGCATGCAATCATGTTTCTAGCTGTAAGATTTACCCATGCCAAGTTTTTTGTATTGATTTTAACATCCCTCATCAGAAAAAAATGATTACTTATTCTTGGAGACTAAACTCAGTTTCAGACCCAAGAAACTTAACACACAAAAAAGTATGGAACATCCAAAATGGATCTCCCGCATGGATGTTAAAGTGAATCCAATCATGAAACTGACCAGGAAGTATTCATCAAAGAACCCACACCACACTTTTTGTGTAAACACTCTGTAGTAGAAGAAATCATTGAAAAAGGGAAAGCTTGTCCACAAAGTTTCCCCTTGGAAAGGAACAGTATAAGCTTATGCTTTCGTTCCAATCCATTTTGTAGCATTTTCTACGTATATTTTGTAACTGTCTTATTATATTTTGTATGTAAAATGTTGCAAATAAAATATGTTTAAACTAAAGTTTCCCTTGATTAACTCCTTGCTTTAACCTATGCATATAAGCATCTTCCTATATTCACATAATGGAGGGAGCATAAAAATGAGGAAAATGTATAAAAAATCTTCACCTGTACACTGTTTACCCTCTTCCTTGGTAGGTCTCTGTTGTTGGTACTCTGATTATCCTCTTCCTTGGTAGGTTTATGTTGTTGGTAGTCTGTTAACACTCTTCCTTGGTAGGTCTCTGTTGCTTCCATGGTAGGTCTATGTTGTTGGTAGTCTGTTTACCCTCTTCCTCGGTAGGTCTCTGTTGTGGTAGTCTGTTTACACTCTTCCTTAGTAGGTATTTGTTTTTGGTAGTCTGTTTACCGTCTTCCTTGGTAGATCTCCGTTGCTTCCTTGGTAGGCCTGTATTGTCGGTAGTCTGTTTACCCTCTTCCTCGGTAGATCTCTATTGTTGGTAGTCTCTTTACCATCTTCTTTGGTAGGGCTCTGTTATTGATAGTTTCTTAACACTCTTCCTTGGTAGGTCTATGTTGTTGGTAGTCTGTTTACCGTCTTCGTTGGTACGTTTCTGTTGTTGGTAGTCTGTTAACACTCTTCCTTGGTAGGTCTCTGTTGTTTACTTGGTAGGTCTCTGTTGTTGGTAGTCTGTTTACCCTCTTCCTGGGTAGGTCTGTGTTGTTTGTAGTCTGTCTACCCTCTTCCTTGGTAGGTCACTGTTGTTGGTAGTCTTTTTACCCTCTTCCTCAGTAGGTCTCTGTTGTTGGTACTCTGTTTATCCTCTTCCTTGGTAGGTCTATGTTGTTGGTAGTCTGTGTACACTCTTCCTTGGTAGGACTCTGTTGTTGGTAGACTGTTTAACCTCTTCCTTGGTAGGTCTCTGTTGTTGGTACTCTGTTTACACTCTTCCTTGGTAGGTCTCTGTTGTTGGCACTCTGTTTTCCCTCTTCTTCGGTAGGTCTCTGTCTATGTCTGAAATTTCTGAAATTAGAAAGAAAAAAAAATCTCCCCGACCCCAGGAGTGTTGCAGAACACCCCCACCCTGACATACAAACACGCACAACAAAGAAATGCAAAAACAAGTGGCATGAACATGAATTACATCCATAGCGCTTGTGGTTCGAACCCAACTCATCAGAGCTTACACTTTGTTTTTTCTGAATTAGAAAGTTGCTTATCAATCCTGACTTACTTAATCCATGGGCTGCATATCATAGGCAGACTTGTAGCACAACATAACTCTACATTTCTTTAAATGCAAAAGAAAGAGCTTAAGGCCCTACATCCCTTCCTTTACTGATGACCCATAAAGCGAACATTATTTCTGACCAGTTCTGTGATACAACAGTGAGCCACAACAGTACTAGCTTGACCACCTTGGGCATGCAATCATGTTTCTAGCTGTAAGATTTACCCATGCCAAGTTGTTTGTATTGATTTTAACATCCCTCATCAGAAAAAAATGCTTACTTATTCTTAGAGACTAAACTCAGTTTCAGACCCAAGAAACTTAAGACACAAAAAAGTATGGAACATCCAAAATGGATCTCCCGCATGGATGTTAAAGTGAATCCAATCATGAAACTGACCAGGAAGTATTCATCAAAGAACCCACACCACACTTTTTGTGTAAACACTCTGTAGTAGAAGAAATCATTGAAAAAGGGAAAGCTTCTCCACAAAGTTTCCCTTGATTAACTCCTTGCTTTAACCTATGCATATAAGCATCTTCCTATAGTCACATAATGGAGAGAGCATAAAAATGAGGAAAATGTATAAAAAATCTTTACCTGTAGACTGTTTACCCTCTTCCTTGGTAGGTCTCTGTTGTTGTTAGTCTGTTTATCCTCTTCCTTGGTAGGTCTATGTTGTTGGTAGTCTGTTAACACTCTTCCTTGGTAGGTCTCTGTTGCTAACTTGGTAGGTCTATGTTGTTGATAGTCTGTTTACCCTCTTCCTCGGTAGGTCTCTGTTGTTGGTAGTCTGTTTACATACTTCCTTGGTAGATCTCTCTTGTTTGTAGTGTTACTACTCTTCCTTGTTAGGTCTCTATTGTTTCCTTGGTAGGCCTGTATTGTTGGTAGTCTGTTTACCCTCTTCCTCAGTAGGTCCCTGTTGTTGGTAGTCTGTTAACACTCTTTATTGGTAGGTCTCTGTTGATTCCTTGGTAGGTCTATGTTTTTGGTACTCTGTTTATCCTCTTCCTTGGTAGGTCTATGTTGTTGGTAGTCTGTTTGCACACTTCCTTGATAGGTCTGTGTTGTTGGTAGTCTGTTTAACCTCTTCCTTCATAGGTCTCTGTTGTTGGTAGTCTGTTTACCCTCTTCCTCGGTAGGTCTATGTTGTTTGTAGCCTGTCTACCCTCTTCCTTGGTAGGTGTCTGTTGTTGGTAGTCTGTTTAACCTCTTCCTTGGCAGGTCTCTGTTGTTGTTACTCTGTTTATCCTCTTCCTTGGTAGGTCTATGTTGTTGGTAGTCTGTTAACACTCTTCCTTGGTAGGTCTCTCTTGTTTCCTTGGTAGGTCTCTGTTGTTGGTAGTCTGTTTACCGTCTTCCTTGGTAGGTATATGTTTTTGGTAGTTTTTTTTACTGTCTTCTTTGTTAGGTCTCTGTTGTTAGTAGTCTGTTAACACTCTTCCTTGGTAGGTCTCTGTTGTTGGTAGTCTGTTTACCCTCTTCCTTAGTAGGTCTCTGTTGTTGGTAGTCTGCTTACCCTCTTCCTTAGAAGGTCTCTGTTGTTGGTAGTCTTGTTACCCTCTTCCTCGGTAGGTCTCTGTTGTTGGTACTCTGTTTATCATCTTCCTCGGTAGGTCTATGTTGTTGGTAGTCTGTTTACACTGTTCCTTGGTAGGTCTCTGTTGTTGGCACCCTGTTTTGCCTCTTCTTCGGTAGGTCTCTGTCTCTTTCTGAAATTTCTGAAATTAGAAAGAAAAAAAAATCTCCCCGACCCCAGGAGTGTTGCAGAACACCCCCACCCTGACATATAAACACGCACAGCAAAGAAATGCAAAAACAAATGGCATGAACATGGATTACAAGATTAGCGCTTGTGGTTCGAACCCAGCTCATCAGAGCTTACACTTTGTTTTTTCTGAATTATCAATCCTGACTTACTTAATCCATGGGCTGCATATCATAGGCAGACTTGTAGCACAACATAACTCTACATTTCTTAAAATGCAAAAGAAAGAGCTTAAGGCCCTATATCCCTTCCTTTACTGATGACCCATAAAGCGAACATTATTTCTGACCAGTTCTGTGATACAACAGTGAGCCACAACAGTACTAGCTTGACCACCTTGGGCATGCAATCATGTTTCTAACTGTAAGATTTACCCATGCTAAGTTTTTTGTATTGATTTTAACATCCCTCATCAGAAAAAAATGCTTACTTATTCTTAGAGACTAAACTCAGTTTCAGACCCAAGAAACTTAAGACACAAAAAAGTATGGAACATCCAAAATGGATCTCCTGCATGGATGTTAAAGTGAATCCAATCATGAAACTGACCAGGAAGTATTCATCAAAGAATCCACACCACACTTTTTGTGTAAACACTCTGTAGTAGAAGAAATCATTGAAAAATGGAAAGCTTATCCACAAGGTTTCCCTTGGTTAACTCCTTGCTTTAACCTATGCATATAAGCATCTTCCTATAGTCACATAATGGAGGGAGCATAAAAATGAGGAAAATGTATAAAAAATCTTCACCTGTACACTGTTTACCCTCTTCCTTGGTAGGTCCCTGTTGTTGGTACTCTGTATATCCTCTTCTTTGGTAGGTCTATGTTGTTGGTAGTTTGTTAACACTCTTCCGTGGTAGGTCTCTGTTGCTAACTTGGTAGGTCTATGTTGTTGATAATCTGTTTACCCTTTTCCTCGGTAGGTCTCTGTTGTTGGTAGTCTGTTTACATACTTCCTTGGTAGATCTCTGTTGTTTGTAGTTTTACCACTCTTCCTTGGTAGGTCTCCATTGCTTCCTTGGTAGGCCTGTATTGTTGGTAGTCTGTTTACCCTCTTCCTCGGTAGGTCTCTGTTGTTGGTAGTCTGTTAACACTCTTTATTGGTAGGTCTCTGTTGATTCCTTGGTAGGTCTATGTTTTTGGTACTCTGTTTATCCTCTTCCTTGGTAGGTCTGTGTTGTTGGTAGTCTGTTTGCACACTTCCTTGATAGGTCTCTGTTGTTTGTAGTCTGTTAACACTATTTATTGGTAGGTCTCTGTTGATTCCTTGGTAGGTCTATGTTTTTGGTACTCTGTTTATCCTCTTCCTTGGTACGTCTATATTGTTGGTAGTCTGTTTGCACACTTCCTTGATAGGTCTCTGTTGTTGGTAGTCTGTTTACCCTCTTCCTCGGTAGGTCTCTTGTTTGTAGCCTGTCTAGCCTCTGTTGCTGGTAGTCTGTTTACCCTCTTCCTTAGTAGGTCTCTATTGTTGGTAGTCTGCTTACCCTCTTCCTTAGAAGGTCTCTGTTGTTGGTAGTCTTTTTACCCTCTTCCTCGGTAGGTCTCTGTTGTTGGTACTCTGTTTACACTCTTCCTTGGTAGGTCTCTGTTGTTGGCACCCGGTTTTCCCTCTTCTTCGGTAGGTCTCTGTCTCTCTGTCAAAATGTATAAAAAATCTTTACCTGTAGACTGTTTACCCTCTTCCTTGGTAGGTCTCTGTTGTAGGTAGTCTGTTTATCCTCTTCCTTGGTAGGTCCATGTTGTTGGTAGTCTGTTAACACTCTTCTGTGGTAGGTCTCTGTTGCTTCCTTGGTAGGTCTATGTTGTTGGTAGTCTGTTTACCCTCTTCCTCGGTAGGTCTCTGTTGTGGTAGTTTGTTTACACTCTTCCTTGGTAGGTCTGTGTTTTTGGTAGTCTGTTTACCGTCTTCCTTGGTAGGTCTCCGTTGCTTCCTTGGTAGGCCTGTATTGTTGGTAGTCTGTTTACCCTCTTCCTCGGTAGATTGCTATTGTTGGTAGTCCCTTTACCGACTTCCTTGGTAGGACTCTGTTATTGGTAGTTTCTTAACACTCTTCCTTGGTAGGTCTATGTTGTTGGTAGTCTGTTTACCGTCTTCCTTGGTACGTTTGTGTTGTTGGTAGTCTGTTAACACTCTTCCTTTGTAGGTCTCTGTTGCTTCCTTGGTAGGTCTCTGTTGTCGGTAGTCTGTTTACCCTCTTCCTGGGTAGGTCTGTGTTGTTTGTAGTCTGTCTACCCTCTTCCTTGGTAGGTCACTGTTCTTGGTAGTCATTTTACCCTCTTCCTCAGTAGGTCTCTGTTGTTGGTACTCTGTTTATCCTCTTCCTTGGTAGGTCTATGTTGTTGATAGTCTGTTTACACTCTTCCTAAGTAGGGCTCTGTTGTTGGTAGTCTGCTTACCCTCTTCCTTGGTAGGTCTCTGTTGTTGGTAGTCTTTTTACCCTCTTCCTCGGTAGGTCTCTGTTGTTGGTACTCTGTTTATCCTCTTGCTTGGTAGGTCTATGTTTTTTGTAGTATGTTTACACTGTTCCTTGGTATGTCTCTGTTGTTGGCACCCTCTTTTCCCTGTTCTTCGGTAGGTCTCTGTCTCTCTCTGAAATTTCTGAAATTAGAAAGAAAAAAAAATCTCCCCGACCCCAGGAGTGTTGCAGAACACCCACACCCTGATATACAAACACGCACAACGAAGAAATGCAAAAAAAGTGGCATGAACATGAATTACAAGATTTGCGCTTGTGGTTCGAACCCAGCTCATCAGAGCTTACACTTTGTTTTTTCTGAATTAGAAAGTTGCTTATCAATCCTGACTTACTTAATCCATGGGCTGCATATCATAGGCAGACTTGTAGCACAACATAACTCTACATTTCTTAAAATGCAAAAGAAAGAGCTTAAGGCCCTATATCCCTTCCTTTACTGATGACCCATAAAGCGAACATTATTTCTGACCAGTTCTGTGATACAACCGTGAGCCACAAGAGTACTAGCTTGACCACCTTGGGCATGCAATCATGTTTCTAGCTGTAAGATTTACCCATGCTAAGTTTTTTTTGTATTGATTTTAACATCCCTCATCAGAAAAAAATGATAACTTATTCTTAGAGACTAAACTCAGTTTCAGACCAAAGAAACTTAACACACAAAAAAGTATGGAACATCCAAAATGGATCTCCCGCATGGATGTTAAAGTGAATCCAATCATGAAACTGACCAGGAAGTATTCATCAAAGAACCCACGCCACACTTTTTGTGTAAACACTCTGTAGTAGAAGAAATCATTGAAAAAGGGAAAGCTTGTCCACAAAGTTTCCCTTGATTAACTCCATGCTTTAACCTATGCATTCATCAAAGAACCCACGCCACACTTTTTGTGTAAACACTCTGTAGTAGAAGAAATCATTGAAAAAGGGAAAGCTTGTCCACAAAGTTTCCCTTGATTAACTCCATGCTTTGACCTATGCATATAAGCATCTTCCTATAGTCACATAATGGAGAGAGCATAAAAATGAGGAAAATGTATAAAAAATCTTCACCTGTACACTGTTTACCCTCTTCCTTGGTAGGTCTCTGTTGTTGGTACTCTGTTTATCCTCTTCCTTGGTAGGTCTATGTTGTTGGTAGTCTGTTAACACTCTTCCTTGGTAGGTCTCTGTTGCTAACTTGGTAGGTCTATGTTGTTGGTAGTCTGTTAACACTCTTCCGTGGTAGGTCTCTGTTGCTTCCTTGGTAGGTCTATGTTGTTGGTAGTCTGTTTACCCTCTTCCTCGGTAGGTCTCTGTAGTGGTAGTCCGTTTACACCCCTTGGTAGGTCTGTGTTTTTGGTAGTCTGTTTACCGTCTTCCTTGGTAGGTCTCTTTTGCTTCCTGGGTAGGCCTGTATTGTTGGTAGTCTGTTTACCCGCTTCCTCGGTAGATCTCTATTGTTGGTAGTCCCTTTACCATCTTCCTTGGTAGGACTCTTGTTAATGGTAGTTTCTTAACACTCTTCCTTGGTAGGTCTATGTTGTTGGTAGTCTGTTTACCGTCTTCCTTGGTACATTTCTGTTGGTGGTAGTCTGTTAACACTCTTCCTTGGTAGGTCTCTGTTGCTTCCTTGGCAGGTCTCTGTTGTTGGTAGTCTGTTTACCCTCTTCCTGGGTAGGTCTGTGTTGTTGGTAGTCTGTCTACCCACTTCCTTGGTAGGTCATTGTTGTTGGTAGTCTTTTTACCCTCTTCCTCAGTAGGTCTCTGTTGTTGGTACTCTGTTTATCCGCTTTCTTGGTAGGTCTATGTTGTTGGTAGTCTGTTTACACTCTTCCTTGGTAGGACTCTGCTGTTGATAGACTGTTTAACCTCTTCCTTGGTAGGTCTCTGTTGTTGGTAGTCTGTTTACACTCTTCCTTGGTAGGTCTCTGTTGTTGGTACTCTGTTTTCCCTCTTCTTCGGTAGGTCTCTGTCTGAAATTTCTGAAATTAGAAAGAAAAAAAATCTCCCCGAACCCGGGAGTGTTGCAGAACACCCCTACCCCAACATACAAACACGCACAACAAAGAAATGCAAAAACAAGTAGCATGAACATAAATTACAAGATTAGCGCTTGTGGTTCGAACCCAACTCACCAGAGCTTACACTTTGTTTTTTCTGAATTAGAAAGTTGCTTATCAATCCTGACTTACTTAATCCATGGGCTGCATATCATAGGCAGACTTGTAGCACAACATAACTCTACATTTCTTAAAATGCAAAAGAAAGAGCTTAAGGCCCTATATCCCTTCCTTTACTGATGACCCATAAAGCGAACATTATTTCTGACCAGTTCTGTGATACAACAGTGAGCCACAACAGTACTAGCTTGACCACCTTGGGCATGCAATCATGTTTCTAGCTGTAAGATTTACCCATGCTAAGTTTTTTTGTATTGATTTTAACATCCCTCATCAGAAAAAAATAATTACTTATTCTTAGAGACTAAACTCAGTTTCAGACCCAAGAAACTTAAGACACAAAAAAGTATGGAACATCCAAAATGGATCTCCCGCATGGATGTTAAAGTGAATCCAATCATGAAACTGACCAGGAAGTATTCATCAAAGAACCCACACCACACTTTCTGTGTAAACACTCTGTAGTAGAAGAAATCATTGGAAAAGGGAAAGCTTATCCACAAAGTTTCCCTTGGTTAACTCCTTGCTTTAACCTATGCATATAAGCATTTTCCTATAGTCACATAATGGAGGGAGCATAAAAATGAGGAAAAATGTATAAAAAATCTTCACCTGTACACTGTTTACCCTCTTCCTTGGTAGGTCCCTGTTGTTGGTACTCTGTATATCCTCTTCTTTGGTAGGTCTATGTTGTTGGTAGTTTGTTAACACTCTTCCGTGGTAGGTCTCGGTTGCTAACTTGGTAGGTTTATGTTGTTGATAATCTGTTTACCCTCTTCCTCGGTAGGTCTCTGTTGTTGGTAGTCTGTTTACATACTTCCTTGGTAGATCTCTGTTGTTTGTAGTGTTACCACTCTTCCTTGGTAGGTCTCCATTGCTTCCTTGGTAGGCCTGTATTGTTGGTAGTCTGTTTACCCTCTTTCTCGGTAGGTCTCTGTTGTTGTAGTCTGTTAACACTCTTGATTGGTAGGTCTCTGTTGATTCCTTGGTAGGTCTATGTTTTTGGTACTCTGTTTATCCTCTTCCTTGGTAGGTCTATGTTGTTGGTAGTCTGTTTGCACACTTCCTTGATAGGTCTGTGTTGTTGGTAGTCTGTTTAACCTCTTCGTTCGTAGGTCTCTGTTGTTGGTAGTCTGTTTACCCTCTTCCTCGGTAGGTCTCTTTTGTGTATAGCCTGTCTACCCTCTTCCTTGGTAGGTGTCTGTTGTTGGTAGTCTGTTGAACCTCTTCCTTGGTAGGTCTCTGTTGTTGGTACTCTGTTTATCCTCTTCCGTGGTAGGTCTATGTTGTTGGTAGTCTGTTAACACTCTTCCTTGGTAGGTCTCTCTTGCTTCCTTGGTAGGTCTCTATTGTTTGGTAGTCTGTTTACCATCTTCCTTGGTAGGTATATGTTGTTGGTAGTTTTTTTTACCGTCTTCTTTGTTAGGTCTCTGTTGTTGGTAGTTTGTTAACACTCTTCCTTGGAAGGTCTCTGTTGTTGGTAGTCTGTTTACCCTCTTCCTTCGTAGGTCTCTATTGGTGGTAGTCTGCTTACCCTCTTCCTTAGAAGGTCTATGTTGTTGGTAGTCTTTTTACCCTCTTCCTCAGTAGGTCTCTGTTGTTGGTACTCTGTTTATCCTCTTCCTTGGTAGGTCTATGTTGTTGATAGTCTGTTTACACTCTTCCTAAGTAGGGCTCTGTTGTTGGTAGTCTGCTTACCCTCTTCCTTGGTAGGTCTCTGTTGTTAGTAGTCTTTTTACCCTCTTCCTCGGTAGGTCTCTGTTGTTGGTACTCTGTTTATCCTCTTGCTTGGTAGGTCTATGTTGTTTGTAGTCTGTTTACACTGTTCCTTGGTATGTCTCTGTTGTTGGCACCCTCTTTTCCCTGTTCTTCGGTAGGTCTCTGTCTCTCTCTGAAATTTCTGAAATTAGAAAGAAAAAAAAATCTCCCCGACCCCAGGAGTGTTGCAGAACACCCACACCCTGATATACAAACACGCACAGCAAAGAAATGCAAAAAAAGTGGCATGAACATGAATTACAAGATTAGCGCTTGTGGTTCGAACCCAGCTCATCAGAGCTTACACTTTGTTTTTTCTGAATTAGAAAGTTGCTTATCAATCCTGACTTACTTAATCCATGGGCTGCATATCATAGGCAGACTTGTAGCACAACATAACTCTACATTTCTTAAAATGCAAAAGAAAGAGCTTGAGGCCCTATATCCCTTCCTTTACTGATGACCCATAAAGCGAACATTATTTCTGACCAGTTCTGTGATACAACAGTGAGCCACAACAGTACTAGCTTGACCACCTTGGGCATGCAATCATGTTTCTAGCTGTAAGATTTACCCATGCCAAGTTTTTTGTATTGATTTTAACATCCCTCATCAGAAAAAAATGCTTACTTATTCTAAGAGACTAAACTCAGTTTCAGACCCAAGAAACTTAAGACACAAAAAAGTATGGAACATCCAAAATGGATCTCCCGCATGGATGTTAAAGTGAATCCAATCATGAAACTGACCAGGAAGTATTCATCAAAGAACCCACACCACACTTTTTGTGTAAACACTCTGTAGTAGAAGAAATCATTGAAAAAGGGAAAGCTTATCCACAAAGTTTCCCTTGATTAACTCCTTGCTTTAACCTGTGCATATAAGCATCTTCCTATAGTCACATAATGGAGAGAGCATAAAGATGAGGAAAATGTATAAAAAACTTTACCTGTAGACTGTTTACCCTCTTCCTTGGTAGGTCTCTGTTGTTGTTACTCTGTTTATCCTCTTCCTTGGTAGGTATATGTTGTTGGTAGTCTGTTAACACTCTTCCTTGGTAGGTCTCTGTTGCTAACTTGGTAGGTCTATGTTGTTGATAGTCTGTTTACCCTCTTCCTCGGTAGGTCTCTGTTGTTGGTAGTCTGTTTACATACTTCCTTGGTAGATCTCTGTTGTTTGTAGTGTTACCACTCTTCCTTGGTAGGTCTCTATTGTTTCCTTGGTAGGCCTGTATTGTTGGTAGTCTGTTTACCCTCTTCCTCAGTAGGTCTCTGTTGTTGGTAGTCTGTTAACACTCTTTATTGGTAGGTCTCTGTTGATTCCTTGGTAGGTCTATGTTTTTGGTACTCTGTTTATCCTCTTCCTTGGTAGGTCTATGTTGTTGGTAGTCTGTTTGCACACTTCCTTGATAGGTCTGTGTTGTTGGTAGTCTGTTTAACCTCTTCCTTCATAGGTCTCTGTTGTTGGTAGTCTGTTTACCCTCTTCCTCGGTAGGTCTATGTTGTTTGTAGCCTGTCTACCCTCTTCTTTGGTAGGTGTCTGTTGTTGGTAGTCTGTTTAACCTCTTCCTTGGTAGGTCTCTGTTGTTGTTACTCTGTTTATCCTCTTCCTTGGTAGGTCTATGTTGTTGGTAGTCTATTAACACTCTTCCTTGGTAGGTCTCTCTTGTTTCCTTGGTAGGTCTCTGTTGTTGGTAGTCTGTTTACCGTCTTCCTTGGTAGGTATATGTTTTTGGTAGTTGTTTTTACCGTCTTCTTTGTTAGGTCTCTGTTGTTAGTAGTCTGTTAACACTCTTCCTTGGTAGGTCTCTGTTGTTGGTAGTCTGTTTACCCTCTTCCTTAGTAGGTCTCTGTTGTTGGTAGTCTGCTTACCCTCTTCCTTAGAAGGTCTCTGTTGTTGGTAGTCTTGTTACCCTCTTCCTCGGTAGGTCTCTGTTGTTGGTACTCTGTTTATCATCTTCCTCGGTAGGTCTATGTTGTTGGTAGTCTGTTTACACTGTTCCTTGGTAGGTCTCTGTTGTTGGCACCCTGTTTTGCCTCTTCTTCGGTAGGTCTCTGTCTCTTTCTGAAATTTCTGAAATTAGAAAGAAAAACAAATCTCCCCGACCCCAGGAGTGTTGCAGAACACCCACACCCTGACATGTAAACACGCACAGCAAAGAAATGCAAAAACAAGTGGCATGAACATGGATTACAAGATTAGCGCTTATGGTTCGAACCCAGCTCATCAGAGCTTACACTTTGTTTTTTCTGAATTAGAAAGTTGCTTATCAATCCTGACTTACTTAATCCATGGGCTGCATATCATAGGCAGACTTGTAGCACAACATAACTCTACATTTCTTAAAATGCAAAAGAAAGAGCTGAAGGCCCTGTATCCCTTCCTTTACTGATGACCCATAAAGCTAACATTATTTCTGACCAGTTCTGTGATACAACAGTGAGCCACAACAGTACTAGCTTGACCACCTTGGGCATGCAATCATGTTTCTAGCTGTAAGATTTACCCATGCCAAGTTGTTTGTATTGATTTTAACATCCCTCATCAGAAAAAAATGATTACTCATTCTTAGAGACTAAACTCAGTTTCAGACCCAAGAAACTTAAGACACAAAAAAGTATGGAACATCCAAAATGGATCTCCCGCATGGATGTTAAAGTGAATCCAATCATGAAACTGACCAGGAAGTATTCATCAAAGAACCCACACCACACTTTCTGTGTAAACACTCTGTAGTAGAAGAAATCATTGAAAAAGGGAAAGCTTGTCCACAAAGTTTCCCTTGATTAACTCCTTGCTTTAACCTATGCATATAAGCATCTTCCTATAGTCACATAATGGAGAGAGCATAAAAATGAGGAAAATGTATAAAAAATCTTCACCTGTACACTGTTTACCCTCTTCCTTGGTAGGTCTCTGTTGTTGGTACTCTGTTTATCCTCTTCCTTGGTAGGTCTATGTTGTTGGTAGTCTGTTAACACTCTTCTGTGGTAGGTCTCTGTTGCTTCCTTGGTAGGTCTATGTTGTTGGTAGTCTGTTTACCCTCTTCCTCGGTAGGTCTCTGTTGTGGTAGTTTGTTTACACTCTTCCTTGGTAGGTCTGTGTTTTTGGTAGTTTGTTTACCGTCTTCCTTGGTAGGTCTCCGTTGCTTCCTTGGTAGGCCTGTATTGTTGGTAGTCTGTTTATCCTCTTCCTCGGTAGATCGCTATTGTTGGTAGTCCCTTTACCGACTTCCTTGGTAGGACTCTGTTATTGGTAGTTTCTTAACACTCTTCCTTGGTAGGTCTATGTTGTTGGTAGTCTGTTTACCGTCTTCCTTGGTACGTTTGTGTTGTTGGTAGTCTGTTAACACTCTTCCTTGGTAGGTCTCTGTTGCTTCCTTGGTAGGTCTCTGTTGTCGGTAGTCTGTTTACCCTCTTTCTGGGTAGGTCTGTGTTGTTTGTAGTCTGTCTACCCTCTTCCTTGGTAGGTCACTGTTCTTGGTAGTCATTTTACCCTCTTCCTCAGTAGGTCTCTGTTGTTGGTACTCTGTTTATCCTCTTCCTTGGTAGGTCTATGTTGTTGATAGTCTGTTTACACTCTTCCTAAGTAGGGCTCTGTTGTTGGTAGTCTGCTTACCCTCTTCCTTGGTAGGTCTCTGTTGTTGGTAGTCTTTTTACCCTCTTCCTCGGTAGGTCTCTGTTGTTGGTACCCTGTTTATCCTCTTGCTTGGTAGGTCTATGTTTTTTGTAGTATGTTTACACTGTTCCTTGGTATGTCTCTGTTGTTGGCACCCTCTTTACCCTGTTCTTCGGTAGGTCTCTGTCTCTCTCTGAAATTTCTTAAATTAGAAAAAAAAAAAAATCTCCCCAACCCCAGGAGTGTTGCAGAACACCCACACCCTGATATACAAACACGCACAACAAAGAAATGCAAAAAAAGTCGCATGAACATGAATTAGAAGATTAGCGCTTGTGGTTCGAACCCAGCTCATCAGAGCTTACACTTTGTTTTTTCTGAATTAGAAAGTTGCTTATCAATCCTGACTTACTTAATCCATGGGCTGCATATCATAGGCAGACTTGTAGCACAACATAACTCTACATTTCTTAAAATGCAAAAGAAAGAGCTTAAGGCCCTATATCCCTTCCTTTACTGATGACCCATAAAGCGAACATTATTTCTGACCAGTTCTGTGATACAACCGTGAGCCACAACAGTACTAGCTTGACCACCTTGGGCATGCAATCATGTTTCTAGCTGTAAGATTTACCCATGCTAAGTTTTTTTTGTATTGATTTTAACATCCCTCATCAGAAAAAAATGATAACTTATTCTTAGAGACTAAACTCAGTTTCAGACCCAAGAAACTATAGACACAAAAAAGTATGGAACATCCAAAATGGATCTCCCGCATGGATGTTAAAGTGAATCCAATCATGAAACTGACCAGGAAGTATTCATCAAAGAACCCACGCCACACTTTTTGTGTAAACACTCTGTAGTAGAAGAAATCATTGAAAAAAGGAAAGCTTGTCCACAAAGTTTCCCTTGATTAACTCCATGCTTTAACCTATGCATATAAGCATCTTCCTATTGTCACATAATGGAGAGAGCATAAAAATGAGGAAAATGTATAAAAAATCTTCACCTGTACACTGTTTACCCTCTTCCTTGGTAGGTCTCTGTTGTTGGTACTCTGTTTATCCTCTTCCTTGGTAGGTCTATGTTGTTGGTAGTCTGTTAACACTCTTCCTTGGTAGGTCTCTGTTGCTAACTTGGTAGGTCTATGTTGTTGGTAGTCTGTTAACACTCTTCCGTGGTAGGTCTCTGTTGCTTCCTTGGTAGGTCTATGTTGTTGGTAGTCTGTTTACCCTCTTCCTCGGTAGGTCTCTGTAGTGGTAGTCCGTTTACACCCCTTGGTAGGTCTGTGTTTTTGGTAGTCTGTTTACCATCTTCCTTGGTAGGTCTATTTTGCTTCCTGGGTAGGCCTGTATTGTTGGTAGTCTGTTTACCCGCTTCCTCGGTAGATCTCTATTGTTGGTAGTCCCTTTACCATCTTCCTTGGTAGGACTCTTGTTATTGGTAGTTTCTTAACACTCTTCCTTGGTAGGTCTATGTTGTTGGTAGTCTGTTTACCGTCTTCCTTGGTACATTTCTGTTGGTGGTAGTCTGTTAACACTCTTCCTTGGTAGGTCTCTGTTGCTTCCTTGGCAGGTCTCTGTTGCTGGTAGTCTGTTTACCCTCTTCCTGGGTAGGTCTGTGTTGTTGGTAGTCTGTCTACCCACTTCCTTGGTAGGTCATTGTTGTTGGTAGTCTTTTTACCCTCTTCCTCAGTAGGTCTCTGTTGTTGGTACTCTGTTTATCCGCTTCCTTGGTAGGTCTATGTTGTTGGTAGTCTGTTTACACTCTTCCTTGGTAGGACTCTGCTGTTGATAGACTGTTTAACCTCTTCCTTGGTAGGTCTCTGTTGTTGGTAGTCTGTTCACACTCTTCCTTGGTAGGTCTCTGTTGTTGGTACTCTGTTTTCCCTCTTCTTCGGTAGGT
Organism: Tridacna gigas; assembly: GCA_945859785.2. Lineage (NCBI taxonomy): Eukaryota > Metazoa > Mollusca > Bivalvia > Cardiida > Cardiidae > Tridacna > Tridacna gigas. Next base: position 16,909,452 of record OX244037.2, on the reverse strand, counting down.
CTCTGTCTGAAATTTCTGAAATTAGAAAGAAAAAAAATCTCCCCGAACCCGGGAGTGTTGCAGAACACCCCTACCCCAACATACAAACACGCACAACAAAGAAATGCAAAAACAAGTAGCATGAACATAAATTACAAGATTAGCGCTTGTGGTTCGAACCCAACTCACCAGAGCTTACACTTTGTTTTTTCTGAATTAGAAAGTTGCTTATCAATCCTGACTTACTTAATCCATGGGCTGCATATCATAGGCAGACTTGTAGCACAACATAACTCTACATTTCTTAAAATGCAAAAGAAAGAGCTTAAGGCCCTATATCCCTTCCTTTACTGATGACCCATAAAGCGAACATTATTTCTGACCAGTTCTGTGATACAACAGTGAGCCACAACAGTACTAGCTTGACCACCTTGGGCATGCAATCATGTTTCTAGCTGTAAGATTTACCCATGCTAAGTTTTTTTGTATTGATTTTAACATCCCTCATCAGAAAAAAATAATTACTTATTCTTAGAGACTAAACTCAGTTTCAGACCCAAGAAACTTAAGACACAAAAAAGTATGGAACATCCAAAATGGATCTCCCGCATGGATGTTAAAGTGAATCCAATCATGAAACTGACCAGGAAGTATTCATCAAAGAACCCACACCACACTTTCTGTGTAAACACTCTGTAGTAGAAGAAATCATTGAAAAAGGGAAAGCTTATCCACAAAGTTTCCCTTGGTTAACTCCTTGCTTTAACCTATGCATATAAGCATCTTCCTATAGTCACATAATGGAGGGAGCATAAAAATGAGGAAAAATGTATAAAAAATCTTCACCTGTAGACTGTTTACCCTCTTCCTTGGTAGGTCCCTGTTGTTGGTACTCTGTATATCCTCTTCTTTGGTAGGTCTATGTTGTTGGTAGTTTGTTAACACTCTTCCGTGGTAGGTCTCTGTTGCTAACTTGGTAGGTTTATGTTGTTGATAATCTGTTTACCCTCTTCCTCGGTAGGTCTCTGTTGTTGGTAGTCTGTTTACATACTTCCTCGGTAGATCTCTGTTGTTTGTAGTGTTACCACTCTTCCTTGGGAGGTCTCCATTGCTTCCTTGGTAGGCCTGTATTGTTGGTAGTCTGTTTACCCTCTTTCTCGGTAGGTCTCTGTTGTTGTAGTCTGTTAACACTCTTGATTGGTAGGTCTCTGTTGATTCCTTGGTAGGTCTATGTTTTTGGTACTCTGTTTATCCTCTTCCTTGGTAGGTCTTTGTTGTTGGTAGTCTGTTTGCACACTTCCTTGATAGGTCTGTGTTGTTGGTAGTCTGTTTAACCTCTTCGTTCGTAGGTCTCTGTTGTTGGTAGTCTGTTTACCCTCTTCCTCGGTAGGTCTCTTTTGTGTGTAGCCTGTCTACCCTCTTCCTTGGTAGGTGTCTGTTGTTGGTAGTCTGTTGAACCTCTTCCTTGGTAGGTCTCTGTTGTTGGTACTCTGTTTATCCTCTTCCGTGGTAGGTCTATGTTGTTGGTAGTCTGTTAACACTCTTCCTTGGTAGGTCTCTCTTGCTTCCTTGGTAGGTCTCTGTTGTTTGGTAGTCTGTTTACCGTCTTCCTTGGTAGGTATATGTTGTTGGTAGTTTTTTTTACCGTCTTACTTGTTAGGTCTCTGTTGTTGGTAGTTTGTTAACACTCTTCCTTGGAAGGTCTCTGTTGTTGGTAGTCTGTTTACCCTCTTCCTTCGTAGGTCTCTATTGGTGGTAGTCTGCTTACCCTCTTCCTTAGAAGGTCTATGTTGTTGGTAGTCTTTTTACCCTCTTACTCGGTAGGTCTCTGTTGTTGGTACTCTGTTTACACTCTTCCTTGGTAGGTCTCTGTTGTTGGCACCCTGTTTTCCCTCTTCTTCGGTAGGTCTCTGCCTTTCTCTGAAATTTCTGCAATTAGAAAGAAAAAAAAATCTCCCGACCCCAGGAGTGTTGCAGAACACCCATACCCTGACATACAAAAACGCAAAACAAAGAAATGCAAAAACAAGTAGCATGAACATGAATTACAAGAGTAGCGCTTGTGGTTCGAACCCAGCTCATCAGAGCTTACACTTTGTTTTTTCTGAATTAGAAAGTTGCTTATCAATCCTGACTTACTTAATCCATGGGCTGCATATCATAGGCAGACTTGTAGCACAACATAACTCTACATTTCTTAAAATGCAAAAGAAAGAGCTTAAGGCCCTATATCCCTTCCTTTACTGATGACCCATAAAGCGAACATTATTTCTGACCAGTTCTGTGATACAACAGTGAGCCACAACAGTACTAGCTTGACCACCTTGGGCATGCAATCATGTTTCTAGCTGTAAGATTTACCCATGCTAAGTTTTTTGTATTGATTTTAACATCCCTCATCAGAAAAAAATGATTACTCATTCTTAAGAGACTAAACTCAGTCTCAGACCCAAGAAACTATAGACACAAAAAAGTATGGAACATCCAAAATGGATCTCCCGCATGGATGTTAAAGTGAATCCAATCATGAAACTGACCAGGAAGTATTCATCAAAGAACCCAGTCCACACTTTTTGTGTAAACACTCTGTAGTAGAAGAAATCATTGAAAAAAGGAAAGCTTGTCCACAAAGTTTCCCCTTGGAAAGGAACAGTATAAGCTTATGCTTTCGTTCCAATCCATTTTGTAGCATTTTCTATGTATATTTTGTAACTGTCTTATTATATTTTGTATGTAAAATGTTGCAAATAAAATATGTTTAAACTAAAGTTTCCCTTGATTAACTCCTTGCTTTAACCTATGCATATAAGCATCTTCCTATATTCACATAATGGAGAGAGCATAAAAATGAGGAAAATGTATAAAAAATCTTCACCTGTACACTGTTTACCCTCTTCCTTGGTAGGTCTCTGTTGTTGGTACTCTGATTATCCTCTTCCTTGGTAGGTTTATGTTGTTGGTAGTCTGTTAACACTCTTCCTTGGTAGGTCTCTGTTGCTTCCTTGGTAGGTCTATGTTGTTGGTAGTCTGTTTACCCTCTTCCTCGGTAGGTCTCTGTTGTGGTAGTCTGTTTACACTCTTCCTTGGTAGGTATGTGTTTTTGGTAGTCTGTTTACCGTCTTCCTTGGTAGATCTCCGTTGCTTCCTTGGTAGGCCTGTATTGTTGGTAGTCTGTTTACCCTCTTCCTCGGTAGATCTCTATTGTTGGTAGTCTCTTAACCATCTTCTTTGGTAGGACTCTGTTATTGGTAGTTTCTTAACACTCTTCCTTGGTAGGTCTATGTTGTTGGTAGTCTGTTTACCGTCTTCGTTGGTACGTTTCTGTTGTTGGTAGTCTGTTAACACTCTTCCTTGGTAGGTCTCTGTTGTTTCCTTGGTAGGTCTCTGTTGTTGGTAGTCTGTTTACCCTCTTCCTGGGTAGGTCTGTGTTGTTTGTAGTCTGTCTACCCTCTTCCTTGGTAGGTCACTGTTGTTGGTAGTCTTTTTACCCTCTTCCTCAGTAGGTCTCTGTTGTTGGTACTCTGTTTATCCTCTTCCTTGGTAGGTCTATGTTGTTGGTAGTCTGTTTACACTCTTCCTTGGTAGGACTCTGTTGTTGGTAGACTGTTTAACCTCTTCCTTGGTAGGTCTCTGTTGTTGGTACTCTGTTTACACTCTTCCTTGGTAGGTCTCTGTTGTTGGCACTCTGTTTTCCCTCTTCTTCGGTAGGTCTCTGTCTATGTCTGAAATTTCTGAAATTAGAAAGAAAAAAAAAATCTCCCGACCCCAGGAGTGTTGCAGAACACCCCCACCCTGACATACAAACACGCACAACAAAGAAATGCAAAAATAAGTAGCATGAACATGAATTACATGCATAGCGCTTGTGGTTCGAACCCAACTCATCAGAGCTTACACTTTGTTTTTTCTGAATTAGAAAGTTGCTTATCAATCCTGACTTACTTAATCCATGGGCTGCATATCATAGGCAGACTTGTAGCACAACATAACTCTACATTTCTTAAAATGCAAAAGAAAGAGCTTAAGGCCCTATATCCCTTCCTTTACTGATGACCCATAAAGCGAACATTATTTCTGACCAGTTCTGTGATACAACAGTGAGCCACAACAGTACTAGCTTGACCACCTTGGGCATGCAATCATGTTTCTAGCTGTAAGATTTACCCATGCTAAGTTTTTTGTATTGATTTTAACATCCCTCATCAGAAAAAAATGATTACTTATTCTTAGAGACTAAACTCAGTTTCAGACCCAAGAAACTTAACACACAAAAAAGTATGGAACATCCAAAATGGATCTCCCGCATGGATGTTAAAGTGAATCCAATCATGAAACTGACCAGGAAGTATTCATCAAAGAACCCACACCACACTTTTTGTGTAAACACTCTGTAGTAGAAGAAATCATTGAAAAAGGGAAAGCTTATCCACAAAGTTTCCCTTGATTAACTCCTTGCTTTAACCTATGCATATAAGCATCTTCCTATAGTCACATAATGGAGAGAGCATAAAAATGAGGAAAATGTATAAAAAATCTTTACCTGTAGACTGTTTACCCTCTTCCTTGGTAGGTCTCTGTTGTTGTTACTCTGTTTATCCTCTTCCTTGGTAGGTATATGTTGTTGGTAGTCTGTTAACACTCTTCCTTGGTAGGTCTCTGTTGCTAACTTGGTAGGTCTATGTTGTTGATAGTCTGTTTACCCTCTTCCTCGATAGGTCTCTGTTGTTGGTAGTCTGTTTACATACTTCCTTGGTAGATCTCTGTTGTTTGTAGTGTTACCACTCTTCCTTGGTAGGTCTCTATTGTTTCCTTGGTAGGCCTGTATTGTTGGTAGTCTGTTTACCCTCTTCCTCAGTAGGTCTCTGTTGTTGGTAGTCTGTTAACACTCTTTATTGGTAGATCTCTGTTGATTCCTTGGTAGGTCTATGTTTTTGGTACTCTGTTTATCCTCTTCCTTGGTAGGTCTATGTTGTTGGTAGTCTGTTTGCACACTTCCTTGATAGGTCTGTGTTGTTGGTAGTCTGTTTAACCTCTTCCTTCATAGGTCTCTGTTGTTGGTAGTCTGTTTACCCTCTTCCTCGGTAGGTCTCTGTTGTTTGTAGCCTGTCTACCCTCTTCCTTGGTAGGTGTCTGTTGTTGGTAGTCTGTTTAACCTCTTCCTTGGTAGGTCTCTGTTGTTGTTACTTTGTTTATCCTCTTCCTTGGTAGGTCTATGTTGTTGGTAGTCTGTTAACACTCTTCCTTGGTAGGTCTCTCTTGTTTCCTTGGCAGGTCTCTGTTGTTGGTAGTCTGTTTACCGTCTTCCTTGGTAGGTATCTGTTGTCGGTAGTTTTTTTTACCGTCTTCTTTGTTAGGTCTCTGTTGTTAGTAGTCTGTTAACACTCTTCCTTGGTAGGTCTCTGTTGTTGGTAGTCTGTTTACCCTCTTCCTTAGTAGGTCTCTGTTGTTGGTAGTCTGCTTACCCTCTTCCTTAGAAGGTCTCTGTTGTTGGTAGTCTTTTTACCCTCTTCCTCGGTAGGTCTCTGTTGTTGGCACTCTGTTTATCATCTTCCTCGGTAGGTCTATGTTGTTGGTAGTCTGTTTACACTGTTCCTTGGTAGGTCTCTGTTGTTGTCACCCTGTTTTGCCTCTTCTTCGGTAGGTCTCTGTCTATGTCTGAAATTTCTGAAATTAGAAAGAAAAAAAAATCTCCCCGACCCCAGGAGTGTTGCAGAACACCCACACCCTGACATATAAACACGCACAGCAAAGAAATGCAAAAACAAGTGGCACGAACATGGATTACAAGATTAGCGCTTGTGGTTCGAACCCAGCTCATCAGAGCTTACACTTTGTTTTTTCTGAATTAGAAAGTTGCTTATCAATCCTGACTTACTTAATCCATGGGCTGCATATCATAGGCAGACTTGTAGCACAACATAACTCTACATTTCTTAAAATGCAAAAGAAAGAGCTTAAGGCCCTATATCCCTTCCTTTACTGATGACCCATAAAGCTAACATTATTTCTGACCAGTTCTGTGATACAACAGTGAGCCACAACAGTACTAGCTTGACCACCTTGGGCATGCAATCATGTTTCTAGCTGTAAGATTTACCCATGCCAAGTTGTTTGTATTGATTTTAACATCCCTTATCAGAAAAAAATGATTACTCATTCTTAGAGACTAAACTCAGTTTCAGACCCAAGAAACTTAAGACACAAAAAAGTATGGAACATCCAAAATGGATCTCCCGCATGGATGTTAAAGTGAATCCAATCATGAAACTGACCAGGAAGTATTCATCAAAGAACCCACACCACACTTTCTGTGTAAACACTCTGTAGTAGAAGAAATCATCGAAAAAGGGAAAGCTTGTCCACAAAGTTTTCCTTGATTAACTCCTTGCTTTAACCTATGCATATAAGCATCTTCCTATAGTCACATAATGCAGAGAGCATAAAAATGAGGAAAATGTATAAAAAATGTTCACCTGTACACTGTTTACCCTCTTCCTTGGTAGGTCTCTGTTGTTGTTACTCTGTTTATCCTCTTCCTTGGTAGGTCTATGTTGTTGGTAGTCTGTTAACACTCTTCTGTGGTAGGTCTCTGTTGCTTCCTTGGTAGGTCTATGTTGTTGGTAGTCTGTTTACCCTCTTCCTCGGTAGGTCTCTGTTGTGGTAGTCTGTTTACACTTTTCCTTGGTAGGTATGTGTTTTTTGTAGTCTGTTTACCGTCTTCCTTGTTAGGTCTCTATTGCTTCCTTGGTAGGCCTGTATTGTTGGTAGTCTGTTTACCCTCTTCCTCGGTAGATCGCTATTGTTGGTAGTCCCTTTACCGACTTCCTAGGTAGGACTCTGTTATTGGTAGTTTCTTAACACTCTTCCGTGGTAGGTCTATGTTGTTGGTAGTCTGTTTACCGTCTTCCTTGGTACATTTCTGTTTTTGGTAGTCTGTTAACACTCTTCCTTGGTAGGTCTCTGTTGCTTCCTTGGTAGGTCTCTGTTGTTGGTAGTCTGTTTACCCTCTTCCTGGGTAGGTCTGTGTTGTTTGTAGTCTGTCTACCCTCTTCCTTGGTAGGTCACTTTTGTTGGTAGTCTTTTTACCCTCTTCCTCAGTAGGTCTCTGTTGTTGGTACTCTGTTTATCCTCTTCCTTGGTAGGTCTATGTTGTTGGTAGTCTGTTTACACTCTTCCTTGGTAGGACTCTGTTGTTGGTAGACTGTTTAACCTCTTCCTTGGTAGGTCTCGGTTGTTGGTAGTCTGTTTACACTGTTTCTTGGTAGGTCTCTATTGTTGGTACTCTGTTTTCCCTCTTCTTCGGTAGGTCTCTGTCTCTGTCTGAAATTTCTGAAATTAGAAAGAAAAAAAAATCTCCCCAACCCCGGGAGTGTTGCAGAACACCCCCACCCCAACGTACAAACACGCACAACAAAGAAATGCAAAAATAAGTAGTATGAACATGAATTACAAGCATAGCGCTTGTGGTTTGAACCCAACTCATCAGAGCTTACACTTTGTTTTTTCTGAATTAGAAAGTTGCTTATCAATCCTGACTTACTTAATCCATGGGCTGCATATCATAGGCAGACTTGTAGCACAACATAACTCTACATTTCTTAAAATGCAAAAGAAAGAGCTTAAGGCCTTATATCCCTTCCTTTACTGATGACCCATAAAGCGAACATTATTTCTGACCAGTTCTGTGATACAACAGTGAGCCACAACAGTACTAGCTTGACCACCTTGGGCATGCAATCATGTTTCTAGCTGTAAGATTTACCCATGCTAAGTTTTTTGTATTGATTTTAACATCCCTCATCAGAAAAAAATGATTACTTATTCTTAGAGACTAAACTCAGTTTCAGACCCAAGAAACTTAAGACACAAAAAAGTATGGAACATCCAAAATGGATCTCCCGCATGGATGTTAAAGTGAATCCAATCATGAAACTGACCAGGAAGTATTCATCAAAGAACCCACACCACACTTTTTGTGTAAACACTCTGTAGTAGAAGAAATCATTGAAAAAGGGAAAGCTTGTCCACAAAGTTTCCCTTGATTAACTCCTTGCTTTAACCTATGCATATAAGCATCTTCCTATTGTCACATAATGCAGAGAGCATAAAAATGAGGAAAATGTATAAAAAATGTTCACCTGTACACTGTTTACCCTCTTCCTTGGTAGGTCTCTGTTGTTGTTACTCTGTTTATCCTCTTCCTTGGTAGGTATTTGTTGTTGGTAGTCTGTTAACACTCTTCCTTGGTAGGTCTCTGTTACTAACTTGGTAGGTCTATGTTGTTGGTAGTCTGTTTACCCTCTTCCTCAGTAGGTCTCTGTTGTTGGTAGTCTGTTTACATACTTCCTTGGTAGATCTCTGTTGTTTGTGGTGTTACCACTCTTCCTTGGTAGGTGTGTATTGTTTCCTTGGTAGGCCTGTATTGTTGGTAGTCTGTTTACCCTCTTCCTCGGTAGGTCTATGTTGTTGGTAGTCTGTTAACACTCTTTATTGGTAGGTCTCTGTTGATTCCTTGGTAAGTCCTTGACTTTGGTACTCTGTTTATCCTCTTCCTTGGTAGGTCTATGTTGTTGGTAGTCTGTTTGCACACTTCCTTGATAGGTCTCTGTTGTTGGTAGTCTGTTTAACCTCTTCCTTCGTAGGTCTCTGTTGTTGGTAGTCTGTTTACCCTCTTCCTCGGTAGGTCTCTGTTGTTTGTAGCCTGTCTACCCTCTTCCTTGGTAGGTGTCTGTTTATGGTAGTCTGTTTAACCTCTTCCTTGGTAGGTCTCTGTTGTTGTTACTCTGTTTATCCTCTTTCTTGGTAGGTATATGTTGTTGGTAGTCTGTTAACACTCTTCCTTGGTAGGTCTCTCTTGCTTCCTTGGTAGGTCTCTGTTGTTGGTAGTGTGTTTACCGTCTTCCTTGGTAGGTATATGTTGTTGGTAGTTTTTTTTACCGTCTTACTTGTTAGGTCTCTGTTGTTGGTAGTTTGTTAACACTCTTCCTTGGTAGGTCTCTGTTGTTGGTAGTCTGTTTACCCTCTTCCTTAGTAGGTCTCTGTTGTTGGTAGTCTGCTTACCCTTTTCCTTAGAAGGTCTCTGTTGTTGGTAGTCTTTTTACCCTCTTCCTCGGTAGGTCTCTGTTGTTGGTACTCTGTTTACACTCTTCCTCGGTAGGTCTCTGTTGTTGGCACCATGTTTTCCCTCTTCTTTGATAGGTCTCTGTCTCTCTGTGAAATTTCTGAAATTAGAAAAAAAAAAAAAATCTCCCCGACCCCAGGAGTGTTGCAGAACACCCACACCCTGACATACAAAAACGCTCAACAAAGAAATGCAAAAAAAAGTAGCATGAACATGAATTACAAGATTAGCGCTTGTGGTTCGAACCCAGCTCATCAGAGCTTACACTTTGTTTTTTCTGAATTAGAAAGTTGCTTATCAATCCTGACTTACTTAATCCATGGGCTGCATATCATAGGCAGACTTGTAGCACAACATAACTCTACATTTCTTAAAATGCAAAAGAAAGAGCTGAAGGCCCTGTATCCCTTCCTTTACTGATGACCCATAAAGCGAACATTATTTCTGACCAGTTCTGTGATACAACAGTGAGCCAAAACAGTACTAGCTTGACCACCTTGGGCATGCAATCATGTTTCTAGCTGTAAGATTTACCCATGCCAAGTTGTTTCTATTGATTTTAACATCCCTCATCAGAAAAAAATGCTTACTTATTCTTAGAGACTAAACTCAGTTTCAGACCCAAGAAACTTAACACACAAAAAAGTATGGAACATCCAAAATGGATCTCCCGCATGGATGTTAAAGTGAATCCAATCATGAAACTGACCAGGAAGTATTCATCAAAGAACCCACACCACACTTTTTGTGTAAACACTCTGTAGTAGAAGAAATCATTGAAAAAGGGAAAGCTTGTCCACAAAGTTTCCCTTGATTAACTCCTTGCTTTAACCTATGCATATAAGCATCTTCCTATTGTCACATAATGCAGAGAGCATAAAAATGAGGAAAATTTATATAAAAAATGTTCACCTGTACACTGTTTACCCTCTTCCTTGGTAGGTCTCTGTTGTTGTTACTCTGTTTATCCTCTTCCTTGGTAGGTCTATGTTGTTGGTAGTCTGTTAACACTCTTCCTTGGTAGGTCTCTGCTGCTAACTTGGTAGGTCTATGTTGTTGGTAGTCTGTTAACATTCTTCCGTGGTAGGTCTCTGTTGCTTCCTTGGTAGGTCTATGTTGTTGGTAGTCTGTTTACCCTCTTTCTCGGTAGGTCTCTGTTGTTTGTAGCCTGTCTACCCCCTTCCTTGGTAGGTGTCTGATGTTGGTAGTCTGTTCAACCTCTTCCTTGGTAGGTCTCTGTTGTTGTTACTCTGTTTATCCTCTTCCTTGGTAGGTCTATGTTCTTGGTAGTCTGTTAACACTCTTCCGTGGTAGGTCTCTGTTGCTAACTTGGTAGGTCTATGTTGTTGATAGTCTGTTTACCCTCTTCCTCGGTAGGTCTCTGTTGTTGGTAGTCTGTTTACATACTTCCTTGGTAGATCTCTGTTGTTTGTAGTTTTACCACTCTTCCTTGGTAGGTCTCTGTTGCTTCCTTGGTAGGCCATTATTGTTGGTAGTCTGTTTACCCTCTTCCTCGGTAGGTCTCTGTTGTTGGTAGTCTGTTAATATTCTTTATTGGTAGGTCTCTGTTGATTCCTTGTTAGGTCTATGTTGTTGGTACTCTATTTATCCTCTTCCGTGGTAGGTCTATGTTGTTGATAGTCTGTTTACACACTTCCTTGATAGGTCTCTGTTGTTGGAAGTCTGTTTAACCTCTTCCTTTGTAGGTCTCTGTTGCTGGTAGTCTGTTTACCCTCTTCATCGATAGGTCTCTGTTGTTTGTAGCATGTCTACCCTCTTCCTTGGTAGGTGTGTGTTGTTGCTAGTCTGTTTAACCTCTTCCTTGGTAGGTCTCTGTTGTTGTTACTCTGTTTATCCTCTTCCTTGGTCGGTCTATGTTGTTGGTAGTCTGTTAACACTCTTCCTTGGTAGGTCTCTCTTGTTTCCTGGGTAGGTCTCTGTTGTTGGTAGTCTGTTTACCGTCTTCCTTGGTAGGTATATGTTGTTGGTAGTTTTTTTTACCGTCTTCTTTGTTAAGTCTCTGTTGTTAGTAGTCTGTTAACACTCTTCCTTGGTAGGTCTCTGTTGTTGGTAGTCTGTTTACCCTCTTCCTTAGTAGGTCTCTGTTGTTGGTAGTCTGCTTACCCTCTTCCTTAGAAGGTCTCTGTTGTTGGTAGTCTTTTTACCCTCTTCCTCGGTAGGTGTCTGTTGTTCGTACTCTGTTTATCCTCTTCCTTGGTAGGTCTATGTTGTTGGTAGTCTGTTTACACTGTTCCTTGGTAGGTCTCTGTTGTTGGCACCCTGTTTTGTCTCTTCTTCGGTAGGTCTCTGTCTCTCTATGAAATTTCTGAAATTAGAAAGAAAAAAAACCTCCCCGACCCCAGGAGTTTTGCAGAACACCCACACCCTGACATATAAACACGCACAGCAAAGAAATGCAAAAACAAGTGGCATGAACATGAATTACAAGATTAGCGCTTGTGGTTCGAACCCAGCTCATCAGAGCTTACACTTTGTTTTTTCTGAATTAGAAAGTTGCTTATCAATCCTGACTTACTTAATCCATGGGCTGCATATCATAGGCAGACTTGTAGCACAACATAACTCTACATTTCTTAAAATGCAAAAGAAAGAGCTTAAGGCCCTATATCCCTTCCTTTACTGATGACCCATAAAACGAACATTATTTCTTACCAGTTCTGTGATACAACAGTGAGCCAAAACAGTACTAGCTTGACCACCTTGGGCATGCAATCATGTTTCTAGCTGTAAGATTTACCCATGCTAAGTATTTTTGTATTGATTTTAACATCCCTCATCAGAAAAAAATGATTACTTATTCTTAGAGACTAAACTCAGTTTTAGACCCAAGAAACTTAAGACACAAAAAAGTATGGAACATCCAAAATGGATCTCCCGCATGGATGTTAAAGTGAATCCAATCATGAAACTGACCAGGAAGTATTCATCAAAGAACCCACACCACACTTTTTGTGTAAACACTCTGTAGTAGAAGAAATCATTGAAAAAGGGAAAGCTTGTCCACAAAGTTTCCCTTGATTAACTCCTTGCTTTAACCTATGCATATAAGCATGTTCCTATAGTCACATAATGGAGAGAGCATAAAAATGAGGAAAATGTATAAAAAATCTTCACCTATACACTGTTTACCCTCTTCCTTGGCAGGTCTCTGTTGTTGGTACTCTGTTTATCCTCTTCCTTGGTAGGTCTATGTTGTTGGTAGTCTGTTAACACTCTTCCTTGGTAGGTCTCTGTTGCTAACTTGGTAGGTCTATGTTGTTGGTAGTCTGTTAACACTCTTCCGTGGTAGGTCTCTATTGTGGTAGTCTGTTTACACTCTTCCTTGGTAGGTCTGTGTTTTTGGTAGTCTGTTTACCGTCTTCCTTGGTAGGTGTCTATTGTTTCCTTGGTAGGCCTGTATTGTTGGTAGTCTGTTTACCCTCTTCCTCGGTAGGTCTCTATTGTTGGTAGTCCCTTCACCATCTTCCTTGGTAGGACTCTGTTATTGGTAGTTTCTTAACACTCTTTCTTGGTAGGTCTATGTTGTTGGTAGTCTGTTTACCGTCTTCCTGGTACGTTTCTGTTGGTGGTAGTCTGTTAACACTCTTCCTTGGTAGGTCTCTGTTGCTTCCTTGGCAGGTCTCTGTTGTTGGTAGTCTGTTTACCCTCTTCCTGGGTAGGTCTGTGTTGTTGGTAGTCTGTCTACCCTCTTCCTTGGTAGGTCACTGTTGTTGGTAGTCTTTTTACCCTCTTCCTCAGTAGGTCTCTGGTGTTGGTACTCTGTTTATCCGCTTCCTTGGTAGGTCTATGTTGTTGGTAGTCTGTTTACACTCTTCCTTGGTAGGACTCTGTTGTTGGTAGACGGTTTAACCTCTTCTTTGGTAGGTCTCTGTTGTTGGTTGTCTGTTTACACTCTTCCTTTTTAGGTCTCTCTTGTTGGTGCTCTGTTTTCCCTCTTCTTCAGTAGGTCTCTGCCTCTGTCTGAAATTTCTGAAATTAGAAAGAAAAAAAATCTCCCCAACCCCGGGAGTGTTGCAGAACACCCCTACCCCAACATACAAACACGCACAACAAAGAAATGCAAAAACAAGTAGCATGAACATAAATTACAAGATTAGCGCTTGTGGTTCGAACCCAACTCATCAGAGCTTACACTTTGTTTTTTCTGAATTAGAAAGTTGCTTATCAATCCTGACTTACTTAATCCATGGGCTGCATATCATAGGCAGACTTGTAGCACAACATAACTCTACATTTTTTAAAATGCAAAAGAAAGAGCTTAAGGCCCTATATCCTTTCCTTTACTGATGACCCATAAAGCGAACATTATTTCTGACCAGTTCTGTGATACAACAGTGAGCCACAACAGTACTAGCTTGACCACCTTGGGCATGCAATCATGTTTCTAGCTGTAAGATTTACCCATGCTAAGTTTTTTGTATTTATTTTAACATCCCTCATCAGAAAAAATGATTACTTATTCTTAGAGACTAAACTCAGTTTCAGACCCAAGAAACTTAAGACACAAAAAAGTATGGAACATCCAAAATGGATCTCCCGCATGGATGTTAAAGTGAATCCAATCATGAAACTGACCAGGAAGTATTCATCAAAGAACCCACACCACACTTTTTGTGTAAACACTCTGTAGTAGAAGAAATCATTGAAAAAGGGAAAGCTTGTCCACAAAGTTTCCCTTGATTAACTCCTTGCTTTAACCTATGCATATAAGCATGTTCCTATAGTCACATAATGGAGAGAGCATAAAAATGAGGAAAATGTATAAAAAATCTTCACCTGTACACTGTTTACCCTCTTCCTTGGTAGGTCTCTGTTGTTGGTACTCTGTATATCCTCTTCCTTGGTAGGTCTATGTTGTTGGTAGTCTGTTAACACTCTTCCGTGGTAGGTCTCTGTTGCTAACTTGGTAGGTCCATGTTGTTGATAGTCTGTTTACCCTCTTTCTCGGTAGGTCTCTGTTGTTGGTAGTCTGTTTACATACTTCCTTAGTAGATCTCTGTTGTTTGTAGTCTTACCACTCTTCCTTGGTAGGTCTCCATTGCTTCCTTGGTAGGCCTGTATTGTTGGTAGTCTGTTTACCCTCTTCCTCGGTAGGTCTCTGTTGCTGGTAGTCTGTTAACACTCTTTATTGGTAGGTCTCTGTTGATTCCTTGGTAGGTCTATGTTTTTGGTACTCTGTTTATCCTCTTCCTTGGTAGGTCTATGTTGTTGGTAGTCTGTTTGCACACTTCCTTGATAGGTCTCTGTTGTTGGTAGTCTGTTTAACCTCTTCCTTCGTAGGTCTCTGTTGTTGGTAGTCTGTTTACCCTCTTCCTCGGTAGGTCTCTGTTGTTTGTAGCCTGTCTACCCTCTTCCTTGGTAGGTGTCTGTTGTTGGTAGTCTGTTTAACCTCTTCCTTGGTAGGTCTCTGTTGTTGGTACTCTGTTTATCCTCTTCCTTGGTAGGTCTATGTTGTTGGTAGACTGTTAACACTCTTCCTTGGTAGGTCTCTCTTGATTCCTTGGTAGGTCTCTGTTGTTGGTAGTCTGTTTACCATCTTCCTTGGTAGGTATATATTGTTGGTAGTTTTTTTTACCGTCTTCCTTGTTAGGTCTCTGTTGTTGGTAGTTTGTTAACACTCTTCCTTGGTAGGTCTCTGTTGATGGTAGTCTGTCTACCCTGTTCCTTAGTAGGTCTCTGTTGTTGGTAGTCTGCTTACCCTCTTCCTTAGAAGGTCTATGTTGTTGGTAGTCTTTTTACCCTCTTCCTCGGTAGGTGTCTGTTTTTGTTACTCTGTTTACACTCTTCCTTGGTAGGTCTCTGTTGTTTCCTTGGTAGGTCTATGTTGTTGGTAGTCTGTTTACCCTCTTCCTTGGTAGGTCTCTATTGTGGTAGTCTGTTTACACTCTTCCTTGTTAGGTATGTGTTTTTGGTAGTCTGTTTATCGTCTTCCTTGGTAGGTCTTTGTTTCTTCCTTCGTAGGCCTGTATTGTTGGTAGTCTGTTTACCCTCTTCCTTGGTAGATCTCTATTGTTGGTAGTCTCTTTACCATCTTCTTTGGTAGGTTTATGTTATTGGTTGTTTCTTAACACTCTTCCTTGGTAGGTCTATGTTGTTGGTAGTCTGTTTACTGTCTTCCTTGGTACGTTTCTGTTGTTGGTAGTCTGTTAACACTCTTCCATGGTAGGTCTCTGTTGTTTCCTTGGTAGGTCTCTGTTGTTGGTAGTCTGTTTACCCTCTTTCTGGGTAGGTCTGTGTTGTTTGTAGTCTGTCTACTCTCTTCCTTGGTAGGTCACTGTTGTTGGTAGTCTTTTAACCCTCTTCCTCAGTAGGTCTCTGTTG
This sequence comes from Tridacna gigas, assembly GCA_945859785.2. Taxonomy (NCBI): domain Eukaryota; kingdom Metazoa; phylum Mollusca; class Bivalvia; order Cardiida; family Cardiidae; genus Tridacna; species Tridacna gigas. Next base: position 16,894,010 of record OX244037.2, on the reverse strand, counting down.
TTGGTACTCTGTTTATCCACTTCCTTGGTAGGTCTATGTTGTTGGTAGTCTGTTTACACTCTTCCTTGGTAGGACTCTAGTGTTGGTAGACTGTTTAACCTCTTCCTTGGTAGGTCTCTGTTGTTGGTAGTCTGTTTACACTCTTCCTTGGTAGGTCTCTGTTGTTTGTAGTCTGTTTACACTCTTCCTTGGTAGGTCCCTGTTGTTGGTCCTCTGTTTACCCTCTTTCTTAGTAGGTCTCTGTTGTTGGTAGTCTGCTTACCCTCTTCCTTAGAAGGTCTCTGTTGTTGGTAGTCTTTTTACCCTCTTCCTCGGTAGGTCTGTGTTGTTGGTACTCTGTTTATCCTCTTCCTTGGTAGGTCTATGTTGTTGGTAGTCTGTTTACACTGTTCCTTGGTAGGTCTCTGTTGTTGGCACCCTGTTTTCCCTCTTCTTCGGTAGGTCTCTGTCTCTCTCTGAAATTTCTGAAATTAGAAAGAAAAAAAATCTCCCCGACCCCAGGAGTGTTGCAAAACACCCACACCCTGACATACAAACACGCACAGCAAAGAAATGCAAAAACAAGTGGCATGAACATGAATTACAAGATTAGCGCTTGTGCTTCGAACCCAACTCATCAGAGCTTACACTGCGTTTTTTCTGAATTAGAAAGTTGCTTATCAATCCTGACTTACTTAATCCATGGGCTGCATATTATAGGCAGACTTGTAGCACAACATAACTCTACATTTCTTAAAATGCAAAAGAAAGAGCTTAAGGCCCTATATCCCTTCCTTTACTGATGACCCATAAAGCGAACATTATTTCTGACCAGTTCTGTGATACAACAGTGAGCCACAACAGTACTAGCTTGACCACCTTGGACATGCAATCATGTTTCTAGCTGTAAGATTTACCCATGCTAAGTTTTTTGTATTGATTTTAACATCCCTCATCAGAAAAAAATGATTACTTATTCTTAGAGACTAAACTAAGTTTCAGACCAAAGAAACTTAAGACACAAAAAAGTATGGAACATCCAAAATGGATCTCCCGCATGGATGTTAAAGTGAATCCAATCATGAAACTGACCAGGAAGTATTCATCAAAGAACCCACACCACACTTTTTGTGTAAACACTCTGTAGTAGAAGAAATCATTGAAAAAGGGAAAGCTTGTCCACAAAGTTTCCCTTGATTAACTCCTTGCTTTAACCTATGCATATAAGCATCTTCCTATAGTCACATATTGGAGAGAGCGTAATCATGAGGAAAATGTATAAAAAATCTTCACCTGTACTCTGTTTACCCTCTTCCTTGGTAGGTCTCTGTTGTTGGTACTCTGTTTATCCTCTTCCTTGGTAGGTCTATGTTGTTGGTAGTCTGTTAACACTCTTCCTTGGTAGGTCTTTGTTGCTAACTTGGTAGGTCTATGTTGTTGGTAGTCTGTTAACACTCTTCCGTGGTAGGTCTCTGTTGCTTCCTTTGTAGGTCTATGTTGTTGGTAGTCTGTTTACCCTCTTCCTCGGTAGGTCTCTGTTGTGGTAGTCTGTTTACACTCTTCCTTTGTAGGTCTGTGTTTTTGGTAGTCTGTTTACTGTCTTCCTTGGTCGGTTTCTATGCTTCCTTGGTAGGACTCTGTTATTGGTAGTTTCTTAACACTCTTCCTCTGTAGGTCTGTATTGTTGGTAGTCCCTTTACCATCTTCCTTGGTAGGACTCTGTTATTGGTAGTTTCTTAACACTCTTCCTTGGTAGGTCTATGTTGTTGGTAGTCTGTTTACCGTTTTCCTTGGTACATTTCTGTTGGTGGTAGTCTGTTAACACTCTTCCTTGGTAGGTCTCTGTTGCTTCCTTGGCAGGTCTCTGTTGTTGGTAGTCTGTTTACCCTCTTCCTGGGTAGGTATGTGTTGTTGGTAGTCTGTCTACCTTCTTCCTTGGTAGGTCACTGTTGTTGGTAGTCTTTTTACCCTCTTCCTCAGTAGGTCTCTGTTGTTGGTACTCTGTTTATCCGCTTCCTTGGTAGGTCTATGTTGTTGGTAGTCTGTTTACACTCTTCCTTGGTAGGACTCTGTTGTTGGTAGACTGTTTAACCTCTTCCTTGGTAGGTCTCTGTTGTTGGTAGTCTGTTTACACTCTTCCTTGGTAGTAGTGGTGAAACGGTTTACCGATTAACCGATTAACCGCGGTCTATTCAAAGAAAAAAACCGAAACCGGTTCGAATTTTACCGTATCGGTATTTCTGCAATATGTCGACTTCTCTTAATTGCATCAGAAAGTCCGGTTTTCCCAAAAATTCTGTCAGAAATCGATCGTTTTTCAACTTACAGTTCTAAAGATTTCCAAAAGCGAAAGATGTTTATTTTTTTCCACAGACGGTGTCACCGGTGTTTAGGTAAAACTATGACCACATAAAATTCACGACACAAACTCCAAATAACTGTCGAGCTTTAATGCTTTTGAATCAACGGAGTTTGTATGTTATTCATTTCTTATAACTTTGCTTACACTTATTTTTGCGTTTTCCGGTAGTTAAGCGGCAAAGTATTAGTGTTAGTACAGTAAGCAACTGAGTAAGTTAGTGCATCGCACTGTCTACTCTGTTGAGCTCCCGAAGTTCGGTATAGTAGCGGTGGTTTTTATATAAACAAGTACGCTCTTGAAGAAAAAAAAAAAATGGCAGACGAAAATCGTCAAGATAGCGAGTGTTAAAGACTAGTCAATTTCAGTTTGTTTTTATTTGTTCATGCAAAAGAATTGCTTTTTAGTTCATTATCTTGAAAGAATGGAAGAGTTCCAAGCACATGTACTAGTTTTTTTTATCACCTTTTGAGCATATGCTACCCTAACAGTGACTACAAGTGGTCAGATATGCTAAATGTCAGCATATACAGCATATTGCAATACGTATTGCAATACGGGTCAGCCGTATTGCAATATATTGCAATACGCTTTTTACCGTATTGTTTCACCCCTACTTGGTAGGTCTCTGTTGTTGGTACTCTGTTTTCCCTCTTCTTCGGTAGGTATCTGTCTCTGTCTGAAATTTCTGAAATTAGAAAGAAAAAAAATCTCCCCGACCCCGGGAGTGTTGCAGAACACCCCTACCCCAACATACAAACACGCACAACAAAGAAATGCAAAAACAAGTAGCATGAACATGAATTACAAGCATAGCGCTTGTGGTTCGAACCCAACTCATCAGAGCTTACACTTTGTTTTTTCTGAATTAGAAAGTTGCTTATCAATCCTGACTTACTTAATCCATGGGCTGCATATCATAGGCAGACTTGTAGCACAACATAACTCTACATTTTTTAAAATGCAAAAGAAAGAGCTTAAGGCCCTATATCCCTTCCTTTACTGATGACCCATAAAGCGAACATTATTTCTGACCAGTTCTGTGATACAACAGTGAGCCACAACAGTACTAGCTTGACCACCTTGGGCATGCAGTCATGTTTCTAGCTGTAAGATTTACCCATGCTAAATTATTTGTATTGATTTTAACATCCCTCATCAGAAAAAAATGATTACTTATTCTTAGAGACTAAACTCAGTTTCAGACCAAAGAAACTTAATACACAAAAAAGTATGAAACATCCAAAATGGATCTCCCGCATGGATGTTAAAGTGAATCCAATCATGAAACTGACCAGGAAGTATTCATCAAAGAACCCACACCACACTTTTTGTGTAAACACTCTGTAGTAGAAGAAATCATTGAAAAAGGGAAAGCTTGTCCACAAAGTTTCCCTTGATTAACTCCTTGCTTTAACCTATGCATATAAGCATCTTTCTATAGGCACATGATGGAGAGAGCATAAAAATGAGGAAAATGTATAAAAAATCTTCACCGGTAGACTGTTTACCCTCTTCCTTGGTAGGTCTCTGTTGTTGGTAGTCTGTTTACACTCTTCCTAGATAGGTCTCTGTGGTTGGTAGTCTGTTTACCCTCTTCCTTAGTCGGTCTCTTCTGTTGGTAGTCTGTTTACCCTCTTCCTTGGTAGGTCTATGTTGTTGGTAGTCTGTTTACCCTCTTCTTTGCTAGGTCTCTGTTGGCGGTAGTCTGTTCACCCTCTTCTGTGGTAGGTCCTCTTCTATTGAAATCAAACGAGACTTTCTTGACTCTTTACCATTCAATTTTAAGTTTAAATAAGCCCTGGGGAGAAAGGCTTTTGAAATCAGCTTTGGAAGGCTTTTGAGAAATGAACATGCTGGTAACCAGCATTTTTTTTCCATTTTCCACAATGTTTTCTACCTGTCTAAAATGAAATTTCATCATTGGAGCTGCAGTTGATTTGTCGTCTGCAAATGCTTCTTATTTGGCATTTCAGCTTAAACTTACAAGTGCTACATCGAGGTCCTTTCCACTTTACTTCAAATCTGCAATGTGTTTATGGGGCAAAGAAACTATGGTCTATATATTCATATTTATTTCAACCAAGGCTGTAGCATACTTATTAATACAAAAGATTTAAAATGATAACCACAAAACTGACTTGGACTTAACATACATAAATCCCAGCCCGGAAACTCGGTCACTTGTGTACATGACAAATAAGCATGGGGTCATGAGTCCAATCCCCTGGTCTTCTCGATGTCAATCATTGTGTAGACAGTGTTTATATAGGAAAGCAGCCAGTGGTAAAGAAAGGATGCAGTTCTAATCTCTGATAAAAGAAACCTAAGGAAGCAAAGATAGGTGCAGCAACTGATATACTTTACTAAAATAATATTAAATTGGCTCAAGGATCAATCAAAGCAAGAGTACCTTTTCCATAAGGAAACTGCATTGTTTGGGGCACCTTGGTGATCTTCTTGGAAGCCCAGCTCCTCACTTCTGTCTGTGGTTGATCTAATCAAAGAAATAACAAAGCAAATGTTCCCAAGGTCTTTAAGACTTGACATAATTTGAAATTTTGTCTCTCTTCAAGTTGTAAAGAAGACTTTTTTTTTTTCATATCATACAAAATGTGGTAGTTACCTCTTTTTCCTACCATCCACATTTTTGTTGTAAAGATTTATTTAGTGCATTTACAATGAAATGGATTAGCTTCTAGATTTGTTTGTCTGGAAATGTCACATTGCAGAAGAAATGATGCAAAATACATAAATACCTTTTCCTTTTGGGAAATGGAGAGTTTGAGGCTTCGTTGCGGTCATGTTGACAGCCCAGTCCCTCACTTCTGTCAGTTGGTCATCTAATGTGGTGGTCTTCTTGGTAGCCCAGCTCTTCAGTTCTGTCTGTTCATTACCTTTGTTTCCTTTTTCCACAATTTTTGGCCTTCTGAATTAAAAGAAAAAAAAAGCAACCCATGTGGTAACGTTTGAAGGTTGTTTTGGTCAGAATATGTACCAGAGTAGGGCAGAATGTATATCCAAGATTAGCCTTCAGATTGAAAGCTTTTGCTGACAACAAAATAAATGTGACTCAAAAATCAAAAATTGTTTATGGAAGGGTAGAAAACATTGTTGGAAAAGTAGCAAATACTAGTTACCAGCATTTGCTGCTTTTACCACATTGTTTTTAAAGGATTTTTGTTTGGGTAATTAAAACTGGGATTGTGTGGTAAAGGGTTTTACAGTATTGAATTAATGATTTGGACCTTTTTAATTATGACAACGATTGTTTCAATGAGAATATGTAACATAGTAGCGAACAGTATAGATCTAATATCATACTGCACATTCTGTGCCATCTGATCTTGATCTACATTCTCCACATAAACAACTTAGATACACCAGAGATCTGCCAAGGATGATCCAGAGAAAGGATAAATTGCATGACATTATAATGGCACTTTTCCGAAATCAGTGGAACATTTCCAAAATGAGAGTTACATTTCTAAATTCAGAGGGAAAAGGTGAATCTTTAACTTTCAAACTTTGAAATGAACAATACACACAAACTTTGAAATGAACAATACACACAAAGATGAAACAATATACAAAGACTGAGACAATTTTGTAGAGTATTTTTCTTGAAGAACAGTATTTACTCTTTACCAGACTATCCCGAGTGTTAATGACCCTGAGGAAATATCTTTTTCTGAAGAGGACCATGGGAGGATCATTTCTGTGAAGTTTCATTAAAATCCGATCTGGCAGTTTCAGAGAAGATGTTTGAAATAAAAGTTAATGCACACACATATGTACACATGCACGATGGACACTGGGCCATGACATAAGCCAGCTGGCCTTGGGCCATTGGAGCAAAAAACCCTGTTGTCTGTTCCAATAAGGATCATAAATGCGATCCCTGGTTCCAATATATCCTTTGCTATACAACACCCTCTGAACATTTCCCTCAGAAACTGTAGAGTTTCTTTCCTGATTAAAAATTCCTGTCATGTGCGATACTGTTTGTTTCCTGTTTTGCTTTACAATTGTAATGTTCGATGTCTGACTCCCACATTCAATTATTTTTGCAGAGGCAATATCACTTCTTTGCAAATTTTCAATCCTATTTCGTTAACGAAATCTGTTGGTTAAATCCCATAAATTGTCAGTGGTATATCCAGTCAACAAGATATTTTCCGAGTGTCAAATATATGAATAATATGAATAATATAATGAAACAATAGCCGTTTTCATGTCGGGGTGAGTTCTTTCCTTCTCCTCACCATGTCTGTTTACAACAACATTGTGAGTGATTACTTAGTATTTAAAGAAAATTACATCATGTGATGTTGCCATAAAATCACCGGAAGAATTTTTGAATGCAAAAAGGGACATCACCCCTAAATTTCACTTTCAGTTGGATGGTATTCATATGCTGCCCTTATTAATGTGGCCACAACTGGAGGCGTTCGGACGTTTACCAATGGCACAAGACTGTATGTATAACGTTGCACTGATAGCAAAACTCAACATATTTAGAAATAGATGTAAAAATATTGATCAATATCACACTAGAAATAGTGAAAAAAATGACTCATTTTGATGATTTATGGTATTCTGTTTGGATATACAGTAAAACCCCTCTATTAAGACAATCTGTGGTACTTTTGAAAACTGATCTTATTGGTGGGTGGTCTGATTTCCAGGTTTCAACCACCTAGATTTTTAATCAAACCTGGACTCAGTGTAGACTTATGTAGATTTAAAGTATGCACATAGTAATGTCTTTTCGTAAGGGAAACCTATGCCCACACATGAAAATGATAACAAGAAAATTTTCATGTGTATTGAAAAGTTGATATGTTTCTTGAATTTTATGAATAGATCGACATGTAAGTGCATATCCATTCATAATTCCCTATTTAAACTCAGTCAGATATGTACATAAATTAGTAAAAAACATAACTTAAAGACTACATAATTTAATGTTACTGATAGAACTTGTCATATTCCCTGTTTCCCTGTTTTGATTTGCTTTTTTGTTTAGTGTAGTCTCAAGAACTCATATTCTAGCAGTAACTAGCAGTAAACAGGCATCAAGTAATGTCAAGTAATCCCATAATTAACTTTTCAGTTATGTAATAAATGGCGGTTACAATTTGTTTAGCAGTGAATTATGTCATAATACCAGTATTATCAAAATCTCTGGCCAGCAAAGACTGAAATTTTGTTGCAGTTTACTTTCAGTGCGATTATAAGAAATGGGGTCACTGATTAGCAGCAACTTTATGAATGAAACGAGTGCAAATCAAGTGTATCTTGTGAGGTAAACACATCTTGTTGTCGTCTGCTGTCAATATTATTCGGCAAACTTCGATTGATCCGTTGAACATAATACATAGTTACGAAATCGACCGAGTTGTGAAGAGTGATCTCCATATATGTAACAGATGTTGAAAAGATGATATGTCATTTTGGCCTTGAGCAAGGATAAAATCACAAGAGAAGGGAGTTTGTACGGAAACATTGCTTTAAAAGAATGTGAAAATCGAGATTGTTCTGCCTTAGAGCAGATGTAAATGTAAGTCGTAACAGCTTTAAGTGTAAAATAGTAATCGGTTGTTGTTCGTTTAATGCTAGTGAGGCGAAGCATGTGAAGCTGTGGGGACAAAGGATGTAGAGATGTGTAAAGGTTATGACCCTCACGGAGAGGCCATTATGTAAACATTTTCAGAATGGACTGACCATCCACTGCTTGCAACCTTAGTAGCCATACTGTCCATTCACAATACCGACTAGCATAGATCTGATTACGTATCTTTCAGCATAGGATATATTAACCATTAAGCTGTTAAGCACGACTCACTGACCTTTTTCCGGACAGTATAGATTGACCTTTTTCCGGACAGTATAGATCAAGATCAGACAGACCTTGGACCTGTCATTCCAGTTTTCTGAGATAGTCTAGTCAAGACAGCAATGCTCCTGCAATATTTAGGCTGCTTTTCCAAGCTTTACATGTCTATTTTATTAATTCAGCGCTCTAAGCGTACAACTTTCAGCAGTATGTTTGTCTTATCAGTTAAGCCATATTGGTTGATTCTCATTCTTTCCACATTGCAGACAAAGAGCACAAGGCTACTGTAGTTATGCTCTTGCTATTAGAATGACTCAAGTACAATGACCTTTGATGGCCATGTTGCTTTTGAAGACAATAAAAGATCAAGATCAGACTGTCCTTTGAACGCAATGCAGATCAATATTACAGACGTTCATATCTCAGATCTTAAGTGTCTGTTTATTTGGGATATATATGGGGAAAAATACAACCATGAAATTGTACTGTTCGGATATTGTTTTTTCTGACTGTAAAAAGCTAGTTGATTTACTGAGTGTTTTAACTCTTAACCAAACTATCCCTTTTTTTTATTTTTATGAGAAAGAAGGCTGTTGAAAACATTGTAGGGAAAAGGGAAAATGCAGGTAACCATCATTTTCTCCTTTTCCCATAATGTTTTTTTTTTACCCTTTCAATGATTTAAATCATTATTTGGTCTACATTTTTGTCATGTGCATATGCTTTCGATTTGGACAAGTCTAAAATTTTATCATTTGTTAAAGGGTTGATAAATAGAATATATGGTTGGAGCTGAGATGGATAGAGTTTATCCGGCCTGGCTTGCTTTGGCTCACCCTTTCAGTTTTCTAAGCCTCACCAGATAACCTAATTCACATCAGCACCAACCACAGATTCTCTATATCTGCATAATATATTATGAAGTTTGAAGTCAAAAGCTTTTATAATTTGGAAGTTATGCACAGCGGACAAAAATCCAATCTGTAAAATGACAAAGAGCAATAACTCCAAAAATCAGCCATGTATTCAGTACAATCCATGATGTAATTGAAACAAGTTAAAAAAATAAATTCAAAGATACTTCTGTTCCTCAACAGAGTATTTATTTTGTTTTAAAGTACTTATCCCATAGACTAATTTATTTTAAAATTTCTTTCCTGTTATTGTGATAAGATGTAATGGAGATAGCAGTTATAATTCTGCAGTACACATGTGATTGTAACATTATGAATCAATTTATAGCTATACAGATTTCATGCAAGTTTCTGAGTTTTCTACATTTGTTCATACACGGCAATCACATCTTCACACAGTTGTAACGTCACAGCAGACTAATTTGTCTTACCGGAAGTCAGGACTTTTTTGATCAGCGATTTTCACACAGGTGAAAATCGGATGCTTAACTCTTTTACCAAACAACAAAATTTTAGACTGGTCCAAATTGAAAGCATTTGCAGACGACAAATTAAAACAGGCCAGTGGTTCTGCTCGCCCATAAATTTTGGGGGTCATCTGTGACCCTGTTTGGAATTGTGGGGTCATTCAGAAATTTTACACATCATGGTCTTTAAACTCTTTTTTTTTTTTATTGTTGTTTGCCTTTGCCCCTTTTTTTAGTGTGGTGTTAAAGGTTAAAGTTGAAAACAATGGCCTCGTAGAAACTGTGCTGTCTGTCATCCTGATTACTCTAGCAAGTCAGTGACATGACTGAGCCAGGTCTAAAGCGTGGACAAAAAGTTTAAAGTACGGATCCCATATAGTGATATAGGTCAGATGAAAGTGATGTCACTCAGAATAATGCCGTGTTTTTTAGACCGATACAGTGTAAACTGGGAACAAATTATTTAGTGGTAGATAAACTGGTGCCCGATGTGTCTCCCGTAACAGTTGATACAAAGATTTATAACAGGCTGCCAGTTAAAGTGGTATAAAATGAATTTGGTATGATATCTGCAGCACGACTTTAATATTTTGTAAGATATCAATTGAATCTAATTTTGATGTGACATTTTAGTTCTGATTTATGTTGCATCAAGGAAGACAGGGGTGTGGAAATCTTCTAAATTTCTACTTGTCCACGGACAAGTAAATTATAAAAATCTACTTGTCCGCCAGTGTGGCTCACTTGTCCAAAACAAAACAATTTTAAATGGCCGCATGCATGAAGTGACATATCAGCAATATGGGGATACTCTTGACAAACCTTACAGAAAACATTGTTACAATCGTCCGCATTCAATCAGGGGAATTCTTTCAACCAAGCCTCGCTTAAAAAACATGATTTTTTTCTGTCATTTTTCTTTTCACCAATTTTAGAGCCATCAAAGGGTCTCAGACTTCTCTGTTTCTGCTTGCTTCAAAGATTTAATAAAAGAAACTGACCCTTTTTCTCTGATTTTACACATCAATTGATCGCTGAATTGAAACATATTTTAGTTTAACCAGAGAGAGTTTCCGGCAGAGGAGACAATTGCTAAATCACTGCCCATTTCGCACAGAAGCTGTTTAAAATCAGATTTAAAGTTTTCACATGTGCAACATTGTCGGCAAAGATCTTTGAATTGGTGCTAAAATGATACTATTAATTAGCCTAACAACTATTTTAATCCATAATGATGATCTTGTAGCTGTTCAGACATTTTTCAAAGCAGTTAAAATTGACGTGAAAAAACAGCCGTATACTATACCAATCTTGTTGTATGCGGTGAATGTGGAGATACACCATATGTGTATTTTGGGTTTCCAGAAATCAGGAATCGTCTCGAGCTGCTATTTATCGTTCAAAATGTCAATTTTTAGCTCCACTGGCCGAAGGCCAGCGGGCTTATGTCATGGCCTGGTGTCTGTCGTCCGTCCGTCCGTTAACTTTTATTTCAAACATCTTCTTCTCTGAAACTACCCATCCGATTTTCACGAAACTTCACAGAAATGATCCTGACATGGTCCTCTTCAGAATTTCTTGAAAGAATTTGATTCCTTCAAAAACTCTGGTTGCCATGGCAACAAAACTGAAAAATATTGGAAATCTTTAAAAATCTTCTTGTCTGAAACCATAAGGCATAGGGCTACCAAATTTGGCATGTAGCTTTATGTAGTAGACCTCTATCAAGTTTCTTCAAATTATAGCCCTGGGGTCAAAATTGGCTCTTCCCCAGGGGTCACAAGTTTTACATAGGCTTATATAGAGAAAACTTTAAAAATCTTCTTGTCTGAAACCATAAGGCATAGGGCTACCAAATTTGGCATGTAGCTTTATGTAGTAGACCTCTATCATGTTTCTTGAAATTATAGCCCTGGGGTCAAAATTGGCTCTTCCCCAGGGGTCACAAGTTTTACATAGGCTTATATAGAGAAAACTTTAAAAATCTTCTTGTCTGAAACCATAAGGCATAGGGCTACCAAATTTGGCATGTAGCTTTATGTAGTAGACCTCTATCATGTTTCTTGAAATTATAGCCCTGGGGTCAAAATTGGCTCTTCCCCAGGGGTCACAAGTTTTATACATAGGCTTATATAGAGAAAAATTTAAATATCTTCTTGTCTGAAACCATAAGGCCTAGAGCTACCAAATTTGGCATTTAGCTTGATCTAGTTGGAGTCTACCAAAAGTGTCCAAAGTATAGTCCTGGGGTCAATTTGGCCTCATACTTGGAGGGGGGGGGTTCACAAGATTTACATAGGCTTACATAGGGAAAACTTTTAAATCTTGGTGTACATAGCCATAAGGCTTAGGCTACCAAATTTTGCATATAATTATAGCATTATTTAGTGGACAGTTACAAAGAGGGCCCAAGTTACAGCTCTAGGATCAAGTTTGGCCCTGCACCAGGGATCACAAGTTTTACATGGGTTTATGGAGTGAAAAGTTCAGAAACCATCTTGTTACCAGCCATAAGGCCAAGAACTCCCACATTTGGCATGTTATTCTTCTAATACAATATTCCCCATTTAGTCAGACTGTAGCCATGAGGTCAAAGTTTTATAAGGGCTTATATAGTGAAGACTTTTCTTCGTGGTTTATATTTATAAGCCAGTGGAGCGATACAGGGCCATCATGGCCCTCTTGTTGTATGAAGTGAGAACATTTGTATTTCACTGGATAAATAAACAGCAGATCTTTGGTTATAAATTTTCCTCATAATTATTTTCTATTTGTTTGTGGACATCTAGACTGAAAAAGTCATTTGTCCGGAGCCGAATTTTCCCAAGTCGGAAGAGCCAGGCATAGCATTTCCACACCCCTTGAAGACATGATGTATTGTTTCTGTTACGTCAGCCTTTCATTTTGCGTATCAAAAACGTAAAAATGTTGACTTTCTGAAACGCTTACAGGCTAAAATGACGAAATTTATTCTTGATAGGGTGGAAAACATTGTGGGAAAAGGAGAAAATGCTGGTTAACAGCATTTTCTCCTTTTCCCACAGTGTTTTCAAGTCTTTTTCCTCAGAAACTTGTTGTTTGGTAAAGGGTTAACCCTTCACTAACCAATCCTGCGTTTCAACAACTTTGCAGGAAGGCCTTTGAAAACATTGTGGGAAAAGGTAAAAATGCTGGTTACCCACATTCTCTCCTTTTCCCAAAATGTTTTCTACCTTTTAAAGAAATATATTAACATTTGCATGCTTCCCAACTTTTTCGAACACCAAAGGGGGTTTTTGAGAGTTTCAAAGGGGGAGAATGGGGGTTCCAAGGGGGAGACTTTTTGAGGCGTACCGGAAGGTCCTTCTAACCCTTTCCCAAACAAGCCCTGGTTTTCACGTGTCTGCCGTACACGTCTTTTGAAAACACTGTGGGAAAAGGAGAAATTGCTCGTAGCGAGCAATTTCTCCTTTTCCCACAGTGTTTTCAACCCTTTTTGATAACTTTCTGACATTTTCATCAAATTTAAAATTGTCGTCTGCAAACTCTTTCAATTTGGACCAGTCCAAAATTTGTTGTTTGGGAAAGGGCTAAAGATCATTTTTAAACCATTTTAGGCTAAATAACTTTACAATTGAACAAAAGTCAGGTTTATGATTTATCAATTTACTTTATTTAAAATAATTTTATTCTTTATTGAATATTATTGTTTTTCAGATATATACATCTGAATATTTAGAGCTAAAACAAAATCAGTCATTACAGTCATGAATATTATATAGAAAGTAGTGACTATGGTAAAGAAGCACTGTAATGTTTATTATCAAATGCTACTTTGTCCGTTGTGTTTTCACTGTTTTGTAAGTATATCATGTAATTTTGACTTACTGTGTAAAGATATTCTGGCATTTTATATTGTACCCATAATGTCTTAGCTTGAAATATAGAATACACAGTACCACATTTTATCCATATATTATTCATTCTCTTTGGTACTCAATAATCACAAACAGGTATATCGAATAAACCTCAAATAATCCGGCTCGAATTGCTGGTAACTATCAAAAGGACAAGCTGTCATAATGTTTGAAAAAAAAGTCAAGTCCCATTGAGTTCCTTTGGAGTATCATTTTTGTCTGCATATTAAATCATCAGTAAAATATCTCAAAAGCATGAAGAAAATTTAAAAAAAAAAATGCACTTTTCAAAAAAAAAAAAAAAAATCTGGAGGCAATCTTCACACGAAAAAATTCTGGAAGCAAACGTCAGCATTGGTAACACTAGGTAACACTTGGTTCCTCCAATCAGTGCCCTGAGCATTACAATATTACCGCTGGTAACCAGTCGAATATTGCTACATCATTGTTTTAAATAAAACTACGATCACGTTCGGGTCGATCTATTTTTACGTAAATTGGAATTCCAGTGATCACTGAGCAGTAAGAGTTTAAAACTTCGTATTTGTTCATTGTTTTTGATGATTATTAACTTAATGTTTTCACTCATTTTTATCTGTATCCCGGGAACGCAATGAGCACTGGTATTTTGTGTTTATAGATCTACATTCTTAGAACGTAATTTACCTGCTAACGTCAGGTGAACGACGTTTGATTTCCACTCTGAAAATAAACTGGTACCCGTTGTATCTCACGCAGCCGTCCGATAGAAGATCGAACACAGGCTGCTAGTTTCCTCTGAAAAGTACCTTGGCCCGTTCTCGAATTTGATTGGTTCACGATCATTGATCGATAAATCTCCGTATCTTGATTGCTATTTATAGACAATGAACCTGATTGACCGTGAAATACACACACATGTCAACTAACGTTAGTTTTTTTTTTTTGTCTGCATAAATCAAGTTGTAAACTTTGGATAATATACACGTACCTCAGGTACAAATTTATCACATCCTTTTTACCCTTTATGTCGGATTTTTTCCAAATCGGGGTTTTTTAACTGTCTGTCGGGGTGATCGGGTATTTTGTCTTGAATTGGGAGACTCCCGACGAAATCGGGAGAGTTGGGAAGCGTGCATTTGAGATGCACTCAGGCTGTCGTCTGCAAATGCTTTCATTTTGGTATAGTCTAAAATTTTGTCGTTTGGTAAAGATTTAATGCACTGGGGCTAGTTATTTATAAAATGACGGTCATAAATAATATTCATCAGTCTACGTTTGAAAGGTTTAAGTGAAGTTATCACGCATTTTGAAGTTAGTCACTCCAGTCGTCGATTTTAACCCTAAAGCTGCAAAGCATGACTCACTGACCTTTAGCGGACAGTCTAGATCAAGGTCAGACTGCACAGAACGTGCAGTCTGATCTTGGATCTATACTGTCCAATAAGGAGATATTTTTCTCCAAAAAATATGTTTGAAATAACTTTATTTGTTGGTTTTTTACTATTGGCTTGAAAGTTTCATTTAACTTATCAAGCATGATAAGGGTTAAGGTAAGGAGATTGGCAAAATAGAAGAGGTTGGCTTGGAATAGACTAACAGAAACTTGCCCTTTGATCAGGGTCCGTATTCACCAACAATTCCTATGAACCTTTTTAGTCTTATTCTTCAAGATTTTCTAAATTTGAAAGTAACATGACATCTGATTGGCTAAGCGAAATGTTTTAGCCTATCATAGGGTATGTTACTTTCAAATTTAGAAAATTCTGTAGAGTATAGTTTTATCTTCGTAAGAGTGTCACCTGGTTAAACCATTAGAACTTTAGGTAGAGCAGGTATAAACCACGCTTTGATAGTTGTTTATCTCTGTGTGATGACACAGTTGGTTCTCGCTTAACCACACAGTCCCTAGTTAAACGACCCTGAAGAAGAATGTTATTGAAAACATTGTGGGAAAAGGAGAAAATGCTGGTAACGTTCTAGCATTTTTTTCTTTTCCCACAATGTTTTCTATCCTTTCTGAGACACATTTTGTTATTTGAAACACATTTTATCATTCGAATTTGGACCAGTCTAAAATTTGTTCGTTCGTAAAGAATTAAGCAATTACAAGTGATAACATAAATATACCTGAGTTACCCTAACCCCGATTCAGTAGACTAGCTCCGATTTTATTTTTGTATTGTGTCTCCGCTAGCCCCCCGTCACAGGCATTCTAATGTCCATTCTGGATTGAAAAATCAAAATACCAGCATCCTTTCAAATGGCTGTATATGTTTATATTTTCTTTGTCAGCTACCAAAAAGTTACCGTTACCTCCTTGTAATTTCATTTCTTTTAACTGTAAATATCCATTGACCTACTTTGAAGGAAATCGAAACTAGGCATTTACTTCTCATGTTCTGGAAGTCATTTCCAGTACAGTAAATTTTTTTTTTTCACAAGTTACCAGCTTCTGTTTCATCAGCTTGGGCATTGAAAGGAAAACTTAAACATACTGGATGTATTTCATTTACGAGGAGTCATACTTATCACTTAAATTGCCGATCACACAATATCATTTTTTCAAATAAAAATGACCGCGCATGCACAGTTAACTGAATTCATAATGAGTGTTTGTTTACAAATTGAGCAGATGTATTTAAGTCAAACGGTAAATTACAAAAAAATCAATGACAACCTTGCACTACAGTTGATGTAAATGTGAAGTGAAATCATTTATCTATTGATTTATGTCCATTTTTATAGCTGACAAGCAGATTGTAGACACATGCTGCTGACTGAAAGATGACCATTATAAAAGGGTGCAGAGACCTAATCACAAAATAACATCAGAGCAACCCATCAGACTGAACCCATGCTGTGTTTTTGTTTTCGACTGTTTAGAAGTGACATGCGGTTTAATTATAAGACTAAGAACATTCTTAGAATGGTTGGTGCATACGGACCCAAGCTCAACCAATCTCTTTCCAAGGTTTTATGATATTCATCGAGAGAGAATTCATTCCTCCCTCTCTGCTAATCATTGTCTCTTAGATGAAGTTTGAGGGAAAGCAGCCAGTGGCTTCAGAACAATATTGTGCGAAGTACTGGTAAAAGAAACCTTGAAATAGCAATATTGCTATTTCAAGGTTACTCTTTGGGAAAAATACTTTCTTATCGGACAATGTAGACCCAAGATCAGGCTGCATGTTCTGTGCAGTCTGACCTTGATCTACACTGTCTGAAAAAGTTCCTGCAGTCATGTTTAGCAGCCTAAGGGTTAATTAGCTGTTAAACCTACTGTTGGAGGATGAAAGTATGACCATACAGCAAAATAATAATGATTCTTTCCACAGAAGATATGTATGTTATTTTCCATGCTTTGGTAGAAAAGAAAAAAAGTTTTTAAAAAATACTGCTGGACTTACTTGATTAAAACTTTTCCAGTCAGCCCAGGATCCCATTGTCATGGACATATAAAAGTTAAAAACCTGAATGTTTCACAGCACAGCTGATCAAAGTGAGTGTGTGTGTGTGTGTTTTTACATGGATTATGGTCACAGTCAGGTGATGTTACATAACAAGAAGGACTAATCTAGGCCAAAAACCTAAAGGCAGTTCACACCCAATACTCATACTGAAAGCACACACATCACCCTTTATCTTACTGAATGTTTTCACTGTCTCAAATATTTTTAGTTTGGTTGTTTTCAAAGAAAATTGTCGAGGTATTGTCATAGCCCTGGCATAATCGTCATGCGAAAGCTTTAACATTATATATTATCTCTGTTATTACTGAAGAAACTTGCTTCAAGCTTTGACAAGTTAATTATCAAAAGGGGAACCTAAGGCGGGTAACCATCAAAGTATTTTTGACAGTTCTACCCCTCTTTTGACCTAAAAATTTTCACCGAAAATCAAGCAACCACAGCCAAGCGTTTTGTCATTTAGTAAAGAGTTGAAACAAGAGCACCTCATGCACGTGCTGTTGTTTTAACTCTTTACTAAATGACAAAACTTTGGACAAGACCAACTTCAAAGCACTTGCAGATGACAAATTGCAGCTCAAATGATTTCTGTCTTTGATAGGGTAGAAAAAACATTGTGGGAAAAGGAGAAAATGCTGGTTACCAGCATTTTCTCCTTTTCCCACAATGATTTCAAAAGCCTCTTTCAGAGTCATTAAAACTTGGCATTGTGTAGTACAGAGTTTAACCCTTTACCACACAATCTTTTGTTTTAACTTCCCTGAAAGAAAAGGTATTAGAAAAAACAGGTTGAGAAGAGGAGAAAATGCAGATAACTAGCACTTTCTTCTTTTCCCACCAAGTTTTCTACACTATCATAGACAAAAACTATGATTTGACACACATTTACTTTGTTGCAAATGCTTTAAATTTGGACAAAATCATTTTTTTGTTGTCTAGTAAAGAGTACAGCCCTTTATAACACAGTCTTAACCCTTAAACTGCTAAATACATGAAACACAAATTTACATACAATAGTAAACATTCAAATATTGCAATTTCAAAGTTGATTTTACTGGAAAGAAAACATGGCATCAGACAGTGTAGATCAAAGATCAGACTGCACATTCTTTGCAGTCTGATCTTGATTTACACTGTCCGCAAAAGGTCAGTTAGTCGTGCTAAGCAGTGTTAGGGTTAATGACCCAGAGGAAGAAATCCTCTTAAAATGTTAAGGGAAAAGGCGAAAATGCTGCTAACCAACGTTTTCTCCTTTTCCAGCAGTGTTTTTTACCTAATCAAAGGCATATATTCCATAATTTGAGCCAAATTTTTTTTTTTTTTGTCTGCAAATGCTTTCAATTTGGCCAAGTGTAAATTTTTCTATAGTGGTACAGTTAATGTAACTATGTACTGTCAAATACCTCAATATTTGAGCGATTGATTGAATGGTATTTTACCAGTTATCAACATTATTTCAATCATATTACAAAAAAGCTTGCTTGTTCTCTAATGACCTTGGATTCATCAGTACTGAGCTGGAGCTCTTGTATGTCTTGCCCAAGGATACTTCCATGAAAAAACTGAGCATGTCATGTGAGGACCAAACCTGGGACCTCCAGATTTCATATCCTATGCCTTCAAGACTGTGCTATGCAGGATTACCCAAAGTTCAACATGTGGCAGGGTTCATTCTAGAAATCTAACCCATGGGGCCAAATGGCCCCCTCATCAGAAAAATTACGGGCCATTAGAGGAAACAATGGGGACAAGGGAAAACTACCTTGATGGATCCTTGTTACTACAAGTAAATTTTTCTTCCATTACTGCCCCAATGACCTTTTCCCTCTGAATACCTCACTCATGTGCATATGAGAAATTGGGTAAGCTTAGTCAGCATTATCTGTTTCTTGTGCATAGAGCACAAAATACTGTATATTTTGTGTTTGGTTAGAACTGTTTAATGACAACAAATAATAATAATCTCTACTGGTTGGCTGCCAGTGGTGGCCATTTTTATGATATTGCGTTTGTGCATTCATTTGCATATCAAAGCTCTTGGTCATGTTGAAAAAGAAGAAATGTTTCAAATAAGAAATCAAAATCTTGGCCAATGTAAGTAAAAATACACAGTAAAGGCTGGGTAGTTTGTAGCGCAAGGGACCAGAGTATTTTATTCGAACTAAACATAGTATGAGCCAAAAAAAGTAAGTATTCACAGGAATTTAACAATGATAAAGAAGGATATAATAGTGGCCGTAAAGTGGCTTTTCAATGGACTTACTTGAAAATTTCAGCTTGGGCATATCTAAATGAAGTACAGATTACCAAAACTATTTTATAACCCAAAAAACGAAGTTAAATGCCTTTATAACCACAAACATTGCCTGGATCATGCATATTCAATGGCAACGACATATTTCAGCCTGCAATCTTGTGCCGAAAGCTGAATAGGCGCATGGGAAAACATGCCCTCGTTTCATGGATTTCAATTTCTATAGAACAGCTCATAAATAAATCAAAGCAATGAAAACACTGGTGTGGCATTTGTCAAGGGAGCCATTGTGTGGAATTAAGAATTTGAAAAATAAACAACAGAAATAGTTTCAAAGTATTCGCTTGAAAGTCAACCTACCATACAGTCATGCAAAATCCGATAGAGAAGGGTGCAATCTTGTGGGACAAACAAGTCCGGGCAAACAGTCCTGGGACGAATAAGCCAAGGAACTAACTGATTTTGGGACGAACAAGCATGATATGTGTGTATCATTACGCCACTATTGAGGGCCAAAGTGGATAAAGCTATTTTCGATAAAAAGGAAGTATTTCTGCAATCAACGGCCTAATCCAATTTATTATTATACGCCATTTTCATTTATATATCTGAGTGCAAACAAAACACTTATTTGTCACAGAAAAAATTATTTTAATTGGGTTTACTTCCTTTGGTTTTGCACAAACTACCATACATGAATTTCAAAATGCCATATTGAATTCGTAGTGGCATTGTCTTCGACAAATGCCACAAAAGCTAAAAATCATCATGTACACCAAAACTATAAAAAATGTTTACTATCACAAGAGTGAACTGTTTTGAACAAGGAAAATGAACAGCTCTGAGTCAATTATCCTCAATTCTTGAAGCGCGATGAAAAGGACAGATGAGTGTCATGGCAGCCATTGGTTTATATGCACCTCTGAGAACAGATTATGAATTTTTTTAAACAATGTTTTATCATAAAACATCTGAAAATATTTAGTGTCTTAATGAAAGTGTTCGAATCATTTTCTTCTGTAGTGGCCAATGTTAGATGTAAAAAATGTCAATTCATAAGTGACGAAACGAAATCTATGTCACGAATTTCTCTGATCTAATTATAGATAAGAATTTTGTCATTTTGTTCCAGTATAGTCACATGACATTTTGGCATCAAGAGTGACAATATCACATGATTGGAATTTTTCAGGATCAAAATTAAATTTTAGACGGCAAATTTAAATTGGGCATGTATTGAGTTGAAAAGGGTAGGAAGAAATTTGTCTCTTAAACCGATCTTTCATATAGAAAAATGCATCCTGTCTTGTTTTTGTTGCATTTTATAAATTAGCAGCAGTGACTGCTGTTTACATTCCAATTAGTGGTTCACATGAAACAGTGACGTCATTCACTTTATAGTTCACAAGAAAATTTGGATGTAATTCTGGGTTTGAAAACAGGTATCGCATGTTTTTGTCCGGCCTCGAAGACGGATAAGTAAAATCTCAACGCTCGTGAGATTTTTGTGTTTTGCACATGCCTTTGTTTACATTGGAGATAGAAACGTCAAATGTGTTTCCGAGTCAAAATATGGAGATCAGAAAGACAATAAAAGTTTTCCTGAAGTTCAAAGATGCCATTTTGGTGCAATCTGCCTAATACCGTATAATTTTAAAGTTCGGATCACAAAAGATCGTGCATACAAGAAACATCAGTGAATGTTCACAATGTGGAAGTATTTGTCCCCAGATGCGCATGCGCTTAGCTATATAAGTATGCTGCTTATGGTGTCACACCACTGGTTTTTTGCCATATTGAAAATAGAGTGAAATTGACCATCTTTGAAGCTTCACAAATCGCTAAATGGCAAAACTTTGGCTTTACCGTCTCTTGCTCTCAAAAGTACAGCCATAGTCCTTCAAAAAAATGCATAAAAAACAATATGTCAACCGATTGCGTTTTTCGCTAAATCCCAATCGATACAGGCACCCTAGAAATTTTCCTCTCAAAAATGCCTGTTCACTGCCATGACCCCAAGTTTTTGGCCCTCCACTGACATAAAATAGTCCAATCAATATATGATAAAATCACATCTAAATGGTCCCCCACTACCTAAAGTTGAAGCAAATCTAAATTATATACCCCCAAGCCCTCTCAGCTCCACGAAACAGTGCGACAAAAGTGCTACTGCAAAATTTCACATCGGACTACTTTTGACTACTACGACCCGGAAGCAAACTCGCAGTGGTGCGACACCTTTATAAAACGGAATTTGACTTTCAAGTCGGGTTTTTTATGTCTTTTGGCAGAATCCGAGTATTGCGACAAGGAAAAAATGAGCCAGAGAGAAATCAGGGCCATTTTCAAAGAGAAAACTCATTTTTCTTAACATGGTTGTCTTTGCGGCCAAGACCTAAAAAAATGGAAATTTTAAGCCCAATGACCACTCTAACAAAATCAAACATATCTCAGCCAAAACCCAATGGATTTACATGAAATAAAAAGTATACTCTTCTGGATGCTTTTATCTATCTTTTTAACCCATTTTCATTTATATAAATTGAAAACATTGCATGAAAAGTAGCCTTTTGACAAAAAAAAAAAACCCATTCTGATGGCTAAAATTCAGGGTTTTCTTCATTTTTTATCTCTAAATTCTTCCATGTGACCAGCCAAATGCACATTTCTAAGCTTTTTATTCTATAGTCAAGCATTATCAGTCAAAACAAGGGTGGAACATATGAAAGAAGGAAAGCAGATGGCCTTTATTGAACATGACGGACATGAACCCGAATCTTCATGAAATACCAGTACTGCAAAATTTAACTACACATGGCTCCTTTTGTCACAATGTTTTCATCTATGACAAATGATGAATAATATCTACAGACCAGACTATCTATGATGTAATCAACTCAAAACTCTGATATAGAAGCAAACATCCTGACGGCCAGAATTCATTATGTAGGCCCAGCTGGGCTTATCGGTACCTGTCCGATCGGATTAGAGTATTGGGTAAGTAGGTCATTGGGTGCATAGATTTGAGAGAATGGCAGAAAGGAAAGTATGAAAGACCATACAAATCCAGAACCACTCATTATGTAAGAAGAAAACATCTAGAGCAAAGAACAAAGAAAATAGAATGGGCCAGATACAGACAGAATATAGGGAAACATGAACAGATAAGACAGAAAAAAAGAAAGAGAAGCCCTTAATCTTAAGCTTGGTCTAGAAAGAGAATTTATTTCTCAAAGAAAGAAGAAATTATCTGAATATTCACAGCATGAAATTAGTGCAGCATCTCCAGTCGGCTCAACAAACATTGATGATGTCACAGCCACAGGGAAGCGGTGCGAATTTCAGTCACAGCATCTGAAAGAGATATACAAATGAGCACCTCATGATCCAGAACCTATGTACAAGGGACCTTAAACCATAACATTCAAACATATGCCTGGAGACCAAAACAACATAACCCAAGACAGAGATATGATAATAAGGAAGTAAACAAGAAATAAGAGAACAAGGGGAGTAACTCTGTTTAGTGCATAGCAGCTCTACTGACGAGGCCTGATGCTGGCCGAAAAAGAGAGAGAGAGAAGGGGGGGGCAGTCCTATATATGATTAAGAACTGCTGCTGCAATGTTTTCAGAGAAAAAAAAAACAGGAGAGAGAGAGAGAGAAAAAGAGAGAGAGAGAGAAAGAAGGGTAAAGGGAGGAAGAGAGAGAGAAAGAGAGACATAGTGTGAAAGATAGAGAGTGAAAGAGAGACAGCAATTGATTTGGGGAAGGGTCTTGTATAAAATACTTTCTCCTTCTGCCACACAGTTTTCAGAAAAAAGGGGGCGGGGGGGGGGGGGGGGGCAGACAAACACAGGTTTGGAATAGAAGCTGGACAAACAGTGGGTTAGGAAAAAATATGCAAAGAGGCTTACAGGTATTAAAATGGTACTTACAGACACCAAGATCCAAAATGCAGTCTGGCTCCTTTTGCTTTTGTTGCAATGAAGAGAGAGAGAGAGAGAGAGAGAGAGGGAGGCAGTCATATATATATATATATATGATTAAGAATTGCTGCTGCAATGTTTTCAGTAGAAGAAAAACAGGAGAGAGAGAGACAGAGAGAGAGGGGAGGAAGAGAGAGAAAGAGAGAGTGAGACTGAGAAAGATACAGAGTAAAAGAGAGGGAAAGTGGCCGATTCGGGGGAGGGTCCTGTATATAATTCTGGCTCCTTCTGCCACAATGTTTTCATACTAAGGGGGGGGGGAGAGACAAACAGGTTTGCGGACAGTAGAGACAGCTGGACAAACAATGAAATGGGGCAAAACATGCAAAGAGGATTATAGGTATTAAATGGTACTTACAGCCTGACTAAGTCCAAAGGGGGTCAGACTCCTTTTGCCGCAATGAATTTACACAGCCGATGGAAATGTCCCTATCAAAATAACATTTCCTACCCTTATTAAGGAAACTTTCCTTCAAGTTAATATGCTCTGTATTCACACAAAGCTTGAAATTACAGAGGTGGCTTGCATGAAACTTTGGTCGATAATTCAGAAATTTCCGATTGACCATAACTGCCATTATGTGGGCTCTGTGGTTCGAAACCCGGACCCAGCAGGATCGCTTGGATCCTTGGATCTGAATTGCCCATATCCAGTCTTACTTACACTACAAATCCAAAACAAGCATTTTCAATTTGCATGCAATTCAGATGCATTTTCAAGTTTTTCCTGGCATTTCGTGAAAAATAATCCAATCCTAAATTCTAAAATAAAAGAATTTAAATTAGAATTAAATAGTTTAAAATGACAATTAAATCAAATATCTGAACATGTATTCAACTGCTTGGCATTAGAAAACTTGCAGACGAAGTGTCCATAGATTTCATCCGGTGCAAAGAATTTTTTGACAAAATTCTCGACATGCTGGTTCGAAAATTTTGAAATTCCGCTAATTTAAATTCTAAATTCAATTCAAGAATTAAATTCTAAATACCTGAGCCCAACTTTTGATAGAATCCTGTTTCAGGGCCCCTCAGCTACTTGTCTGCCAAATTTCAGCCGGTTTTGCCTGAAAATGAAAACACCAGACTGGTTCCCGTTTTTTCACTACCTGCTCATTTAGGTGTCACACCACTGGTTTTTTGCCATATTGAAAATAGAGTGAAATTGACCATCTTTGAAGCTTCACAAATCGCTTAATGGCAAAACTTTGGCTTTACGGTCTCTTGCTCTCAAAAGTACAGTCATAGTCCTTCAAAAAAATGCATAAAAAACAATATGTCAACCAATTGTGTTTTTCGCTAAATCCCAATCAATACAGGCACCCTAGAAATTGTCCTCTCAAAAATGCCTGTTCACCGCCATGACCCCAAGTTTTTGGCCCTCCACTGACATAAAATAGTCCAATCAATATATGATAAAATCACATCTAAATGGTCCCCCACTACCTAAAGTTGAAGCAAATCTAAATTATATGCCCCCAAGCCCTCTCAGCTCCACGAAACAGTGCGACAAAAGTGCTACTGCAAAATTTCACATCGGACTACTTTTGACTACTACGACCCGGAAGCAAACTCGCAGTGGTGCGACACCTTATAATAGATAAAGCACTATTTTGTGATTACCATCCTTAAGTGTTAGTCATCAATTATTATGCCCCCCTTCGAAGAAGTGGGGGTATATTGCTTTGCACTTGTCGGTCGGTCCATCGGTCGGTTGGTCGGTCCGTC
Organism: Tridacna gigas; assembly: GCA_945859785.2. Classification (NCBI taxonomy): domain Eukaryota; kingdom Metazoa; phylum Mollusca; class Bivalvia; order Cardiida; family Cardiidae; genus Tridacna; species Tridacna gigas. The sequence continues at coordinate 16,869,136 of OX244037.2, read as the reverse complement.
GGTCGGTCGGTCCGTCGGTCGGTTGGTCCGTAGACCACATTTTTGTCCGGAGCATAACTCAAAAAGTATTTCAGTATCATCTTGAAACTACATAGGTGGATAGATCTCATTAAGGAGAAGTGCAGTGCACAAGAATCATAACTCTGCCCATCATATTTATGGAGTTATTGCCCTTTGTTGATTTTCATACTTAATTTTTGTCCGGAGCATAACTCTAAAAGTATTTCAGATATCTTCTTGAAACCTCATAGGTGGATAGATCTCATTAAGGAGAAGTGCAATGCACAAGTACCATAACTCTGCCCATCATATTTTTGGAGTTATTGTCCTTTGTTGATTTTCATACTTAATTTTTGTCCAGAGCATAACTCAAAAAGTATTTCAGATATCACCTTGAAACCTCATAGGTGGATTAATCTTATTAAGGAGAAGTGCACTGCACAAGAACCATAACTCTGCCCATCATATTTTTGGAGTTATTGCCCTTTGTTGATTTTCATACTTAATTTTTGTCCGGAGCATAACTCAAAAGGTTTTTCAGATATCATCTTGAAACTTTACATGTGGATAGATCTTATTCAGGAGAAGTGCACTGCACAAGAACCATAACTCTGCCCATTATATTTTTGCAGTTATTGCCCTTTGTTGATTTTCGTACTTAATTTTTTTTCCGGAGCATAACTCAAAAAGTATGTGAGGTAAAATCATGAAACCTTATAAGTTGATAGTTCACATAAATGGGAAGTGCAGTGCCCAAGAATTGTTAATTTATCATTAATAATTTTTGAGTAATTACCCTTTGTTCGTTTTTACACTTTGAACTTAACAGTTTATAATCACATGTTATATGTAGAATTGGATGCCATTAGGGGGGCATACATGTTTTACAAACATCTCTTGTTAGCTAATTGAGAGTTAATTGGTTGTATCTGAAAAGTTTATAAGGTTGATTTAAACCATTTTTACTCAGAAATTTCACTTGCCTGAATAAAAATCACTGAATTAAGATCAGGTGGATTCATTTGTCTCTCTGCTCTATAGCGTTGGGGTTATTCAAAGGGGTGACATATTCTTGTTTCCCATTTGTGTTCCTATTACCCACTGCCACTGAACCATAAATTGGACAAATCACTGAGGATATGTTAAATTAGGTCACCAATGCTTGATCCTTGTTCCAAGAGTTAAATTTTCTCTAGCTTGATGAAAATGAGTTATTTACTTTAATTTTCTTGAACAGTGTAGTTATCATATATGGATGAATTTAGGTTGTGTATAACAACTCCGGGACCATCAGATTTTTAATGTTTCCAACATGGTGTCTCTTGATGGATAAACATGAGGTTAGATTAATCACTTTTGTTGATTTGTTATATTTGATCGATAGAAGATATATGCTTCATTAAAGAAATGAATTTATTTTGTCTGTTTGGAATGCCACTTCAACACATTGGTACATGGATGAAAATAGGTTGTGCTGGGATATCCCTAAAAACTTAGTAAGTATAATCATACATAGCACACAAACCAACATATGCCTTCGAACAAGCGATGTGCAAACTAACGTAATTCTGCTGTAAACTACTGTAAACTAGTATCCCTGTTAACCCGACAGGTGTCAAAAAATCACTTGTGGAGCATTGACCTTCATCATTTCTATTGCCAATTCAAGCCTGAAATACCCCAAAAGAACAATGTTTCAATATTAAGAATGTCAAATACGTGATGATTTTTTACGTACTTCATCAGTTAGTCTTTTATTTATTTGCCTGAGCAGAAATTTCCAAATATTCACAAGAGACACAAATCACCTTGACTTGCAGAAGGCAAGTGATAAATGACGTCATGCAGAGGCATAGCTATCCAGGGCATCCAGTTCAGTCAGTAACTATAGTCTTTTTCATAAACCTCATTATTCCTTACTAGGTTCCCCTTGGACGGTTGGACAAAAATGATAAAAACGAGTACAATACCTGATTATCATGTATTTTTTTTAATTTGTTCTAATTTCATATTTATTTTAATGTATCAATAAAACTTTAGTATGTAAATCTATTACATAAATTGTATTCCTGTACGACTGGTCATAAAGTCAAGTTTTTTTTTTATTTTTCAACAGCTGTCTGCAGTATTATATTCAACAGCAAGACTTAAAATGGCTGTATCTGGTGGATTACACTCAGACAGGCAACAAGAAATACACTATTTAAAGGAAAGCGGTCAACATTCATTTCAAGGGGGGGGTATAAATGAAACACAAGTTTGACCCTGCATTTTGGGGAGGGTGGTTATAAATAACATCAGTTTGACCAAGCGAGAATGCTTTGTGATGAAGAAGTTGCAGGTAGATCTACCTAGAACACTAAATAAGGTTTTTGAAGGAGCAATAAGTGTGGGGGGGGGGGTATATTGGGCAAAGGCAAAGAAGCAGTAACCTTGTTTATAATATGATGTTGGTCATCCAACAAATGGTTAAGATCTTTCTTTGGAAGATCCCAAAGTCTGACAGAGGAAGTCCTTCGGAAACTTGACAGATCAAGATCAATGATGATAAATGTAATGAACAACAACTTTGATCTTCTTGAGGACACACTGGATCGAGTTGTACACACAGCTACAGAATTGAAATTTATAGACAGCCAAGTTCATCTTAAATCAATTACTGTATCATACTCTTAACTAGATCCACAACAGAATTTTAGTCTTGTCCATATTGTAAAGCACGTGCAGATAGCATTACAGTGTGATCCCAATAAAAGAAGTCTTTAAAGTGAAGAAAACATTGTAGGAAAACAAGAAAATGCTGGTAGCATACAATGTTTCTAAAAGCCTTCTTTTTTCAAATTTTCATCTTTTATAAAATTAATGAGCTGAATTTTAAAAAATAGTTGAAGTAATAAAACCTTTTTTCTTTTAAAGCAAAATTCAGCTATACTTAAGCTGAAGTTCTCAGTGATGGCTACTAGGCTGGGTTTTATTCATAAGAATATCAGCAGCAGCAAAGCCAGGTCCTGCAGTTTGAAGCCACACAATGGACCATCTGTGTTCTACTGCTATCAACAAAGGTGTACATCTATATACATTTAGTCCCTGAGGACTGAGGCTGTAACTTTTTTCAGCATTTCCATTGGAAAAAGTTTAAGCTTAAACATCTGATTCACAGAGTGCTAATGGTGAGCTATTGTGATTATGCTGTGTCTGGCGTTTGTTGTCCTTTGTCCACCGTGCGGTCATCAACATTTACCTTGTGAGCATTCTAGAGGCCACATTTTCGGTCGGATACTCATGAAACTTGGTCAGAATATTTGTCTTGATAAAAACTCGGACAAGTTTAAAATTGGGTCATGTCAGGTCAAAAAGTAGGTCACTGGGCTAAATCTTAGAAAAACCTTGTGTGCACTCTAGAGGCCACATTTACAGCCTGATACACATGAAACTTACTCAGAATGTTTGTCTTTATAATATCTTTGACTAGTTTGAAATTTGGTCATGTTGGGTCAAAAAGTAGGTCACTGGACCAAATCTTAGAAAAACCTTGGGTTCACTCTAGATGCAATATTTTCAGTCTGAAACTCATGATAGTTGATTGGATTGTTTGTCTTGATGATATCTCAGACAAGTTTGAAATTGGGTGTCATGAGGTAATAAAGTAGGTCACAGGACCAAATCTTAGAAAAACCTTGTGTGCACTCTAGAGGCCACATTTTCAGCCTGAAACTCATGAAAGTTGTTTTGAATATTTGTCTTCATGATATCTCTAACAAGTTTGAAATTGGTCATAGTGGGTCAAAAAGTAGGTCACTGCGCTAAATCTTAGAAAAACCTTGTTTGCACTCTAGAGACCACATTTTTAGCCTGTTACTCATGAAACTATGTCTGATTGTCTGTCTTGATGATATCTCAGACAAGTTCAAAATTGGGTCATGTTGGGTCAAAAAGTAGGTCACTGGGCCAAATCTTAGGAAAACCTTGTGTGTACCATAGAGGCCTTATTTTCAGCTGATACTGATGAAGATTGATCAGAATGTATATCTTGTTGATATCTCAGACATGTTTGAAATTGGGTCATGTCACTCAAGTTGAAAAGTAGATCAAAGGGTCAAATCTTTGAAAAACCTTGTGTTCACTCTGGAGACGACATTTTCGGTCTGATACTCTGGAAACTTATTCAGAATGTTTATCTCAATGGCATCTTGGACAGGATCCAATTTGGATTATGTCAGGTCAAAAACTAGGTCACTGAACCAAATCCTCGAAAAACCTTTTGTACACTCTTTGGGCCAAATTTTCAGCCTGAAATGCATGAAACTTGGTTAGAAATTTTGTATTGATGATATCTTTGACAAGTTCCAAAGTGAGTTGCCTTTGGGTTAAAAAATAGGTCACTGGTCCAACTCTTAGAAAAACCTTGTGTGCATCATAGAGGACACATTTCCTGTCTGATTCTCATAAACTTGGTCAGAAAGTTTGTCTTGATGATATATTGGACAAGTTCCAAAGTGGGTCACATCTGGTCAAAAAGTAGGTCACTAGACCAAATCTTAGAAAAAACCTTGTGTGTACCTCAGAGGTGACATTTAACATGGTCAGAATGTTTGTCTTAATGATATCTCGGGCAAGTTTGAAATTGGGTCATATTGGTTCAAAAAGTAGGTCATTTACACTTGTGTGTTTTACATCATTAAAACCAGGATCTCTTCAGTTTTATGAACTGTAGATGACTTTACTCAGGTGAGTGCTTTAGGGCCAATGGCCCTCTTGTGTAAAGTTTTTATTATACAATTATTGTACTTCTCTCATCTAAATATGATATAATAAACAGGTATTAAATAAAATTCATACATGTGTCTTGAAAGTGTCAAAATATCCATTTCATTTCAAATTACCAAACCATAAAAGAGTTTTACTAAAAGAAAAAAGTGTACATTCAGACATGTACATGTCAAATTAACACTATCTATTTTGGATTTCTGAATTTTTAGGCAATGGTGATAACTTACGAGTTCGCAAGAGGCTGGAAGAAAAGTGAAGTAGTTTCTCCAAGAGAGTGTAGGTTTATCCATGAGCCATGGATAATAGTTATTTTGTCAGTGAAGGTGTTTGGCTGTAAAGAATTACATCTATTTGACAGTAAAGATCAAAAATATGAAATGTGACAATTCATCATTTTGCATCATTTAATTTTCCTGTATGTGCACATCATCTGCATTTCGAAAATTATGTGGTGCCATTAGCTAACAGAAGTCACATGACCCCATTGATCTGAAAAAGACATTTGTGATTGTGTAATAATAAAATTTGTGATTGTAAAATAGCAAGATATAATTCTAATCTGTTCAGTGGCTCAGTTTTCAACATTAGCCTATTTATATGGTATTTTATGAAAAAGTGGCATTTTTTGTATACTTATTGAAATAATTGGCATTATTTTACCATGTTAACTAAATATAACAAAAATGAAATGCTGTTAGAAAAACAAACTGAGCTTATACTCACCTTAGTTCTGTTTTTCCCGCTGTGTTTTCCCCTTTTCTCGGGTAGAATAATATATTCAGTGAAATATTGATAAAATTCCAGAATTACTCTACCCCCGTGTGCAACCTCAGCTGCCACAGTGCATACCTATTTTTGGTTCACGCATGCATGTATGAATTATGATAGTAGAATATGGACGCAGTTGTGGGTTGTTCCTAATTAATCATTTGTAAAGGTCATAGCCTTGGACTTCCTGGAATGTTGCAAAATTTCAAGAAAAAATAATTTTGCATTTGATATCTTTTGGTAATAGTAATACTACAGTGGTTCTGTGGACAAAATTCTGATGGCCGCCACTGGTACTGTCTATGACATAAGTTCATCTATTTACCACAAAACATGCAGTCTGATCTTTGATCTACACTGTCTGCTTTGCAGGGACGTTCTGGACAAAAGCAACCTTGATATTTCTCTTATTATGCTCTTTTTTCTGTAATGGAAATGTCTTGGATTTATTCAGTGCTCTAAGGGTTAAAACTGTAATCATATAATCTTCAAAAGATTCAAAACAAGTAAACAGGTCTTGCTGTGGGCAGCTGAGCCCAGATAGTGCAGCTGGTAGCACTTGAGAACTTGAGACCAGTGGGTTGCTGGTTCGAATCCTGAGCTCAGCCAATTTTATTCCAAGGATTGATGACATCATATAAGTGTTGTTCCTCTCTCACTGCTTATCATTGTTTTGGCTATGGTTACATGAGAAAGCAGCCAGTGGCTTGGGAAAAATAATGTGTGAAGTACTGGTAAAAGAAACTCCAGGAAGCATGGATAGGTCCTCTGGCCACCAGGATATAGCTGAAATAATGTTGAAAACAACATTGTGAATACCAGTTGCCAAACTGATCCTGCCACAAGTGAATGTAGTTGGAGACTGTTCTTGCTTTTCAGTACATGCCCCCGCCCAAAATAATGTGTGATATAAATCAATAGCTGAGACTATGTTAGTCTATTATCACTTTTGGCCAACATAGTCTTGCAAATGGGAAGCTGTTGTCACTGTACACCCTAAATCAGTCAGCTGCAGTAAACTTGCTTCATAAAACCAGACTGGCAACTGATTTATATTTGAAAGAAACTGATCAGGTGTATATTATTTGAAAGCTATGAGTTTTTTTTCTGTTTCTTTTTCCATTAATTTGGGGTCCTGCGTGGCTCAATGGTAAAGTGTAGGACTCGTGACCTGGAGGATCCGAGTTCAAGCCTCATTCGATCACTGGATTTTTCGAGGGATTGTCCTTGGGCAAGACTCTTCAGAGTCCTAGCCTGGTACTGGCGAAACCCAGGAAATACATGAATATGTCATCTGGCACTGTGATATGATTGAAATAATGTTGAGAGCGGCGTAAAACAACATTCAATCAATCAGTCATTTTCCATTAATTTACACTGCATTCTTTCCAGCCATTGGCTGTTTCAGTGTTTTCTCCAGCCTGTGTTTTTGTGTTTTTTTATCAAGGTAAAATTACAAAAGGTGCACTAGAATGCGCAGTCTGGGCCTTTGAGGGCGCAGTTAAATGCCTCGCCTGAGATCGTAAAAGCTGCGCCTGGAGGCCGATTTCAATGTTATTTTTAACTTTGACCTTGTAAATACAAAATTGAGACTCGTTTTAGACTAGAAGTTTCATACATAAGGCATTCCTTTGAGGCGCTTATTTATTTCTATGGACATTTGAAAGCATCTAGAAAATTTAGGCTGGGTGCAGAATAAAATTTTACTTCATGCCACGAATGTGTAAGTCAAGTAGGATGATTCTATTTTGGTAAAATATTTGACAATTATACATCAGATTGTATAAAATCTTATTACAGACCACTATACAAAAGGGATAGTAATGCCTAACAGTGAAATCTGTACATTTTTTATCACCCACCAAGATGACTACCCAGCACGCACAGTGTAATAGCTCTTGACCATTTTGATTTTACTAATTATTCATCGTCTGCTTAGGATGTAGAGTTGGGTCCGTATTCACCAACCATTCATAAGAATATTCTTAGTCTTATTCTCCAAGATTTTCTAAATTTGAAAGTAACACAACTTCTGATTGGCTAAACCATTTTTAAACCAAATGGTTTAGCCAATCAGAAGTTGTATTACTTTCAAATGTAGAAAATTTTGAAGAATAAGACTAAGAATGTTCTTAAGAATGGTTGGTGAATACGGACCCTGGAAATTACTTTTTGCATAGTAATAAATTTGTTCTAGTAAGTTTAAAGGCGGATTTAGTCTTCTTATGTGGTATTCCTCAATACTGTCAATTTTTCCGAGTGGCCCACTAATTTCAGAAAGGGCCCTTTGGGACCCACTCTAGACACAAGATGGAGAAAACACTGCTGCTTTCCTACGTGACTATCGTTGAGGGATGAATCCTTTGGTATATATTGGCAATGACTTATCATCAAACCTCATGAAAAAAGGTGTCTCAGTTGCGAGTTTGTAGGAATCTTAATTCTACTGTCCTTGGGCATTTAGTTTGTTGTGTGAATTTCCTTGGGCAATACATCTGATAGCCCCTCCTAGATATGGAGAAATCCACAACACACATCAATATTTGAACTGTCGCAATTATATGGTTGCAATGTTGAAAGTGATGTAAAACGCCATTCAATCAAATGAACTGGTATTGAAAAAAAGTCTCAATAGTGGCCAAAAGTCAACAATGTAGGTAATAAAATGCACTTTGATTTTAATGATACCATTTGACAGTGTAGTAAAAACACCTCTTTACAACCACCCTGGCAATACGAGCAAGCCGCTATTTTGAACAATTTTTGTCAGAACGGATTTTATCCTTAATATCACTGATTGTCATTGCTTGGTCAGTCCATGTGTTAATTGCTGGCAGAAAAATGTATTTTAAAACCAGGTAAAAAGTAAAGTAAGAAATATCTTTTAAAAAAAGACAGACGGCCTATGAGGCACAGGGATATGAATTTGTAGTTCAATTTGAAGAGAAATAGTGCCAGAAATTACCTCTTACATTGCAATTAAATTGGGCTTCATCACATTGTGGGACCAGAAATGCAGAGTTTGGGATTGTATGCTACTTGGGATTCTGTACAGTGACAGCCTGTTGTTTGGGTGATAAAAATTGTGTTCACACGGTAAGATTTTATTATGAAATATTCGGGTGTGCAACATTTCGTTGAAAACCAAGTTTGTCGAAAACTATCCCTAGCCATGACCCTTACCCTAACCAAGACGAATTGTGGCTCATATCTTCCTCCCAGTCAGAGCTTTTTATAAAATAAATCTAGGAATTTAGCAAGCAGTATTTTAAAACATATATGGATTTCGATGAAACACACTTTTCGACGAAATGTCGTGCATCAAACATATTCATATCTGGTTTTTTGTTGTTATGTACAGACCATGTCAGGAACATGTATGTGCGCTGTGAACCTTCCTTAGAGCACTGGGGATGGCTTGATCAGTTGGCCGCGCTAAAAATACAGTTGATTTTGTCAAAAAGAATTGCAATTTATTTAATTACTCACCAGTAAAAGCCTGTTTTTCTCAACAGAAAATGCATAAACAGTTTCGTTATTCATATTTCTGTGAAAACATGTGAAGGTTTAGTAACAAAGTCGATTACAGTCTTCCTTATCCTTCGTTTTAAATGGCATGTTGAGAAAAAAAATGTACAGTTACTTGTAAGCAGTTGTACGGTTGCCTGAGATCTATGAACAGCTTACGGGTCATTGTACAAATAAAACCAATGTAGAAATGGAATAAAAGCTGATAACCAACTTTATCTCTTTTTTCCATATTGTTTATCAACACTTTCGAAGACAAAAACCATCAGTTACACAACATTAACTTTTTATCAAACGACAAAATTTTAGACCAGTCCAAATTGAAAGCGTTTGCAGACGACAAAATAAATGTGACCTAAGAATTAATATTTGTGTTGGATCGGGTAGAAAACATTGAGGGAAAAGGAGAAAATGCTGGTTATCAGAAGCTTTCTTTCTCAGGGTCGTTAAAAGTTGGAATCGTGGTAAAGGGTTAAGCAGAGCCCCAGATCAGCTGTGTATTTATTTTACGCTGTTTGGAACAGGAAATATGCAACAAATCTTATTTTAAAGCGTGCCAAATACTGAGATGTTTCTTACAACGTGGAATTTGTCTGGTTTTATGCTAATCCTTCTGCCTTTGGTTAGATTAACTCTTTACCAAACAACAATATTTCGGACTGTTCCAAATTGAAAGCATTTGCAAATGACAAATTAAATGTGGATAAAATGGTGAGTTTCTGAAAAGTTAGAAAGCATTGTGGGAAAAGGAGAAAATGCTGGTTACCAGCATTTTCTCCTTTTCCCACAATGTTTTCAAAAGGCTTTTTTCTCAGGGTCGTTAAAAGTCGGGATTGTGTGGTAAAGGGTTAACCGTTAGACTGCTAAAGAAATTTCAAGCCAATAATAAAAATACTAATAATGTTATTTCAAACCTATTTTTTTTTTTTTAGAAAAATGTCTCCTTATCAGACAGTGTTGATTCAAGATCAGACTACACATTCTGTGCAATCTGATTTTGATCTACACTGTCCGCAAAAGGTCAGTGAACCAGGCTAAGCAGCTTAAAGTAAGGGTTAAAATGTGTTGTTTGATAAAGAGTGAAAAAAAATGTCCAGGTTTTATAGACAAACATATTTATGTATACAGCAGTATGGTCCTCTTCCTGGGTTTTGTATCCCGGCTCCCTCTTTCATCTCATTCATTATATTGTATTGTTTGTTTACCCCCATAGCTTATTTCTTGAACCAACACTTGTGATTATTACTAACAGGTGTTAAGAAAAAGGGGCGCTGGTCATCACACATTCCTTTCACACATTACACATTGTAGTGTCCATAGCCATGAGGTAGAGTGTCGTCTTTGCTACCGTATGATCCCAAGTTTGATTCCCGGGAGCTGGTGTCAACCTTTGAACTATTCACTGCCCACACTTGGCACAAATACTAGTGTAGTTTCAAGGAAGCAGAATCGAGGGAGATTAGAATAAGTTGCAAGAACTTATTTCTCAATCGATGTAAAATAAATATGTTTAAACTACCACACATTCCTAGGGGTCTTTTGCTTCTGTAGAGCTTGTATAGGCTTTAAGTATTGACCTCGCAGGGTGGAGCTATGTTAAGTTCACTGCATTTTAGATTGAGGTGCCGAGCCCTTGTAGCTCAGTTGGTAGCGTACAGGACTTTAGAACAGGAGGTCACTGGTTTGATCCCTGGCTCAGCCAATTTCTTTTTGAGGATTTTGATGATAGTCATTGCAACAGGATTCATTCCTCTCTCACTGCTGACCATTGTTTTGACAATAGTTGTTCTATCGCTATCCATCTTCAATAGGTTGAAAAGACAAAGACTTTAAATTTAATTTTTTTTCTCTTTATTGTCTGTCTGACATCCATCTGTCATCTCTAACATCATGGCCAGCACTGAAATCCAAGCGCCAACGTGGCTTAACCACCAAAATTACGAGAAATGTGTAATATAAAAAACACTAGTACTGTAAGAAATACTATGGCTTTCAAGTAATCTACAGACTTTACATATTAATGAAACTGCCATTTTCAGCTCTAAGGCATGGGTTTTCTATTGAACATTAATGGAGAATAGTATAGATAGAGATCAGACTGCACAAAATGCCAGTCTAATCCCTAACTACACCATTCCCAAATAAAATGTAGAAATGCAAAAATAACCCTTATTGGTGGAAAACATTACAAGTAAAAACCATCAAAACCCCACAAACAGTTCTCTAAATAACATTCTCCCCACCTTAATGAGACATAGTATTATTAACTTAAAAAAAAAAGCTAGACCTACTAACTTTTACTATTGACATTTTGTTTACATTTTCAGTTTACTATTTATGGTGCACTAAGTACAACTTATGTTAACCCTTGTTCTGGTCTTTGATTTGTCTGTCATTTAACTGTTGAAAATGTTGTGAGATGCAGAACCTGCCCCTGGTAAGCAATTTCTCATTTGCACACAACATTTCCAATGACTCAATCCTTTAACTGATTCCACCATTTGATGTAAACTGTAAATGGTTACTATCAACTTTTCATGTAACAACTTTTAATACCTTTATTTGTACTTATAATCTTATTAAAGTACTAAAAGTCTATTTTCACTTCTTTCTATATTCAAAACTTCCATACTCCAAAGTAACTGTACAGAAATTCAGGAGTGTTGAAGTTTTCACAAAGTTCATCAAACTTTTTATCTTTAACAAAGCAACTCAGCTGCCCTTTTCCAAGTCCTGCCATATATGCCTTATTTAATCTGGCATCACTTATTCTATTCACAGTAACACTTTGCCTCAGATATGAGTTCTTTACTCTATATTTAGCAAAACTATATATTGCATTCTAAATTCAAATTCTATTTCTTTATGTTAACATTCTAAAACTTGAACTTTCACTATAGCATGCTTCAACCTGCATCAGAAATTCCAAATTCTGAATATATGAAAACAAGTACCTTTGCACTGAAGAACTTAGCAAATCTTGACTCATTAAGACATACTATTGTCTTAATGTTCAACATTGTACAAAGTTTTCTTTGATTACTTTGATGACTTTTGTCTATAAACTGCCTTGTCTCTGGTATGCAGAAATTACCTTAATAAATACATGTACATTTAGTACTGAAATACACTATTTTTTCTTGCTTTCTTTCTCCAGGTCTTCTTGTCTGTCAGATTTTCAGAAAGTCTATGGATTCTTCTCTGTAAATAGCCGAGTCTATTTTTTTGATTTTACAAGTTTGTAATTCTAGCATTAGGATTTATTATGACCCTTACTGTGTGCTTCTTATACTTATCACTGAAATAAGCGTGAGGATTATTATGCCTCTTAAACACAGCGCTTTTTGTATGTAGATTAGTTTTGACACTCTAAGTGACAAAGTTTTGTGACTGGACGAACGATCTCTTTTCCAGCTACCAGTACTTTTGCAGATCGAATATGACCATCAGTACCGCGAAATACCTGAAGAATGCGACCTAAAGGCCACTGACCTCTAGGACTGTCTACTGACACTACCAGCACTATATCATCTTCTTGTAGGTCTTTTTGTTCATTGAACCACTTTTTCCGAGTTAGTAAACTGGGAATCCATTCTTTAAGCCACCGATTCCAGAAGTGTCTCATGAGCTCTTGTACTCTACGCCACCTATTTGTTGGATTGAAATATGTTGTGTCCACTGACTGTGGGGCAAATTCTCCACCAGCTTGCCCAAACAAGAAATGATTTGGAGTAAGTGGAGGACTATCTGTTGGATTTGCTGTCTGGTAAGTGAGTGGCCTGGAGTTTATTAATGCTTCTGCTCCTACAAAAGCTGTGGACAGTTCTTCATCAGATACATCAGCACCTTGTAGTATTTTGTAGATAACACGTTTTGAGGATTTAATTAGTATTTCATGAACTCCACCCCAGTGTGGTGCTTGTGGTGGGTTAAATTGCCAGTCAATACCCTTATCTGCTGTTTTCTTGGCTATTTGTTGTTTATTTAAGCATGATACTAATGACTTAAGTTCTTTATCTGCACCAATGAAATTTGTTCCATTATCACTATAAACTTTTAATGGGAGTCCTCTCCTACTGACCATTCTATAAAAGGCATTCAAGAAAGAGCTAGTATCAAGACTGTAAGCCATTTCTAAGTGGACTGCTCTGGTAGCAAGACATGTAAATAGACATAAATACCGCTTTTGACGACTCTTGCCTCTTCCTTGTACTGTAAAAAAGGGTCCACCGTAGTCAACTGATATGTTTGCAAAGGCTTTCATAGGAACTCCAAGTCGACAGACAGGCAATGGTGCCATAATCTGATTCATTGGTTTAGCCTTCTGCCTTCTACATACTAAACAATCATTTTCAACTTCACGAATTACCTCCCTTCCATGTATTATCCAATACCTTGACGACAAATGAGACCAAACTTGGTTGGTACCTGCATGACTTAGCTCTTCATGAACTGATTTGACTATGAGTCTAGTAACTTTTGAATGTCTTGGTAAGATGATTGGATATTTTGAGTCAAAAGACATGAATTTTGCAAATTGCAACCTGGAATTACTTCTGAGCAGTCCATTTGTGTCTAATATAGGATTCACTGGTAACAGTTTACTATCTTTAGGCAATGTCTTAGCTTGAAGAATAGTCTTGTACTCAGTAAATTCTTTCTTTTGACAATCTCTTACAATTCTCTCTTCAGCATCTTTCAACTCTTCACTAGTCAGCTCACTTTTCCGTCTTAATTCTTTTTGAGTACTACAATTGTCAAGAAATCTGAGAACCCATGCCATCACTCTTTTAAGCTCTTTCCAATTGGAATATCTGGCTGGATCTAACAGCCATGAGTTTTCTTTTTCTTTCTCAAGATTTCTACTACTGGAGTCTACAGCACTGTAACTATCTTGCAATAATTTACATGTCTCTAATTCTTTTTGTTTTATTTCTTTTTTATCTAAAGTTTTTCCCTTAATGTTTGTTTTTGGCCAACTTCTTTGGTCATTCTTGATAAATGCTGGGCCTTCCCACCAAAATTTGTCTTCTACCAAACTGTCAATTTTAACACCTCTTGACAGTACATCAGCTGGATTGTTTTCACCTGGGACATGATGCCACTGACATGGGTTTGTTTGACTTTGAATTACTGCTATTCGATTTGAAACAAACGTCTTAAATACACGACTTTGATTTCGCAGCCAACATATCACATCCAGACTGTCTACCCAAAATGTACATTTACTAATTGGTACCTCTAATACTTGTATGACTGTTTTTGTCAAATCTAGACCCAGAACTGCTGCCATTAGTTCTAATCTTGGGATGCTCACTGATTTAAGAGGAGCTACTTTGGATTTTGCTGCTATGAGTCTGACCAAGACAGTTCCATCTTTATTTTCAGTTCTAGCATATACCACTGACCCATAAGCTCTGATAGAAGCATCACTAAAACAATGAATTGTTAATTGTCCCATATCACTGTTACCTGCTAAACATCTTGGAACTTGGATTTTTGAAACACTTGGTAGTTCCTCAAACCAGTTTCTGATTTTTATCATGATCTGCTGTGGTACACATTGATCTCAGTCTATTCCTGACAACCATATATCTTGCATACACAACTTGGCCCTTATGATAAGTGGTGCAAGAAATCCTAAGGGATCATACAAAGTTGCAATCTTCTGAAGATATTCACGTTTTGTCATTGAGATGTTTGTTTGAATCTGACTAAAATTAAATGTGAATACATCCTTTTCAGCCTCCCATAAAATGCCTAGTGTCTTAACTTTTGGCAATTCATCTTTTGACAGATCTACCTTTTGAGCTCTATTGCTAACTGGTATTTTTTCGAGAACTTCTTTTGAATTTGACAACCATTTATGCGCAAACATTCCAGCTTTACCCCACAATTGAGTGAGTTCTTCATACAGTCTGATACATTGTTCTTTATTTTCAACAGAATCCATGCTGTCGTCCATATATGTTGATTTGAGAACAGTTTCAGCTGCACGTGGATAGGCAGCGCTGTATAATTTGGCATTATGCTGTGACACAAGTTGAGCTAAGAAAGGGGAGGAAGAGACACCAAAAACTACTCTACTGAATTCATACCGTGATGGTTCCTGATCTGGTGATGATCTCCAAAGAAACCTTTGATACTTTCTGTCAGGTGGTGCAATTCCTACTCTCAAGTACATTTCCTGAATATCACATGCTAAGGCAACATTGTATTTCCTGAATCTAGTCAAAACATCAAAAAGATTATTCTGTAGCTTTGGACCTTGCTCTATCATGTCATTCAAGCTAACACCTTTGAACCGAGCTGATGCGTCAAATACTATTCGTACCTTGGTTGATTCTTTGCTCATTCGGACCACTGGGAAGTGTGGCAAAAACCACTGTTCCTCATTTAACTTACGGTCTTCAATTTTGTTAATATAGTCTTTTTCTATGTAGCTTTCAATGGTACTTTCATAAATTTCTTTTACAACAGTCTCCTTTGCCAATTTTCTTTCTGTACTTTGCAAACGTTTCAAAGCCTGATCATAATTGTCTATCAACTTTAGATTTGTTTCTTTCCAAGGTAATGACACCTCATAATGATCATCTTTATATGTAATATTACTTTCTGCTTGTGAAAGAATACTTTTGTCCTTTATTGACAATTTTTCACTCTTAACAATTCCTTCATTCTCAATGTTCCAAAATCTTTGCAAAGTCTCATCAATTCTATTTGATGTACATGACCTTGAATGAAATGTAAAGAAGCTTGTCGCATCACTTTCTATAGGACCAACACATGTCCAGCCGAGAGGGGTTAATCTTGCTATTGGTTCACCCTTACCTCCTTGTATTTCACCCAATGATCTATGTAGTTCAACATAATCTAGCCCTATCAGCAAATCTATTTTGCTCTTTTTGCTCATTGCTGGAAATCTAATTCCCTGAAGATGTGACCATTTTGAGCATTTTTTCGCCAATCTACTGGTTTCAGTTTTCCAGTTACATTTCTCATAGTTTGAGCTTCCATTTCTAGAGAAGTATTTCTATTTTCACTTTCAAGTGTGAAGTTTACCAGTGAGGTGTCAATTCTTTCTGATTTACCATTAATGACATTTATCTCAACAGAACTCCTTTTACCTTTAAGTCCCAGTTCCCAGGCAACATCTTCATTCAAATAAGATTTTGTACTACCATCATCCAACAGGGCATTTATCTTCAGCTCTCTGTTCTGGGTCTTAAGAATAACTGGAATTGTTCTTAAAGCTACAAAAGTTGTATTACATGTGCTAAATACTTTTTCAGTGGCTAGAAGAAATTCTGCTGCATCAGCATTGAGCATTTCTCTATGTAACAACCTGTTGTGAGTTTTTTCACAGCCATTAATTCCACATTTTCCTTCAAATCTACATTTCTTTCCAACATGGTTTGTTTTCAGGCATCTAAAACATAATTTTTGCTCTTTAGCTTTTTGCCATCTGTCATTGATACTCAGATTTCTAAATTTCTGGCAGTTCCAAATTTTATGAGGTTCTTTGCAAAATGCACACTGAACATGATCATTTTCTGAGAAAAAAGATTTTGCTTTACTCTTACTTTGACTTGATAGACCATTTATTGTTTCATTAGCTCTAACTGCATATTCTGTCTCCTCATTTATCCAGCCTCTCAAAGTTTCAACAGATTCAACAAGTTCTTTCTCTTTCATTTGTCTATTATATCTGGTAAGCATAGATTGTGGCAACTTTTTTAATAATCTATAATACAGAGACCCATCCTTTAAATCTTCACAGTGATCTACTTCTTTAAGATTGATCACCGCCACATCAAGAAGATCGGCAAATTTTTCCAATTCCTTAACACTTTCATTCTTTAAAGGGTGGAAATTTTCTAGTTCATCTAAAAATCTGTTGACTATTCTTGTAACCCCTCCATACTTCCGCTCTAATCTGCCCTTAGCAGCAGTATAAGCTTCAGCTGAATGACCTAAGTTTTCAATAGATTTTAAAGCGTTACCTCCCAAATACTGTCGTAACTGAAGCATTTTGTATTCTGGTGACGAAGGTGCTTCATCCACACAGCTGTAAAAGGCTGCTTTCCACGCTGGGTACTTGGTTTTGTCACCATCAAACACAGGGATGGTAACACGCTTCAGCTGTTTCCACAAGTCACTACCAAGTTGACTCTTACCCATCCTCTCTGTAGTAGGCTCTTTAATATGGCCTTCAACAGTACCTTCAACACAACTGTCCATTAAAGTGTGATAGAGTTTTACAACAGTTTCATACTTCTCATCAATTAAATCAATTTCTGAGAATGACTTCACCATTTCTTCTGTTTTATTTGTCTTGTTATAAAACTGACAAAGTTCGTGAACTGACATTTTGGCCATTTCCATGCTTTCATCAATCTTTTCAAAATATTTTCTTGCCACGTCAATTTCTGTTATATTCTGCATTTCTTCTTTGAATCTATTTATGGCTCTAGTAAAAGCAGCTTTGCTGCGTGATTTTCTTAATTTCAGCTCTAAAACAGTACCTTCCTCATGGTGTCTTGAGACCAACTCTTCTTTTTCCTCCACCGACATTGTTGACTGATAAATGCCGACTCAAACTTACGGAAATATGTGCCGTTCGTGGTTAATGCGCGACACAACCTCACTCTGCTACCAATTTGTTCTATCGCTATCAATCTTCTATAGGTTGAAAAGACAAAGACTTTAAATTTAATTTTTTTTCTCTTTATTGTCTGTCTGACATCCATCTGTCATCTCTAACATCATGGCCAGCACTAAAATCCAAGCGCCAACGTGGCTTAACCACCAAAATCACGAGAAATGTGTAATATGAAAAACACTAGTACTGTAAGAAATACTATGGCTTTCAAGTAATCTACAGACTTTACATATTAATGAAACTGCCATTTTCAGCTCTAAGGCATGGGTTTTCTATTGAACATTAATGGAGAATAGTATAGATAGAGATCAGACTGCACAAAATGCCAGTCTAATCCCTAACTACGCCATTCCCAAATAAAATGTAGAAATGCAAAAATAACCCTTATTGGTGGAAAACATTACAAGTAAAAACCATCAAAACCCCACAAACAGTTCTCTAAATAACAATAGTTTTGTGGGAAAGCAGCCAGTGGCTTGGAAAGAATATTGTTCCAAGTACTGGTCAAAGAAAGTCCAGGAAATCATTGATTGGCCCACTGGCCACCATGATATAAATGAAATGATGTTTAAAACAGCATTAACAGTCATTCCTACTTTTTATGTACTTCTATGATTGCCAAAAACATGAAAAATCCATATCATGGAATTTTGATGAAAAAAGTGTTACAAGAAAAATTTACCACAGTATAATGAAATTCTGAATTTACACTTCATGATAATCAACCGTTTTCTTGTTGTAAATGTTTTAAGTGATTGACTGTATCTTGAAGTAACGGAGGTTAAGTTATTAAGTTCAAGTTTTCTATCATCCATGGTGTGAAAACCATCAACAAAACTTACATAAACACATAAATTCATTGAAGATATAAGCATATGGTAAGGAAATAAGCCAAAACTTTTGGATCGTATTGCATTTTTTTAAAATTGAGACACAAAATCGTAGCTATACCTTATTCTTCAAACTGATTCTCAAATTTCGAAATACTTTCGTTTAAAATATCTTTATGTACTTCTATGATTGGGGATTTGAATGACCATTATTCTTAGTTATGTCAATGAATGTATTACTGATAATTTTCCTAGCATAATTTCAACCATGATTCTCTAACTTAAAATGTTCAAATACCAATTAAGATTGTAACGGATGTTAAAAAGAAAATTCCATATGACAAAATATCCCGATTTTCACATATTACTGAATGATGAAGTTATGAAATGACTCAGAAGTAAGATAACTTTACTCAACTTGAAGAACTATAACATTAAAAAATGTAGGTCTTTTGAAAAACAATGACCAAGATTTTAGAAATAAATCTTGCAAATTTTAGACACAAAAAATGAAAGAAATCAATCAAAGCCAAAGTTAATACACCTACATCAACTTATTGATTTCTTTAAAGCAAAAGTAGACACTGTTCTAATAGAATGCTTCACAATCTACCATTCTAGTTGATTTCTTGAAAGATTTTCTAATCCTGGTAACGGAAGTTAAACTATATTACTGAATCCTCTGGCGCTTCAAGTCACACTTTGCCTTCATACATACTCTCAATCATGTCAACTATTTCAAGGCCTTACTTGAAAATTTTCCTTTCTCTTCCCTGGGGATACGGGGTCCGTTATTTTCATCATAACCCTTAGGGTGCCGAATAAACCTAACAGACATTTTTAGTTAAGTTGTAAGACCAGAATAATTGCAACATTATGAATGATGGCTGTAGTCAACAGTGTTCCAGCAAAGCTGATACTCAACTCACTGTGCAAATCAGAAATCTGACAGCTCGTTTTGTGCAGTCTGATCTTGATCTACACTGGTCGAAAAAGCAACAACAGTTGTGAAACATGCTTTAAATGATATTATCCTTTTCAGGTACTCAAACTTCATCACGTTTCACAGGCCATTTTATCCAACGTTCCTACCTCATCTATGACATTGATCTTAATTGCACCAGATCAGTTCTCTGTAAATGTGCAAATATACCATTCCCCATAAAACATAGCAACACAGAACTCAACAAAATTCAAAACAATATTATCTGTGAACTCACAATTGCCATTTTCTGTATATTTTGCTTTTAAGTAGTACCATCTTGCATTCAAAACCGAACAAAGCATTGTGTTTGAACAGTTACAAACTTTGAACTACTTTTGTTTCATTGCCGTGAGGTTGGCGAGTCAGTTTGATAGTGGATAAACCTCAGATAGGTGTATTTTAGGTAGTCTACAAACGGCAGTCAAAAAGTATTGATTTTAGTCACGGATGTTAAAGATCACGGATGTTAAAATTGGCATATCGTTTGGATCAGAAAATGTCCTTTTTCTGATTGTTACGAGAATGATCCATATTTTTTTTATTCTTAGGTGGCATTCTTCTTTAAGCATTACGTTCAATACAAATCAATCAATAATGGTTTTGCTAAAACCTTGGTAACAGAGGTTAAACAACTTTTTGTCTGAATGCTATCTTTGATACCAATAATGTATTTTTTTCAAATGACATTGGTTTTGGTGATTCTTAGGCTCTAAAATCCTCAATATCAAGCATAAAAGAATATTCCGACAGTGATCTCTGGACAAACAGTTCTAAGTTTGACCATCCCAGCACGAGATAAAAAGCAGTAACGGATGTTAATGCCTTTTCGGCGACACCACTAAACCATTGATATTTCAAAATTCTGTTGCATGTGTCTTCATTTGTTATTAATACATCTGTAAGCATACCAGATTGGTATGTTTTGTGCAAGAAAGAACTGTGAAATATCAAACAGTATACTTTCTGTAAAGTTTCAAAATCATTCCCCCAACAGAGGGACACAGAAAAAAAGCACATTTCTTGACATAATAAGCTAATTTTCAAGACTTTTTAAGTGGACATGAGAATGTACAACTCTGTATATGGTTTCTGTATGGTCCATGTATCGAAAATAGCTTGATTATTTTACTCTCATTCGCTAATGGTGTCAATAATTCGGCAGCGACACTAAAAAATGGAAAAAGTACATGGAAAACAGGAATGACTGTTAAATGCCATACAATCAACCATACAATTAGATTGAGGTAAAATACGTAATTTGAAAATCATCGTGAGTAGCAGTAGAGCAAAGGGTCCAAAGGGTCAATAAAACTGTCTGTCAGTCTCCTCTGTGTCTCTTTTCAGACTCATTCCCCTCTTCATCTCCTTCCCATTTCTTTTCAGACTCTTGGTCTCCTCTTGTGTCTTTTAAGACTCAATCCCCTCTCTGTCTCTCAGTTCTCTCTCCGTCTCTTATCAGACTCTCATTCTCCTCTCAGTCTCATCTCTGTCCCCTCTCAGTCTTTTCTCAGTCACCTTTCCATTTCTTTTCAGACTCCTCTCAGTCTCATCTCTGTCTCCTCTTCGTCTCTTTTCAGGCAGTCAGTATCCTCTTCCTCTCTTTTCAGACTCTCATTCTTCTCTCAGTCTCTCCGTCTCCTTTTATTCTCTTTTCAGACTCTCATTCCCCTCTCTGCCTCTCAGTTCTCTCTCCGTCTCTTTACAGACTCTCATTCTCTTCTCGGTCTTATCTCTGTCCCCTCTCAGACCTTTTTTAGTCTCCTCTCTGTCTTATTGTCTGACTCTCAGTCTCCTCTCCATCCCCTCTCAGTCTGTCGGTCTCCTTTTTGTCTCGTTCCCCTCTCTGTCTCTCAGTTCTCCCTGTCCCTCTTCAGACTCTAATTCTTCCCTCAGTCTCCTCTCTTTCTCTTTTTAGACTCCCGTTCTCCTCTCACTCTCCGTCTCCTTTCAGTCTCTTTTCAGGCTGTCAGTCTCCTCTTAGTTAGTCACTCTCCTCTGTGTCTCTTTTCAGACTCTCATTTCCCTCTCCGTCTCCCAGTTCTCTCTCCGTCTCTTTTCAGACTCTCATTCTCTTCTCAGTCTCATCTCTGTCCTCTCTCAGACTTTTCTCAGTCTCCTCTCTGTCTCCTCTCAGTCTGTCGGTCTCCTTTTTGTCTCTTTCAGTCTCGTTTCCCTCTCTGTCTCTCAGTTCTCTCTCCGTCTCTTTTCAGACTCTCATTTTCCTCTCCATCTCTTTTCAGACTCTAGTTCACCTCTCAGTCTCTCCCTCTCCTCTCCGTCTCTTTTCAGATTCTGGTTTCCTTACCAGTCTCATCTCTGTCCTCCCTCAGACTTTTCTCAGTCTCCTCTCCATCTCTTGTCTGATTCTCAGGCTCCTTTCCATCTCATCTCTGTCTTTCAGTCTCCTTTTTGTTCATTTCAGACTCTCGTTCCCCTCTCCGTTTCTCAGTTCTCTCTCTGTCTCTTTTCAGACCATTAATCTTCTCTCAGTCTCTTCTACGTCTCTTTTCAGACTCTAGTTCTCCTCTCAGTCTCTCCATCTCCTCTCAGTCTCTTTTCAGACTCTCAGTCTCCTCTTTCGATCTCCTCTTTGTTGCTTTTCAGACTCTCATTCCCCTCTCCTTCTCTTTTCATACTCTCATTCTCCTCTCAGTCTCATTTCTGTCCCCTTTCAGACTTTTCTTTATCTCCCCTCATCTCTTTTCAGACTCTCAGTCTCCTCTCTGTCGGTCTCCTTTTTGTCTTTTTTCAGACTCTCATTCACCTCTCTGTCTCTCAGTTCTCTTTCCATCTCTTTTTTTAGACTTTCATTCTTCTCTTAGTCTCCTCTCGGTCTCTTCTACGTCTCTTTTCAGACGCCCATTCTCCTGTCAGTCACCTCTCAGTCTATCTGTCTCCTCTCAGTCTGTCACTCTCCTTTTTGTCTCTTTTCAGGCTCTTATTCATCTCTCCATCTCTCCGTTCTCTCTCCATCTTTTTTTTCAGACTTCAGTCACCTCTATCTGTCTCCTCTCAGTCTCTTTTCAGACTCTCAGTCTCCTCTTAGTCTGTTGGTCTCCTGTTTGTCTCAATTTAGGCTCTTATTCACTTCTCCATCTCTCAATTCTCTCTCCGTCTCTTTTCAGACTCTCATTCTCCTCTCAGTCTCATTTTAGTCCTCTCAGATTCCTCACCGTCTTCTCTAAGTCTCTGAGTCTCCTCTTCATCTCTTTCCAGACTGTCATTCTCCTTTCAGTCTCCCCTCAGTCTCTCAGTTTCCTCTCTGTCTTTTTTCAGTCTCCTGTCAGTCTTTCACTTTTCTCTCCGTCTCTTTTTAGACTCTCATTCTCCTCTCGGTTTTCTCTCAGATTCGTCTCTGCCTCCTTCCAATTTCCTCTCAGCCTCTTTTAAGTTTCCTCTAACCCTCCTCTCAATTTCCTCTCTCTCATCTCCGTCTCTTTTCAGACTCACATTCTCCTTTCAGTCTCATCTCAGTGTCCTCTCACATTCCTCTCTATCTCCTCTTAGTCTCCTCTCAGTCTCTCATCAGTCTCCTCTCAGTCTCTCATCAGTCTCCTCTCTGTCTCAATACTTGAGCCGAATTTCTAATGCTGTATTGTGGCCAGATAATTCGGCTACAAAATAGGAAAACGTGGGAATTTCTTGGGGAGAAATCGGGCAATTTTCTAGTGGGAGCGCGAAAACCCATAATTCGCATTTTTCCTTACCAACCCGTTCGGAATCCTTTCCTTATTTGGACAGATATTTGTGTAAATTTAGTATCATTATAAAGCGGCGACCTTGAACATTTTATTTAAGCAATAACTGACCAAGAAATTCGGAGCAATATTCAAATTTTCTAACCTATCCCCGGTGGAAAATTGAAATATATAGCGCCATGACACCCATGATGCTCTTTTAATATTAAGAATATACCTACAAAAACTATTTTAAATTCTTTGGCTAATAATTACCTACATTTGTGCCGAATTTCAAATATATTTCGATTTCTGGAAATTATGACTGATAACGTAGTAGAAATAGCTCGGGGGTAGACTATAATTCTAGTAAATATCTCAGTATATAATTATGACTTATCTTTCTTGTAAAACGTCATATTATAGGCAGATAATTCGGCTACAAAATAGGAAAAAATCGAGGAAAATTCATGAGAAAGCCAGATTCCCAAGTTTTGAGCCAGCAGAGCCTTCTTTACCTGAACATAGATGCAGTTAGGTCTATAGCAAGTGAAAAATTATTGTTTGACAATATGATAAGGTTAAAAGTGAGGCATTCATTTATAGATCAGTCCTCCATAGCAGTCCCAATAACGATAGTCTGGTAAGCTTTGTTTTAAAATTAATAAAGGGTTTTCGGTTATAACACCCATAACCTGAGTTACCTGCATGTATGCAGTGTGTTATTTATCCAGCCGAGCCATGAGGAGGCAAACCCTATTCGGCCGTAATTTTGTATTTCGATGGTTATGAGCCAAAAACCATAGAAATGATGCCAAAAGAATGTCCAAAGATGTGTTTATCTGTAATTAAATGCACACACACACACACACACACAAAAAAAAACATGGCCTTTGAAGATATTCCCATGTCATGTTCAGAATCCTTTTAAATATGCCTAAATATGTCTTGAACTGATTTTGTAATCCATGAATTTATTTGTTTATTCCTACTGGCTCTTATGTAAACTTCTCAAATAATGATGAATAAAGTGTTTCTTTTGACCTTTAGATAAACTTAGGATAAATGTTTGTTTAATTTGTTTGTTATATAAAGTGGTTACAAGGGCGTGGACACAGTCCAAAAGTTTAACCCCATATATGTACCGATGCATATTAACCTAATGTGAAGTATTATTTTTTCGCTT
Source organism: Tridacna gigas (assembly GCA_945859785.2). NCBI lineage: Eukaryota > Metazoa > Mollusca > Bivalvia > Cardiida > Cardiidae > Tridacna > Tridacna gigas. The sequence goes on along the minus strand of OX244037.2, from coordinate 16,844,730 downwards.
TCTTATCATTTATACTTAACCAATGTCAAAGCCTTAAAAGATTATTAAATAAATCGTTTATTTTTTTCCATTCACTGAACCAAAAGAAAATGTTGCAATCCCTGTCGAATGGGTGATGTTCCTTTCCTATAAAGAATTTCGAATTAAAATTCCTAATATTGATTTGAAACACGATTCTCTGGAATGTTGTAAAATATTTAAGAACTTCGAAGAGGTAGGCAAGAGTTATATTATTTACAGTACATGAAAACTGTTTTTGATGTAGTTGTTGTTGTTTGTTCGTTTGTTTAGTTCCATATACAGTCTAATTTAGCCATCTGTTTTACTCATACTATGTCGTCTCCTGATGGGTTTGCCTACACGGGCAACTGCAAAGGCCAATTGAGACCTTGCTTCCCCATATTTATTTCTTGTCAATTTATTATCTGTTTGGTTGTTTGTTTGTTTGTTTGTTTATATAAGTGGCTGCAAGGGTATGGACACAGTCCAAAGGTTTGACCCCATATTTGTACCAGTGCATACCAACTTACATGAAGTATTATTTGTTCAGTATCTTATCATTTATATCTAACCAATGTCAACGTCTTAAAAGATTATTAATAAATCGTTTGTTGTTGTTATTTTTTTCCCCATTCGCTGAACCAAAAGAAAATGTTGCAATCCTGGTCCACTGGATGATGTTCTTTTCCTATAAAGAATTTCGAATTAATTTTGCTAATATTGACTTGAAACGCGATTCTCTTGAATGTTTTAAAATGTTAAAGAACTTCGAAGAAGTAGGCTAGAGTTAGATTAATCGCTTTCTTCCAAAATAAGGTGTTTATTTCAATGTGCTACGGATACCATGTAGAAAAATGGACTAATCAATCCTTGAGATAGATTTCACAATGTATACGACGGATACCACGTCGATCATTTGTTTTTGTTCTTTCTTGAAATTATTTCAAGTGCATGGCGCATTTCACGTCAGGAAAATCAATCGAAATTTGAGCAATTTGTATGACAGATACCACGTAATACAAATGCAGTGGGGTTTTGTAATCCTTAAAAGTTCTGTCAATCGCAGTCACTGAAAACTATTAACACGAGATATATATTCAAATCCTTACGCAAAGCTGATGCTTTTCAGAATGACATGACGGTGGATCATTAAGGAAAGGAAAACGATCAGGCGCAAGCGTCGCAGAACATTTTTGAGGAATTAAACAACATGGGCAACAAAACAATAACTTCGGCAGAAAGCTCCATATTGGCCAAGATCACGACTTGTTTCGAATCAATGAATGAATCAATTAAGGGACTACAAACAGAGATTAGAACAATTAAGAAGGCAAATTCCCAGGAACATGATGACCGCATGCCGCTAGAGAAACAAATGCGGCTCGATAAACAGGCGTCTAATTGCGATGATGATATCGCACATTATCTCTCCGATGGCAGTATTGGAGAGGTATCCCAAGGGGATGAAAATGAATGGGAGGATATCACGAACTTCCTCAATGAGGATAAAGAGCAAGGCGAGCCCGTACCAGAACAACTGGCCTTACTGGCGAATAAATCTCTTCGATGTAAATCAATCGAAGAAAAATTGAAAAAGCTGAGAAGCAAGCACAAATGACCGGAAAATATCGAAAATCTGCAAGTAACAAAGGTTGATGATATTCTGTGGAGTCAACTGAGACCCGAGACGAAAGCATTTGACTACAACCAACAGAAGATGCAAAGCGTTCTCAGTCAGGCATTAGTACCTGTCATAAAGCTGATGCAAATTGTCAAAAAAGAAGGAAATAAGGAGACTAGAGAACTTGTGGCAGACACATTCAAAATCTTGACACAAGGTATCGTTATATCAAACGAAAGCAGACTAGAAAAAAATAAAGAAGAATCTGCTACCTAACTACAGAAAGCTTTGTGATAACCCACCATCGGCGACAAAATTATTCGGAGACAAATTGGAAGAAGACATCAAAAAGATGAAAGAGTCGAAAACAAAACTAACTCCTTTTCTACAATCACAGAGCAAACATGTTTTTATCCAAGAGGGGAGGGGGGAGCCGGCAACCTTACCACAACAAATCCTATCCCTCCCAAAACAACCAAACCTTCTGAAACAACAACAACTACAACAAAAACAACAATCAGTGGAGGAGACGCGATCCAAAAATCAACAATCAGATTCAAAAGTAATTGAAGTAAGTAAAAACATTACTATTCACATTCAAAATACTACTGAAAATTTCCGTGGGGGCAAAACTGCAGACAATATCAAAATATGGAAAAGTATCACTACTGACAAATGGATATTAGATACAATAAAAGGCTGTACATTAGAACTTACAGACATTCCAAAACAGACATTTATCCCAAAACCTATTAAGTTTTCAAGTGAGGAAAGAATAAAGATACAGCACGAACTTGGTTGATTCACTGAATGTGGGATAATTGAAAGAGCTTCAGATGACACCGAGAACGAATTCATTTCGAATATTTTCATTCGACCGAAGAAAGACGGACGAGCAAGAATAATATTAAATTTAAAATATTTCAACGAAAATTACATAGGAAAATCTCATTTCAAAATGGAATCACTTAGATCAGCAATGAACATGATGGGAAAAGATTGTTTTTTGGCCTCAGTTGACCTATCGGACGCGTATTACTCGGTCAGAATAAGAGAGCAGGACAGAAAATACCTAAGATTTATATGACGGCCAGAAGTGGCAATTCACCTCTCTGGTTATGGGTTACTCTTGCAGTCCGAGAATTTGGACTAAATTAATGAAGCCCGTTTTCGCTTATCTGCGGTCAAAAGGTCACAGCAGTGTTTTACTTCACTGACGACTCGTGCTTAGCGGGGAATTCCTACGAAACTTGTAGCCAGAACATTTCAGATACGGTAGAATTAATAGATAACCTAGGTATGACAGTAAATTTGACAAAATCTATACTTACACCATGTAAGAAAATAGTATACTTAGGTTTACGTTTTTGCACATCGACAATGACAATTACGCTTACAGATGAAAAGAAGAAAAATATAATCGATGAATGCAAATCTATGATTTCATCAAAGAGAACCACGATCAGAAACTTCTCAAAATTAATCGGGAAATTAATTGCAGCAGAACCGGGAGTTCAACATGCCCCGCTATATATCCGACCTCTAGAAAAAGTGAAAGACTTACAGTTGAGAAAACAAAGGGGCAATTTCGACACTTTTATGAAAATTCCAAGTAGTGCCAATCCTACTTTGCAATGGTGGATAGATAATACACAGAACAGTTATAAAAATATTTCCTCAACAGCTCCGGATGTTGTAATATACACTGACGCGTCCTTACAAATGTATGGTGCTTATAATGAAACAAATAACACCAAAACAAATGGGTTTTGGGACTCCTCAGAACAAAAGTTACATACAAATATACTTGAACTTAAAGCCTGTGAAACAGGAATCTATACTTTATGTAAAGACATAAACAATAAACATTTACGACTCTATTCTGATAACACGACTAGCTGTGCCTACATCAACCGTTACGGCGGTAAACATGACTCATTAGATTCCATTGCGAGAAGGATATGGACTTGGTGCATTGACAGAAATATTCAGCTATCAGCCGCTCATAATGTTGGTTCAGATAATAGGGAGGCCGATAAACTTAGCAGAAGTGTAAATGATGACCTTGAATGGTCGTTAGATCAACAGATTTTCAATCAATTACATGCACGTTACCCTCAAATGAGGATAGATTTATTTGCTTCTAATCTGAATGCAAAACTGGAACAGTTCGTTTCAAGACTACCAACAAAAAACGCTTTTGCGGTGGACGCATTTAGTATACAATGGACTAATCATTTGTTCTACATTTTTCCTCCTTTCAGTCTTCTACCAAGAATAATGCAAAAAATAGAAGAGGACAAGACGCAAGCAATAATCATTGCTCCACTCTGGCCAACACAGGTGCGGTGGCCAGAACTCCTCAGATTAACCAAAAGCGAAATCCTCGTGTTACCGCCGACGCAAAAAATTCTACGATTAGAACACAAACCAGGAACACTACACCGACTGACAAAGATGCAATTAGCTGTTTTCAGTATATCAGGCAGGCACTGGGAAAGTGAGGTTTTTCGGAAAAATCTCAAGACATCATTCTCAACTCATGGAGAAAAGGGACAAAACTCCAATACAACACTTAAGTTAAAAAATGGATATATTTCTGTGAAGGGAAAACAAATCCCCTTAGTGCATCTGTAAATACAGTCATCGAATTCCTGACTTTTTTGTTCACACAAGGTTTAAGTTTTTCAACGATTAATACAGCAAGATCAGCTGTCAGCAACTTCCTAAAAATTACGGGGAATGTAAATATTCACTATGATGAAATGATAAGTCGATTCATGAAAGGGGTTTTTAATGAGAAACCATCATTACAACAACCCGATATACAAGGACTTGGGATGTCCGGATAGTGTTGCAGTACTTAAAGACGATGGATATCACATCATTAATTGCACTTTCATGTAAATTAGCTATGCTTTTTCTTCTTGTTACAGCACAACGTTGTCAGACACTTCATGTCATAAAGTTAGGTGATATCGATCAGTCACCTGACAGCATTGTCATAAATATATCTCAGTTGATTAAACAGAGCAGACCGGGTGTACATTTAGCACTGATTGTATTGAAGGCACATAAGACAGATGAATCACTTTGCATTGTGAAAACGTTGAATATGTACATTGCAAGAACTGAGTGTCTCCGAAAGGATGACAATTTACTGATTTCAACAACAAAACCACATGGTAAAATATCAAAACAAACTGTAGCTCATTGGATAAACATTGTTCTTAAGCAGGCGGGTCTCCCCAATGTTTATACAGGACATAGCACTAGAGCTGCAACAACTTCAAACGCATATGATAAAGGTGTTCCTCTGCAAAACATTATCAAGGCTGCTGGATGGAGTAACGCAAGGACTTTTGCGACATATTACAAAAGAAAAATAGAAAATGACAATATGTCTGTCCATCAAGCTCTAATGGAATAATTCGGTTTCTGTTTTAAAATGACTTAGCTGGTATTGAAATATTGTAAATAACATGCTAATTTTGGGAGAAATAATACATGAAAATTTCGATTGATTAAACACAATGTCAATATTTCTCAGGTTCTCTAAACTATCTGTGGGGCTCATAAGGGATTTTATGTGTTGGATGAAATTGAATGATTAAACTAGACTTACCTTAGTAAGGTGAAGGTTGATCATAATTTCATCCGACACGAAAATCCCTATGAGCTCACACACCCGCCCTTGAAAAATACCCTGCCCGATATCGGATTCCTTTCGAAATATTTACATTTATTTGGCTCTAAAATATGACCTTACTTGGTGTGCTGATAAGCTGCGTCGTATATCTGTGTGAGCTCATAGGGATTTTCGTGTCGGATGAAATTATGATCAACCTTCACCTTACTAAGGTAAGTCTAGTTTAATCATTCAATTATAAATGCCCTTTTTACTGCCTCTAGATATTTATATTTGCAGTTAACCACTCTTTTGTGTTACCTAAATCATCCCCACCTTGCAGACGTGCTGCAGTTCACTGTGGCTCATCACTGTGGACACCTTGATGATAAATGTAGCAAACTTGAAGTCATGAAAGGTAAGAGCAGATTATGTTAATCATATAGTTGTATAGTTTTAACCTTTTACCATACAACAAAATATAAGACTTTTCCTAATGGGGAGCATTTTGCAGATGATAGAAATTTAGACTTGTCCAGATTGAAAGCATTTTGCAGACGACTAGTTAATGGTGGCTCAAATGATAAGTTTGGTCTTTTACAAGGGCAGACAACATTGTGAGAGAAGGAGAAAATGCTGGTTCCCAGCTTTTTCTCCTTTTCCAACAATGTTTTTCAGAAGCATCCTCCTTAAGGTTGTTAAAAGTTTGAATTGTATGTTACCACACAATCCAGAGTTTAAATGGCCTTTTAAAAACATTGTGGGAAAAGTAAAAATGCTGGTAACCAGCATTTTCTACTTTTCCCACAATGTTTTCTACCCTGTCAAAAAATTTTAGTTTGTTTGTACAACAGATTTGTCATCTGCATCTGTTTTAAATTGGAAGAGTCCAGGTTTTTGTCTTCTGGTCAACGATTAAACTCTGTACCAAACAACAGAATTTTAGACTGGTCCAAATTTAAATCATTTGCAGACGACAAATAATACATGACCCAAACAGTGAAACTTGTTCCTGATAGGGTAGGAAATATTGTGTGAAAAGGAGAAAATGATGGTAACCAGCATTTTCTACATTTCCCACAATGTTTTCTGCCCTTTCAAAAAATTTCAATTCATTTGTACCACTTAAAGATTTGTCATCTGCATCTGTTTTAATTCAGAAGAGTCCAGGTTTTGGTCTTCTGGTCAATTATTAACTCTTTACCACACAATCCCGACTTTTAACAACCTTGAAAGAGAAGGCTTTTGAAAACATTGTCGGAAAAGGAGAAAGTGCTGGCAACTGGCACTTTCTCCTTTTCTCACAATTTTTTCTACCCCTCCAAAAACAATGTTCAACTTTTGAGTTACATTTAATTTGCCGTCTGCAAATGCTTTCAATTCTTGCAATTTTGAAATTTGTTGTGTGTTAAAGAGTTAAAAGGATAAATGTAGACACTGATTTCACAAGTTTTATTACATCAGATTCTGTTTGAATATAATGTGCCAAGGCCCAGGTGGCTCAGTTGGTAGCGTACAGGACTTGAGAACAGGAGGTAGCTGGTTCTGTCCTTGGCTTGGCCAATTTCTTTCCTTGGATTGATGATATTCATTGTGACAGGATTCATACCTCTCTCATCGCTGACTGTTGTTTCGAGGATGGTTATGTGGGCAAGCAGCCTGTGGCTTGGAAAGAGTATTGTGCAGAGTACTGGAAAAAAAGAAACTCCAGGAAAGCATGGTGCACTGACTGCCGAGATATAACTGAAATAATGTTGAAAATGGTATTTAACACCATACAATCAATCATTAAATGTAATGTTTTTGTTCCAAAAATTTCCACTGGAGCATTCCAAAGTTTCTTAATGAAGATTGCAGTTTAAGTTACAATTTGTAAATAAAATCACCAATTCTGAGAAGTGTTGGATGGCACTTCTTAAAATAAAGAGATCCAAAGTTTTGTTTGGCAACTTAACCTTTTACCAAATGATCCCAACTTTTAACAAGGAAGATGGCTTTTGAAAACATTGTGGAACAAGGAAAAATACTGTTAATCAGTATCTTCTCCTCTTCCCACAATGTTTTCTGCCATTTGAAAAACGAAGGTCATGTTTTGAGTGACATATGTAGTCTGAAAATGATTTAGCCAGCAATATTCTTTTTTCCCCACTATGTTTTCTACTTATTTGAAGATAGTTTCCACCATTTAAGCTACATTATGTTGGTTATCTGCAAATCTTGTCAAATTGGACAGGTCTATCTATTCAACCACTTACCAAACAATCCCCTGTTTAAACGGCCCTAAAGAATCAGGCTTTTGAAAAGATTGTGGAAGAAGGAGAAAATGCTTTTACCACAGTGTTTTCTACCCACTCTGATACACACACTTTCATTTGTGCCATTTTTAATTTGTAATCTGCAAATGCTTTCAATTTGGAAGCGCCTAGAATTTTATCATGTAGTAAAGCCTTAAGGATTAATTATTTCAATGAAAAATTTCAGGTGTCCATATTGATGACCAGGGTGTCTTGCTGCAGGATAATTGCATTGGTGGAGATGCTGTACAAATGTTTGGTTAAGTAAAACACAAGTTCAATGATTTTATCCAGAAACAAAGTAAGTAGATCTGCATTGTCTTGTGAGAAATATGAAATGAAGAATTTCTTACCATGAAATTTCAATTATTTGTCCAAAAAATTCCTAAACCCTTACCACACAATCCTGAGTTTTAATGAACCTGAGAAAGTAGCTATTTGTAAACATTTAGGGAAAAGGAGAAAATGCTGGTAATCAGCATTTTCTCCTTTTCCCGCAATGTTTTTATACCCTCCTACAAACAAATTAATGTTTATGTTTCATCTGCAAATACTTTAAATTTGGAAAAGAATAGATTTTTGATGAAGTAACAAAATTTTAGACCTGTCCAAATTGAAAGCTTTTGCAGAGAAACAATTCAATATGGTGCAATGATGCAATATTTGATTGAAAGGGTAGGAAGCATTGTGGGAAATTTTGGAGAAAGTTCTGGATACCAGCATTTTCTCTTTTTCCCTCAATTTTTTCAAAAGCCATATTTAACTCTTTACCACACAATCCTGACTTTTAACAACCCTGAGATAGAGGCCTTTGGAAAACATTGTGGGAAAAGGAGAAAATGCTGGTAACCAGCATTTTCTCCTTTTCCCACAATGTTTTCTACCCTATCAATGACAATTTCCATCATTTGAATAACATTTAAATAGTCGTCTGCAAATGCTTTCAATTTGGACAAGTCTAAATATTTGCCGTTTGGTAAAGAGTTAAATGTTTGACTTTCATGATGAAGGGCAGGTAATTCCTTTCCAAGGATTGATGAATGTCGTTGTGACAGGATTAATTCCTCTCTCACCGCTGACCAGTGGCTTAGAAAAAATATAGTGGGGAGTACTGGTAAAAGAAAGTCTAGGAACGCATGGATAGATGCACTGGCTGCTGTGATATAACTTGAACAATGATGAAAATGGCATTAAACACCCAATCATTGAAACTGCTATATTTATTTGGGGGAAAGAATCCTGGTTTTTTAGCTCAACTGAGCACAAAGTGCTCAAGTTGAGCTTTTGTAATCGTGCTGTGTCCGGCATGCGTCGTCCAGCATGCGGTCGTCAACATTTACCATGTGCGCACTCTAGAGGCTACATTTTCAGCCAGATCGTCATGAAACATGGTCAGAATATTTGTCTGGATAAAATATTGGACAAGGTTGAAATTGGGTCACATGGGGTCAAAAAGTAGGTCACAGGGACAGATCTTGGAAAAAGCTTGTGTGCACTCTAGAGGCCACCTTTTCAGCCTGATACACATCAAACTTGGTCAGAAGATTTGTCTTGATAAAATCTAGGATAATTGCGAATTGTCATAGGGGTCAAAAAGTAGGTCATGGGGTCAAATTTAAGAAAAAGCTTATGTTCACTCTAGAGGCCACATTTTCAGCCTGAGACGCATTAAAACTTAGTCAGAATGTTTGTCTGGATAAAATCTCAGACACATTTGAAATTTGGTCATGTCTGGTTGTCACAAGATGACCGAGCTCTGGTTTGGATAAAGAAATAATCTATACAAAAAGGTATGCAAAAAATACTACTCTTTATTAAAAAACACTTATATAATAAATAAAACACAGCAATCAACAAATACACATGTCCACGCTTGAAGAAAGGAAGCTCAATACAGCGGTAATAAACGTCTAGGATCCAAGATGCCAGGAATTAAAGGCCCTGCAGAGTGTCCTTACTTGAAGTGGAAATAAATCACAACGAAAATGAAATTAATGCGAAACACGAAAGCTTAAATAATTCTTACGTAATCCCTGATCTATGAAGGAAATAATAAGCGGAGAAAACTGTCTCCAAACTCTAGACACTACCCACGTACACCAAACCAAAAGACCCAGGCCGATTATGCTACCTGGTCCACGACCAACTTGGTGGTCCTCACTATGCCTTTATTGGACATGGAATGTTCTATAGCTTCAATTCTGTTCTCTCAACATATCAGATTTTGTTAGTAAATGGTACGTGCATACGTATTCATGGCATATCCAAGCCACAGTAGTAGTACTAGTAACAGTCTACAAACAAAACAAAATAAAGTTGTCAAGTTCATGAATGCGAACTAACTCTCTCTACCACAATGTTTACAAAAGCGTGAATGCAGCTACAGAAAACATGAAAACATTGAAATGAAAGGAACTTAAGCTTGATAACATCGAAACCTTTACCCAAGACAAAGCTCTATACCGGCTCAACGACTAAGGCAAAAGTTTTCATATAAACATTTTGTAACTACAAATTTAACACGTCACAATATTCAGATTTGCAAGAATTATATACAAACAAAACAATATTACAATAGTCACAACAATACAACTAGCATAGAATAACCTTAAAATGAAGACAAGGCTATGACAATGAATGAACAGCAATAACATGACTGTCTTTTAACACCTTCTTCCACAATGTTTCTATGACCGAAACACTATAAATGTAAAGACACTATAGGTAGTCCGTCCTACAAACCAAAGGACGTAAAAATGTCACAATTTTTGTAACGATGCATTCCAAAAATCGACCCCACCATTATATTGCATGAAAATGAACATAGGTTCACTTTCAAGCAATATAACGAACATTAAATCCTGAAACGCAACAATACAAAACATAATTCAAAATTCAATACTAGAAAATTTACAGCAATAATAAAATAAAAGTGTTCTCACTCACCCCAAAAGGAAGCTAACGCAAAAGTCCACCAACACTACACTGATCTCACGTCCTAGCAAGACGACTGCAAACAAAATGACTGCCCGCCGACACCATGGAGAGACTGGTATTTAATCTGCCAGCGAGCAGTGTTCACTTAGCAAAATCATAGAAACAGCACGTTGCTCGCTAATCATGATCCTGCCAGGTGAATACATACAGGTAAATTTCTCGTGCGCATGCAGTCACCCATACTATACATAATTTTAACCCTACACTCACCCTGCACCCAAAAACTTAATGTGACACTGGTCAAAAAGTAGGTCACTGGGCCAAATCTTAGAATAAACTTGTGTGCACTCTAGAGGCCACATTTTCATCCTGATACTCATGAAACTTGGTATGATTGTTTGTCTGGATAAAATCTCGGATAACTTTGAAATTGGGCCATTTGGGGTCAAAAAGTAGGTATTGGGACAAAATCTTAGAATCAACTTGTGTGCATTTTAGAGGCCACATGTTCAGCCTGATACTCGTGAAACTTGGTCAGAATGTTTGTCTTGATAAGATCTTGAACGAGTTTGAAATTGGGTCACGTCAGATCAAAAAGTAGGTCATGGGGACAAATCTTACAAAAATCTTGGTTGCACTCTGAAGGCCACAATTTTCAGCCTTATACTCATGAAACTTGGTCAGAATGTTTGTCTGTATGAAATCTCGGAAAAGATTGATATCAAGTCGGGTCAGGTCATAAGGTAGGTCACGAGGCCAAATCTTAGAAAAACCTTGTGTGACTCTAGAGGCCACGTTTTGAGCTAGATTCAAAATTCAACAATAAGCTAAATCGGTCAAAAAGTAGATTACTTACACTCATGCGTTTTACATCATCATGACCAGGATCTTTTCAGCCTTATTAATCCTAGATGACCTTACTCAGGTGAGCGCGTTAGGGCGAATGGCCCTCTTGTTTCCATTTGAAGGGGCTCAAATGACCCCCACACCACCAAGTGCAGGGAAAACCATGAAATAAGTTAGAAATTATTAGCTAGCTGCTGCAATACACCAACAAACCAGCCTATTGTCTCTTAAATGAACTGATCTAGTATCAGACTTCAAACATATGCAGTCTAATCTTGATCTGCCCCATCTGATGAAGCAGCTAAATTTTTCCATGGTGCTCCAGAACTGAGATAAATAAGAAATGTCAACATTCATCTTCAAGAAAACTGAAATCTTATTTAAGCCATATAGTAAAATTAATCCCAAATTTTCATGAAACCCCCACCCCCCCAAAGAAAGAAGGCTTTTGACAACAGTGTTAGAAAAGGAGAAAATGCTGGCAGTTTGTATTTCCCCCCCCCCCCCCCCCCCCCCCCCCCCCCCCCCCCAGTGTTTTCTACTCTCTGTGTGAGAAATCTGGTCATTTGAGCCGTGTTTTGTTTATTGTCTGCAAATGCTTTCAACATGGACAAGTGTAAAATGTTGCTGTTTTATGAAGAGTCAACCCTTTACCTCACAATCCCATGTTTTAACAACCTCAGAATAAATGTCTTTGAAAACATAGTGGGAGAAGAAGAAGAAAATGCTGGTAACCAGCAATTTCTGTTTTTCCCCACAAGGTTTTCTGTTTAAAAGTCACATTTGATTTGTCGTCTGCAAATCCTTTCAATATGGACAAAACTAAGATTTTTGTCATTTGGTAAAGAGTTAACCCGTTATCTTACAGGCCAATTTTATGCATACTATTTACCCTTTACTAAACAACTCCCATGTTTTCATGACTGTGTGAAAGAAAAACTTTGAAAACATTGTGAGAAAAGAAGAAAATGCTGGTCACACAATCACCCTGTCTTTCTGACATTCTTTAGGTCTGTTTGTTGGTCCTTCCATCTGTCTGTCATTCTTTAGGTCTGTTTTTCAGTCTTTCCATCCTCTGTTTTTCAGTCTTTTCATTCTCCTGTCTGACTGTCTTTCTGTAGGTCCATTTGTCTTTTCTTTTACTCTGCACAATGGAACAGCCCCTTCCCCCCAACCAAAAAAAGAAAAAAAAAAGAGAAAGAATTTGCAGACAATATGGCCTAAATGATTGCATTTCTCTTAGAAATGGTGGAAAACATTGTCGAAAAAAGAGAAAATGGTGGGTACAAACAAAAAGTCAAAGCTCCATATTGGTAGTCCTGGTCTAGTTAAAAGCAAGAAAACATTGTAGGAAAAGGAGCCATTACCTGTAACATGTACTTCCTGTCCCTCTCACAACATGTTTAGAGGCAGTGAACTGTAGAGATATGAACCCTTTACCAGACAATCGCCCAGCCAATCCCGAGTGTTAACGGCACTAAGGAAAAACCCTTTTGAAAACATTGAGGGAAAGGAGAAAATGCTGGTAACCAGCATTTTCTGCTTTTTTTTTTCAATCTTTTCTTGGCTTTCTGTGGAGAATTTCTATTTTTGAGTCACAATCATTTTGTAGTCTGCTAAAGCTTTCAATTTGGGCAAGTCTAAAAAAGGGGTTAAGGAATTGACCAAATAATGGGAATACTGTTTTATGTCTAACATGGTGTCCTTTGTGCGTGCATCTGTCCGTCCATGGGTGCATGTGTGCATCCGTCTATCCATCAATGTGTTAACTTTTTTTCAAACATCTTCTCTGAAAATACTTATCCTATTTTGATGAAACTTCACAGAAATGATCCTGCAATGGCCCTCTTCAGAATTCCATCAAAGAATTTGATTTTGATGAAAACTGTGGTAGCCATGGCAACAAGACTGAAAAATATTAAAAATCTTTAAAATCTTGATCTTAAAAAAATTTTCTTGTCAGAAACCATAAGGCCTAGGGCTACCAAATTTGGCATGTAGCTTTGTCTAGTAGACCTCTACCAAATTTCTTGAAGTTATAGCACTGGGGTCAAAATAGGCCCATCCCTGGGGGTCACAAGTTTTACATGGGCTCATATAGGAAAAACTTTAAAATTTAAAAATCTTGTCAAAAACCATAAGGCCTAGGGCTACCAAATTTGGCATGTAGCTTCATCTAATAGATCTTTACCAAACTTCTTGAAGTTATAGCCCTGGGGTCAAAATTGGCCCATCCCTGGGGGTCACAAGTTTTACATGGGCTCATATACATGTAGGAAAAACTTTAAAAATTTATAAATCTTGTCCAAAACCATAAGGCCTAGGGCTACTAAATTTGGCATGTAACTTCATTTAATGGACCTCTACTAAATTCCCTCAAATTATAGCTCTAGGTAGAACAAAACAAATGAGGTAAAATATGAAAAAGTCTGCATTTTATTATGTCATTTAGCATCTTTGATAGCTTTAGCGTAATTTTTTTGATGGGACAGACTATGATCAGACTTCTCAAAATGTACAGTTGGATTTTGGATGTCATGAACAATCTTCAGTAAGCTGTATAGATGCATATATTGCAATTTCAGAGCTGTTGTAGTCACAACATCTGGCAGAAAAGTGGACAGTGTAGACTCAAGATCATGCTGAACAAATTGTTAAGTCTAATCTTGATCTATACTCTGAGCATAAACAATTAAATCCAGGTTCAGCACTATATGGTTTAATGAAAACCCTGATTTTTTTTCTTTCCTTTCCAGGTAGATCTACAGAAGGATTTACTTTCCACGTGAGGTATTCATTATACTTGTTATTTACGCAATGGCCCTTGTGTTTTCTCTTTTGGGGTTTGGTGCTGATCTTTGTTCATGGGCAAAGAAGACATTGGTTGAGGCTGACACTTCTGTCAACCCCCCCACTGTGTTCTTTGACTCTGTTAGAGATCAGGTGGAGATCTTCCTTTCCGCTGATGAAGGCACGTCTGTGGATCCTGTCTGCAGTGAGGACACCTGTGTGGACTCAGTAGAGGATGTCTGTTGTTGGTCTGTTGTAGAGGATGTGGAGATGGAGGATGAGAACCGTATGGTTCATTCCTTCATCTCTACATCATCTATGTTGTTGGATGATGCAGATGCAGAGGTGGTGGATGATGCGGAAATGGAGATCTTTAGGCATGCAAGTATCGAAGAGGACTTGGAGATAGAATTTAGCTCTCTGGAGTTAAGTTGTACCTTGGAGTCCTCCTTGATGGTGGATAGGGAGTTAGGGGTTTGCAGTGAAGATGAGGTTTGTGTTGGTTTGGCTGATGGAGAAGAGGCTGAGCTGTGCTTAGACTCTTTTTCCATTTGTCAGGGAGGTGAAAGGGAACTCTGTTTTGATGAGTAGAGTTCCTGTCCACCTGTTGTTGTTGCAGAGCCAGAGCCTGTGGTAGTAATGCGCAGTGGGCGTCGTATCCGTCGGCCTGATAGGTATGGCGACTGGGTTTACTATTACAGGGTGACAGTGTGTTCCTAGATGCAAACACTTGTTCTTCAGTTGCAAACATTGAAGGTGGAGATGGTGGTAAGGAGAGGAGGTAGAGGTGAAGGTTGTTAGGAGAGGTCTCTGCAGTTTAGAGACAGGTACATGGGCTTGCACTGGCTATCTGTCCTCTCATCACTCAGTCTGAAACTGTGGTAAATATCAAAGATTGACTGTAACACCATCAGTGTGTTCTGTGTGGCACACTTGGTATAACATCAGGGGCTGAATGAGTGTTGTCAGTTGTGTATGTGTAGACCTAGGGTTCTGCAGTCCAGGAAGTATTTTAGAAAATAGAACAACTCCAGAACACTTTTGTCAGGAGGTCATAGATAGGTACACTGGCAGCAGAGATAAAATTGAAAAAAACTGTTGAAAATGGTGTTCTGCACTGGAAAAGCTCAATGGTTGTGTACAGTTTCCTGATATTACCTTCATGTTTGTACAGACATTGTACCATTATGTGTTGCTTTTTTTTTCTCAATGATAAGCCCTTATATCATAAAGAACTTTGGTATTCATCAAGTACTAGTGTTTACTAGGAAACAAAAATGGCATTAGGATTAGGCATGGATGGAACCTCTCTTCATTTTTGACCAAGACTTGCTGTTTTTTTGAAATGCTGTTTTTTTGGTTTTTTTTTTCATTTTTCTTCTTAAGGTGTTTAGGAAGATATATGTGGCATCTGTCTATACACTTTCACCATGTATTTAAAATACCTTTGGTTTTTTTTTCTTTCAATTTTGTTAGGCTTTGATTTTTGAAATGCTGTTTTTCTTTTCAGTTTTTTTTTTAATGAAGGCTTCTCTTAGAAAAGTTTCAAAGCGTACAAGGTGGTCAACTGTACTGCGGTGACGTCTAAATCCACTTTGAACATCAACAATGAGATTATGTTTTTCTAAAAACCAAACAAGGCGGGTGTTGACCATTCGCTCTAAAGTTTTACAGAGACAACTTGTGAGAGCTATGGGTCTGTAGCTGTTTGGGTTGGAAGTATCTTTCCCTGGTTTTGGAATTGGGATTACTAAAGCTTCTTTCCAGGAGGAAGGTAAATCACCTTTTTGCCAGATATCATTGAAAATATCAAGTAAGATTGATAGAGTGGTATCTGGTAAATGCTTTAGAAATTGATAATGTATTTTATCTTGACCTGGAGAGGAATCATGGGCTTTATCTAAAGCGGACTTGAGTTCTTTGAATGAAAACAGTTTATTGTAAAACTCAAGATTGTTGGATTTGAAATTCAGCCTTTTCTTTTCTTCTGTAACTTTATTCCTCTGGAACTTTTCAGGGTAGTTCTCAGAGGAGGACTTCTTGGTGAAAGAATTGGCTAAAGTATCTGCAATATCTTTAGGGTTTTCAATATTACTGTTGTTTGCAGAAAGATGCTTAATTGGCGAAGAAGCACTACCTTTAATCTTTCTTATCATGTCCCAGACTTTTTTTGTAGACATTCTAGCATTAAGTCTGGAAACAAAATGCCTCCAAGACTTATGCTTACTACTTTTTATGGTTTGTCTGGCAATACGGAAAAGGTTATGGTTTTCCGGATTGGGTCTCAGGTTGAATTTTCTGAGAGCTTCTTTCCGTTCTTTTATAGCCGACTTACATTCATGAGTGAACCACGGCTTATTTGGGCGTTTTGGCTTTGTCGAGGTCTGTGGGACTGACTGTTTTGCCACATCAGTGAGCAGCCGGGAAAATAATTCTGCAGGGTCAGCACAATCTACAAGTTTATCTCTTGTAATAATTTGTTCACAGAGAACTTGAAAAAGGTCCCAGTTGGCTTTGGAGAGTTTCCATTTCTTTGGACGTTCACATGTAGATGGCTCAGAAGATGTAATAAAAATTGGAAAGTGGTCGCTTCCACAAAGGTCGTTTCCCTTTTTCCAGTTAAAATCTTGAAGAAAAGCTGGGCTACACAGAGAAACTACTATTCACATTCTTAACTTTTTCATCTAAAACTTTGAGTAGGCAGGGATTGCCCAGCCACTCAATATTATATTTTATGCACATTATCAGTTACACATAACCTTTCTTCATTTAAAGACTTCTTTATTATCAATTTAAGACTGTTCAAATCTTTTTATCGCAATCTTAACATCATTATTCAAAACTTTTTTGAGTTGATAGGGATTGCTCTGTTGCTCAATTATATCTTTTATGCATACTAAGATCACACATAATCCTTCTTAATTCAACTCTTTTACTGTCAGCATGTCTCAAATCTTTTTAGACAAAAAATCCGCCCTAATCGTTCCTTCAACACAGATATGCACGCTAAATGACCAAAGCTGTCGATGCGCCATAAAACAACATTCATTCATTCATTCAGTTTTTTTTTAGACATTCAGGAAGATATGGGTGGAATCTGTCTGCACCTTGACCAGGTTTTTGAAATGGCTTTGGGATTTTTTTTTCGTCTATTTTGTTAGGCTTTGATATCTGAAATGCTGTTTTTCTTTTTTTCAGTTTTTTTTAGGCGTTAAGGAAGATATGGGTGGAATCTGTCTGCACTTTGACCAAGTTTTTGAAATGCCTTTATATTTTTTTTTTGTTCGATTTTGCTAGGCTTTGATTTTAAAAAAAAAATCTGTTTTTCTTTTTTCAGTTTTTTTAGGCA
This sequence comes from Tridacna gigas, assembly GCA_945859785.2. Taxonomy (NCBI): domain Eukaryota; kingdom Metazoa; phylum Mollusca; class Bivalvia; order Cardiida; family Cardiidae; genus Tridacna; species Tridacna gigas. Next base: position 16,827,265 of record OX244037.2, on the reverse strand, counting down.
TTAAGGAAGATACGGGTGGAATCTGTCTGCACTTTGACCAGGTTTTTGAAATGCCTTTGGGTTTTTTTAGCTCACCTGAGCACAACATGCTCAAGGGGAGCTTTTAGGATCACCCGGTGTCCGTCGTTCGTCGTGCGTCCTGTGTCGTTCGTCGTGAGTCACCAACAATTCTTTAAACATCATCTCCTCCTAAACTACCGGGCCAATTTGGACCAAACTTGGCATGAATGTTCCTTGGGAGGTCCTCTTTAAAAACGGTTCACAAAATTTGATTCCATCAAAAACTCTGGTTGCCATGGCAACGAAATGGAATTTTCTAAGAAATTCTTTAAAAATCTTCTCCTCTGAAACCGCTGGTCAGATTTTGAAATAATTTCACAGGAATGTTCTTTGGGTGACCCCTTTCAAAACTTGTTCGCAAAATTTTGATCCATCAAAAAACATGGCTCTGGTGAATGGGGGCTACTTGCACTATACAGTTACGAAGAAATTCTTAAAAATTATTCTTCTCTGTAACGTCTGGTCAGATTCTGAAATAATTTCACAGAGATGTTCCTTGGGTGACCCTTTTCAAAAATTGTTCACAAAATTTTTATCAGTCAAGAAACATGGCTCTGGTGACTGGGGGCTACTTGCACTATATGGCCATGAAGAAATTCCTAAAAGTTCTTTTTCTCTGAAACCGCTGGTCAGATTTTGAAATAATTTCACAGAAATGTTCCTTTGGTGACCCTTTTCAAAAACTGTTTGCAAAATTTTGATCTGTCAAGAACCATGTCTCTGGTGGTGGGGGCTATTTGTACCATAGGGACATGAAGAGGAATTTCTTAATTCTTCTTCTCTGGAATGGCTGGTCAGATTTTGAAATAATTTCACAGAAATGTTCCTAGGGTGACCTTTTTAAAAAATTGTTAGGGTAATTTGTAATTTTTATCCGTCGAAAAACAACAGCCAATTGTTGGCACCTGCATGTGGTGCTCTTTTTTGACTTCTGTTTTTTAGCTCACTTGAGCACAAAGTGCTCATGGTGAACTATTGTGATCGTGCTGTGTCCGTCGTGCGGTGTGCGTCATCCGTCATCAACTTTTTACCTTGAGTAAGCTCTAGAGGCCACATTTTCGGTCCAATCCTCATGAAACTTGGTCAGAATGTTTGTCTTGATAAAATCTGGGATGAGTTCGAAATTGGGTCATGTGGGGTCAAAAACTAGGTCACTAGGTCAAATCTTAGAAAAACCTTGTGTGCACTCTAGAGTGACCCTGGAGTGAAATTTCGCCTATTGACTCAGGTGAGCGATCCAGGGCCATCATGGCCCTCTTGTTTTTTTGTTAAATTTTGTTAGGTGTTAGGGAAAGGTATGAATGAAATCTGCCTGCATTTTTGACCAGGACTTGCATGCAGGTTTTTGAATTGCCTTTAAATTGCATTTGTTGTCTTTTTCCTTTTTTTATTTCCCAACTTTTGACCAAGTTTTTTAAAATGCCTTGGTTTTCTTCCCTGCAATTTTGTTAGGTGTTAGGGTAAGATATGGATGAAATCTGCCTGCGTTTTTGACCAGGACTTGCATGCTGACTTTTGAATTGCCTTTGTTATTTTTTTCCCTTTTTAGCTCACCTTAGCACAACGTGCTAAAGGTGAGCTATTGTTATCGCCCTATGTCCGGCGTCTGTCGTCCGTTGTCCGTCGTCCGTCAACAATTTCTTTAAACATCTTCTCCTAAACCACTGGGCCAATCTTAATGAAACTTGGCAGGGATGTTTCTTGGGTGAAGCTCTACCAAAATTGTTCAAAGAATTGAATTCCACCCACAACTCTGGTTGCCATGGCAACAAAAGGGAAAAAAAAAGCAAAATCTTTGAAAATCTTCTTCTCTGAAACTAGAAGGTGCAGAGCTTTGATATTTGGTATGTAGCATCTCCTAGTGGACCTCTATCAAGTTTGTTCATTTGATGCCCCTGGGGTCAAAACTGGCCCCACCCCGGGGGTCACAATTTCCAACATAGGAACAAAGAAGGAAAACTTTAAAAATCTTCTTCTCTAAAACTAGAAGGCATAGAGCTTTGATATTTGGCATGAAGCATTTCCTAGTGGACCTCTACCAAGTTTGTTCATATGATGCCCTTGGGGTCAAAACTGGCCCTGCCCCGGGGGTCACAAGTTCGAACATAGGAACAAAGCGGGGAAACTTTAAAAATCATCTCCTCTGAAACTGAAAGGCGTAGAGCTTTGATATTTGGTATGTAGCATTGCCTAGTGGACTTCTACCAAGTTTGTTCATATGATGCCCCTGGGGTCAAAACTGGCCCCGCCCCGGGGGTCACAAGTTTGAGCATAGTAACAAAGAAGGAAAACTTTAAAAATCTTCTTCTCTGAAACTTGAAGGCATAGAGCTTTGATATTTGGCATGTAACATCTTCTAGTGGACCTCTACCAAGTTTGTTCATATGATGCCCCTGGGGTCAAAACTGGCTCCGCCCCGGGGGTCACAATTTCCAACATAGGAACAAAGAAGAAAAACTTTAAGAATCATCTTCTCTAAAACTAGAAGGCATAGAGCTTTGATATTTGGCATGAAGCATCTCCTAGTGGACCTCTACCAAATTTGTTCATATGATGCCCTTGGGACGACATAAAAAAGGAGAGTTCAAGCGCAGTTTTAAAAAAGTGTCGTTTTCTCATAATAAACAAGGCCTTCCCAAATAATTTTTTTTCGGGTTTTCTTTTTTTTATGCTCCTTTCATCCACAAACCCGATTTTTTTTTTTTACCCGAAAAACGTTTTTTTTATATTTTCTCCCGCAAAAACCCGCAAAAAAAAGGGCAGTTGCGCTTATTTACATACATTCCCCTTTTTCCTTTCTCCTTCCCCCTTCCACATTTTCACATGCTCCCCTTCTTTCTCACTCTTTTCCTTTTTTATCCCATAAACCGCTTTATTATCTTTACTACCGCATTTTTTTCCTCCTCCTTTTTATCCACACCCGCATTTTTTATATATTTTTTATATAATTTTCTCTCTCTCTCTTTTTAAAGATTTTAACGCATCGCTTATAAAATATCCCATCAGCTCCAACGTCTCCTTTTCACTCCTCTCCTTCCAGTCGTTCCTCCTTCCAGTCGTTCGCTCCTCTCCGACGTTTTCGCAGAGGTCCCCCCCTTATAACTCATTGCCTCGAATGACTGATTGCCTCGAATGACTCATTGCCTCGAATGACTGATTCCCTCGGTTCCCTCGAATGACTGACTGACTGATTGCCTGAGATTTATAAATTAGAGGGGGAGGGGGAAATTCTCGAGGGAAAACCATTTATCGGCAAAATGCGTTTAAAAAAATAAAATAGCTTAAGTAAAAAATACGCAAAAATAAAAAAATATTATCTTGCGTATAAAAAAATGCAAAAGAAATTAATGAACATAAGTCAAATTAAAATATTTATAAACAATTTAGATATTTCAGATGAAGACAAAGATTTAATAAATGAAGAATTGGATAAAATGGAATTTAATGAGGGAGATGATAAATTATTTAACTCATCAATTAATGAAGAAGAAGAAAGATTTATAAAAATGTCTGATCTTGGTATATCCTCCAATAAGTCTATAATACACTCTCTTGTAAAAAGTAATGTACTCTCTTCAAATCTTATAAGTAATATTTATAATATACAGTATATAAATAATCTAGATGCTCCCACAATGTCTTTAAAGAAAATTGAGGAGATCCCCCCCTTTTTAGATGATTGTTATATTTGGACTTATTTTTCTGAAAATCAAGCGAGTAAAAATGGAAATCGTTTTACATTAAAGTCTGATAGTAATAATGGAATATCTGATACTATTTTTAAAGAAGTAGAAGCAGCTATTAAACGTAGTTTTGGAAATGAGTTATATGAAAAATTCGGGAGAATTAAATTTGCTTCTACCCCTTCACGTGAAAATGAAGGAAAAATAAAAAAAGTTATAGATGAACAAGAAGAAAGAGAAGGAAAAAGAATAGCTAAAAAATTTTTAGATTTAAATGAGGGTGAAACTATAAGTGGTTATGCAAAGTTAAAGATAGACACAAGTGATTTAACCATTCTTGAATTTCAGGAACATATTGAACGATTCGATAGAGAATTATATAATAAAGCATATGGGCTTTTTTCTTTAGATGTTACAAGAGATTATGCGGGGACTATATGTAAACCTTTTTTCATACGTGAATTACTCTGTCAGGCATTCGTAAAAGAAGAAGAATTATTTTATAATGCAAAAAAAACTTTAATTGAATGTGACACTGAAAAAAGAAAAAGATTTATTAGATCAGAGGAAGTAAAAACTTTAATGGAAAAATTAATAAAAGAACAAAACTTAAAAGTAATAGTGAGTGATGCAGAATTAAAAAAAACAAGTGGAACTAATATAGTTAAATATTATTATTACATTGAAGAACGAAGAATAGATGTCAAATGGTATAATAAATTAGTATCAAATTATGAAAGTCGAGGAGTACAAGATAACGAAGGAACACATTTAAGTGAACATGTTTATAATAATAAGAAAGTTTTAATGAATGTGTTTTATCATCCGGAAATTATAAAAAATGGTATCACTAGATGTGAAATTACAATAAATGGATTTAATAAAAATGAAAATATAAATTATTTGGAATTATTAGAAAGAGAATATGAACGCATAGGAAATAAACAAATCTTTTTTTCTGTTTCTTTTCAGGAACATTGGAAAACATTAATAAATGCCATAGAAAAAAATACTGTATTTTGTAATAGAGCAACGGGTGAAATACAGATTGTTTGGTATGCTTCTTCTGTAACTGAACAATACGGAGGAGTTGGGGGTAGCGTTGTTAAATCAATGAAGAACCTTAATAAAGATTTAAAAGAGTTGGAAACTTATGAAGAAAAAGAACTAAGACAAAAAATAGCATTAAAAGAATGGAATAATGGGATTTTATCCATTGTTTCTAATTTTGGATTTTCTAATATGCCTATTTATGTAATTGATTTTGATGTTATAGGAGAAAAAAAAGAAAGAATAATAAGATTTTTTAAAAATCGTCTATTTATGAAAACTGGACCAACTATTCTTACCCCCTTTATTTTTCCAAATACTTTATATAGTGAAGAAATACAGAGAAAATATACCCCTTCTTTTATGATGCCTGACAGTGAAAAGGTAAAGTGGATATGGAGAACAGAAAATTTAAATTCTAAACGAAATTTAGGAACAAAAAAGATTTATAAAGATTTTTTTAAATTTATAGAAATAGATAATGAAGAGTTTTTAAATAAAATAAAACTTTCCTCATTATCAAAAAGACAAAGGAACACATTTGAAAAAAAATTAATCAATGAAAAAATTAAAGAAGAATGTAAAATAGAAATGCAAGAAAAAATAAAAGAAGAAGTAGAAAGAAGTTTAAGTAATAGGGAAAATGAAATTCTTGTAAAAGAAGTAGCAAAAAAAGAGGATCGAGCATATAAAATTAAAATTACGATAGGAGAAGACTTTAAAAAACCTATAGAACAGTGGAGAAGTATGAGAATGTTGAGAGAATTAAAAATTTTTTATCTCTATGGATTTAAAGAAGGAGAAGGATTTATTAAATTGTGTTACTTTAAAAATGAAGATGAAAAAAATAAAAATGTATGTTTTGCTCAAGGTGAAATTTTAGAACAAATAAAAGAACTTAAAAAATCAATATTTAAAGAAGTTGAAGTAGAATATATAAAGTATAAGAAAAAAGAACCGGTTTTTTATTCTCCTTATCAAATTATTCCTATTGATTGTTCAGATCCTTTAAATTTAAAAATTATAGACATTAAAAAACTTTTAAAAGAAAAAGAAGAAGATATAAACTTTAATACAATAGAAAAAATTGTTGAAGAAGAAGAATTAAATTATGAAACTTTAAAAGAATTTAAATATGAAACCGGGAATGTAAGAGATGTAGATGAATTTAAAAAATATACAAAATTTAATGTTTTAGGGTTTTCTAGATCATCACTTGCTAAAACAACAGCCAAATATCATTTATTTATTCAAGATGAAAAAAACAAAGAATATTTTATTAAAGGAGTGCATCTACAAAATGAGATATTTAATATAATTTCAACAAAAGGAGACTTACAAACTTTAAAAACTCCTATTGTTTTAATTGTAGGAGAAAGAAAATATGATAGAAAAAAAAAGAAAAGTTATAATAGTGTGATTTTTGTTTTATCCGAGATTAAAAAAAGCGAACCATCAATAAGTAAAGTTGAAGAAGAGAAGGAAGAGTTAACGTGGGATGAAGAAGAATTAAAAATGTCTTTTGAAACAATAGAATATGAAGGAGCGGTGGGAGGGTTAAAGAGGGAAGAAGGAGCAATGTTAGAATGGGATGAAGAAGATTTTAAATTGAGTTTTTAAACAATAGAAGATGATGAATATTAAAAAAAAATCTATATATGTTCTTCAAAACATATAAAGATTATAATGTTTTTTTGTAAAATTGTACATATAGCTATATGGGGAAATTATCAAAAATAATTATCAAACTAAAACACCTGTCTTATTTCCTTTCCATCCGATTGAAAGTTTAAAACCTTATCTGATAGAAGAACTCCATAAGCTCGACAACTTGCTGGAATTACATCATCAAACTTCATTTCAACTGTTATATTTGTAATTGCTGTTTTTAGAGTAGCAGTTTGTTTTGACAAATCAAAAACGAAAAGAGGATAAAGTTTACAAAAACTTAAAGGATTAATTCCAGAATTTGCTACACAAGAAGGAACTCCATTAACCAAACATGAAAAATTAATTGCTGCATTAAAAGCATCCATAAAATTATTACGTTTAAAATTCATAATAAAATCCAAAGCTGGATAACGCTTTACATTATTTAGATATACATGCATTTCAGTAGCACTTAAATTATCGAAAGTAGAAGGATCAGCTTGCTGTCCTGTTCTATCTCCTTTTTGAAAAGCAATAATTAGAAATCTTGGTTTTTCATTTGCTGCTTTCGTTGTCAAATTCCATGTATAAGATGATCCACCAACTGGTAAACCAACAGTAAAAACTTGTCTTTGATCAAAAGCCAATTTAATATTTATATTTTTTGCCATTTCATTCATTAAAATATTAAGGTTACTTATTGAAGGTTTAACTATGGGAACAAACCAATATAAATTATCCAATTCAAGTTTTGCATCATGTGCTGTTCCATCTTTAAAAATTGCTGCTCCATCTGTTTTTCTCGTTAGTATCAATTCTTGCTTAACTCCATAAATCACCTTATCATAATCTTTACAAAATCCGAAAATATGAGAAAGAGGGACATTAAAAGTAAAGTTTCCACTTGCTTCATTTGGAGTATGCACATTTTGATCAACATGATCTTGATATAAAGAAAACATTAAATCATGTCTAGATTTGAAACCGGGGTTATTCATTGTGGCCCCTCCTCTTTCAACTCCAGTTGCATCATATGTATACGCATCCTTAAACCAGCAAAGGGATAAACCCTTTGATACTTCGAAATCATCCATATACTCCAAAGTCCCCAACATTGTAGTTGCTTGTCCTGGTTCTTGTATGGTCTCTATTTCCTGCCCTCCCATTTCTAATCGTATTTGATTAAATAAATACATCATGGAATTATTTGCCAATGCCACCAAATCTTGATTTATATACCTTTCTCCATTTGTTTTTTTTAACGTTCCCGAAAACTGAAGATAAGATCTATGGAGATGTGTAAAAATATCTCCACTTTCTATACTAAATCTAATCTGTCCTGGTTGGTTTAACATTGCAACACCCCCAGCATTTGGAGGGTATCTTCTGTATTCATATTCCTCTATTCCCTCATCGACTGCTACAGTATCATCCCATTGTAATATATCAGAACTTGTCATTTTTTCTTATTTATTATATATATCTTTATTCTTAAACGTTAAACTAAATTATTTTAATTCCTAAACCTCTTGTTAACCCTCTACTTAATCCACTGGAAGAAGTATCCGCTGTCATTTCCGGTTTAGGTGTTGGTTTAACTAAAGGAATAAGTCCGGGACTTGTTACTTTTGCTTCAACAGTCTTTATGAGAGGTTGGAATGTTTCAGTTGATTTAACACCATTTTTATTTAAAAGTTGTAATACCTTCTTTCTTGCAATATCAGCGGCTTTTTCCGCTCCTTTCTTCCCTAATTTTTCTGCTTGTTTTTTACCAAAGTCTAAAGCCGCCTTTTTTCCATAATTAAAAATTTTAGGGCCATATCTTCTAAAAAGTTTTTTTGTAGTCTCCCATATTGGAGTTAGCCAGTTTGCCCCTCCTTTTATATATCTTTTAGATAAACCTCTGTATTTTACTATCATTTTGTTATTTATTTATATTTTTTTATGTTTTAATATATTCCTTAAAAATTTCTTGTTTTTCCTTCCGTGTTATTATTTTCATTCTTATTAATTCCTTACATATTTCCACCATTTCATTTCTAACTCCATTATTTCCAGCTTTTGCACTACCACATAATAAAGTTAATCTATCAACTAGAGCTTGAGGATCGGATGAGAGAAATACTGTTTTATTGTTTCCTCCGGTATTTCCTCCGGTATTTCCTCCGGTATTTCCTCCGGTTTTATAACCCAACCCATCACGCTGTAGAATACTGAATTTATCCCCTCCCACACCATCTTTATTATATCCATGCCATTTACTCCACCAATCACCCCCAAGGTTTCCCTTTCCTTTTTGCTTTTCATATATTGATTTAAGGAGCATTTTCCATTTGTTGGTACCTTGAAGTTGTCTATTTGCTCCTTTTCCTTTTCTCGCCTTTAAAACCCCAGTCTTTGTTAACATTTCACTATAATCATTTACAGCATTTACATTATCTATACTCTCTTTTTTTGGATTATCTGAAAATATTAAATCCAATAATTCAGGAGTTCGTTTATAACTTTTTCCTTCAAATTCTATATTATTTTTTTTAATTGTTAAAGGATTTCCATCGATATTTAATATACCCTTATTAATATTTATTAAAGATTTTAGTTTATTTCTTGTTAATTCTTCCATATATTCCGTTAATTCAGGATCTCCGGGAACCTCTATTTTTTTACTTTCTTCAATAGCAGGAAGAGATGGAGAACTTGGGAGAGAGGGAAACGCTCTACTTAGTGTTTTTGGTAATGTTTCTACCTTTTCACTTAATCTACTTATAGGTTGACTAACAGGTTTAAAAAATTTAACCAACTCATCCATTCTTGTTAGTTCCCCCATTTGTTCCGCACTATCTCTACTTCTTAAATAATTTTTAAGCTCTAAATACTTTTTAACCTCTTCATTCCTGTTTCCAGGAGTTTGTATTGTATAGAATGACATTTTTTAAAGTTTATTGATACTTAAAATATATTAAGAAGTACTTAATACATTTTATTTTTTATATCATCTCAAAGATTGTATTTTTTTCTGTTTCCCCCATATTACTACATACACAAGAACAACTAAAAGAAAATTTAGGAACTTTTAAATTTAGAAAGTGTGAGGTGCTGGCTGGTTTCTTTCCACCAAACGGCGGAATTCTTCCCTTGCTTCCCTCTTTCCCCTTTCTATTAAATCGTTTTTTTCTTCTTCCTTCTTCTTTTTGTTTGTCTTGGTTCTCACTTCATTTTTTAACTCCTTGTACTTCTCCAATTCCTCCATAATCAATGTGAACTCTTCATGTGAAATTTTATTATCATTTATAGCTTGTGAAATATGTGTATTAACAGTATTCAATTTTGAAGTCGCCAGATGTTTAATTTCTCCGTGTTTCTCTGCTTTTGTTCTAGTTCTTCTTGTAAAAAATTTAAGTGATACAGCAGCCAATCCAGAGACTAGGGCGCATGCTTCTAATGCTAATGTTACCGGAATAGCAACTATAGTTGAGAGTAAGGCTACACCACCAGCTCCCATTCCTAAAGTTGCAAGACCCAACGCTCCCTCTACTCCATCTGAAACATTAGCATATTTCATAAACTTTTTTTCCAATTTCCCCCTTTCTTTTATCTCATCTTCTAGAAACTTTTGAACATCTGAAATTTTCGTTAATCTAAAATTTTGCCCCGAATCTTGCATTTCAATGATCGCAACCGGGGCGGATGGATCAGGGCCGACAATAGAAGGATAAATCCCACTTTGTCGGTTGTCTTCTTTTATCTCTGTCATTTTTATTAAAGAACTTAATTATTTAAACCTTTAAAAATTTTACAAAACACAATGGGGTACACTCCGGAATAAATACCGTTGTTTTGGCAAAATTATATAAAATCGTTTTAATATTCTCTATCTTCGTTTCAAAATAAAATGGAGTTTTAAATTCTAGATTTTTTTTTATTTCATCTGTGGGTATCACTAAGATCATTCCTTCAGCTTGTATAAATCCAAAATTTAATCCAATCGTCTTTTTTTCAAGGGGTTCCAGTTTTAAAGCTGACTGAGTATAAATAAGCCATGATGTACCAGATTTTTTTAAAGGAGGATATTTTAATTCTTCTATGGGTTTCCAATAAATCCTTTTTGAGTATGTCATCCTTTTTTAAACTAAAAAATAGATTTAAGTAATGGGCCTAATATTGGGATACTTGATAAAAGTCCGGATCCATCCTGAATACGCCCATTCTGAACAAGAAACATACCATCACCTTCGAATTTTTCAGGAATCGCCCTAATATATAAACCTTCTCCATCACTTTGAACACTTGCTGTATTTCCATTTTTACTAATATACATACCATCCCCGAAAATAGATTTAACAGCCTTATCTGCTAGTCCAGAAAGAGCACCCAATCCTAAAGCGGGAAGTACCTTTTTTGCTACTGGTAAAATAAAGGGGAGAGCTCGTGCGGCAATAGAAGCCAACTGTCCCCCTTGTTTTACATTATAATTTATTTGTGCCTTTGAAAGTTTAATATTTACTCCCTTATTAGCACTAAAAGCCTTTTCTACTTTATTTATTTGTGATTGAGTGAGAAAAAGTGTTCCTTCATCACCAACATTAGATGGTTTCAAACTTAAAACTACATCTACTTTATTTTTATGAGCTGATGCAATTTTCTTTTTCTGTTGTTCAGTTAGAGTTATTTTTGTCTCTTTATAATTTGTTTTTGTCATAGTTTTTTTATATGAATTAAACGTTTAATTCATTATTATATTATTTTAATGAATTTTTTTAATGAATTTTTTTATCCCTAATATGAAATCTAATAGTTAAATTTTCTCCTCTAAGGTTTATTAATTCTCCATTTTGATCAGTTAAAGTGACACGAACAGCGTGTATTTCTTTCATTAGTAGGGGTAAATAAATGGGGTAAGGGGGACGTTCTATTATTTTATGTCCTGGGTTTACATTAGGAAAAAAACTATAAACTGTATTTCCTATGCTACCCTTTACATAAGATCCACTTGCTATATCCAAATTAACTAAAATAGAATTTACTGGAAGAATATTTACAATATGTTCACTATAATGTATACCGGATTTATACAATATACTATTAAACCCCAAAATTCCATTAAGTTGCCCTACAGGCTTACCACCGATTGTATGAGGTTTAAAATCAACAAAATAACCTTTTTTAATAGTCATTATAGTTTTTAGTTGATTTATATCTGGGGCTAAAATAACAACATTTTCCTCATCATTTTCATCAGTAAAAAAATTATAAGTTTTCGAATCTTCAAGGTACAATTTTTTTAATTCTTTTTGTATAGCATCATTTATATCAGTTAGATTATAACTCCCCGTAGGAATATATATATAAAAATACTTATCATCTGGCTTTGCCTCTATTCCAATAATAATTAAATTATTTTTTCCTGTAATATTTGGAATAGAATAATAAGTTTCAAGATTGATAAGAGCAATTTCACATGGGGATTTTAAATTAATATATGGATTTAAATTTGTTTTAAAATCAGTTTTTGTGTCTGATAAAATTAATTGTAATGATGTCATATTTATTATTGAAATTTAATTATTAAAGAAAAAATAATAAATAATAATAAAAATGAGTGATGATACAAAAGAAAAAATGACTGATGAAAGAATAAAAAATATGTGTTATTTTAAAATAACAAAATTGAAAAAAGATATACGTTATTGTTTGAAATGGTTACATTATGCAAATAGAGTAATAAAATCAAGGGATAATAAAATTTGTGAATTAAAAAATGAAATTGATAAGTTTAAAAGCAGTCATGAAGGAAAAAATGGAAAAGAAATTTTTAAACAGTCTGAATGTATTATATGTTTAAAAAATACTCCATCTATTCTTTTTTGTAATTGTGGACATATATGCATATGTGAAGAATGTGATAAATTACTTTCATCTTCTAAATGTCCACTATGTAGAGAAGAAAATTATATTAAAAGAAAAATTTTTTAATAAAAAATATGAATACAGAAATTTTAAGTGTTCTAGATAACAAGTTTAATTACTCAAATAGAGTAGAAAATAATTATGGAGAAATTTGCGCACAATTGAAGTACAAGTTTAAAACTCATTCTATGGTAACATATGAGTGTGCAAGAGAGTACCAAGAAAGGATTAAGTCTTTTTTGATGTATGAGTGGAGTAAGAGAAAGGAAGAAGAAAAAATTTTTAATATGTGGGTTAGTTGTTTAGTAGTACAAAATCAATATATACATAGATATGATGATGTGTTTTTATTTGATGAGAAAGAAACACGAGTAATAGAGAAGACAGAGAAACTTTTTAAAATTTTAGATCATTTCTATTTTCCCGATGTTGAAGTGTATTTTTTTGTAGAAGATGAGGAAATTAAGAGTATGAAGAGGATGCATTTAATAGAAGATGTAGTGAGGATGTTACAAGATAAATTTTTAAAGAAGTATAATTTTTATAGTGTCATAAAGGAGGAGAAGGAAGAGAAGGAGAAAGAAGATTAAAGTATTTGTAATATGTAACCTAGAGAAAGGTTAAATATTATTGTATGTGTTTAAATGTTGAAGGGTATAATGGGGTTAGGAAAATAATCTTCATTGTAACTATCATTAAATATTTGTACAGCAAGAGTTATAAAAATTCTTTCAATGTCTCGATGTGATGTAAAAAAACCTAATGAAATAGCATTACATGTATTAATTGATTTGGTTAAACGTGATTCTGGAAAATTATCACAAAACATTTTTTTATTTTCTACATTTATAGCTATTTGTTTTCGATTAATTGCTCCATCTATTCCACTTTGAGTATAAATTTCAAAAGTTATATCTTCTTTTTCACTTTTCCCATCATAAAAAAAAGCATATTTAATAAAATTAATAAAGAAAGGAATTAAAAAAATTGGGTTTTTTTTTAAATTATCTCCACCTCCATCATATTTTCCAAAATAGATAATAGTAGGTTGAATAATTTCCCCATTGGCATCTAAGGCTACAAATAGCCCAGGTACATCAGCTGAAGGTCTCCTATTGTTTGATTTTAAAATTTCTTGAGATCCTATAATTGGTCCTTCTGCTTCACCTCTTAATAAAATTGTTGTAGTACCCAAAAATTTAAAAATTCTATCCTTCGGTAAAATTTTCTTTGTTTCTTCATCAACATATTTTTTGGGGGTCGCATCTTCTTCATCAACTGGTAATGCTAAATTTTTTATTCTTTTTACCCCCATATCTAATTGATTAGAAGCAATAAAACTTCCATTAACTTTCGTAAAAGGAATTCCTTCTAATTTTTTATCCACATACTCCTTGTTCACAGCATCTTCCAAAAAATATGGTGCCCCGAGTTGTTCTATCTTTTTTCCATCCATTAAAATATTGTGTTTTGATTTGATATTGTCTCCTTGTTTTTCTAAAGCTGTAAAAGCTTGTTCATCTACATACTTCTTGTTTACTACATCTCCCTCCGCTGTTGGCTCTCCCAAATTTTTAATCTTCTTTAAATCCATATCCAATCCATGAGACGATGTAAAATACCCATTAGTTTTAGTAAACGGTGTCTTCTGATCTACATACTTTTTATTAACTCCATCTCCTGGATTTTCCGCATCTCCCACATTTATTAATTTCTTTCCTTTCATATCTCCAAAATCGGCACCGTTTCCATTTCCTGCTCCGCCTCCTGGTTGTAATCTTGCCACTCTATCAGCTGATGCTTTTGCTTCCTTTGCTTCATCTTCTATTTCTTTAATTCGATCTTCAAAAAACTCTTTCATTTCATCAACATATCCCTTACTTACAACATCATTAGCCTCTACAGGATCTTTAATATTGCTTATTGACTTTTGCCTCATGTTGATATTTCCCTGAGCATTAAAAGTTCTTTGATTTCTCCTTTCGAAAGCTTGGTTTTCCTCAATATCTTTTTTAATTTTATCTAATTCAGCGGGATCAACTCCGGGTTGAAGATTAGCCGTTTTTTCATCCACGTATTTTTTTGTTACTACATCATTTTCATTTTTTGCCTCTGCTAAATTTTTTATTTGATGTTGATTCATATCAATTTCACCAGCTGCTAAAAAATGTCCATTAATTTTTAAAAAAGAAGGATCAAGAAAATTATTTTTAATTTTTAAATTATAATAGTCTTTCTTTAAAATTTTTCTTAATTCTCCCTCATTGTTTTTAATTACATCATCTAAACTGTTAAATTTGTTTGTAATTTCTTCTAAAAATTTTTTTAATACATCTTTAACATCATCGAAAAAACGTTTAAATTCATCTTTTACTTCTTGATCATCTATTTCATTTAATATTTGTTGCATTGGTATGTTAATAATATTTTCAACATAAATATTTACATCCCCAATTTTTTCTATTTCTTGTTTTAAATTTTTTGAAGAAAGAAGATCATCAATAGATTTAATAAAATTTTTAATTAATTCTTCTTTATCACTTCTAAACATATTTTTTTTTATCAATAAATCTTCATCTGATAACTTTTTATAATTTTCTTCTACTTTATTTTCTACATCATTCACCAACACTCTCACCTCTTCAGTTTCTGTTTTCCTTTTTTCATCCTCTACTTTAAGCTTTACAATTTCTTCATTGTTTGTATTTGCTTTTTCTTCTACTATATTAACCTTTTTATCTAAATATTTTTTATTTACTGCTTCCCTATCTGCTATTGGTTCTTTCAATCCCCCTAATTTCTTTCCACCCAAATATATATGATCCTTAGCAAGAAACCCTCCATTTCTTCGTTCCCACACATTAGCTTCATCTACATACCCCACTGTTGCCACATCTTCCGGCAAATCCGGAAATCCTACATTTACTATTTTATTTCCTTTCATATCAATCTTGTTTTTTGCCACATATTCACCTCCTTCTAAATTAAATGGGTTTTTAGCTTCTAACTGTCTCCTTCTATTTTCTACTAATGTATCACTATAAATTTTATTAACAGCATCGTTATCTTCTTCAGGCATAGCTACCCCCTCGATTTTAAAATTTAACATATCAATATTTCCCTTTGCTTTGTATTTATCCTTATCGAGATAAAATGGATTGTGCCCTTCTAATCCTTGTTTTACATCATTCATTTTAATATCTGTATACAGCTTATTAGACGCCTCTCGATTATTTATTGGCATCGCTAAATTAAGTAATCTATTTTCATTCATATCTAAATCTTTATCAGCGGCATATCCCCCTCCTGGCAATCTTTTAAAAAAATTGTGTCCTTGTCTAGTATCAACATAATTTTTTGTTGCGACATCTTGTTCATCTACAGGTTCAGGAAGATTTTTAATAGGTTGTCCTGTCATATCAATTGCTCCGGTAACCTCTCCTCCTTCTCTATTTAAAAAATTATCAACGATGAAAGGCAAAGGAACAATTTCATCCTCTATATCTGAAATTTCTTTTTCTATTTTTCCAAATTTTGTAATTGAATAACTCATTATTATATTTTTATATAAAATTTTTTTCTTTTAAATCCATTAAATGATTTACTACAGGTTGAATATGATATCCCTCATTTAATTTCTCTAATACATGAGCGCATAAATGTCCACATATCACGGTAGCAGGATCTTGTATTTGATCAGATGAATACAAAATCGGACTTTTCATATAATTCTGAAACTCAAGAGGAGGAGGTAATCCGTAACTGTCAAAATAGAACTTAAGTTTTTTATTTCGATGCCAACATGTCCAATGTGTTCCCGGGCCTTCAGTGTCATCAAGATTTAAAATTCCACATTCATAAATATTAGGTTTGTTTGGTAAACCATCACGTGAAAATACACCCCGCCACCCTGGGAGATTTTTACATATATCCTCTAACTCAAAGTTACTTAAGGATTTAATAGGGAGATTTTTAATATTATTGGAAATCTTTAAACCTTTACCACTTTGTTTTTTCCTTTCTCTTTGTCTTTGTTTTTTCTCCTTTTGTCTTATCGCTTCTTTCTTCACCGCTTCCATTCCTCTTCTTGCATTTTCTTTTATTCTCGGTTCTTTATATCCCATCCATTCTTGAATATGAAAACGTGATTTTTGTATTTCAGGTCTATAAAAAGCGCCTATAATATGGTGATCATTAGCATCACTTAAATAATATGTTGTAGGATCGGTATATTTAATTTCACGAATTTTAAATAATTCTTTTGACCAATTAGGAGTAAAACCTTTTTCATCTTTACCTTTAATTCTTGATATTCGGACAAGGTCCCACTTTTCTATTTCTTCTTTTTGAGTTGTACGGTCTTCTTTTGGTTTTCTCGGTTTGGCGTGTTCAAAAAATTTTTTATAAATCTTTTCCTCATTTTTAGGATTAGATGCCTGTCTAGGTGAATATTGATGTTTAAAAACTGAATGAGGAGTTTTATTATACTCATCAACTAAATACTGAAGATGAGGTAAATAATTAGTTGTATTATTATCTGTCATCCATCGACCTATTTTATTTTTTATCGTTTTAATAAAACTCTCAGCTAGTGAAGTTTTACTTTGTCCTTCAGAATGGTACATTTCAATATTTCCCTTTAATTTCGTTTTTTCTTCTTTGGATTTATTGGGGAACAAAACGGGGCAGTGTCTGTTTATATGTTGTGTTAACCCACTTTTATTTTTTGCATAAAATCCACAATGGGGACATTGAAAATCAGTTTTTGGATTTTCTTCTTCTTTATCTATCATATGTGTAAATTCACCCCCTCTATCCGTCCATAATTTTTTAGGTCTTCTATCTGATGTTTTAAAAATATCTTCAAAAGCTTTTATTACAGTATTAGATTGTTTGTTGGGTATTTGACGAATCCATGCGTATCTACTGAAAACATCTACAACAACTAAAAAATTATTTAAGTTTTCTTCCTGTTTTTCACTGGCTGTTTGTCTTGGATATATATTTTTTACAGCTTGTCGTTCATCTATTTCTTCCTCTCCTTCTGCTTCTCCTATTGTTATCTTTTTAGGCATAAACATTAAATCAGCTGCCCACGTTTCATCTATATTTTTTACTATTACACGACGAGTTGGAAAATTTCGCCTTACCGGTCGGTGGAGTTCTTTACTCAATGACACAGGAGACTTTTTTTTTTACCTTCATCAACCCCCATACCAAAGCGTTTTTTAAGTCCAATTATTGGATATATAAAACCTCTTGCTAGTTTTTCTTGTATTGTTGGATTATAAATACCCTTTAGTTCTTTTAACATTTCTGAATCTAGAATATTACGAGTAGCTGTATCTTTATGTTTCATATAACCTATATCATGTTTATAACAGGCTTCATCAACACGATTAATGGGTTTGGACCAAGATTTGGGGGTTAGATCTGTATTTAAACGTTTATTTAATTTTGTACCTGGACCGCAGAAATTATAACCAGGTAAATGCAATTCTACAGGAAGATTATTTATAAAATCATTTACTATACCTTTGCCCTTTTTTTTTTTATTTGTCCCACTACTTTTTGATGATATGGGTAAAAATTGTGTTTTTTTAGTCCCACAAATTGAACAGCTACCTCTAAGAGCGGGTCTCCCATTTTTCATTGTAGTTTGTGTTTCATTATTTGTATCTGTCTTTTTTCGACATTTTACACAATAAATCAAAGTCATATTTTTGTTTATTTAATAAAAAAAATCGTTTAATTAAGTAAAAAGAAAATATATAAAAAATGGAAGAAGAAAATAGAAACAATAACGCAGTTGAAAGATTTAAAGAAGAAGTAGAGGATGATTTTAAACACTATGAGCTAGTGGTAGAATCTTTATTAATTGATGCTTATGAATTGTTTGAAACAATAAATAAAGAAGAAGAAGAAGAAGAATGGGGAATTATAGAAGAGGCGCAAGCTGATTGTGAAGATACATTAAGAAAAATGAAGGTATATTTGACTTATATAAAAACATTAACAGAAAGAGAATATTACCCAACTTTTAGTAATGATTGGCATGAATTGAAGTGTGAGATGGGGGATTCTTTATTATCTCTTGATCATCTATTATATACTAAGGGAAAGAATGAAGAAGATTAATTTATTTTTTTCTTATTTTAGTTTTTTATTTTCTAAAATAAGAAATCATGGAAATTAAAAATTATAGCTGTAACCTCAATAAGACAAAAAGAAAAAATAACCCAATGTTACCTAAAAGTATTAGAGGTCTAATAATAGGAGAAAGTGGGTGTGGAAAAACAACAACTCTTTTAAATCTTTTACTTCGTCCTGGTTGGCTTGATTATGATTATTTATATATTTTTGGTAAGTCAATGAAACAACAACCAGAATATACATTATTACGAAACGCCCTAGAGTCAGGATTATTTAAAGAAACTATAAATGGATTATTTGAAAACATGACAGACATTGAAAACAGGGATATAAACATAAATGATTTAATTAAAGAAGCAAAAGAAAAACAAGGGAAAAAGGGGACAAAAATAACTCCATGTTTTAGTGAATCGGACGAGGAAGTCCCAGACCCTCGAGATTTGAGTAATAAAAATAAAAATTTAATGATTTTTGATGATTTGTTAAAAGAAAAACAGGACGCCCCAGAAAAATATTATACAAGAGGGAGACATAGTAATACGGACTGTTTTTATTTATCTCAATCTTTTTTTAGTTTGCCACGACATACTATAAGGGGTAATTCGAATTTTATTATTTTATTTGATTTACCAGATAGGGATATTATGAATATTTATACAGATTATGCAAGCAGAGATATGACACTCGAAGAATTTAAACATTTTTTATATACATGTTGGGCGGAACCTTTCAGTTTTGCAGTTATTGATAGATCAAGTCCGAGAGATCAAGGAAAATATAGGCATGGATTCGCTAGGTTTTATGTACCGATATATGAACCGATGAAACAGCAATTTATAGAAAATTAGTTATTAAAAAAATAATGATATGTATATTATATTACCTGATGTTTTTGGTAATATAATAAAAAAAATATTATAGCAAAAGAAAGAAATGAACATAATGCCAACCCATCCGAAAACAACCCACCCCTTTTTATATATACAATATTTTTTTTAAATAAAATATTTTTTAAAATACTTTTGTATATTTTAAAAAAATGAGTAAAGCAAGACATCCGTTTATTAATGAGGAACATATAACACCCTTAATTTTTTTACTCTTCAAATAGTGAAATGCTGTCTTCTCTCAATTGTTTATAAAGTTCATCCTCGTAAGCCTGTTCTTCAACTTCACTATTTGTATAACTATGAACCAATACACCTAATACTTTAATTGTTATACCACTATGAGTAGTTTGTAGTCTTCCATTAATTTCACTTTCCTTTCTCCAAAATCCAGATATTTTTAATGTATATACTCCCTTATTGATTTTATCATAGAGAAAATCGGCGTTATCAATTGGTTTAAAAGTTTTATCTTTATTCAATTGAGAAAAAAAGGATTCATTAAATCTTTCAAGATCTATTTTACATTTTACGAATCCTTGACTCTCATAAGTATTTAAAATATTTTCTACTTGGTAACTTTCTGCTAGTTGATCCATACTATCACTATCAATTCTTTCGAGAAGACTACTTATAATTTCTCTGAACATATCATTATACTCTATATTAATATATTTATTAACACCAAATGTTAAAAGTGTTGACTTATTTGTTGGAGTTCTAGATACTACATTTGTAAATATCCCATTTTTTTTATTTTGTTTAATGTCAGTGAAATAAATTTTATCTGTCTTCTTCTCTCCCTTAATGGAACTTTCAGAACCTATAAAAACAGAAGGAACAACAGGGGTGAACTCTTCCGTTTGATTTTCCGTTTGATTTTCCATTTGATTTTCCATTTGTTCGATACTTTCAGTATCTGGGGTTGTTTGTCGTTCTCTATTATTCTTTTTTGGCATTATTAATTATTTTAATTAAGATTTTTTTTTACTTAAATTAAAAAAAAAATGAGTCAGTTTTTTAATTTTAACCTTAAAAACAATATATTAAGAGCAAGTAAAAAAACAGGGGGATTGGGAATAATAAAACAGAAACAATTTTTAAAAGAGAAATCTTCATTTACTTTAAAACATATTGCTTTAAACGGTTATTTTAAACAGATAGAATTAAACCCTCCTAGACGTTTTAATATTCTAAGTATGGAAAGCTTTTTAAAAAATAATAAATCCTTAGCTTTAGAGTCATTAAAAAAGAATGCAAATACAAAAGCTATATTATGTGCCTCAGCTAAAATGACAGATGGAAATAATGAAAGGATTTTTTATTTTAAAAGCAAACCCCATAAATTATTAGCATGGAATAACAAAGAAAAAGTTTTTAATGAAATGTTCCAAGAGGTATTAAATAATTTTTATCTTAAAAGTTTTGAAGGTTCAGGTTGGGCATTTAAGAGCTTTGAAAAGGTGTGTATAAATTATGGGAAGTATTCAGGATTTAGAGGAGGGTGTGGGGATTGTAAATTACCTGAGTGGATAATGGTAAAAAAAGCTGTAATATGTATAATATCAGGGGACAATAGATGTTTTTATTGGTGTATCATGAGGCATTTTAACCCGAGAGAAAAAGACAGGGGGAGAGTAACAAGAGATTTAATAAAAATATTCAAAGAAGAACCGAATAAATACGCTGATTTTACAGGTGTTAGTTTTCCCACCTCTTCCTCTGATTTAGAAAAGTTCCAAGATAAAAACCCACATATTCATTTAATAATATTTGGAGTTGATAACATAAACAAAAGAACCCCTGTAATATTTGATGAAGCGACAAATGGAGTAAAAAAGGGTGAACCAATTTATTTATTGTATTATGGAAATCATTATTATTTAATCCCTGATTTATCCCGCCTTCTATCTTCTCAATTATCTAATTCAAATGGTAAAATTCATTTTTGTTATAAATGTCAGAGATCATATAAGGAATTGGAAAAATTAGAAAATCATGAAATAAAATGTAATGATACAACTTTATTAGAATTACCAGAAGAAGGAAGTGAAAAAGAATTTATAGAGTTTAAACAAAAGAAAGATAAACCCCCAAATATTACAGTTTACTTTGATTTTGAGAGTTTTTTAATTGAAGAAAAGAAAAACGAAAACGAAAACAGAGTTAATAAACACGTTCCCTCTGCTTACTCTTTTTTTATTGTTTCATCAAATGAAGAAATTTATAAAAGCCAACTTTTCACTCATGTTATAAAAAGAAAAAATGAAGACGTAGCAGGACTTTTTGTTCAACATTTAATAACGGAGATAGTAAAAGCCAATAGCTGTTTTGTCAACAGTGAAAAACAAAGTAATCTAACCCCCGTTTTATGTCATAATTTAAGTGGATATGATAGCCATTTATTCATAATTAAACTAGCGAAGTATAAAGGACGGTTGAGTGTTTTACCATCTTCTGAAGAACGTTATATATCTTTCAGTAAATTTTGTTATGTGAACAATAAAATACATGAAATAAGATTTTTAGATAGTTTTAAATTTTTCTCTTCCTCATTGTCTAGGTTAGTAAAAGAAACAAAAACGGATGCGTTTTATTATACTCCTTTAAATTTCCCTAATATTCCATTGGAAATACTTTTAAAAAAAGGTATATACCCATATGAATTTATGAATGATTATGAAAAAACAAAATTGACTGTATTACCCCCTATAGAAAAATTCTATTCAAAATTAGAAAAAAGGGGGATAACGGAGGAAGAATATAAACACGCTTTAAATGCATGGGACGCTTTCGGTTGTAAAACATTAAATGATTATCAAAAAAGCTATTGTGAACTTGACGTTTTACTTTTAGCCGATGTAATGGAAAACTTAAGAGAAACAAATTTTAAAACTTACGGATTGGATCCCTTCTTTTATGGATACACTACACCCGGCGCTTCATGGAATAATATGTTAAAGTTCACAGGACAGAAAATTAAATTAATAACAGATAGGAGTATATATGAAGATTTCGAAAATGGAATAAGAGGGGGTGTTTCAATGAGTATTTGTAGATATGCAAAGGCTAATAATAAATATTTAAGTGAGTATGACTCTAAAAAGCTGAGTAACTACATATTTTATATTGATAAAAATAATTTGTATGGAGAGGCAATGAGTGAAATGTTACCTTTTGAAATTGAAAGAAAACTTAAAAAGAATGAGTTTAAAAAATGGAGGAAGTTTTTCTGTGCCTTAGTTTGTGATTTAGAAATACCGAAAGATAAAAAGGATGAGTTAAAAGAATATCCACCAATGCCTGAACATTTAAAAATTAATGGAGTTATTAAACTTGTAGCTAACTTAAAAAATAAAAAAAAATATTTAGTGTATAGTGAGTTATTAAAATATTATGAAAAACTCGGAGTAAAGATAAAAAAGATACATCGAGGGTATGTATTTAAAGTTTCAAAATGGCTTGAACCTTATATAACAAATAATTCAATTAAAAGATCAGAAACAAAAGACATAACAAAACAAAATTTTTATAAACTTTGTAATAATGCTATATATGGGAAATTTATTGAAAATCCGAGAAAACGAAGTAATGTAGAAATTATAAACACAGAGAAGAGAGCACAAAAATTATTAATGTCACCGGAGTATATAGATTATAAAGTCTTTTCTGAGGATTTGGTGGCTGTGACAAGAAAAAAAACTTTAGTATGTGGAAATAAGCCAATTTTTATAGGTTTCTGTGTTTTGGAATTATCAAAGTTGAAGATGTACCAGTTGTTTTATGATTATTTAAAACCGAAATTTGGAGATCGTGTTAAATTGTTATATACGGATACAGACAGTTTTATTTTAGATATACAGAGTGAAGATATATATGAGGAAATGAAAGAAGATGTTAATAAATGTTTTGATACTTGGAAATATCCAGAAACTCACCCCCTCCATTCAATGGAGAATAAAAACAGATTGGGATTTTTTAAGGATGAAACGAAAGGAAAACCTATAAAAGATTATGCAAGCACCTGCTCTAAGTCTTACGCTTTCAGGGTTGAAAAAGAAGGAGAAATAGAAGAAACAACAAAATTAAAAGGAGTAGTAGAGGCGTGTTTAAAAACTGGTGATATTTGTTTTGATGATTATATAAATTGTATTTTCAATAATGAAGAAAAACATGTAAGTTATATGAATTTTAAAAGTGTGAATCATGAGATATATACGGAGGATTTAAAAAAAATAGCATTAAACCCTAATCAAGATGTGAGGGTTGTATTAGAAGATGGAATAAATACTTTACCAATTGGTTATTATTCAGATGAGGAAAGCGAATAATTAAGTAAAAAAAAAATTAAAAAAAATGGATGGAAGTAAAATTTTGAGTGAAGAGTTTTTAAAAGAAATCTTCAAAGAACAGGAAGCAAATATGTATAATATGGTAATAGAGGAAGCAGTGGAAGTTTTAAAAAGGAAAGTCTACGAATGGTTCGAAGATGATATATTAGAAATAGTGCAAAATAAAAGTTGTAGGTATCAATTGAATAGAGAAAGAAAAAATATTTATGAAATGGAAGAAAGTGAAGTAAGGGCATTATTTTCAAAATGTCTTACACATAGTATAGCAAGTTTTAGTGCTCGTTATTTGAGAGGAGAGGAACCATTAGTTTTAGATTTTTAATTAATTGATGTATATATATTATGAAAATATATAAACATTTTTTTATTTTTTTTGTAAAATTGTACATATAGCTATATGAGCAAAATACGAATGTGAAATGCGAATGCAAAAATATGCGAATGCAAAATGCGAATGCAAAAAAATTTTATAAATCAACCTACGACATAAAAAAGGAGAGTTCAAGCGCAGTTTTAAAAAAGTGTCGTTTTCTCATAATAAACAGAAACGCAAAGAAAAACCTTTTAAATTTTACGTATTTTTTCCCTCTATATTCAGTCACTCCCTCAACCATTCCCTCCCTCCGCTCCTCTCCTCTCCTTCCAGTCGTTCCTCCTTCCAGTCGTTCGCTCCTCTCCGCTCTCTCATGGTTTTCCCTCGAGAATTTCCCCCTCCCCCTCTAATTTATAAATCTCAGGCAATCAGTCAGTCAGTCATTCGAGGGAACCGAGGGAATCAGTCATTCGAGGCAATGAGTCATTCGAGGCAATCAGTCATTCGAGGCAATGAGTTATAAGGGGGGGACCTCTGCGAAAACGTCGGAGAGGAGCGAACGACTGGAAGGAGGAACGACTGGAAGGAGAGGAGTGAAAAGGAGACGTTGGAGCTGATGGGATATTTTATAAGCGATGCGTTAAAATCTTTAAAAAGAGAGAGAGAGAAAATTATATAAAAAATATATAAAAAATGCGGGTGTGGATAAAAAGGAGGAGGAAAAAAATGCGGTAGTAAAGATAATAAAGCGGTTTATGGGATAAAAAAGGAAAAGAGTGAGAAAGAAGGGGAGCATGTGAAAATGTGGAAGGGGGAAGGAGAAAGGAAAAAGGGGAATGTATGTAAATAAGCGCAACTGCCCTTTTTTTTGCGGGTTTTTGCGGGAGAAAATATAAAAAAAACGTTTTTCGGGTAAAAAAAAAAAATCGGGTTTGTGGATGAAAGGAGCATAAAAAAAAGAAAACCCGAAAAAAAATTATTTGGGAAGGCCTTGTTTATTATGAGAAAACGACACTTTTTTAAAACTGCGCTTGAACTCTCCTTTTTTATGTCGTCTTGGGGTCAAAACTGGCCCTGCCCCGGGGGTCACAAAACATAGGAACAAAGCGGGGAAACTTTAAAAATCATCTTCTCTGAAACTGGAAGGCGTAGAGCTTTGATATTTGGTATGTAGCATCGCCTAGTGGACCTCTACCAAGTTTGTGCATATGATGCCCTTGTGGCAAAAGTTGGCCTGCCCCGGGGGGTCACAAGTTCGAACATAGGAACAGAGAAGGAAAACTTTAAGAATCATCTTCTCTGAAACTGGTAGACGTAGAGTTTTGATATTTGGTATGTAGCATCCCCTAGTAGACCTCTACTAAGTTTGTTCATATGATACCCTTGGGGTCAAAACTGGCCCTGCCCCGGGGGTCACAAGTTCAAACATAGGAACAAAGAAGGAAAACTTTAATTTTTTTTTCTCTTAAATGGGAAGGCATAGAGCTTTGATATTTGGTATGTAGCATCTCCTAGTGTACTTCTACCAAGTTTGTTCCAAGGATGCTGCTTGGGTCGAAACTGGCCCAGCCCCTGGGGTCACAAGTTCGAACATAGGAACAAAGAAGGAAAACTTTAAAATTCTTCTTTTCTGAAACCGAAAGGTGTGGAGCTTTGATATTTGGTATGTTGCATCTCGGAGTGGACCTCTACCAAGTTTGTTCATATGATGCACCTGGGTCAAAACTGGCCCCGCCCCGGGGGTCACAAGTTCGAAGATAGGAACAAAGAAGGAAAACTTTAAATTTCTTTTTCTCTTAAACGGGAAGGTGTAGAGCTTTGATATTTAGTATGTAGCATTTCCTAGTGGACCTCTACCATGTTTGTTCATATGATGCCCCTGGGTCAAAACTGGCCCAGCCCCTGGGGTCACAAGTTCGAACAAAGAAGGAAAACTTTAAAATTCTTCTTTAAAACTGGAAGGCATAGAGCTTTGATATTTGGTCTGTAGTGATTCTCTTCTAAGTTTGTTTGCCCCTCTAAGTGCAACAAGTTGATTGAGTTCAAAATTGGGTCACCTTGGGTCATAAACTAGGCCACTAGGTCAAATTAAAGAAATACCTTGTTGGCACTCTCGAGGCCACATTATTTGCTCAATTGCCTTGAAAATTAGTTAGAAAGTTTGTCTTTATAAAGTCTCACATAAGATTAATTTGGGTCAACTTGGGTCATAAACTAGTTCACTGGGTCAAATTAAAGAAATACCTTGTTTGCACTCTGGAGGCCACATTTATTGCTCAAATGACTTGAAATTTGGCCAGAATGTTTGTCTTGATGAAATACCAGATGAGTTTGGATTTGGGTCACCTGGTACCATAAACTAGGTCACTATGTTAAAATAAAGAAATACCTTGTGGGCATTCTAGAGGCCACATTATTTGCTTAATTGCCTTGAAAATTGGTCGGAATGTTTGTCTTTGTAAAATCTCACATGAGTCTGAATTTGGGTCAACTGGGGTCATAAACTAGTTCACTTGGTCAAATTAAAGAAATAGCTAGTGGGCACTCTAGAGGCCACATTTATTATTCATTTGATTTGAAAATTGGTTAAAATGTTTCTTTTGATATAGTCAAAGACCAGTTCAAATTTGGGTCACCTGGGGTCGTAATCTAGGTCACTAGGTCAAATTAAAGAAATATCTTAAGGGCATTCAAGGCCACATTTTTTGCTCAATTGACTTGAAAATTGGTCAGAATGTTTGTCTTCATGAAATATGAGTTTGAAATTGGGTCACCTGTGGTCAAAAACTAGGTCACATGGTCAAATTAAAGAAAAACCTTTAAGGCACTCTACTAAGGTGAGCGACCCAGGGCCATCATGGCCCTCTTGTTGTTCAATTTTGTTAGGCATTAGGAAATGGTATGGATAAATTCTGCTTGCATTTTTGACCAGAACTTGCATTCAGATGTTTGAGATGCCTTTTTTTTTTTTTCAATTTTGTTAGGCATTATGGAAAGGTATGGATGGAATCTTTTCTAAATTTTGACCAGGCCTGCATGAAGATTTTTGAAACACCTGTTTTGACAGATTTGACGAGACAAACTGTTTGACACCTTTTCAGCTGTACTCAGTCGTGGACAGTACAATTCTTTATAACAGCAAGGAAAAAGTTCTGTGTTGGGTTCAGGAGCTCTTCGCTTTTCTGTAGATACTTCCTGGACTGAAGAACCCTAGGTCTTCATGTATGCAATTGACAACATACATTTATTTTCATGTGATACACCCAGTGTGTCACACTAAACATGCTGATGGCTTCACAGTCCATTCTTGATGACTACCACAGTCTCAGGCCGAGAGACTACAGTACAGATAGCTACTTTATACCCATGAACCTGGCTCTGGAATGTAGAGAGTAGGTGTAGATAGTGACTCCAAAAAGTGCAGTGTATGTGGAGGTAGTGATGTGAAAACATACAGTGTATGTGGAGATGGTGACTCCAAAATATAGTGTAAGTGGAGATACTGACTCAAAAGTGTTGTGGAGATAGTGACTCCAAAATGTTGAGAGGAGGTGGAGATAGTGAGTCCAAAATGTATAGAGTCTGTGAAGATAGTGACTCTGAAGTGTAGAGAGAAGGTGGTGGTAGTAGGTAGAAGAGGAGGTGGTATTCAAGGGAGAAGATGGAGACAGTGACCAGTAGAGGAGGTGCAGACGGTGTTAGTATGACCAGGCCATGGATTGAACCATTTAGTCGGGCCTTTTCCACAGTCTCCCAGGTGTTGGTATGACCAGGCCAAGGATTGAATCAATTAGTCAGGCCTTTTCCACAGTCTCCCACATGTTGGTATGACCAGGCCATGGACTGAACCATTTAGTCAGGCCTTTTCCACAGTTTCCAGTGTTTGTATGACCAGGCCATGGATTGAACCATTTAGTCAGTTATATCTGGAGCAGTTAGATGTAAAAATATTGCAAGATGTGATGCTTTTTCTTTTCCATCACTAAGGGGCTTACAGGTAAATGTATTTACTTTGGCTCATGTTTTGTCACACACATGCACTTGAAGCTGTAATGTCAAAGTTGAAGGCTTTTTCCAGTCTGTCAGGTGTTGATATAACCAGGCCATGGAGTGAGCCAAGAAGCCTTCAGTTAACTTGCAGTCCTGCAGAACTACTGTCCTCATTATACTTAAATTACAAATTGGATTGAACCAATAATTTCACCATGCAGTACTATTTTTGTATGGACTGATATTGCATACTTCTACAGGTGAATATCTGTGTATGTACACTTTGAGAACATGTAGAAAACACAGAAAACATAATTATGACAACAATTCATGAACATTGATGCATGATAAAGGTGATCATTTGCTTGGTTGCCTAAGTTTGCCTTTCAGCATGGTCATCTTGTTGGAATAGTTCAGCACTTGTTTGGTGTGAAGGAATCATTAAATACCTTGGAAACATTGCAGGTGAGAATACATTACCATATATGCTATTTTTTTTAGACTTTACCATCTACTTTCCTAACATTGGAAAGAAAGGAAAGTCTTTTATTATAGGTAGAACAATGTTGTAGAAAGATTTTTTTTCCTTTTCCCACAATGTTTTCTGCTCTATAGAAGACTAAATTCATGTTTTGAATAACATTTAGTTTCTTGTCTACAAATACTTTCAATTTGGACAAGTCTAAAATTTTGTCGTTTGGTATAGGATTAAGACAGGTTCATTCCTTTCTCTGCGCTAAATTTACATTTTTAACCCTTTACCGAACAGTCTGACTTTTAACAAATCTGAAGGAGGAGGCCCTTGAAAAATTGAGGGAATAGGAGAAAATGGTGGTAACCAGCATTTTCTCCTTTTCCCACAAGGTTTTCTACCCATCTATTTAAAAAAAAAGAAATTAAAGCCACATTTAGAATGTCATCTGCAATTACTTTCAATTTGGACAACTCAGAAATTGCTTCTTGTGGTAAAGGGTTAAGACATATCCAGTGCTATGAGGGACTTTTGTTTACCAAATGACACAATTTTACACTGGTCCATATCCAAAGCATTTGCAGACCACAGGTAAAGTGTCATTAAAATAAAAGATTGTCTTTCAAAGGATATAAAACATGCTGTAAAAAAGGGGGAAATGCTCTTCAGCCAGTGAAGAGATACAAACCATTATGACCCTCCCTATTGTGTTGCTCTTTACTGAACGATACAGTTTTTGACTGGACCAAATTGAAAGCATTTCCAGACGACAAATATTGCTAAAATGATGATTTCTGTGTTTGATAGGGAAGAAACATTGTGGGAAAAGGAGAAAGTGTAGGTATTTTCTCCTTTCCCACTATGATTTCAAAACCTTTTCTTTTGGGGTCATTGAAAGTTGGGATTGTGTTTTAAAGGGATGGTTTGGACCATGTTCAAAGGCCTTCTCATTCATGGTCGTTGTTCATCAGGATTGTGTGGTAGAGAATTAACTCCCTGCTGGAATAAAAAAAAAAATCGCTTGCTGATATTAAAAGCAAATGCAGTTGACAAATTCATTATGATTATGGTACAGGCATAATGACACAAATTTAGACTGGTCCATATTGAAAACAAATGCAGTTGACATATTAGAGTTGGTTGAAATGAAATAATTTGTCTTTGAGAAGGCATGAAAGATTGTCGGAAATGGAGCAAAAGTTGTTTATAATCATTATGTTGTTTTCTCATACTATTCTTGAAAGCTACAATCCCCAGGGTGGTTAAACAGAGGATTGTTTGGTAAACGGTATGTTCCATAAAATCTCAAACTTTATTACCTGTACATTATGTTTTCGTTGTCTTCTTTCCCCACAGACTCCCACACCCCTCTCATAGATGCCCAAGTGAAAGCTGAGTTTAAATATAACTTAGAAGATGTCCCAAGGTAAGCAATTTCAATTTGCACAGCTGGCTTTCTAAATTTACTTATAGTCTGAGGTAGGATGGTCCCTTGGACATGAAGAAATTTGACAAAAAGCTAAAACTTTCGTCCCAGTACATCCTGCACAGACTGCTCAGGCTTACCCAAGTCAATGCTTTTTGCAGATGCAGTAAGTCCCTTTTCGCAGAGCATGGCTTATATTCAAAAATCAATATATTTTTGTTTGTATTACAATGTTTTCATTTTTCTCTCTGTGAAAAGATGTCATATGTTTTTCCTTTCACTTCATATTTTTTTCATGTTTTTCTTTTCACTTGTTTCAAGAAAGATTTGAAACTGAAATTTAATTATTTGGTATTGGCCCTTTGTCACACAATCCTGAATTTTAACAGTCCTGATAAATAAAACATTTGAGAAAATTGTGAGTAAAAGAGAAAATGCTGGCAAATTTCCAAAGATAGATTTAGTCGAGACATGTTGAATTTGGGGTCTGCAAATGATCTCTGAAAACTCTGAAAATGACTTTTAAAAATGACTTTGAAAATGTCTTGAAAAAAAGGAGAAAATTCTGATAACCAGCATTTTCTTTTCCTTGAATGTTTTTTACCCTCTCAAAGACACATCACAGCATTTGAGTGACATTTAAATTGCTGTATGCAAATGCTTTCAATTTTGACAATTCTAAAATTTTGCTCTTTAGTAAAGAGTTACCTCTTTACTAAACAACAGAATTTTAGACTTGTCCAAATTGAGAGCATTTGCAGACAACAAATTATTGATGCCTAAAGTAATGCCATTTGTCTTTTAAACTATCAAAAACATTTTGGGAAAAGGAGAAAATACATGTACTGGTTACAAGCATTTTCTCCTTTTCCCACAATGTTTTTAAAGGTCTTCTTATTTAGAATCGTTAATACTCAGAATTGTGTTCTAAAGAGTTAAACAACCTTGTCAACTAGCAAAAATATTCAAGGGTGTAATCAGTCAAACTCTGTATTTTGTTTTATATAGAATGCCCACCACTGGCCCTCACCAAACAGATTTGTGCCAAGGCTAGTTCCTCCCCCATTCCCAGAAGATTGCTAAAGGTATGCATTGTTTTTCTATATAAATCCTCCTTGGCCTTAACCCTTTACTCTGGCTAGGCCAATTTCTTTCCAAGGATTGATGATAGTCATTGCAACAGGAGTCATTCCTCTCTCACTGCTGACCATTGTTTCAACAATGGTTATGTGGGAAAGCAGCCATTGGCTTGAAAAGAATATTGTGAGTAGTACTGGTAAAAGAAACTGCAGCAAAATAACACCTTTGTCTTAATTGAAAGCATCTGCAGATGACTAATCAATCATTAAACATGAAATTTTCATTTCAAAGGGTAGAAAATGTGAGTAAAGGAGAAAATGCTGGTTACCAGCATTTTCTTCTTTTCCCATAATGTTTTCAAAAGCCTTTTGACTTGGGGTTGTGAAAAGCCAGGATTGTGAGGTAAAGAGTTAAAGCACCTTTCACAACAGTAATTGCCCTTATGGCTTTTGTAGATCAAGATCAGACTGCACAAAATGTGTGATCTGATCTTCGATTTACACTGTTTACTTAGCTGAGCCATGCTGGACAAGAGCAGGCTTGATATTGTAGTAATTAGCTTGGATATTTTTGAAGAAAACGTCAAGGTATTGTCGTAGCCCTGGTGTTGTCATTGTCGTCTGTGTTGCTGTCATCTTCATCGTTGTCTGTGTTGCTGTCATCTGCATCATTGTTGTCTGTGTTGCTGTCATCTGCTTCATCGTCGTCTGTGTTGCTTTCATCTGCATCATTGTCGTCCGTGTTGCTGTCATCTGCATCGTCGTCTGTGTTGCAGTCATCTGCATCATCGTCCGTGTTGCTGTCATCTGCTTCATCATCATTGTCTGTGTTGTCATCTGCTTCGTCGTCTGTGTTGCTGTCATCTGCATCATCGTCTGTGTTGCTGTCATCTGCTTCATCATTGTCGTCTGTGTTGCTGTCATCGGCTTTATTGTCGTCTGTGTTGCTTTCATCTGCATCATCGTCGTCTGTGTTGCTGTCATCTGCATCGTCGTCTGTGTTGCTGTCATCTGCATCGTCGTCTGTGTTGCTGTCATCTGCATCATCATCGTCTGTGTTGCTGTCATCTGCATCGTCGTCTGTGTTGCTGTCATCTGCATCGTCGTCTGTGTTGTCATCTGCATCGTCCTCTGTCATTGTGCAAAAACTTTGACATTTTACAATATCTCTTTAATTACTGAAGACATTTGCTTCAGACTTAGACAGGATGTAAATCATCATAAGGGGTACATTTAAAACAAGGGCAGGTAACCATGAAAGTATTCTTGACAGAGTTATGCCCCTTTTCTTACATAGAATTTTCATTGAAAATCAAGCAACTGCAGCCGAGCGGCATTTTGCCCTTTTTCCAAAATGTTTCAAAGGATTTTTTGTGCAGGGTGATTAAAACTCAGGATTGTGTGGTAAAGGGTAAATTCTTTACCAGAGACAAAATTTCAGACTTATTTTCAGTTTTTTTTTACTTTCACCCATGTAGATGTGGCTCAGATGGTGGAATTTGTGATAGGATAGAAAATATTGTGGGAAGAGGAGGAAATACTTGTTACCAGCATTTTTCGCTATTCCCACAATGTTTTCAAAAGGCTTTGATGATATAGCTCAGATGATGGAATTCGTCTTACAGGATAGAAAAGGATAGAAAATGAGAAGATACTCATTACCAGCATTTTTTGCTATTCCCACAATGTTTTCAAAAGGCTTTGATAATGTAGCTCAGATGATGGAATTGGTCTGACAGGATAGAAAAAGATAGAAAATGAGAAGATACTAGTTACCAGCATTTTCTCCTAATCCTTCAATGTTTTCAAAAGGCTTTGATGCTCAGAGGGTGGAATTTGACTGACAGGATTGAACATGTTGTGGGAAAATGAGAAAATACTGGTAACCAGCATTTTCGCCCATTCCTTGCTTTCAAAACACTTTAAAACATGTAGGCCTCTCTCACAGCTGACCATTGTTTCGACGATGGTTATGTGGGAAAGTAGCCAGTGGCTTGGAAAGAATATTGTGCGGAGTACTGGTAACAGAAACTCCAGGAAAGCATGGATAGGTGCACTGGCAGCCGTGATATAACTGAAATAATGTTGAAAATGGCGTTAAACACCATACAATCAATCAATCAATTAAAACATGTAGGAAACACTGTTGGAAAAGGATGAAATGTTGGTTACCAGCATTTTCTCTTTTTTGCCCATAGTGGTTTCAAAAGTTTCTGTCTCGGAGCTGAAAAAAAAAAAAAAAAAAGCACATGTAAAGCTAGGAAACATTGTCGGAAAAGGAGAAAATACTGGTTATTAGCAATTTTCCTTTTCCCACAATGTTTTCAAAAGTTTTTGAATACATAGGAAACATTGGGGGAAAAGGAGTAATTTTCTCCTTATTATCTTGGTGGTTTCAAAAGCTTCGTTCTTGGAGCTGAAAAAACCTCATGAATGTTTTGTAAAGAGTTAAACATTTACCAGACAACAAAATTTTGAACTTATCCAAACTGAAAGTGTTAGCAGATGTCAAATTTAGTGTGGCTTAATCCTCTAACCCCTATCCTGCTAAATAAAAGAAATCACACTTTCAAGCTGATGGTAAACACCCCAATTTTTCCTGTTTTGAAGGTATTTTTTTGAATAAAGCTATCTCCTCATCAGACAGAGTATATCCAAGATCAGACAGCATGTTCTGTGCACTCTGATCTTGATCTATGCTGTCCGCAAAAAGTCAGTGAGTTGCGTTATAGCAGCCTAAGGGTTAACATGCAGTTCCAAGTTATAGGAATCTTGAGGATCAAGGCTTTTTGAAACATTGTGGGAAAAGGAGAAATTGCATGTAACCAACATTTTTCTTTTTCTAATAATGTTTTCTACCCTTTGAAAGAGAGAAGTAATCATTTAGAGCTACAATTGATTTGTTGTCTGCATATGCTTTGGATTTGGTCCAAAATTCTGCCGTTTGGTAAATGGTTAAACCACAACATTGTTTGCCTCTCACCTCTGATGCATGTGAGAAAAGCAGACAGTGGCTTGAAACGAAATTTGTGTTAGTGCTGGTGTGAGAAAGCAGGGAAACACATGTGTAGGTGCACAAACCACCATGACATGGCCTAAGCTGTGAAAACAGTTCCAACTCCAAAGCAGACAACAAAAATTTGTGGGAAAAGGAGAAAATGCTGATTACCAGCATTTGTTCTTCTTCCCAAAATATTTTCAAAAAGTGTTCATCCTTATGGCCAAAAATACAGTTTTTTTTTGTAAAGGGTTAGAAAGGGTTAGCGGTATGTTTAGGAATAAACTGTGATGGATTGGCTCAACTCTTTTCCCACAATGTTTTTAAAAGCTTTCTTCTTCACGGTCATTAAAACTTGTCATCGTGTGGTCAAGGTTAAACTCAGAAATGTGTGGTAAAGTGTAAAGCCACTAGAATCTCAAATTCAGTATCTTTTTTTTTTTTCAGATATTTTCCTGCAGCACACAGACTCCCCTTTTTCTGTAAAGAAGATGGTCCAAGATGATATACTGCTGTAATTTATGAGGCAAAGGGAAACAAGCTCCAAAGTAAGTATTTTCTCTTTTTCTCACCATGTTTTATTCATTTTTATAGATTTGCAAATGTAGAGACCAGTAGCTCATTTGATGGTGTACAGGACTTGAAGCCAGGTGATTGCCGGTATAAATTAGCTCAGCAAATTTCTTTCCAAGGATTGATGATAGTCATTGCAACAGGATTCATTCCTCTCTCACTGCTGATCATTGTCTCTGTTATGATTATGTGGGAAAGCTGCTAGTGGCTTGGGAAGAATATTGTGCCAAGTACTGGTTAAAGAAACTCACAGAAAGCATCAAAAGGTGTACTGGCTGCTGCAATATAAATTGACATAATGTTGAAAAGATGTCAAACACTTTACTTACAAACCAACAGATTTGCAAATAATTTAGAAAAAATTCTTACGTGCCTCAAGACTTGATTAATCAGTAATTTTCATATTGAATACACAGGCAGTCTTTCAAAAACAAATTCCTTAACTCTTAACCACATGACAAAAATGTAGACTTGTCCAAGTTCAAAACATTTTTATATGACGATTTAAATATGGCTCAAATGATGTATTTTGTCTGTGATAGGTTTGAAAACATTGTGGGAGAAGAAAAAATGCTGGTTACCAGCATTTTCTCCCTTTCCCACAAACTTTTCAAAGGTTTCCTTCTTCAGGGTGGTTAAAACTTAGGATTGTTTGGTAAAGAGTTAATAAAGCACATTGTTTGCAATGTTTTCAATTTAGACCAATCTAAAATTTTGTCATCTGGTAGAATTAATTCTGTAACAGATGACAGAATTTTAGACATAGCAAATTTGCAGCTTTTGCAGATGAGACAGACAGACAAAAACTTTTAATGGCTCAGATTCACAAAATATAAATACATGAGCACAATAGCATAGACAAATAATGTAAATAACACAAGCATAAATAGTGACACGAGAAAGGTAGGTGTAAGAATTAAAGAGTTTGGGGTTGACACTTATTACGATTTCAATTTAGGTTCAAAGTTTTCTCGCTGCGTCCTGAACTTGAAGGTTTTTCTTTTAATTAATCAAATTAATGTTTAAAAAGAGCACGCCATTATTAGGTAACGGCAGACAGAGGAGGCAGAGACAAAACCGCAGGTTGATCCCTGACCCCGCTGTCAGCCGTCAGAACAAAGATTGAAACGGACTATAGATCTATATATAACATAATACATTTATGTCATCCAATGGAAATTCCCGATCACGTAATCTGGAGAGATCTCATTGGTTGATTGCTAACAGTGTCATGTGACTATGTAAATGTAAACAAATACACGTGAAACATTGTGAAAAATGGATAAAAAAGTGAAAAATATGGAAAAACAAGGAAGAACCTTAAAGCGTTAATAGTTTACATACGCTAGATAGTGTAACTAATCGATACAACAGTAAAAGCAGTGTTTATGGATCTTGTAACAGTCAAATAATTGAAAAACAGCAGCAAAAATTCATTGTTACAGGATTTCGTGTGATCTATGGATAAATAACCTTACAACAAAAAAAGGTTAGCAGCATGATTTTATAAAATTGTACAGAAATGTTCTACTAACAAGCTAACGTTAACTTGCTTGCACAGACTCTATTGATATTCATAATTTTCCAATATACAAAACAGACTGCTGTATCCAGAGACACAGATCAGATTGTGGTCTGGCTCAGCAGGCTGATCAGAATCAACCTCGTAGCAACATAGCTTCTAGGAGAAAAAACACTCGGAAATTGGTGATTAATGATTATGTTTGAAATGGTTTATAATTACTTGAATGAATTTTGAAAGATTTTTTAATTCTATAGGGGATTTAGAGTTCATAAGTTGTTGAAACTTGAATATATTAGGTCTCCTATAAAAATATCTTTTTAAATATGAACACCTTTGGATTGAAAAGTATGTGCAATTTAAGAGGTAATGCATTTCATCTCCAATATCATTTTGTGTGCATAACTGACACTTTCTATCATTTAAATCTATATTATTCCATCTTCCTGTCTCAATAGGCAAGAAGTGGTTAGTAGTTCTGAACTTAAGAAGATTATGATAGTCTTGCTTTTTTAAAATTAGAAGATACTTTTCTAGACTGATTGATTCTTTAAATAGACTGTAATTTTTGCCCTTATTAGAATTTTGTAGTTGACTGTACCAATCCTGCTGATACTGATCTTTTAGAATTGTATTAACTAGGTCTTTAGTACTTTTATGCACATTTAAATTTTGATACTGCCAAATATCTGGTCTACCAATTTCTGTTAGTATATTCTGAATTTTATTGACCCATTTACATTGAAAATTAGGAGTATTGAGCATGTGACTATATAACTTGAATGCGAGCTTATCTTTATTACCGTTTACTAATCTTGTCCAGTATCCTATCATCCTAGTTTTTATAGTTATTTCAAGAGGATAGCGGCCTGTTTCTGCGTAAAGCATATAATTTGGAGTACTTTGTTTTAGTTGTAAAACCTTTTTAATGAATGAGCAATGGAGTTTTTCTAAAATTTTGTTATCTTCATATCCCCAAGTTTCAGCGGAAAATATCAAAATCGGTAAAACTGTATTATCAAACAGTTTGAATATTAAATCAATAGGTAGGTTTAAATTATTTATTCTTTTGTACAGGTAAAACATAGCTGTTGTTGCTTGTTGCACAAGAGCTTTTCGATTTAAAAGAAAGTTTCCTGATGGGGTGAATAGTGTTCCAAGATATTTATGTGACTTAACGATTTCTAATGGAATGTTACTGAGGTAGAATGATTGATTTCGGTTTCTTTGGCCAAAGACCATTATTTTTGTTTTGTTTATATTAATATTAAGCTTCCAATCATTGCAGTACTCCTGGAAGCTGTCAAGGATTAATTGTAGTTCATTTGGATTATTAGCATAAAGAACAGTATCATCTGCATACAGTAGGACTAATATTTTAAAGTATGTATCAAGATTACCATCATGTAAAATAAGGCCTTGATTGCCTTGCCTAGCTAGAAATTCTTCTAAATCATTAAGATATAGTGAGAATAGAACGGGGGATAGGTTTTCGCCTTGACGGACTCCACAATTAATTGAGAAATAATCTGATTGATCATAACCATTTGAGATGCAGGATTTGATATTCCTATACATGTTTCTTATGAGAGTAATAAATTTTCCATTAATTCCTAAATTTAGTAACTTTTGCCATAGACCTACCCGCCAAACTGAATCAAAAGCCTTTGAAAAGTCAATAAAGCAGCAATAAAGTTTTTTCTTATGAAATTTGTAAAGTTCAATTAGGGAACTAAAGGTGAAGACATGATCAGTGATAGAATAACCTGATCTGAAGCCTGCTTGATTTTCAGATAGAATTTTATTTGATTCAATAAATTTGTTGATTCTTTCATTCAATATTGATGTAAATAACTTGCTGACACAGCTTAAGAGTGTAATAGGGCGGTAGCTATTTGGATCAGATTTTTCACCTTTACATTTATAAATGGGTATTATTGAGCCAAGCGACCAGTCAGTAGGGAATAAACCTGTGTTTAATATGTTGTTAAATAAGAGTTTGTAAACTGGTAGCAACTTGTCCTGAGAATATTTAATGTATTCATTGATGACTCCATCCAAACCAGGGGCTTTGTTATTATTTAGATTTTTGATACTTTTTTTAATTTCAGTGCTAGAGATCGGTGAATTTAATATATCATTGACATCATCTATGTTTATATTATCTATGATATGTTGGTCTTCCATGTCATGAGTAAAATCATTGCTAATTTCTTTGTAATGTTCATAAAAGTCTTGTAAATTTGGTATGTCTCCATGACTCTTAGTGTCAATTGATTTTAGGTACTTCCAATAATCTCTAGGGTTGTGGCTTTCTAATGACCTTAATTTACTTTCATTTGATTTGTGATATTTATTAACATATTTATTCATAGTTTGTTTGTATTCTTTGCTTTTATGTTTAAGGTATGTCCTGTTTTCTGTAGTTGGGCTTTTATTAATTTTTTTTCTAGCTTTACAATACGCCCTTTTGGCTTTTTTACAGTCCCATCCAAACCAAGGTTTATGATTTTTCTTAGTTGAGTAAGTTGGTATGAATGGAAATTTGTATATTTGCACTTTGTATATAGATTTTAGAAAGTTTTTCTGTTATTTCATCTAGTGTAGTTTGCATATTTATTTCATTATAAGTTAAATCTGAAATTGATTGTAAATCAGCCAGCAAGATCTCTAAATCTAAATCAGAGATATTTTCATTGTATTGTAACCGTTTATTAGCATCCCACTTTTTATGTTTTACTTTTCTTGTTGTTTTTACGTCTTTTTTGAAATTGAAATTTACATTCCAGTATTGAGTGTCCATCTGAAAATAATGAATCTAATTCTTGAACATTAAAAGTGTCAATCAGGCAATAACCTTTAACTGATGCTAAGAAGTAATCAATAACTGATACATTCTGAAATGTCATTTTTCCAGGGATATCTGCATCAGTTCTACCATTGACAATAACTAGAGAAATTTCAGCATGGCTCAAAAGATGGGATTTGTCTTCAAAAGAGTAGAAATGCCACTTGACATCTTTTCCAAATATTTTCAAATGCATTTTGCTGTAAAGTGAGAAAAACTCAGGATTGTTCCATAGAGGATTAAAGAAACTTACAGCAGACCACTTTTTAAACAAGCATAATGCAAACACTTGAGGTCTCATGCCATGAATACATGCATATGTTTTAGCATTTTTAAAAAAATTAGAGAAATCATGTTTTTTAGGAGCAAGTTCTCCATTTGTTGCAGTGATTTTATACTAGTGATGGTGTAGGATGAAAACTAGTTATGAAAAAGACTGTTTTTGTATGGTCCATACATATTTTCATGGCTTTTTTTCCCCCTTTTTTTCTCAGCAAAAATGACGTGGACAGAAGAAGGAGGCCTATACATCATCATGTTGATACATAGATGCAGATTGCCAGAGTTTATTTTTTCACAGTTTTGTAGCCACAATTTTTTCTGTAAGAAGCCCCTTGACAGTTTTTTGTGGTTTTTTTTCTTGTTTATTGAGATACATGTATCCAAGATGAAGAACCCTGGCTGTTTGTAATCATGGTATATGGTATATTTGTTGTAATTGACTAGATAAAGAGGATAGAATTGAGTAGAGGTTCCTGGTATAATACTGCAGCTGTTTGCTACTGCTGCTAATCCCCAGCAAGAAAGCCTTTCGAAACAGGCACATCATTTCAACAATCTATCCCCTGATTTCTAAGTTTTCTTACTGTCATATACAACTCCTTGAATTTATTTTGGTAGCTTCAAATCCATTTCATTGAATGAGGCCCAACATTCCATGGCATTAGACATTGGCAAATGGGCACAGGTTTCCAGAGTTTTTTCTACTCGTAGTTTTTATCTCTGGTTTTTCCTGAGCGAGTCGGCCATAGCATAATAAATAAAGGTTATCAATGATACTCATGTGATCAAAAATACTGTTAAAAGATCCAGAAGATGCTATTTAATCATTGACATAATTTACATATAGTGATGTATGGTAGCATTTTGTAAGTATTGTCCTCATAGGTAGGCCTTAATTTGTTTTACTCTCATTATTACCCTAGTTGTTACCAGGCCTTAGAATCTCAGTCATTTAGTTCTTCATCATGGTTGTTCTAAAGTTTCTGAAAAATATGGTAGAGAAAATTGTTGATCTTGGTCAAGAAAAGCTTTTTTGTACTGTTATACAAATGACCAAATTACTGTTTAGATACAGCAAGGATGTAAATTGCTGTCCAAAATAGATAATAGTTGAAAACCCACTTAATTGCTTGACCTATTCACAAGAGTATATGATATTTGAAAATCAAGGATAGTTTTAAGTCTTAAGGGTAAATGTTTCCTAAAGTTTGAGATCTGTGACATGTGTAAGCGCTTGAGATACTTCATTAGCTGAGAGGAATAGAGTGATAAAAAATACTAATACTAGTCAGTTGAAACTTTTAAAAGGGCACCATATATACAAAATTGATAGGTATGATACTTATTGATGTATCTAAACATGAGTGTTTTATACACACTCCTGTGCTTTTACATGTTTGAGGACTTGTAAATCCAAGGTATTTGTAGTAGACAGGTCACATGATAGAGTTAGGTTTGTCTTTTACTCCATTTAATTTTTCATATCGGTCCGTTAACTCTTTACCACACGACAAAATATCCAAACTGAAAGCATTTGTAGACAAAAATTTACATGTGGCTCAAATGATGGAATTTGTCTTTGATAGGGTAGAAAACATTGTGGGAAAGGAGAAATTACTGGTTACCAGCATTTTCTCCATTTCCCACAATGTTTTCTAAAGGCTTCTTCCTCAGAGTCATTAAAAGTAGGGAGTGTGTGGTAAAGGGTTTACTGTTGCTTCCTTGTCTCATATAACTCTGGCATCCTTTTTTGAGTACTAGTGTTTACTAGGAAACAAATGGGTGCTAGGGAAGGGTAGGATAGACACTGACAGCAGACAAACCAGAAGCTGCATGCAGGTTTTTGAAATGTCTTTGTAGTATGTAGTAGTGTAAGGTGTAAGTTCTGTAAGGCATTAGGGACAGGCATGGATGGAATCTGTCTGCAGCTAGACCAGGAGCATCACATGGTTTCTGACAAGACAGACTGCTTTGTTCACAGTTTTGACGAGACAGACTGCTTTGTTTAAAGTTTTTGACGAGACAGACTGCTTTATTCACAGTTTTTGATGAGACAGACCCCTTTGTTCACAGTTTTTGACAAGACAGACTGCTTTGCTCCAAATTTTTGACGCGACAAACTGCTTTGTTCACAGTTTTTGACACGAAAGACTTTTTTAATTCCAAACATTTGAAATGTAAATAATCCCTTTGCTTTACAAACTTCTCAAAAATGTTTCCTATGGCAAGTTATTCTCTGGTGTATACATTTGATTCATTATCAAACAGATAGGGTATTTAGGACTTGGTGCCTTTAAAAGATTCAGTGGCTTGGCCTATGTGCATTGCTTGTATCTGATATCACCTTGACACTGCCTCAGTTAGCTCTTGAAATACTGTTGGATGCTAACCTGAGTCCATTTCTCCTAAACCCAAGGAAAGATTTACCTTAGAATTGGAACAAATGTTCACCTAGCAGACCGTGAACACAAATTAGGATTCCATTGTTGGTATTGTACACTTAGACATGAAGCTTGGCTGTTTTCAAAGAAAATGTCTAGTTATTGTCTTAGCCCAGTCGTC
The DNA here is from genome assembly GCA_945859785.2 of Tridacna gigas. Taxonomy (NCBI): domain Eukaryota; kingdom Metazoa; phylum Mollusca; class Bivalvia; order Cardiida; family Cardiidae; genus Tridacna; species Tridacna gigas. The sequence goes on along the minus strand of OX244037.2, from coordinate 16,785,458 downwards.
ATGTGCCATTACACTGTATATGTGCAAAAACTTTGACTTTTTAGACTATCTTTTATTACTGAAGATACATACTTCAAGTTTGGACAAGTTTTTGCTATCAAAAGGGGAACCCATACAACAAGGGCAGGTAACCATCAAAGTATTTTCAACACAGTTATGCCCCTTTTTTACTCAGAAATTTCACTTAAAATCAAGCAACTGCAGCCAAGCCAAGCATTTGCACCCGCATGTGGTGCTCTTGGATTTCTGATGAGATTGTATCCAGTTTTCAACTGTTGATGTATTTTGATGTTTTGAATTATAGCTAGATGCACTAAATGTTTTAAATTTAGCAACCTTTGTTTTGTTCTTATTTTTCTAAAGTGTACCATTTATTTCTAAGATAATTTTTTTTTTCACTTGGCCTCCTTGTCTTCAGGCATTGGAGTGATACCTGAGGACCATCAGAAAAAGCAAGTTAAGGCTTTCCCATATCACTTATTTTAGACTCTCCCAAATTCAAACATCAGCAGGTAACAAATTCAAATTTACTACAAAAGAGATCGTGTTCTCTGACAAAAAAGATTGTGGGAAAAGGAGAAAATGCTGGTTACCAGCATATTCTCCTTTTCCCACAATGTTTTCAAAAGGTTTCTTCCTCAGGGTTGTTAAAACATGGAATTGTTTGGTAGGGGTTAAATTATGCCAGAAACTGATGACATTTTTTGTGACATGTTTTTTTTTCCTGAAGTGATTTATTTATTCTCTCTGTATTTTGAAAGTGATACTGAATTATCAGTGTATTGTCTATTACTGTAAATATGAAATTACATATTAGATACCTGTCTGGATGAAGTCTATATTTACCCATCACCAGATAATCCCAAGCTTTGATGACCCTGACAGAAAAATTTTTGCATGTATTGTAGGAAAGGAGAAAAAGGTTAAACAGCATTTTTCCTTTTCCCACAATATTTTCTACAGTGTTCAAGTTGTATGCATTACATACACATTGTTCTTTACGTTCCAGATATTTTTCTATGTATGACTTATGTTATGATTAAATTCTAGGATGATATTTCTGTTGAAATAAAAAATTACAAATCACTGTCTTGTGTTTGTTATTTGTTTATACTAAGACTCTTTTCACTTCTCTGAATAGCCCAGTTTAACCCTTGACCACACAATCCTGAGTTTTATCAACCCTGTGGAACAAAGCTTTAGAAAACATTGTTGGAAAAGGAATAATGCTGGTAACCAGCTTTTTTTCCCCTTTTCTTACAATGTTTTCTGTCCTCTCAGAGACAAATTTGATCATTTGAGCCACATTTGATTTGTTGTCTGCAAATGCTTTCGATTTGGGCATTTGATGCATTAAAACAAGCAAGTCATTGCAATATCCATAAAACCCATTTTGTCTAACAACTGAGTCCTGAGTTAGACAGCATGTTATGTGCAGTCTGATCTTGATCTACATAGGCCACAAAGGTAACTGAAGTTGCAAATGGAGCTTTAAACCTTTACCAAACAATCTTGAGTTTTAACGACCCGGGGGGTCCTATGTGGCTCAGTGGTAAAGTGTGGGACTTGTAACCCAGAGGCCTAATGTTCGAGCCCCACCTGATCCGTTGGCTTTTCATGGGTGTGTCCATGGGCAAGACACTTCAGAGCCCTAGCCTTATACTGATAAAACCCAGGAAATACACGAATATATGAGCTGTTGCTGTGACATGACTAAAATACTGTTTAAAGTTGCGTAAAACACCATTCAATCAATTAACGACCCTGAGGAAAAGGCCTTTTGAAAACAAGGTGGAAAAAGGAGAAAATGCTGGTAACCAGCATTTTTCTCCTTTACCTGGAATGTTTTCTGGCCACTCAAAGGCAAATTGCAGATTTTAGTGACATTTTATTTCTTGCCAGCAAATGCTTTCAATTTAGACATGTCTACAATTTTGTTGTTTGGTAAAGAGTTAACCCTTTACAAATGGACACAATTTTGGACAGGTTAAATAAATTTCAAAGCATTTGCAGATGACACATGTGGCTCAAATGATTTGAGTTGTGAGTGAAAGGAGAGAAAATATTGTGGACAAAAGGAGAAAATGCTGTATACCAGTGTTTCTCCTCTTTCAACAATGATTTCAAAAGCCTTCTCCAGTAGGGTCATTAAAACTCTGGACTGTGTGGTAAAGGGTTTATAAATAAAATGATAATGTCTAGCCCACAGGTGAACGGCGAGCGACAGTGTAAATCCTATATACCTGTGATCCAGCCTGAAGTATAAACAAAAATGTTTTTTCAAACCTCTTTACACATACACATACAAAAAAGATTCTGTACTGGACAGCGTAAATCCATGACTGCATGATCTGTACAGTATGATCTTGATCTACATTGTCCACAAAAAACTGCATGAAGTCATGCCTAACAGGCTTGGGGCGTATTTTTTTTAGTTAAAGGGAAATAACTCATGATACATATTTGAAACTAGATATCTCCCTTGGTGTTTATTACTCGTCTGCAACATGCTTGGTACTGTATACTCTCATGTTCTTTGGGTAGAAACCAAACCAGGGTAAAGTAGCCAAAGTAGCTTTGTCCAGCTTAAAAAACGGGCTAAAACTAGTTTAAGCCTTTACAGCACAATGCTGACTTCCTTTAAAAACATTGTGGGAAAAGGAGAAAATGCTGGTAATCAGCATTTTCTTCTTTTTGCACAATGTTTTCTACCCTATGAAAGACAAATTTTATGTGTTTAGGAACAGTTGTCATGCTTTCAATTTGGACAATGCTGAAATATTGTTATCTGGTAAAGAGTTATAGAAGCAGACCTCATAAACCCTAGATCAGACAGTAAAGGATATGGGATCCACACTGGCTTCACATCCACATAATGTTTGCAATGGCATGCTTTGGTTCATGCATAACAGGCTGAAGGTCTATTTCTATTGTAGCTTTATACTACTGTTTAAAATAAGGTATAACAGGGTCTTTAACACCTAACTCTCTGCTGAACAACAAACGTTTTACCCATCCATGGACAATTTTTTTGTTTGAGTCCGATTTAATGTATTGTCTGAAAGCTGTCAATATGGGCCAAGTCTAAAATTTTGTCATTTGGTAAAGAGTTTAAAACAGGCCTGCTGCAGGTTGTGCTTGTTTTTTGTTAACCATTTAACTGCTTAACCCTTCACCACACCATCCCAAATTTTAAGGAACCAAACAAAAAGTGCTCTTGAAACATTGCGGGAAAAGGAGAAAATGCTGGTAACCAGCATTTTCTCCTTATCCACCAATGTTTTCTAGCTGGTCAAAGACAAATATCAGTTTTTCATTACAATTTGTCACCTGCAAATGCTCACAGTTTAGATGTGTCTTAAATTTTGTAATTTGATAAAAACTGGTCTAATTTCAAAGCATTTGCAAGCAGCAAATTAATTGTGGCTCAACTGATGGAAGTGATGAGTGAAAGGACAGAAAACAATGTGGACAAAAAGGATTGATTCACTGTATTGTGTCTTACACCATTTTCAACATTATTTCAGTTATATCATGGCAGCAAAGGCACCTATCGATGCTGTCCTTGAGTTTTTTACCAGTACTCAGCACAATATTCTTTCCACAACACTGCTTTCCCACTTAACTCTTTACCAATCGACATAAATTTAGACTATTCCAATTTCAAAGCATTTGTAGACGACAAAATGAATGTGGTTCAAAAATTGAACTTTGTTTTGAGAAGGGCAGAAAACATTGTGGGAAAAGGAGAAAATGCTGGTTTACCAGCATTTTCTCCTTTTCCCACAATGTTTTTCAAAAGCCTTCCTCTTCAGGGTCCTTAAAAGTCGGGATTGTGTGGTAAACGGTTAAACAATGGTCAGCGGTGAGAGTGAAATGAATCATCTCGCAATAACTATCATCAATCCTTGGAAAGAAATTGGCCAAGCCGGGAATCAAACCAGCGACCCCTGTTCTCAAGTCCTTTACACTAACAACTGAGCTACCCTGGCTTGGTGAGTGGGAAAATGGAGAAAAAGCTAGTAACCAGCATTTTCTCCTTTTTCCATGATATTTTTCAAAGCCTTTGCCATTAGGGTCATTAAAACTCTGGATTGTGTGGTAAAGGGTTAATAACTAAAATGGTAATTTCCAGCTAGTAGTACAGACCAAAATGTTGAGAGTTCAAAGTTCTTTACACATACAAATTAAAAAACTGTATGAGACAATATAGATCCATGATCACACAGCAGGTTCTGTACAGTCTGATCTTGATCTGCCTTGTCCACAAAAACTGCAGTCATGCCTTACATTATAAAGGACACATTTAGAGTTTTGTGGTCAAGGGGAAGTAACTCACTTTTCTCAAGACAAAAAAATTGAAACTAGTTACCTCCCTTCATTTTTATTGCACTTCTCTCAACAACACTATCAACAAAAATCAACAAAGCCAATAGAAATCTTGGAATTATAAACAGATCATTTCATTTTATGGACAAAACAATGTTTCTCCACTTATACAAGTTTCTTGTACGTCCCCATTTAGAGTACGCCTGTCCAGTTTGGTCACCACATCTCAAAAAACATCAAGTCGCCCTGGAAAACGTTCAAAGGAGAGCCACAAAATTAATCAAGAACATAAGTCACTTATCATACAAAGAGAGACTTCTTCAACTAGGCCTCCCTTCTCTTGAGTACAGAAGATTGCGAGCAGATATGCTTCAGGTCTACAAAATAATGAATAACATCGACTTGCCCTCGACAAATAATCTGCTAGTAACTACCAATTCTAACAGAACCAGGGGACACAATCTTAAACTAATGAAACAATCATCAAATACAGAATTACGTAGGAACAGCTTCAGTATAAGGGTGGTCGACCCATGGAACAGTTTGACACATGAAATAGTAAATGCCCCAAGTATTAATTCTTTCAAGAATCGGCTAAACAGTTTTTGGAAACGCCATCCTTTCAAGTTTGAGCCACTATGCTACTCCCAAGTTGCATCAAACAACCGAATCAATGAAACTAGATGGATCTCTAAAAGTCACAGACTTACCAATGATCCGGAAACAGTAAGTTAACTAGCAAATATCCGCATCAACAGAATTTGTAAGAGACGACTGAAATTAGCGAGCTTGATCGCATTTATGTGTATGCTGGCATGTATTATTCACTCAGTCAGCTGCACATATAAGTGCTTATGCCAGCTTTATCATCATAACATCAACAGACAAGAAATGCCTGTTACAGAGGAATCAGGTACCTGAAACAATAACCAGCATGCCAACTGGGTTTTTCATTTGGGGGTACATGCATGCACCCTCCAGGTTTTGAACTGGGTAGTTCGCCCATGAGTCAATTTCGCCCCAGAGTCGAACATTTTTAAGCCGTATTTTCCACCATTACAAGCTGTAATATACGACAATAAGCTGCTCTTTTGAGAATCTACATTTCCCCTTATTCAAACCGTGTGCAGTTCATTTCAGTCGTTTCATCCTCCTTGTCTCCGAGACGCTTATGATATCCACGGTAAAGTTGTGTAGAGTGTGCGATTTTTCTTCTGTTGTAATGAACGTTAAGAAGGTTTATGACTTTTAGCACAATATACGGCTGGTAACCATGTCGTTTTGCGTGCAGTGTTATCTTAGGTTAAAGTCTGAGTTATCCGATTATCATCCACAATGGTTCCCTGCCGGAGAATAGAACAGCAGTGGTGCAAATTGCCAACCTGTTCTACTCAGTGGCAAATTACCCTACCCCTTAGGTTTTGAATTTGGGGTACAAAGCAAAATTAGGGGGTACAGTGTAACTTTGTGCTGTTTCAGTTTTATTAATGAATTTTAACACCCTTGCTCCTGTACCATAATGAATGGGATCTTAATTGAATTATTAAATTGTGCATTTGGTGATTATATGGATGCATACTATTTCTCCAGGGCATGCAGTATGTGCATGCCCTGGAGAAATAGTATGCATCCATATAGATATAATTAGATATAATCACAACAGCAGTGAGGGTTTAAAAAACAGAACACGGCTATGATTTTTGATAATCAACCACCTTTATGAAAGGATCTTCAGTTTTATTCCTTTCTCAAAGTTGCGAAGTACATTAGGACTGCTTTAAAAAGGAAACATAGACAGATTGAAGCTCGTCATCCAAGATAATGCTCATAGATCTAGCTATTTTAAAATCACAGAGGAGCAGGCCAATCAGCTCACTGTAAGCTCAAACTCTGTCAAATAAAGGCCATGCCGTGTTAAGGCAAAATAAAACAAAATGTGTAAATGGTAGAATCACTTGTGTCAACCTACTTTTCTCAGATCTTGATGCTGTAAAATATTTTAACAGCTTTTGTTGTGATGTTATTTTTTCTGCAGCTTGTCAAATTGAAATCCTAAATTATTGTTATTGTCTTTAAAAGGAGTGGAAAACATAGAGGGAAAAAATGAAACTGCTGGTTAACAGCTTCTCCTCTTCCCTCAATCTTTTCAAAAGCTTGCTCAAAGTTATAACAGTACATGATTACTTGGTAAAGGAGTAAGGTTGACAGGTTGTATCATTTCAGGAAGAATTTAAATGATCTCTTAACCCTTTATCACACAATCCCGACTTTTGACAACCCTGAGATATAAGCCTTTTGAAAACATTGTGGGAAAAGGAGAAAATGCTGATAACTATTATTTTCTCCTTTTCCCACAATACTTTCTACCCTACCCAAAACAAATTTTAGTTTTTCAGTCGCATATATTTTGTCGTCTGCAGATGCTTTCAATTTTGACAAGTGTAAAATTTGGTAAAGAGTTGACGTTTTCTACCCTTCCCAATACAAATTTCAATTTTTGAGTCACATTCATCTTTTGGTCTACAAATGCTTTCAAGTTGAACAAGTCTAAAATTTTGTTGTTTGGTACAGAGGCTGCTAAGCGCGACTCAGGATGCTTTTGCAGACATTGCAGATCAAGATCAGACTGCAGAGAACAAGCAGTCTGATCTTGGATCTACACTGTCTGCTACGGTATTTTTTAGCATACCTGAGCACAAAGTGGACAGAACAAGCAGTCTGATCTTGGATCTGCACTGTCTGCTACGGTATTTTTTTCTGTTGAAATTTACTTTAAAATCTCAATATTTGAGTTTTTGCTATTGAGGGTAAATTTTCATTTTATTTAGCAGCTTAAGAGTTAAAAGTTGTCCACTACATACAGAGGAAAGGGCAACAATATAAAAGCCACACTCTGTGAAAAGGGGGTTTAATGCAAAAAAGTATCAATCAGGGCAGACATGGGTCGAAAATATTTGTTATTGTTCAATTTTTTGCATGTCAAAGGACCATTCTACCTCCAGATGTGGTCGAGTGTTGGACAAAAGGATTTTATTGATCCGTAATTATGTGATGACTTGTTTGGTAATATGCATCACTTAAATGCTAAATGAACATTCCAGGTTACAAAATCTATGTACGAAATGGGATGTTACAGAACCCCTTGGGCCATGAGAAAAATGTTAACTGTGGCGATGATGCAGAGATACTGACAGTACATTGTCATGATACATATGGTCAAGCTTTGGCAAACATTCTGGCTGGTTTACAGGTTAGGATTAGCTTTATGTAGTGTATTCTAATACCTTAACCCTTTACCACACAATCCCAAGTTTTAACGAAATTGAAGAAGACAGCTTTCGAAAACATTGTGGGGAAAAGGAGAAAATGCTGGTAAACAGCATTTCCTTCTTTTCCGATACAATGTTTTCTACCCAACTAAGAAATCATCATTTGAGCTACATGTATTTAGTCATCTTCAAATGCTTTTCCTATAGTTTGGCTAGTCCAAAAATTTTGTCGTTTGGTAAAGACTTAATCCCTACCAATGGACAATATTTTACACTTGTCGAAATTGAAAGCCTTTGCAGACAACAAATTATATTGTGGCTCCAATGATGTTTCTTGTCTCCTTTTCCCACATTTTTTTCAAAAGCCTCCCCTGTCAGAGTAACTAGGAATTGTGTGGTAAAGGGTTAACTCTTAAATCCTTATCAAGTTGGCCGAGCCCCTGTAGTGCAGTCGGCAGGGTACAGGGCTTGAGAATGGGGTCACTGGTTCAAATCCCCAGCTCGGTGAATTTCTATCTGAGGATTAATGACAGTCATTGTGGCAGTTTTTATTTCTCCGTCACCGCTGACCATTGTTTCGATGATGGTTATGTTGGAAAGTAGTCACAGAGAATATTGTGCTGAGTACTGCCAAAAGAAACTCCAGGAAAGCATTGATGAAATATTATGCTGCTCTTTTAAATTTTGTCATTTAACTCTTTACCAGATGGCAGTATTTTAGACCTATCCAAATTGAAAACATTTGCAGACGACATACAAAATGTGCTTCAAATGATGCAGCTTGTATTTGAAAGGTTAAAATATATTTTTACTTTTCCAACAATTTTTAGCTCACCTGAGCACGAAGTGCTCAAGGTGAGCTTTTGTGATCATGCTGCGTCTGGTGGGCGTCGTCCAGGCGTCATCAGTTACCTTGTGTGCACTCTAGAGGCTACATTTTCAGTCATATACATGACATGAAACTTGGTCAGAATGTTTGTCTTGATAATATCTTGGGCAAGTTTGAAATTGGGTCATGTCGGGTCAAAAAGTAGGTCACTGGGCCACATCTTAGAAAAACCTTGTGTGCACTATAGAGGCCACACTTTCAGCCTGAAACTTGTGAAACTTATGAAACTTTGTCAGAATGTTTGACTTGATAATATCTTGGACAAGTCTGAAATTGGGTCATGTTGGGTCAAAGAGTAGGTCACTGGGCAAAATCTTAGAAAAACCTTGTGTGCATTCTAGAGGCCACATTTTCAGCCTGTAACTTATGAAACTTGGTCAGAATATTTGTCTTGATGATAGCTTGGACACGTTTGAAACTGGGTCATATCGGGTCAAAAAGTAGGTCTCTGGGTGAAATCTTAGAAAAACCTTGTGTGCATTGTAGATGCAACATTTTCTGCCTGATTCTTATGAAACTTGGTCAAGAAGTTTGCATTGATGATATCTTGGACAAGTTTCAAAGTGGGTCACTGGACCAAATCTTAGAAAAACCTTGTGTGCACTGTAGAGGCCACATTTTCAGCCTGATACTTATGAGACTTGGTCAGAATGTTTGTCTTGATAATATCTTGGGCAAGTTTGAAATTGTGTCATTTCGGGTCAAAAAGTAGGTCACTGGGCCACATCTTAGAAAAACCTTGTGTGCACTATAGAGGCCACACTTTCAGCCTGAAACTTGTGAAACTTATGAAACTTTGTCAGAATGTTTGACTTGATAATATCTTGGACAAGTCTGAAATTGGGTCATGTTGGGTCAAACAGTAGGTCACTGGGCAAAATCTTAGAAAAACCTTGTGTGCATTCTAGAGGCCACATTTTCAGCCTGTAACTTATGAAACTTGGTCAGAATATTTGTCTTGATGATAGCTTGGACATGTTTGAAACTGGGTCATATCGGGTCAAAAAGTAGGTCACCGGGCGAAATCTTAGAAAAACCTTGTGTGCATTCTAGAGGCAACATTTTCTGCCTGATTCTCATGAAACTTGGTCAAGAAGTTTGCATTGATGATATCGTGGACAAGTTTCAAAGTAGGTCACTGGACCAAATCTTAGAAAAACCTTGTAAGCACTGTAGAGGCCACATTTTCAGCCTGATACTCATGAAACTTGGTCAGAATGTTTAATGATATCTTGGACAAGTTTGGAATTTAGTCACATTGGTCCAAAAAGTAGGTCACTTACACTCATGTGTTTTTCATCATTAAAACCAGGCTTTAGGTCCAATGGCGCTCTTGTTTCTATACCCTTTTTCTTCAGGTCTTTAACTCTTTAGCAGATAAAAAAAGGTTAGACTGGGACCAAATTGAAAACACTTGCAGACAACAAATTAGATACAGCTTTATTCATACCACACTACAAAATTTTAGATTAGTCCTAATTGAAAGCATTTGCAGATGACATATTAAACATGACTCAAATAGTGGAAAAAGTTTTTGAAAGGGTAGAAAACATTGTGGGAAAAGAGTATTTCTCCTTTGCCCACGATCAAAAGCAAACTTCCTTGTCAAAGAGTTAACCCTTTACCACACAACACATTTTTAAACTGGTTCAAATTGCCAGCACTTGTAGAAGGCAGATTAAAGGGGGCTCAAATTATGAAATTTAAATGGATAGAAAACATTATTGGAGGAGGGCAAAATGCTGGTTACCAGCATTTTCTCCTTTCCCCACAATGTTTTCCAAAGCCTGTCATCCATCATTTGAGCCACATTCAATTTGTCATCTGCAAATGCTTTCAAATCAGACAAACCAAACATTTTATCATCAGGTAAAGAGTTAATCCTTTACCACACAATCCTGACTTTTAACAACCCTGAGGACAAAGTCTTTTGAAAACATTGTGGGAAAAGGAGAACCAGCATTTTCTCCTTTCCCCACCATGTTTTCTATCCTATCGAAGACAGAAATCATCAATTTAGCAACATTTAAATTGTCGTCTGCAAATGCTTTCAATTTGGTCCAGTCCAAAATTTTGTCGTTAGGTAAAGAGTTGAGTAGAATCATATTATCAAGTTAGTTACCCATTTTCAGATGGGAGTGAATATGGTGAACAGTTTTATAATGGGGCTTGGTGGCTGTCCTATGCCAAAGGGGCTAGTGGTAACAGTGTGTTGGACAGTTCTATAGTGGGGCTTGGTGGCTGTCCCTATGCCAAAGGGGCCAGTGGCAACAGTGTGGTGAACAGTTCTATAATGGGGCTTGGTGGCTGTCCCTATGCCAAAGGGGCTAGTGGTGACAGTGTGTTGGACAGCTCTATAGTGGGGCTTGGTGGCTGTCCCTATGCCAAAGGGGCCAGTGGTGACAGTGTGGTGGACAGTTCTATGGCAGGGCTTGGTGGCTGTCCCTCTGCCAAAGGGGCCAGTGGTGACAGCGTGGTGGACAGTTCTATAGCAGGGCTTGGTAGCTGTCCCTATGCCAAAGGGGCCAGTGGTGACAGTGTGGTGGACAGTTCTATAGCAGGGCTTGGTGGCTGTCCCTCTGCCAAAGGGGCCAGTGGTGACAGCATGGTGGACAGTTCTATAGCAGGGCTTGGTGGCTGTCCCTATGCCAAAGGGGCCAGTGGTAATGTCGCAACATAGAATGTGGTGTACATCTTGCATGGTCTAAATATAGAAACAGTGAGTATCTGTTGTGTAGAAACCCTTTACCACAGTCCCGAGTTTAAATGACCCTGAAGAAAAAGCCTGTTGAAAACATTGTGGGGAAAGGAGAAAATGCTGGTAACCAACATCATTTTCCACCCCATCAAAGAGAAATTCCATCAGTTCAGCCATAATTAAGTAGTCGTCTGCAAATTCTTTGAATTTTGACAAGTCAGAATTTTTGTCTTGTGATAAAGGGTTAACATATGACAGAACATTTGCTTTGTCTGAATTGAAAGCATTTGCAGACAACAGATCAAATGTGCTAACATTGTAAGATTGATTTTGAAAAAGGTAGAAAATATTATGAAAAAAGGAGAATTGCTTTCAGAGACAATGTCCATCATTTAACCCATTATGACACAGGCCCTGGGTTTTAACAACTCTGAGAAAGGAGCCTTTTGAAAACGTTGCGGGAAAAGGAGAAAACACTGGTAACCAGCATTTTCTACTTTACCCGCAATGTTTTCTACCATATCAAGAACAAATTCCATCACTTGGACAACCTTTATTTAATAGGCCTGAATAAATAAGGGGATGGTGTAGATCCATGATTAGACTGCACGTTCTGTGGAGTCTGATCTTGATCTATGCCGCCATCAAAATCCCCTGTTTCAGCATATGGGGCTGACGTGTTCAATACAACTGTTTGGTTGGTCCTCTTTTTTTTTTCACGGTAGGTAACTCAATTACAGGTATTTAAAACATGTAAACAAGGGTTGTTGCCCATGTTCAGCCTTTCACCTGATATATGTAGAGCCTTTTTATTTCAGTTGGTAGACCATAATCAAAACTTCTGACTTTGCTCAGCCCAGTCTGTCAGTCAGTAATGTAGATCCTGCAAACGCTTTTGTTTTGTGGTAAAGACTTCAACCACATTTAATTTGTCATCTGCAAAAGTTTCAACCAGTCTAAAATTTTGTCATCTGGTAAAGGTTAAATTAGAATTAAAAATTTGCTCTGTTGTGAACACACACTAATTTGCACTAATTCATTGATTCCTCAGATCAGTTGTAAAGTTTGTGGATTTGTTATCCTTGTTTGATGGTGCAGGTCATGGTGTGTCCATAGGCACTGTAGAGATTCATTCTAGTACAGGTATGACCTAGGAAAAAATAAATAAAAACTAAACTGTTGCTGTGACTGAAAAAACAGTTAGATGTGGCATTTCTCTGTATTTAATCCTTTATCCCACAATACGGTTTTAATGACCCTGAGAAAGCAAGCTTTTGAAAATATTGTAGAAAAAGGAGAAAATGCTAGTAACCAGCATTTTTTGTTTTCTCTCAATGTTTTCTTCTCTTTCACAGCCAAGTCTCATAATTCTAGCCCTATTTAAATAGTTGTCTGCAAATGTTGTTGATTTGTAGCACTCAGTTTTTTTTTTCATTCAGTAAAGAGTTAAAGAATCCTGTATCTGTTGGTGCTAGAGAGACTGCAAAATTCAGATTTTGATTTATTTTCAGGATATCCATATGCAGAAATTGATTGAAAGTGGACAGTTTATATCAAAAGTTTTGGGATGACCAACTCTTTAGAAAGTAGCTTTGGTTTGTATTGGAGTTTAACGCCATTTTCACAGTTCAGGTCATATCATGGTGGTCATTGATGCACCCATGTGCTTCTTGGCTTTCTCACACCAGTGCTGAAACAACTTTATTTCCAAAGCTACTGACTACTTTTCTAGCATGCATCAGAGGTTAGAGGCGGAAAATTGCCGGAAAGAAAGATTGCCTCGACCAGGTATCGAACTCGCAACCACCAGGTCGTGAGTCAGATACGCTAACCACTGAGCTACCAGAGCATGCCCAAAAGTAGCACAAGCAACAAAATTGTCTTTGTGATACCAGTTCATCATCATGGTAATATTCAGTCAACTTTGTTCATACAAATATTTTAATAATTACTATGACTCAATTTTCTTCGTTTTCGAAAGGTTTGAAAAAAAAAAAAGAGAAACCATTATTTGTTGGTACTAGAGGGATTGCAAAATTGTGGTTTTTTTTTTGTATTTTCAGGGTATCAACTTGCAGAAATTGATTGAAGCTGGACAGTTTATGTCAAAAGTTTTGGGACAACCAACTTATTCGAAAGTAGCACAAGCTACAAAATCGTCTCTGTGATTGTACTTTGTTATCATTGTGATATTTAATCTTTTCACGCTGGATATAATATTCTGGGACTTAGCAACTCTACAGAGAGGGTTGTTTTTTTTTTATTTCTTTCGAATGTTTCATGAGCAGGCAGGTATTTTCGGACACTTAACCCTTACAACACTATCCCAACTTTTAACAACCCTAAAAAAGGCGGATTTGAAAACATGTCTGGGGCAGTATTTACCAACCATTCTTAGAAAATTCTTAGTCTTTATATCTGAGGTTTTCTAAATGTGAAAGTTGGACAACTTCTGATCGGCTAAACCAACTGGTTACTTTTGAATTTATAAAATTCTGGAGAATAAGGCTAGGAATATTCTTAACCCTTAAAGCCCCTTTCACTATTATAGTTGCCTTTGTGGACAGTGTAGATCAAGATCAGACTGCACAAGTCATGCTGTCTGATCTTTGATCTCGGCTGTCCGCTTTAGTTAAACAATACAGAGAAAAGGCTGTAATGAAATTGCAATTATTTGGATCTTATTCTAGAGTGAAAAGGTCCATTGGGATATTTTTTGAGCCTTAAGGGTTATGAATGATTAATGAATATGGATCCTGGAATTGAAAACTTCATAAGAGTGTCATCACCTTTCAGTATGTGCAGCCATCACTTCTCCAATGTTTACTATCTACCAAACAATTTGAATGCATTCGCAGACGACAAAGTAACAAGATAGAAAACATTGTGGGAAAGGGAGAAAATGCTAGTAACCAGCTTTTTTGCTCTTTCCCACAATGTTTTCTAAAGGCTTCATCCTCAGGGTCTTTGAAATTTGGGATTGTCCAAAATTCACAATTTTAGAATGTCAGTAATCTCCAGTGTTAATTGTTAAAAAAAAAAAAAGACAAAATTTTGTATGTGGCCAAATTGAATGCATTTGCAGATGGCAAATGTTGTAAAAATGATGTTATTTGTCTGTATAGGGTAAAACATGGTAGTAACAGTAGACATGGCTTGTTCTATACCCTATTTTTGACATTTGTTCTGTAAAATGTCCTATTCCGGCAGTAATAGAATGGTCTTTATTGGGTAAAATCAGTGTAAAATTTAGGGTATTAGTTATGAATGTATATTAAAGCATAGTAGTAACAGTAGACATTGCTTGTTATGGGCAAATTCTACTTTCGCTTCTATCTATTCAAAGATGTCTGTTGCAAGACGGAGAAACTGTGTTAACCCTTTTACTAAACAATCCCAGGTTTTAACAACCCTGGGAAAGAAGCCTTTTGAATACATTGTTGGAAAAGGAGAACATTCTGGTAACCTGCATTCTGTACTTTTCCCATAGTGTTTTCTTCTCAAGAATAGGTAACCATCAAGGGTAGGTAACCATCAAAGTATTTTTGACACAGTTATGTCCCTTTTTTGACTTAGAATTTCCACTAAAATCAAGCAACTGCAGCCATGCATTGGCATGTACATGCGGTGCTCTTATTTACTTTCACTGTTTTGCAAATGTAAATTATACTTGTTAATTATTTATAGTCAAATCTGCATTATTCCTTTACCATACAGTTTGAAGAAAGCTTTTGAAGACAATGTGGGAAATGGAGAAAATGCTGGTAACCAGCATTTTCTCCTTTTCCCACATTTTCTACCCTTTAGGAGATCTTTAGCTTATTTGCACCAATTTCTGAATTTGTCATGTACAGATGTTTTGAAAACTGGAAGTGGCTAGAATTTGTCGTTTAGAAAAAAGTTTAACTTTTTACCATAAAATCCTGTGTCTTGCCCTTTATGCTGCCAAACGTGACTGAATGATCTTTTGCGGGCAGTATAGATCAAGATCAGACTGCACAGGATGGATCTATACTGTCTGATAAGGTGATATTTTTTCCCAACAAATAACTATGCAATAACAATATTTGGATTATTACTGTTGGCTGGAAAGTTTCATGTATTTTTTTAAGCAGGTTAACTCTTTACCAAACGACAAAGTGTAGACTTGTCCAAATTGCAAGCATTTGAAGACAACAAAATAAATGTGACTGAAAAGCTAAAATTTGTTTTGGGAAGGGTAGAGCAATGTCAGGTATATCCGGGTGTCGTGTGAACTTGGACACATGTCCCCCGTGTTAAATGCCTGTGAATTTTTCATCAGTGTGCACATTTTTCAAGAGTTTAAGAGCAGCCATTTTTGAAAATCGAAAAAGTTTATTGTTAAACAATTGTGGATTTTTTTTTCTGGATCATTTCGCTTTGAAGCATGTACGTAACCAATTACCTATATTATGGTACGTTGTGCATGTAAGGATATACTTAATCATTCTTTCATCAGAATTGTGAATTTTTTGGACTATTTTATTTTTTATCAAGCTGTATGACCAATTTTTGCTTATCCAAGTTAAATATGTCCAGCATTTCTGAAAGACCACAAGACTGTCCAATCCGTCCCGACAGATTATGGAGCGTCTTGTCTGACCGTACAATAATGACTTTACACACATTTCAATCACGCCCTTCAGTGATCAGAGTTACCATAATTCGCCAATGTATTCGGACACCCAAAAAGTTCGGACACCCTTAATTATTTTCAAAAATAATTAATTTTTTGTCCAAACTTCGGACAGTTCACAAAATTAGTTAAATTCCAAACATTCGGACAGTCTTCTTCATTAATATTCCTAAAGATCGGACAGCCATTAATTGTGACAAAGTGTGCTTGCCGATGATCAGTTACATTTTTTTTTTTTTTTCAAACAACTTCAAAACGTCCTGTAGATTTCCGCTTAAACTCGGCGAATATTTTCGATCATATAAGCCAAGCAATCGAGCCAAACAAGTAATTTATTTCAAGGCAATTCAAAAATCCGAACATTATAAGTGTAAACAGAGTGTGATAAACTTGTATCCAAGATACCTAACGTGTATAACGTGTGTACATGTACATCCGAAGTTGTACAGAGTTGACTCGCGTGCAGGTATTTCACGGTCAATCGAGTTCGTTTATAAATAGAAATCAAGGTACAGAATACTAGTCTACCCAAGGTTTATCGATCGAAGATCAACGAACCAATCAAATTTGAGAACGGGTACTTGTCAGAGTGGAATTTACGTCGTTCGCCTTACGTACATGATTGACTAATTTACGCCACATGAGACAAACACAGCCTGAGCCGAGCATCATCGAAAGCGCCAAAACACATTACGTCATCTTTAATTTTTGTATTGTGGTGAACAGGTGCACATGTGTTGAGAAAGTGGTGTAAATGATTAGCTTTAAATATTCTTTTTGAACTTATAAATTGATGGAAAATTATCTGGATTTTAATAAGGTACGCAATTATATATAAAAATACATGCATTTAAAAGAACACTAAAAAAAACCTGCTTCGACACTATATCACGTAACTGTGTTGTCTGACTACCATAACATAATGTTACCATGAATAAATTTGTACAAAAATTTACCCTTGTTATTTCGGACACACTTTTTTTCTAGGTAATTTTGAACCTATTCTTTCGGCCACCCCCATTTTTTCACAACGGTAATTTCCTAAATATTCGGACAATAAAAAAAATAATTATTTAATTGTGTCCGAATACATTGGCGAATTACGGTGCTCAGTGTTTAGTGTTGTCAGTCCAGAACTTCGTGTACATGAGTTCGAGGTACAGTCACTTCTGCAAAAAAAACAAATTTTTTCCAAGTCATACAATTTATTTTCAAGTCATAATTGTGGTGCGAAACTTAACTGCAGGCATTTTAATTGGTTAAATCAATAACTAAATTATTTTTGAGTATAACTGCGCCTGGCGATGGAAGGTTAATCTTTTTACAGTAAGTGATGCTGCATTATAACAAACAAATACTCCACTTAATGGCACGTCTCGGTGTCCCATCATGTCTGAGATCACCAGACAAAGTGTCCAATGTGATCAGACATGTCGGATGTGACCCACCAGTAACCGTCCAGTTTATATCCTGGATGGTTCCCTGTTTTGCGACTCAAATACATGTTGGAAAGAACGAATGCTGAAAACAAGATCCACATTATCTATGGATGGACCATCTTCACAAGCCAAGGTGATGATCACTACATGGATCTTGCCACCTTGGCTGATCGAGTCGAAATTTGTTAGCACGGCGACGTGCCACCTACTGGATTTTGATTGTTATTGTCCCTACATTTATGTCATCGAAAACCAATCATACGTCACGTAACATAAATCTTTCGGCATTTTGTTAAATATGGCAAAAGGCTTTTTTACCTTTCAGGGTCTTTGGCTATAATCTATTAACCCTTTACCACACAATCCTGACTTTTAACGAGCCAGAGAAAGAAGCCTTTTGGAAAACATTGTGGGAAAAGGAGAAAATACTGGTAACCAGCATTTTCTCATTTTCTTGCAATGTTTTCTAACCTTTCCAGAACAAATTTCATTTTTTTAGCCACATTTATTTTGTCATCTTCAAATGCTTTAAGTTTGGGCCGGTCTGAAATTTTGTCCTTAGGTAAAGTGTTAAGTGCTTTGTTGTTGTTGTTTTAATGAGAGTCCTTGACAATTGGTGATGATGAGTTTGATTATGGGTCTAATCGGACCAGAACGACTGGAGTTATTTGCCCTTGAATTAGAAAAATTGCTATATTTGACTTTGTTTACACTCTAGCATCTACAAATATTAACCAATCAGCACTAAACTTGGTCTAAATATATATGACCATAAGATCTCGGATGAGTTCGATTATGTGTCTAATCGGACCAGAACGACTGGAGTTATTTGCCCTTGAATTAAAAAAATTGCTACATTTGACTTCGTTTACACTCTAGCATCTACAAATTTAAACCAATCAGCACCAAAATTGGTCAAAATATATATGACCGTAAGATCTCGAATGAGTTTGCTTGTAGGTCTAATAGGTCCAGTTATTGCTGTGTCATGGAAAAAGGGGGCTTGACGTATATTTTCATTGTGGACCAATATCTCTTTAACAAAATGACAAAATGTCATGAAACTTCATCTTTTTTATTGTTTATTGCAAGCCACAGACAATAGTTATTTGTTTTTATTTCATGAAATGCCAGGTCATGAAAAAAGGGGGCTAAATGTTTAATTTCGTCATGGACCAATGACCATCTGTTTGTCCATCTTTCAGGACAGATATCTTCTAAAATCCTTGACAAAAACTAATAGAAATTCGTACAGGTGTTCCTAATGATGTCCGCTGATATTTATTGTTTTTTTTTTCCTTTTTGATATCAAATACTGTCTCATAGGAAAAAGGGATTTCATGTATATTTCTGTTAAGGATCAATGTACATGTATCTTCAACTCAAAATCCTGGACAAAAATTTGTGAAACTTCATACATATGTTCCTTATGATATTCCGCCAATATGATTATCATTAGTTTAGCTTTTTTGATTAAATGTCGTGTTATGGAAAAAGGGGGCTTCAAATATATTTTCATCATGGATTAATATCTCTTTAACTACAGGACAAAATGTTATGAAACTTCATCTTTATGTTGTTTATCACAAGCCACAGACAATGGTTAGACCTATTTGTTAGCTCACCTGAGCACGAAGTGCTGGGTGAGGTATTGTGATTCGTCATTGTCCAGCGTCCGTCTTTCCACAATTCCTTTAAACATCTTCTACTCCTAAACCAATCATGTTGAAACTTGACAGGCATATTCCTTGGGTGAAGTTCTACCAAAGTTGTTAAAAGAATTGAATTAACCCTTTAACTCCAGGGGTCACAATTTTGGGCAAAATTGTATATAGAAATTTAAAAATGTTTTTGTCTGAAACTAGAAGGCCTAGAGCTTTGATATTTGGTATGTGGCATTTCCTTGTGGACTTCTACCAATTTTGTTCAAATGATGCCCCCAGGGTCAAAACAGGACATAAAGGTATACAGAATGAACTTTAAAAGTCTTGTTCTATTTAACCCTTTACCACACAATCCCAAGTTTTAACGCCTGTGAGAAATAAGGCTCTTGAAAATATTGTGGGAAAAAGAGGAAATACTTGTAACCAGCATGTTTTCTTTTTTCCATAATGTTTTCCACCCAACCAAAATCAAATTTAAATTTTTGAGTCACATTTTTTTTGTTGTCAGCAAATGGTTTGAATTTGGACAAGTCTTAACCCTTTATGCACCTTTAACTACTATAGTTGCCTTTGTGTCTAGTGTAGATCAAGATCAGACTGCACGAAATGTGCAGTCCGATCATTGATCTATACTGTCTGCTTTGTTGAAACACTGCAGACAAAAGGCACCCATGCAGTTGTTATCATCTTGGACTCATTCTGGAATGAAAATGGCCTTTGGGTTTAAGGATTAAATTTTGTTGTTTGTTAATGATTTGAGCCAAGCCTGTTAGCTCATTACCTACAGGGCTAGCTATGCAGGGATGTCAAGTTTAAATCTCAGTTGGGCCAAGCACTCAGGTAAACAGGTTTTTTAAAACTTTTTCCACAATGTTCTCTACCCATCCCAAATCTAAGTTCATTTTTTGAGACAAATTTATTTTGTTGTCTGCAAATGCTTTGAATTATAGATCAGTCTAAAATTTTTGTTTGGTAAAGAGATAAAGATAGACCAAGTAATATGCATTTCAAGACTGTGTTGTAGGCAATACTATCTTGCAGAATATAAGGCATATATATCCAAGATCCAACTGCAGTCTGATCTTTATCTACACTGTCTGATAAAACATCCTGTCTTGTGTACCCCTAGCCTTGGTTCCCACCTGATCATTTTTTCCTTTTATCTATTCAGGACGGATGCAGTTTAAATTTGACATGAAGTCCCCTTTTTCCATGACACAGCAATGAATTCCAAAACCCTGACAGTATGCACTAGGTCACTTGATGTGTGAAAATTTCATCCAAATCTGTTGAGATATGTCCAGTAATTAAAGAGATATTGGTGAAAAATGAAATATAACATGAAGACCCCTTTTTCCATGATGCAGCTATAAATTGCAGAACCTTGACAATATGCGCTAGGTCACATGATGAGAAACATTCTGTGAAAACTTTTGAAAACATTGTGGGAAAAGGAAAAAATGCTGGTAACCAGCATTTTCTCCTTTTTCCCACAAAGTTTTCTACCCTATCAAAGAAATATTGTGTCACTTGAGCCAATATGAAAATGTTGTCTGCAAATGCTTTCAATTTGGACAGATCTAAAATTTTGCCATGTGGTAAAGGGTTAAAGGCTTTGACAGCATTTTTCTCTCTGGCTGTTAGGATGTATCTTTGAACATTGTGTTCATTGTATTTTGACTTCATTTTTGTTCATTCATTTAACTCTGTAGTACAGATTTTATCTTGTAAATCTTAGAAGTCATTATAATTTTTTTTCTTCAGTTTGTGGTGTTTGTCTTAATTTATAAATAAGAAATAAGTTTATGACCCCCCCTCCCCCGATAGATTTTGGGCATATACTCCACCATGAATTGAAGTACCATTTGAAAGATCTGTTCAGGTAGGGCCAAGGTCAATGTCACACTTGAAGGTCAAATTTTTGTAAGCTGGACGCATAGAAAGGTTGATGCAAGACTATTGCAAGTGTAAATACATTGTTTATGTGTTGACAAAAGCAATTCCCTATGAACATGTCCCTGGACAACCACTGTAGTTGTTGGTGTATTTAACAACATTATAATACTAACTTGTATAGAAAGTCTTGAATTGGCAAACATTCTCTACTAAGTTTGTTCAAATCAGGCAACTTTTTGCCACACACCAAAAGGCCTAGGGCTTTGTTATTATTCCTTCAAAACTCTGTTCTGGAGGTATATAGGAGTCAGCTTGTCGATCCATCCATCCATCCATCCATTCATCCATCAGTCTTTCTGTAGCATTTTCTTGTCAGAGCTAGTTCTCAACAACTACAGGACAGATTTCATTCAAACTTTAGAGAGACTCGGTGCCAAGCAAGAATGTGCATATTATATTTTGGTGACGGTTCATTGAATTTTTACAAAGTTATTTTCCTTTGATGAAATTTCTTGTTCTCCTATTTTTCAACAACTATTGGACAAATATCATTCAAACTTCTCACAAATATTTATATAACCAGGTTTGGTTAAGAAAGATTATCTTCTTGTCTAAACCAAGAAGACCTAGAGCTTTGGCCTTGCACTTCGATATTTGGTATCTATCTTCATTGTAGACCTTTACTGCTTGGTACTCAGGTGAGCGATATAGGACCATCATGGTCCTCTTGTTATTTATGTTTTGCTGATGTTGGACAGCAAATGTAACACGCTATTTGATTGGAGCTTTCAGTCCTGACTGCAACCAATGATTACACGTATCGTGGAGCTAACAAATTTCGACTGGATCAGCCAAGGGGTAAGATCCACATAGTGGTCGTCACCTTGGCTTGAAAAGATGGCAAAGTTGCCTTTTGAGCTGAACTTCCAAAACTTTATGGAACAGAACTTAGTCTGTTTAATAATTTAAATGTACACGTTCTTTCAGTAAGGAAAACACGTAAATGTGCTTAATTTAAGTAGCAGATGGTTTGAATCCATGAGTTAACTGCATGCTTTTTGCACTCTGATCTGTATCTAAACATTCAGCATTCTTCAGGCACCAAGAGTTAATGTCAAACTGAAACATTAATGACAAGTGCCTCTCTTTGGATGTGCAGAGGTTATTAAACAAGATTACGGTAGATTATTTTAGTGAACATACTTTCTTTTTGTTAGTATTTCATATATTTTTACCTTTGTTTTCCACTGTAAAACATTTTATGTCTCAGCAAATTTCAGAGGGGAAAAAAAAATTAATTAATCCATTGCGTAATATAGCGTTGATTGAAACTCTTTGCTCATGTCCCATTGGCAATCATAATCATAATGCCAACTTGTAGCCTCTGCCTATATCTCACGTAAGCCGTACATGTTTGCAAAGCACATCTGTAAGTTTTTCTTAAATTCAAGCGTTGTAAACACACAAAATATTGCACTTCTCCAACATTAACAGTCGCTTGTTAGGGAGCCAAAATAGCAGACAGCAAGGCTGCACATTGGGCCAAATAAATGTAATGACCTGATTGGTCAAATATCTATAGATTTTCATGGAACCATGTATTTGGGCAAGTCTAAAATTTCGTTGTCTGGTATAGGCTTAAGAGGCTACATAGCCCTTTACCACACAATCCCAGGTTTAAACAGCCCCGAAGAAAAAGGCTTCTGAAAACATGGGAAAAAAAATGCTGGTAACCAGCATTTTCTCCTTTTTCCACAATGTTTTCTCTATTTTCAAAAAACAAATTAATCATAGCATTGGTATTTGTCATCTGCAAATGCTTTCAATTTGAACAAGGCTAAAATTCTATTGTTTGGTAAAGACTTCAGGAATATTTCTGAAAAAGTATTTTTTTCTTACATTTGTCTTTCTTCTTGACTGATGGTGTGCCAGCTTTCTACCTTGCAACCCTTCCCCAAGAGGCCTTTTGAAAACATTGTGGGAAAGGGAGAAAATTCTGGTAACCATGCTGGTAACCAGCAATTTCTCCTTTTCCCACATTGTTTTCTGTCCTTTTACAGATCTCATATAGCCAAAGCTAATATTTCGTCTGCAAGGCTTTCATTTTGAACAAGTGTAAAATTTGTTGTGTGGTAAATGGGTAATTTCAGGGATTACGCCCGTAATCATTTGTTGAAGTTTGATGAGACTGTAAAAAACTTGTGAGATGAATCATTGTTAAATTTGTTGAGATTTTAAAAAACTGCAAATCCCCCTGTAAATCATTTATAAATCTTTATTGTAGGTCTAGCCATCTGTTTGGCTGTGGCAGAATGTCTCAACCAATCAGATTGCTAGGTTTTGAGTTTAGAAACAGAATGGTGAATGTGTTTGGAATCACTGATAAATAGTTTTATCTTCTTTGATCAGTTAAAGAAGGTCTAAAGCTAACTATTATTTCTTTTCTATTCATTCCCTGAGGAATTCATAGTGTCATTGTGTACCAGTATTTCTTTTCTGTTAGCTCTATAAACATATGTATGTTTGCTCTATAACACATATGTATGGGCTATACATTCCCTGAGGAATTCATAGTGTCATTCTGTACCAGTATTTCTTTTCTGTTTGCTCTATAAACATTCATATGTTTGCTCTATAACACATATGTATGGGCTATACATTCCCTGAGGAATTCATAGTGTCATTCTGTACCAGTATTTCTTTTCTGTTTGCTCTGTAACACATACATATGTTTGCTCTATAACACATATGTATGGGCTATACATTCCCTGAGGAATTCATAGTGTCATTATGTACCAGTATTTCTTTTCTGTTTGCTCTATAACACATACATGTGTTTGCTCTATAACACATATGTATGTTCACTCTATAACATATACGTATGTTTGCTCTATAACACATATGTATGAGCTATACTCTGGTAAAAGGGGGTTTAATGCATCTCTATGATGCTTAGTACCAAGGAAGTCATCACATAACAACAGATCTATAAAATCCATTTTGTCTAACAACCAACTGAATTATGAGGTAGACTGGTCCTTGGACATACAGAAAATCGACTAATAGCCAAAAGTTTTGGCCCAGGTCAGCCTGCACGGACTGTGCAGGCTGACCTGGGTTGATACTTTTCACACATGCATTAATCCCCCTTTTCATAGAGCATGGCTCATATGTAATCTAAAGTTTTAACAACCTTAAGGAAGTAGGCTTTGGAAAACATTGTTGGAAAAGGAGAAAATACTGGTTATGAGCATTTCCTCCTTTTCCCACAATTGTTTTATCTTTCAGAGGCAAAGCCGAACATTTTAGGCACAAATGAGTAGTCGTCTGCAAGCTCTTTCTATTTGGACAAATCTAAACTTGATCATCTAGTAAACAGTTACCGGTATACAGTGAAGATTTCCAGGGCTATATGAGGGGTTTTCAGAAATAACATTGGTTTTCTAAACTCTTTACTGACAAATGTCTAGACTTGTCCAAAGTGAAAGCATTTGCAGATGACAAAGTAACTGTGACTTGAAAAATTTGAATTTATTTTGAGAAGGGTGGAAAACCTTGTGCGAAAGGGAGAAAATGCTGGTAACCTTCCCACAATGTTTTCAAAAGTTCTCTTCCACAGGGTCATTAAAACAGTGGAAAGAGTTAATAACTTGACATTACTAAGGAGTATGGTGACAGAAATTATGTCAGTGTGTTTTCATATTATTTTGGCATTTTATCACCAAGTTTGGTTTAGTTCTGATGACTTTGCACCAAGTTACAGTCTCTTAACCCTTTCCCAAACGACAAATTTTGGACTGGTCCAAATCGAAAGAGTTTGCAGATGACAATTTTAAATTTGATGAAATTGGCAGAAAGGTCTCAAAAAGGGTAGAAAACACTGTGGGAAAAGGAGAAATTGCTCGTTACGAGCAATTTCTCCTTTTCCCACAGTGTTTTCAAAAGACTTGTACAGCAGACACGTGAAAACCAGGGCTTGTTTGGGAAAGGGTTAAAGAGAATCACTGACATGAACTTGGGGCACCTCGACTGAGTTTACCTGACTCAACTTGTCAAGATTTCGGCAGAATCTGTTAAATGCACCATTTTCAATACAATCCTTTGCTACCTTGACGTAATGTATTGACATTAGTATCAGTTAACTTTAAAAGTTGTTTACTTCCATTTGCAACATGCAATTGACGGCATTTATTTGGGAAATGTTGTAATGACTTCAGACAATATTTTGGCGTAATTTCAAGCAAATTGATTGGTTAACAACTGTTTTAGAAGCTGTTAAAGCTATACAAACAGAACAAATAATTGGACTGCCCCATATGCCTATTAGCATGGAAAAATAAATGGCCCCTTGTGCATATAGTATCAATATAATGGGTACAAAAATCGCATTCTATGATTACATATGAATTCAAAAGCAAAATGATATGAGCTATGCTCTGAAAAGGGGGCTTAATGCACCCCCGTGATGCATGATGCCAAGCAAGTCATCACAGAATTATACATCCCTAAAATCTGTTTTGTATAACAACCTACTGAATCATGAGGTACACTGGTCCTTTGACATGCAGAAAATCGACCAAAAGCAAAAAGTTATGGGTTAATACTTTTTGCAACTGCATTAAAACCACTTTTCACTTGGCTCGTATATTTTTTATGACTCTTTGTTGACTAACAGGCTTTTGATAAGTGTTTGTTAGGTTTAAACATCCCTCATAAGATTGTATTTGAAAATATGTAATAACCCTCAGGGAGCCAAATACAGTACAGCCAACAAACATTTTCAGACTAGAAGTAAGACCCTGTTGTCGTCTGCGTCGTCGCCTGTGTCACCATGTAAAGACTTTGACATTTTATAGTATCTCTGTCATTACTGTAAATATTTACTTCAGATTCGGAATAGTTCTTAACTATCAAAAGGGGAACCTATACAACAAGGGTAGGTAACCATCAAAACATTTTTGACACAGTTTTGCCCCTTTTTCAAGATAAAATCTTCACTGAAAATCAATCTATTAACCCTATAAACACAAACCTGAGTTTTAATGACCCTAAAGAAGAAGCCTTTTGAAAACATTGTGGGAAAAGGAGAAAATGGTACCCAGCATACAATGTTTTCTACCCTTCCAAAGGCAAATACCAGTTTATGAGCAACAATGAATTTGTTGTCTGCAAATGGTTTTAATTTGGACCAATATAAAATTTTGTCTTGGCATTGGTACCTGCATGCGGTGCTCTTGCTTGGGTTATACAAGGATATGAATTTTCCTCCTTTCAGAGGATTACTTCCCTTCAAAGCTAAAACTGACATTCTGTAGTATGGGTTGCGTAACTTTATGAAATAATAAATTAAAAGTATAACTTACCTTTTCCTGTTTAGATCCATGGATCAATGAAGCTCCAAGGGTAGCTGAAATCTGAAATCACATCACACATTGCCAGATCTATCTAGAACATTTTACAGATTGATGCTGACAATACAAACCAATTCAGGTATGAAATGTGATTACAGATGCAATCTGGCATCTGACATCCCTATTCCAGCAGTTACTCTGTATATACTCCTATACACTCCTACAGTTACATGATGTACTTCACTCAATTGTCATTTTGTACTGCTTCCTTGGTCCAGTTGTCTGTAAATCTTATAAAGCTTATTTCATAATCTATGTTTAGACTCAAACAAACACAAAACCATGACAAAAAATAAGAAGTTTGGATATTTTGCTAAATATTTTGGGAGTAGAAACAATGCCTATTAAAAAGCAACTGCTTCTTTTCCCACAATGATTTTTTGTTAAGCATGGTATAGAAAAATAAATCCCTTATAAAAAAGAGACTCAAACAGGGTTCTTATTTGACACGGGACCCCGGGTTTTTGATGACTGAAAATTGGAAATTACCCATATTGACGCATAAGCATCAATCTGACACGAGATTATCCGCTGATGTGCCCTTTAACCTTTTACCACAAAATCCCGAGTTTTAAAAACCCTAAGGAAGAAAGCTTTTGATAACATTGTAAGAAAAGGACAAGATGCTGGTAACAGCATTTTCTCCTTTGACCACATTGATTTCTACACTTCCAAAGAAATATTTCAGTTTTTGACTCACATTTTATTTGTCGTCTGCCAGTGCTTTCAATCTGGATAGGTCTAAAATTTTGTCGTTTGGTAAAAAATTAAATTAGCTTGTGTGCAGCGGCAGAAATATCGACTTTGATCACAAACCAATTAGATCTGATGAATAAAGTATGCACTTAGGTTATCCAGAAATATACCTGCATACAGGTATGTTGGCTGGTCATTCTTAAGAAAAGGGATGGGAGTGAATGGTGGGACAGCAATGCCCAGCCCTCACAGGGATGTCTTTCATTATGCCTTGTTGTAAGGGATCAGGCGTATGAGCGGGAATATGGAACTGGTATTTCTAGATGAAACAATTGTCCCGAAGAAAGACCGACTCTCATCGACCAACTGTAGTGAGAGAGTAAGCTGTTATTGGGAGAAAAATCACTGGCTATAGTTTATTAGACACAGCAGTGTATTTGCTATTTGTCACTGTAGACCATTTAACTCTTTAGCAAATGACAAAATTTCAGACTTTTCAAAATTTACAGCAATTGCAGACAACGATATAAAAGCGAGTCAAAAATTGATAATTGTTTTTGGAAGGATAGGAAACATTGTAGAAAATGTTGGTTACCAGCATTTTTTTCCTTTTCCCACAATGCCTTCAAAAGCCTCACATCTCAGGGCCATTAAAACCTGGGATTGTGTGATAAAGGGTTAAATCTAATGTGGTTGCTTATTTCCAGAGAGTTATGGTGTCAAGTGATGGGGTGTTTAGTGGGGGCTGTCATGGTGCCTCATGGTACTGGCTCATGTCCCTGGCTTGATGAACAGTAAAGCGATGCTTTGTCAGGGGGAGCTTGGGTCATGTTGTGGATGTGACCATTAAATCCTTGCTGCTGCATCATTGATGTGATGGTTGCCATAGGTACAAAAATGTGGACAGGCAATAAGGGACTTTCATGTTGAAAGTCAATGATGCGTTTCCTTTGACATGACAGGCAGGGTGTCCACAATTTGTGTAAAGCAAATTTCCCTGACTTTTCCCAGACTAAAATTTCCCGGAGTAATGTTTTTGTATTTTGCACATTAAGTTCTGAAATCTGTTGGCCTCCTCCACCCCTACAGCCAACCCTTACCACCTTTTACTATACCAACTCTAATTGTGTTAATCTCTATACATGTATTATAAATTATGGTTTTGGTTTGTTTTTCTTGGAATTCATTTTCTGTTTTTCTTTTTTTTAAATACGTACATGTACATGGATCTAAAAAATAGTTTATACTGTTGGATGAATGCTTGAAATTACATGCATGTCATAATATGGGGAAATTTGTTGGTCTTCCCTGCCCCTACAGCCAACCCTTACCACATTTTTTAACACCAGTTGGTAATGTATTACATTTTAGACTAACGAAAGCTAGTCTTTAGACATCAAGATTGACCTAGAGTCAACAAAAAAAAAACCACAGTTGCCAAATACTGCCTCACAGAAAATACTTTTCTGTTAGATATGTTAATTCTGATACATATGACAATTTTGACAAAAACCACTAAATCTCTACCACTCCAATTTGAACATGTCGTCTTACAAAGTAATAAACTGAACAAGATGTCATTTATAAGGTACAAGGTCTTTGCTTATATGTAAATTAAGTGATCTACGCAAAGCAGAGAATCACATATTCCTACACTACTGTAAAATTATGAAAAAATCTGTTAATAGATACACCTAGGTAACTTGTAGCAAATCCCAACTATATTATCCCTCAGTGGTCAGGGAACCCTTGTCCTTCCTTCAGTCATTCATTGATAAGATTATTGTGTACAGTTAAATTGTTATGTTAAGCTGTTATTCTATGTCTTGAATATTAACCCTTTACCAAACAATCCCAAGTTTTAACCACACTGTGGAAGAATCCCTTTGAAAACATTGTGGGAAAAGGAGAAAATGCTGGTAACCATCATTTTCTCATATTCCCACATTGTTTTCTGCCCTTTTGGAATCAGGTTTCATCAGTTCAGCCATATTTAATTTATGGTCTGCAACAGCTTTGAATTTAGACGAGTGCAAACTTTTTTGTTTTATAAAGAGAGTTAAATAGTTAACTACATCTTGTGCCATTGGATATTGACTAATGGATTGCATGGTGTTATAACACCATTTTCAACATTATTTCAGTGATATTGCAGCGGCCAGAGCACCTATACATGCTTTCCTGGAGTTTCTTTTACCAGCACTACCGCAACACAATTACCTTTTGCGGAAAGTGTGGATAAAGATCAGACTGCACAGAGCATGCAGTCTGATCTTGGATCTACATTGTCTGAAAAGAGGATATATTTTCTCCAAAATGTAACTTTGAAATAGCAATATTCAGGTGTTTACCATCTACTTGAAAGTTTCATTTAACATTTTTTAGCAGGTTAAGGGTTAAACTTAAACTAGATTATAGTTAACCAGTAGCACGTATAGCCCCGGCACCTCAGTTGGTAGCGTACGGGACGTGGGAACAGGAGGTCCCTGGTTCAATGCCCGATATCCGCGACAGGATTCATCTCTCACATTTCGACGATGGGCATGTGGGAAAGCAGCCAGTGGCCTGGAAAGAATATTGTGCAGAGTACTGGTAAAAGAAACTCCAGGAAAGCATGGTTACATGTGCACTGGCCACCACTACATAAATGAAAAAATGCTGAAAACATGGTTAAACTCCATACAAACAATCAATCAATCAAATTTGCTAGTCTGTCAGTACTTTGATTTATTTTCCAATTGTTTTTTAATTGTTTTTCTTTTTTTTTTTTACCTACATAGATCTATCTACATGTCTTTATGAAATTTATCTGTACTGTTGGATGTGCTGTTTGAACATGCACAATGAGCTCTGACATCTGTTGGCCTCCTCCTCCCCTACAGTCAACCCTTTCCACCTTTTACTTTACCCACTGTAGTTGTGTGACTCTTTGGATATGTACCAGTATTTTTATTTACTTTGTTTTTCTTTGTATACATTTTTTTACTTTTTGTTTTCTATAGACATATTTGTACATGTTTTTTCAAAAGATATTTATACTGTTGGATGAGTGCTTGAAATTAAATGCTTTTCATAATACAGGGAAATCTGTTGGCCTCCCCACCCCTACAGCCAAGCTTTTCCACCTTTTTTTTTTAACCACCAATTCTCATTGTATTATTTTCTGTATTTTTAATTTTGTCTTTAATTGTTTTTCTTTGATTTGTTTTCTTTCTTTTTTCCTATGTTCATACATACATGTATATATTTACAAAAACAATGTATACAGTTGGATGTGGCACTTGAAATTAGATGCATGCCTAAATGGACAAAAATAGAAGCTATTCTAATAACATTTATATCTCTTCATGAGTATGCACTTAAAATGAAATTGATATACATACATGTACTTCAAAATGTTGTCAGCCTTTTTTTTTTTTTAAGAGCTCAGCTGTTTTGGAAGAAAATGTTGAGGTACTGTCATTGCCCTGGCAGTGGCATCTGTGTTGTCATGCGAAAACTTTTTTTATCATATGTCTGTTATCGCTGAGGATAGTTGCTGTTATTTCAAAATTCCTTGACTTTTCCCACACTTTTGCTTGAATTAAAAAAAAAAAAAAAATCCCTGACAGATTTTCAGAACTCCCTGACCCTAAAAAAATGTATTTTTTTTCCACCATGGACACCCTGACTGGGTATCCACAATTTGAGTAAAGCAAATTTCCCTGACTTTTTCCTAACTAAAATTAAATTTCCCTTACTAACATTTTTGTATTTTGCAGGTAAAGCTCTGACATCTGTTGGCCTCCTCCTCCCCTAAAGCAAACCCTTTCCACCATTTACTTTACCAACTGCAATTGTATTACTCTTTTAAACATTTTTTTTTTTCTTTAAATTTATTTTTTATGTTTATTTTTCTCTAGACATACTAGTACATGTATTTTCAAAACATATTTTTACCATTAGATTTATGCTTGAAAGTAAATGCATGTCATAGTACAGAGAAATCTATTGGCCTCCTCCACCCCTACAGCCAACCCTTACAGCCAACCCTTACCACCTTTTTTTTAACCACCGATTGTCATTATTTTACTCTTTGTTTTTTACATGTTTTTCTTAGATTTAGTTTTCTATTTTATTCATGTGTTTACAAAAGTAATAAATAATGCTGTTGGATGTGGTACTTGAAATAAGATGCATGCCAAAATAGACATTTTGGTATGTATTGAGTTTAATGCCATTTTAGCAGCTTAGGTCATATCATGGGGGTCAGTGACGCACTCATGTGTTTCCTGGCATTCTCACACCAGTACTGACACAACTTTCTTTCCAGAGCCACTGACTACTTTTCTCACACGCATCAGGTGAGAGATTAAAAATTGCCAGAAAGAAAGTTTTCCTCAACTGGGTATCAAACTTGCAAAAGGCTTTTGAAAAAAATATGGCAAATTATGTCTTACAGATTTTTAAAATTCCCTTGTCTTTCAATGATAAATCACATTATCACTTGTTATTCTACACTTCCTTTGTTTTTCAATGATGAATGAAGTCATGTGATCACATAATTTCCTGCACTGAGTTAAAAAGGAAAGCATGTGATTTACTGCATATGTACCGTCAGACCGACTCAAATCAGATTGACTAACAGTTTTGCAAGGACAAATAAAAACATTCAGGAATACTACAACTTCGACAAAATCTAGCTATTACTTTGCATGAATTGTGACAACTTTTGTTTAACCCTTTACCAAATGTCAAAATTTTAGACTGGTCCAACTTGAAAGTATTTGCAGATGACAAAATAAATGTAACTCAAAAATCAAAATTTGTTTTGGGAAGGTTAGAAAACATTGTGGGGAAAGGAGAAAATGCTGGTTACCAGCATTTTCTCCTTTTCCTACAATGTTTTCAAAAGCTTTCTTTCTCTGAGTTGTTAAAAGTCTGGACTGTGTGGTAAAGGGTCACGAAGACAACTTATGTACAAACACAAGACAAATTATGAAGCCACACTGAAACCTCTCCTTGTCTGACCAGGCTGTGAAAATGGTTGGGGGAATAATGTTCAAACGAAAGGTAATGCAAATGAAACTTGTCACAATAAGAAGAAATCTCTTGTGCCACCAGACTAGTGGTAGCATAGCTGACAGTACTACTTTATGTCATGTGACAAGCTACAAAGATGGTGGATGATGAAAGGCCAAACAATTCAAGGGACAGTGTGGCCTTGAATCCTTTTACTCAGGACAGGAAGATTGGGCAAGAGAGTCAAATGCCTTTTCAATTAAATTATTATCCTAACATTTCACTATGCTTTCTGTAAGATGTTTGTTTACCAAATAAAGCGACCCTCAAGAAATCTGTTCCTATGAACTTTTTTATCAACTTTGTTTCTATGTTCTACATAATGTACAAACATTTATTTATTAGTTAATATGTATTAACCCTTATGCTGCTAAATAAGTTAAAAAAAAAAACTTTCAAGCCGATAGTAAAAACCTGAATAATGTGTTTTCAAACTTATTTCTTGGAGAAAAATATCTCCTTGTCGGACAGTGTAGGTCCAAGATCAGACTGAACTTTCTGTAGTCTGACCTTGATTTACACTGTCCGCAAAAAGTCAGTGAGTCACGCTTAGCAGATTAAGGGTTAAAGTTGTTTACATTCAGCATAATATGTTAGATACATATAATACTAGATAGAAATAAAGTTGCAAGAAAGTTAACCCTTTCCCAAACGATGAATTTTAGACTGGTCCAAATTGAAAGAGTTTGCAGACTACAATTTCAAATTTGATGAAAATGACAGAAAGTTCTCCAAAAGGGTAGAAAACACTGTGGGAAAAGGAGAAATTGCTCATTACGAGCAATTTCTCCTTTTCCCACAGTGTTTTCAAAAGATTTGTACTGCAGATACGTGAAAACCAGGGCTTGTTTGGGAAAGGATTAAAAGTAAAGAGATAGCAATGATTGTTTACTGAAATAAAGCAACTACTCTCAAGAAAACCTATTCCATTAAACGTAATTGAAATCATTACTCTATTGAAAATTGAGCAACTTTCAGTAAGTCTGTGCAGAAGTCAGTTCCACTAAAGATTAAATGGGCATTTAAATGTCCTCTGAAAAAAGTCTTGAGCAACAAAGATCATTATCTTCCGTAAAGCCTCCAGCTTCGCATGTATAGACAGCATATCGTCCCGAACATTATTCGACTATCGCGCTTTAAAGACAAATCGAGTACTACCCCGTGACGTCATAACCGGAAGCGGTAATCACATGTTCTCATAATCGTCCTGGCGTTCGACTAGTGAAGAGGTCTCTTCTTTTTCTCTCGCGCTTCGCCTTTTTCAGATACAGGTGAGTTAAAGAGGTCTCTGAGGACGTAGTCCCAGACTATTTAAACTATTTAACGTATAGCTTTATTGCTATAATGGCCTCTAATTCTCAGGACGATGTCTTGAGTGTGGAAGACTCGGGCGAGTCTTACAGTTTCTCGGGCTTCAGTACTGTGGATTCCGACGACCAGGTTGCTTCAAAGAAGCCCAAAACCAAAAAGACTACTAAGTCAGTGACTTCTAAAAAAGGAAATGACACTCCGCAGGACCAAGTCGATAAAACTGGCAAGATTAAGTCCAAAACTAAAAGTGCCATGTCGGCAACGCCATCGTGTTCGAATGTGAACACTAATAATTTTGATCTGACAAAGTTGTCACAAAGAGATATTGTTAATTTAAGAAGTTTATTGGGCATTGAGACTGTCCAGAATAAGGAAAATGACAATTAGGAGCATTCTGGAGTGCAAGAACTCTATAGAAACCCATTGCATAAATTGCCTACTATGAGGGTTGAAATTGACTCTGCAGATATTTCAGGGGGTGAATCCCCTTTGCATGAAATACCTTCTAATATTACAGCTCATAATGATATAACATCTGCTTTATTTGAAGAAGGTGAGATTGTTGATGAGAATGAGTGGGATTTACGATGTCTTAAACTCCATTAAAGGGCAATCCTGTGCCTCAGTCTTTGGCAAATAAGATCAATTTAGCTTGTACTTCTCTTTGTGAAACTGACTCTATAGTGTCTAAGTACAAAATTCCTGTCAATTGTGATAAGGCTTGTGCTCCTCTTGTGAACAGTGAGATTTGGAAGGTAATGGACAAACATACACAGACACAGGATAGAAGTATGGCAGAAATTCAGAATTTAGTGGCTACCGGTATGACTCCACTGGTTCAGTTGGCAGACATTTTGAAAACTCAGTTTTCTAGCAATTCTCAGGCTAAATTCTTGTTAGGTGATGCATTGACTATTATGGGACAAGTTCAATACCATATGTCTGTTCGCAGGAGATACATGATCAGACCTACTCTTAAGAAAAAGTATCACTCGCTTTGTAATATCTCCATGCCTATTTCAACTAATCTCTTTGGAGATGATATTGCCAAAGAAATTAAGTCATGTGACTCATTAGTGTCCTTGGGTAAAGGAATCCTATTACAGAGGCTCCTCTGGTCGCGGTAGAAGTAATGCACGTTTTCAAAGGAGAGGTGGCTATTCCTATAATAATCCAAACTCTTACAGCTCTGTTGGTCAAAGATATCAGCAATTTGTACAATAGAGGTCAGGGGCAAAGGGGGAACAAAAGTTTCCGAGGTTCCAAAAAACCAGCAACTGCTACTGCTACTTCCCCAAACGAATAGCTTCATCACAGGTAAGTACCTGTTTACCCAATGTAGGGAAATTAAAATATCATAAAGCTGAATGGCAGTCTTTAACTAATAATGCTTGGGTTTTAGAAACAATTTCTGGTTACAAGATCCATTTTGATAGTATTCCAGTACAAGATAGAATACCCAATGAAATACCTTTTGAAGGGGACCAATGGGGCATTGTTGATAATGAAGTTTCAAAATTGTTAATGAAAGGAGCCATTGTTCCCACTAAGTCTGAGCCTGGTGAATATATATCTACACTTTTCATTGTTCCTAAGAAAAATGGCAAGTATCGGCCAGTTATCAACTTGCATTTTCTGAATCATTTTGTACATTATGATCACTTCAAGCAGGAAACTTTTAAACTTGTTGTTGGTCTGATTCAGGAGAATGATTTCTTTACATCTATAGATCCAAGTGTACTTCTCAGTGCCTATTGCCGCTGAATTCCAGAAATACCTGAAGTTTTCATGGAAAGGTCAGCTTTACAAATTTGTTGTTCTTCCTTTTGGTTTGAAATCTGCTCCATATGTTTTCACGAAAATATTGAAACCGGTTTATGCTTAGTTCAGATTACAGAACATCCGCTGTAGCTATTATATAGATGATTCCATTAACATGAACTCTTCTAGTCCTTTGGCCCAAGGAAATACTAATATCATGGTTGATACATTGCAACGTCTTGGCCATGATATTAATTTTAAAAAGTCTGTTCTGGTTCCTACTCAAAGGATTGCATTTTTGGGTTTATTATAGATTCTGTTGCTTTCATGATATATCTGCCGGAGGAGAAGGTGGTAAAAATTGCCGCTAAAGCTGAAACATTGCTCAGAGCTGGAAAGGTAGTTGTTCGTGACCTTGCATCTTTTATAGGACTCATTGTTAGTTCTTTTTATGCTATTCTGGAGGCTCCATTGCACTACAGGGATTTAGAAAGGAACAAAATTCTAGGTCTTGGTCCAGAATGCAATTTTGATAACAATGTGCCCCTTTCAAACAATAGTATCCTTGAACTGGTATGGTGGAAAGAGAATGTTAGACTTAGAAATGGCAAACATATAAGGTTTCAAGATGTTGATGTACAGTGCAGGACAGATGCCAGTTTTTCAGGCTGGGGTGCTATAGATCTTGAGACTGGTATTGTCGTTCAAGGTAGATGGAGTTCTGTGGAAAAAGGAGGAAATATAAATTTCTTAGAGCTTTTAGCTATCTTCCATGTGCTGCAAGCTTTTTATAGCAACAGAGTGGGTATTCACATTGAAGTTCAGTCAGATAATGTGGGTGCTGTCACCTATATCAATGACATGGGTGGTATGTGCTCAGTACCTCTTGATTGTCTTGCAAAAGATATTTGGAACTGGTGTTTGGAAAGAAATATTGTTCTAACTGCAGTTCATATTGCAGGGGTATCCAATACAGCAGATTTCTTTTCAAGGAATTTCTCAGATTCTACTGAGTGGATGTTAAAGAAGGAGATTTTCAGTAGAGTTTGTGGCCATTTCTTTGTTCCCGAGGTAGATCTGTTTGCATCAAGATTAAATGCACAGGTTGATAATTATGTTTCATGGTTCCCTGAGCCAGGTGTAATACAGCATAATGCTTTTACCTTTTCATGGCAACATCTGAGGCCATATGTTTTCCCTCCTTTTAACCTGATTGGGAAGGTTATGAATAAGATTCTCAAAGATAGAGTTGAAAATGCTATTTTGATTTTCCCATTCTGGAAAGCTCAATCTTGGTTTCCACTCGTTTTAGAGAACATTTCTTCATTTCCTGTCAGATTACCACGCCACAAAGACTTACTTACCCTTCCACACGACGGTACCATTCATCCACTACGCAAGTCGGATCAGATGATCTCTGTGACAGTATCAGGAAAGAGCTGTGTAAAAACGGACTTCAAGATGAAATTTCAAGAATCATTACAGCTTCGTGGAGCCAAGGAACGAGAAAACAGTATAACAGTGCTTGGAGAAAGTGGTGTGTTTGGAATCTACTGTGGGGAGGAGATCCAGTTCGGGCGACTGAAACTCATGTTTTAAAGTTCATGTTTTTCCTCTTTAAGACAGGAAAGTCTTACTCGTGCATTAATATACATAAAGCTATGCTTTTACAGACCCTGCTCCTCTTAGGTAATAAGTGGTGTAATCATTGTGGTCTTATTAATAGATTTATGAAAGGTTTATCTGTACAGAAACCTCACCTTCCAAGATACCATTTCACATGGGATGTGTCAGTAGTCTTGAAATATCTCTCTGGACTTTTCCCTTTGCAAGAGTTATCTTTGAAACTAGTGACATTCAAGCTTGTAGCCTTGATTGCCTTGTCGTCTGCACCTAGAGTCCAAGTTCTAGCTAATTTACATTTAGCTTTCATGTATAAGGAGACGTCTGTGGTAACTTTTACTTTTCCTCAACTGCTTAAAACTTCTAGACATGGTCATACTTACGTTTTGAAAATAGAAAAGTACAGTCATCAGTCCTTGCGTCCATTGTATACTTTGAAGCATTATATAGAATGCACCAGTGCTTTGAGACAGTCAAGACTTTTATTGATTTCTTACCAGACTTACAAAGCTGTTACTACTAGTACCATCACTAGATGGCTTAGAACTGTTCTCGAGTTGTCTGGGATAGATATATCCATTTTTAAGGCTCATTCCTACCATGGCACAGCAGCTTTGTCTGCTTTCAATAAGGGATGCTCTTTGAGTCGTATTTTGTATACAGCAGATTGGTCCACAGATGAGAATTTTGTAAAATTCTATCGTAGACAACCTTTGAGTAACAAGCAGTTGACTTTTGCTCGAGCAGTTCTTCAATAGCCTGGGTCATGTATTTCGTCGTTCATGTTCATTTACCGATTTCCTCTGCTGTTCTCAGTTCAGTTATGTGTTTATTACATTTCCTGCTTTTGTTTAATTATCTTTTGTTTAGTTTGTTTAGTTGCTCTTTAAAAATGCTGTCTATACATGTGAAGCTGGAGGCTTTATGGAAGATAATGACCCCTCATCCCAGCTTTAGTGCAGGATGAGGAGCATTATTAGAGTAAAGCCGGAGGCTGAGCATGTATGGACCCGACACAGCATAATCCTTGAAAAGGTGTTGATAGTACGTCATGTAAGTACTTCTTTGCATCCCTCCCTTGTTTGTTGTATTCAGCAACCAAACAAACTGTCTCATCTTTAAATTATGAGAACATGTGATTACCGCTTCCGGTTATGACGTCACGGGTAGTACTCGATTTGTCTTTAAAGCATGATAGTCGAATAATGTTCAGGACGATATGCTGTCTATACATGCTCAGCCTCTGGCTTTACTCTAATAATGCTCCTCATCCTGCACTAAAGCTGGGATGAGGGGTCATTACAAACCAAAGTTAAAATCCCATTATGAAACATCATAACATGTATTCAACTACACACCAGGCTGCTGTCAAAACTATCAGTATTTACTTTTGGACTGAAGATTCCTTTACATAAATGTGTGCCTGGGATGATAGGAAATGAAATACCATGTTTATAACACCCGATGACAAGGTTTTGAAAACTTGGAAGGGAGGGGATGCTGGGAAAGTCTAAAATTACACCGTTTTCTTTATGCTAACAGAGAAGAAAGTATTATACACTATTTGTCACAGCTTTAAAAAAATTATCCACAACCAAAATCTGATTTGGCCATTTTAATTTACAACATGTGCATTCATTACCTAGGATTTTCCTTATCAAAGTCATTTGAAACATATAATTACGTATGACATGCCATGTAATCCTTTAGCAAAATGAGTTTTAACCACCTGAGGGAGGGACCTTTTGAAAAGATTGTAAGAAGGGGAAAAATGCTGGTTACCAACATTTTCTCCCTTTCATTGGCAATTCCTATCATTCAAAACACATTTCTCTTGTAGTTTACACTGATGCTCTTGATTTTAAAGAATCTAGTGTATATTATAGATCAGTCTGCATGTTTTGTGCAGTGTGATCTTGATCTACACAGGCCACAAAATCAACTATAGTTATGAAAAGCACTTCAAGGGATAACTCTTCACCAAACTATCTCCAGCTTTGAACAACAATGGAGAAGGCTTCTGAAAACATTCTGAGGAAAGGATAAAATGCTGGTAGTAACTAGCATTTTCTCTTTTACACACAATATTTCCTATCTGTCAAGGATAAATCCAATTTCATAAGTCAATTTTAATTTGTCGTCTGCCAAATCTTTGAATTTGGACAGGTTGAAAATTTCATCATTTTGTATAGACTTAAGAAATGTATGGTCACTGGAAAGAAAAATTGCCTCTACCAGGTATCAAACTAAAAAGCATGAGGTCACGAGTCAGATATTGTGCTAACAATTGAGCTACCTGGCTGGACAATAATATGATGACTTGCTTGGCAACACATTTCTAAGATGCATTAAAACTCCTTTTGCCAGAGCAAGGCTCATTTGTATTTTCTGTCAAAACTGATTTTTCTAGTTTTATCCTTATATTTGTTTCATTATTTTTTTTTATACTTTGATTTCCTTATATATTTAATATTTTTTCCAACTTTCAATGACTTGTGGGAATGTCACATGACCAATAACTGTGGCCAATTATGAGGATTCATGTTCAAATCAGCATCACGATGTCAGATCTGATGTAACAAAAATAGAGTTACTAACTGCAAAACGACCATCCGATTATACACAAAATTGCACCTTTTGACTGAATGTAACTATACACATTCTGTACATTTGCAAAGAAAAAATATATCTAGTTGTGTTTATCAGTGTTTTACAAGAAATTATGATTTACCACTCAAGAACTAAATAGGACCCTGCAACAAACAATCCCATGTATTTACAACCATAAGGAAGAAGTCTTTACAAAACATTGTGGGTATGGGAGAACGTGCTGGTCCCCTTTTCACACAATACTTTCTACCCTTTCAAAGACGGAACTGATCTTTTGAATTACCCTGAATTTGTTATGCATATTATACTCTCAATTTAGCTGAGTCTAAATTATTGTTGTTTGGTACAGGGTTAGCACATAAGCAGCTGCTAATGACTTTCATTGTGTAACAGACACCTTGGAAAATTATTTCGGTAAAGGAGGAATTGATCATAGTGAGCAATATCCTCTTTTGAAAAGAAAATTCTTTTTTAGCCCCTTTACAACACAATCCTGAGCTTTAAAGACCCTGATCAAGAAATCAAGAAAGCTTTTGAAATCAATGTAATAAAAGGAGAAAACACTGAAGCATTTTTTTCTTCTTCCACATTGATTTCTATCCTTTCCAAGACACATTTGGGTCAAATTTAAGTTTTTGTCTGCAAATGCTTTCAATTTTGATAAGTCTAAAATCTGTTGCCAGGAAAAGAGTTAAACTAAAACTATTACTAAACAATAGTAGAGCAAAGGATTGATTGATTATTGTATATTTATCTCACCATCGGTTGCACATATGGTTGACGCACCAACAAGGCTGTTAGTTATGTAGAGCAAAATACAAAAAGAAACCCATCCTAAGTTATGCCTGGTCTCTTTAGCATGCTCAGTGAATAGCACCATCGAACGGGACCTAGGTTTAACGTCTTACAGGGCTACAGAAATTTTGTAATCTCAACCGGTCTGGTGGATCGATGGCACATTCGTCAAACCTCCGGCGATCCTGGAATTGGCCCAGCTGTCATGAGTGATTGATGACGGTGAGTCTATGTTACCCCACCCACTTTCTTTGTCAAAATAACCTCGCGATCGGTCTGTGAATGTCCCATCTCAAGCTTATTGATGGTGATGGCATCGGTTAAAATTTTCTGAAGAATGTTTTCTTTTCATTTTCGTCAAATGATTCTTTTCCGTCGTGTTCGCTGCCATCGAAAATTTGCTGCAGAGCGTCATAGAGTGTCAATCTGTGGCTCGCCATTTTACTTTTGTTTTCAAGAATAACGTGGACAAAGTAAACATGCGTCTCTGTCTGCTAAAACTAAGACAATTGGATTGTTTAGAAAGAATGACGTAAAATTACTTGGTTCTACATTAATTAATTCATGTCTACAATCTTGAGTGAGTATACCAATACCAAAAGCGAAAAATAGGCAAATTTCGGAGGCAACCTCCTGGAGTAGACAGTTCTCCATGTTGTTTTTACCATTGACAGGGGAGATAGTGGGGTGCGAGTTGTGTAAGCGCTTAGCGGGCAATGGGTTAATAACTCATGATTGCGAGAGATCATCACTAAATATACATGTGTAATGCTGGTCATGAGTTCGTAACAGGATGCACACCATCATATTTTGCAGAATCAAGGCGTGGCTTGGGCAAATTATGGGCGGCAAATAAATTTTGTACGTGATTTCTGATTGGTTCACAGTAGATATTGCGTGTAAATTCTGATGCAGATGGGGCGTGGCGAAATTGACTGATTGATAAGCCTTGCATAGTGTGTTTTGCGTGTATGGTATGTAACCAGACAAAACCAACTGCGGAAAGGGATTAATCACGTGCGCAGCAATGATGCATGATGAGATCTCTGTAAGCTGTGATTTCTGTCACAGTGAAATGGCAATAATTAGATAATGGCCAATTAACAGTTTCACACTCTACCAAGGGATCTTATATACGATCACTGCTTTACTAAATGTTAAAAAATGCCTGCAACAATGATTAAAGGTTTATAAAGGTTTATAAGTTTGTTCTGACTTGCCATATCATGATTTTTTGGACCAATTTTTTGCGAAGTTTTTGAAAATAATTTTGTTTCCGATGTTAGGAATCGGTCTGATCCAGCAATTTTTCAGATTTCTGTAGCCCTGATGTCATATCCAAAAGACTTTAGAGTCTATTCAGATGGCCAGCCATGGGGATCGAACCCACGCTCTAAAGTGGCCCAAGATTTGACATTCATGCTCTACAAGCCGAACTATTGTGGATGGTAGCTGGGGCAAAGTATCAGATGACCCAACATTTAATTTGTTCCATAAAACATGGAAGGATCAAGCCCATACATCCTTGTGCTATCAGTGCCAGTGGTCTATGATGATTCTTTCCATTGATCTTTAAACCCTTTACCACACGATCCCGACTCTGAATGACACAAGAAAAACAGGCTTTTGAAAACATTTTGGAAAAAGGAGAAAATGCTGGTAACCAGCATTTTCTCCTTTTCCCAAAATGTTTTCTATCCTACTATGGTCAAATCTGATCATTTCAGCAATATTTAATTTGTTGTCTGTAAATGCTTTTCATTTGAATGAGAGTAAATTTTGTCTTCTGGTATAGAGTTAACCCTTTACCACACAGTCCTGAGTTTTAACAACTCTGAGAAAAGACCGTTTTAAAAAACATTGTGGGTAAAGGAAAAACTGCTGGAAACCATCATTTTCTGCTTTTCCCACATTGTTTTCTACCCTATCAAAGACATCTGAGCCACAGTTAAATTGTTGTCTGGAAATGCTTTCAATTTGGACAAGACTAAAACTTTGTCAATTGGTAAAGAGTTAAAGGGGGATATTCAGATTTCTATATTCTCATCAAATTTAAAAATGATGTATCACTGAATTAAGTAAAAAGATAGCTGGCAAATCATCAGTAAAAGGGAAAGGCAAAAGTAAGAAAAAAAAAAATCAATGGTATTTCCTTAATGGGCTATGTAGCCTCTTGAGGCAATTTCTCTTTTTTCCACACTATTTTCTTCCACTGAAAAGACAACAGTCATCTTTAGAGCAACAAAGAATTTGCCATCATCAAAGGCTAAACAATTTGGACAGGTCTGTAATTTTATTGTGAGGAAAAAGAGTTAATGTGAACACTGGATGGTTGGAAGAGCATATGCTACTAGTGTATGATCCTATCTTCCAACAAGGGGTAGACAACTGTGGTTCATCAGTTTACTTTCCTTGAAAGGTGTGTCTAGAATAACAAGGCCTAAGGATTCATCGACTATGGGATGACTTGCTCAAAAACTATGCAACAGGTGGGGACTGGATATAAAACTATATCAACACTGTGCCACATGGCAAAATTTTAGACTCGTTGATATTGAAGACATTTACAGACCACAATTCATACTTTTTTCAAATGATAGTAACTGTCCTTAAATAGGTTGAATAAAGTGTGGGAAAAGGAGAAAATGCTGGTTACTAGCATTTTCTCTTTTTCCCACAATATTTTCAAAAGTTTCTTTCTCAGGGTTGTTAAAATTCTGGATTGTGTGGAAAGGGGTTAATTTTGCTGTTTCAAAATACCAGGACCAGTGTTTCCACTTGCCTAAGATCTCATGGAGTTCGTGGGACTCGGTACCACCAAAAAAGTTAAGTCCTTTTGAGTTCCTTCCACATTTGCATGCAAAAATCATAGGTTATATATCTCAAAACAGTTTGACAAAAAAAAAAAAGACAAGGCTGGTTTAACAAGAAATTTTTGGAAGCCACCTGTAGTGAGTCTAACACTAAGAAACAGTTTATGTGATCAATATGCTGGAAATCACCATTTTATTCTGCAGCAAGTAGTCCTATGAAAAGTACAATCGCATCATCTCAGTTATACCATGGTACACATGCAGCAGAGATGTACTTGTAGACAATTTGTAATTCGGATGGTCAATTTGTGCAGCAATAAAAACTTTGTATTTTTCATTCCAGATGTTTTTAGCTTAACTAAATGTTTGGATTCTTTTTTAGTCTGCTTCCAAGGGGCAAAATGAGCTTTAGTATTTTGAGCCAAAGCAGATTTTCATGCCTATATAGATACTTTTACTACACATAATGGAAACCCTGCTCAGACTGAGCTTTTGAAACCACACTGAAGCCTCTCCTTGACTGACCAGGCTATGAAAATGGTAGAAAATGTTGGTAAGATAAGACTCGTTAGACAATAAGTAACAAAATTGAAACCTGTCACAATAAACGGAAAATGTCTCATTATGTCATACTTGTGATAGCGTAGCTGACAATACTATTTCCTGTCATGTGACAAGCCACAAAGATGGCAGATGATAATACGCCAAACAATTCATGGGACAGTGTGGCCTTGAACCCTTTTACTCAGGAAAGGAATAATGGGCA
The DNA here is from genome assembly GCA_945859785.2 of Tridacna gigas. Classification (NCBI taxonomy): domain Eukaryota; kingdom Metazoa; phylum Mollusca; class Bivalvia; order Cardiida; family Cardiidae; genus Tridacna; species Tridacna gigas. Next base: position 16,741,770 of record OX244037.2, on the reverse strand, counting down.
AAGAGAGTCAAAATTGAAGAAGGAGAAAAAATAAATGAACAACTTCTCAAAATCAATTAACAATGATAATTCTGGAATGTACTTATCCTAGTAGCATTTCATGATGTGCTATTATATCAAATGTGTGTTTTTTGCAAAAACAATTTTTGGCAACTAAAATAGAAGAAATACTGGGCTGATAAAACTTCTCTCATGACAGGCAATGAAAATGAAACCTGTCACAATAACAGGAAATCTTAGGTACTGCCAGACTAGTGGTAGCATAGCTGACAGTACTATTTCCTGTCATGTGACAAGCCACAAAGATGATGGATGATGCAAAATCAAACAAAGAGACAGTGTTGCCTTGAACCCTTTTACTCAGAAGTGGAATAAAGGACAAATAGAAGCACATACCTTCACAAAGTCAATTAATATAGATAGTCCTGGAATATTCTTATCCTCACAGTATTTTGTAATACCATAATAATATCATCAATGTGTGTTTTCAGCAATACAAAGCCTTACGAAATCAGCTCTTAATGAGCAAGATCTTTTCTCACAAAATTTTCACACATATATATTCACCAAATCTGTGTCATTTAACCATTTTGCATATTTGGTAATAGATACCACAGTTACTTGACAGATACAAGAAATTTCTAATTTGTCTAAGTCCTGCAACTCTGGTAAATGTCAACAGATGTAACCAATGGTCAATTCATGTGTTATATTATTAAAACTAAACCATACAACTCTGTTTTTCTTTTCCCAAAGCCTCACTTAATGGGAACCAAGTTATGCAGACAAACTAACAGACGGACCAAAAACAACATGTATCCCCATCTTTGATCCCAGGAATATAAAAAGACCATAATTATTATCATTTCATGACTACATTCAGCTGGAATGTCTCTAAATATTGGACAGTGAAGATCCAAGATCAGACTGCATGCTCTGTCTGATCTTGATCTACACTGGCCTAACTAAACATCAACTATGGTAGGCACTCTAGGGATTCAGATCTGTTTCATTCCACATGTATATACTAAAGCTGTTGGCCTGTCCACGGTCCAAAAATCAGTTGTATATTAGTCTGATCTTTATCTATGCTATCTGTAAAATTTTGATATATTTCCTTGGTAAATGAATGGTAAAATAAATCTATTAATGCAGCTTTTCAAAATGGTCTCTTTTCAATGTGCTGTACTTGCATTAATTTGTTTTTCTGTTACCTGGCTTCTGACCAAAAAGCTCAGATGTGAAGGGTTGACTCTGCAAATGAAACATGGCTGTCCCTGAATAGACCGATGAGCTCACTTCGGTCCGTCATTGGTGACTCTATCAGCTCCCAATTTGCATATAAGTGCATTTATAATGAACCTGCTATTAGTTCTGGAACAGTCTGTCGAAAATAGTTAAGTCTCTTATTTGTTCTAATAACCTAACACACTCAATTCTAGACTATTTTGTTGGTTTCAGTCAGTAGCTATGCTTGCTCAGGTTACTGGTGTGGACTCAAATATGGCAGACTTTCCTAGAATGTGTATATATAACCAGGTGTGGATTTAAGCCTATTTATGATAGGGAGCTATAGTGTTTCGAAACCTTGAATTTTATTTCAATTATCTGCCCCTGAATAGATCAACAACCTTTCTGGATTGCCTTAATCTGTCATTGGTGGCAGTTTATCTCAATTTTTGAGTCTGTTCATAAATAGAACATCCAATATTTTGGTCAAAAGACATCCATTTTTCCAGGCACCCACCCAATATCTCCACTCTGATAGTGAAAAAAGTTTAATTTGGTTTTGCTTCACGTAAGTATTTGCCAAGGCATATAGCAATAATTTCATTTTACTAAAACCATTTTAAGGATTTCCATCAACAGATTTAAATTACCAATCAAGCTCTGACTTTAGCAATTTCATGAAAAAAAAAAAATGAGAATTATACAAAACAGGCTTTACTGTACATTGCGGTCCAAGTCTCCAAGTTTTTCACTGATACACATTTGGATTTAAGATCTTTAACATCCAACACTGCATGAGACATTGATTCTTCTTTTCCTTTGGAGTGCAGAATAAACCCAACAGATATATGAATGTGGACTAGCAATAAGACCTAATTAACTGCAATTTGATGGTTGCTTTTGTCTATGGTGTATAAGCTAAGCTCACAGTGTAGATCAAAGATCAGACTGAACATTTGGTGCAGTCTAATCTTGATCTACACTGGCTGCAAAAAACAGCTTTAGTTTTGAAAGAAGCTTTAAGGGTTAATCATCCCCCCTTCTGAGATCATACATCAAGGGCATATTGTTTTTATTCCATCTGTTTGTCCATTTGTTCGTCTGCAAGTTTGTAATCTATGTAACTGGTTTTCATTAGCTAACTCCCAATTTTCACCAGATGCTATCAAAAAGGAAAAGGGATCCTCATATCACTGAGATGACAGTTGAGTTTGATAAAGGTCAAACTCCATTACTGCTGGGCGGAATTATGGTACATTGATATTTTAACAACTAGAAACTTTCTTGCCTCTGTCAAACAACTTTAGAACTTATCATTATATTTACACAGTTTTGTTATGGCTTTATATGAATGTAATGCTAGAGGATTTTGATGCAATTAAACATCTGATGATATTAAGTTCAATATTTCCTAAATTCAACATATTTTCTTCACCAATAAGCAAAATATTTATCATTGGTCTGAGCCAAACATTCTGTTTCATTGCATTCTGAAGTGGCAAGTGAGATCTTTTTCTGCTTACTGTTTAAAGTTTGAAAATATCATCTTCCAGCAAGTGTAAGATTCTATTACACTTTAGTTCAAATAATGATATATCACTGTTTTTAAACAGACACTTCTTGCTATTTCTTTCCCATACCTACTTTTCCCTATGCTGAAATATCATACACATGCATCAAATAGGGTTTCTGTTTACAACGTAAAAGTATCAATATATGCATGGACATCGCTCAGCCACCAAATATCAATGCCTCAAATACAAAACTGAGACAAGTCAACATTCACAATATCAGTATGGAAAACTGAGACAAGTCAACATTCACAATATCAGTATGGAAAACTGGGACAAGTCAACATTCACAATATCAGTATAGAAAACGATTAATGGAGCTGTTAACTCTTACTAAAGAAATCCATCATCAGAATTCCAAAATGTCTAAAGTAATATCTTGGCTTGTTAGTGTGCGAGGATATAACTATGATGATGTGATTGTACATCTACTTAAATCAATTATGTCGCCATCTTTTACTGGTTACGCACAATAAAGAAATATAGTCATTCTAAGCACTATAATTGCAGGAATCAACTGTTGCCTAGCTTTTCTCTGCTGAAGCTGGAGATAGCTTCCCTGACAAAAAAAGGAAAAAAATACTGAAAGTCATTCCAAGACCAATGGTTGCAAAGATCCAGCTTTTAAACACTAGTTGTTCAAAGAAATTTATTGTATGGATTCCTCCCTTTACATTGTTTGATTAGCTGTGAAACCAACCAGAGAAAAAAAAAAAGGTTTATAACAGGGTATTTCCATAGAATTCCTGGAATTGTAAAATATATTTCAAGTGATGTGCAACTGTCCACCTGAACATCAAATATGTAAAGGACTCCCATCAAGCCCATCCATTTAAATTTTGACTATGGGTCAGGGCAAAACATAATGTTGATCAAGAAAATTGTAATCCTCGGAAATATTTAAATACGGAAAAGAAGGAATTTCTTGTTAAGGGTGTTTTTTTTTTCTTCCTTCTCTTTCCTTCTTTTCCGAAGCAGACGTCAAAAAGGTTTCCAATACCCACTCATCGTGCAGGGCAAGTGAATTAGAAAGTTACTCATCCTTGTTCTCCCATCACTCATCCTACATTTTAGTCAAGATAGCAAATAAACACAGATATTGCCGAAAACATACTTGAGGATCTGGCCTTTAGCAGACAACATATTTGTATAAATGTTTTGATACATCATTGGTCTGTTCGTTTTGATTTTCCTCATGGCATTTCCTTGTCAATGAATAATCTACTCAATTTGTAGTCGTTACATATAATGTGAAAGAAAAACAAAATCATGATTGATTCTTAAAATTCGATAACAGTTTTACTCTGTCGGAAAGTTAAACTTTTCTTCTTCGCAATATAGACTGGAATCTTTTCTCCAACTTGATAAATCGACTTTTGCATATATTATGGACATCACGCATGTGCAGTGTATAAAGTCATTTCCATTTTTGTTTTACCACTGCTGCCGGCAAATAAATGATCAGCACTTTGTTGTTTTGTACAGGTGTTGGTCTTGAGATTTTGCAGATAATATAGGGGAATGCCCCTTCGATTGTTTTGCTTTACCTACCCTTAGAAAAGCTACTGGTCCAGTCAGATGATTGCTTAGGAAATGTTACTTGTCCAGACCCATTGTTTACTTGTCAATACGAGTGGACCAATGGATTTTTTTTAGCTCTGACAAGGTTTCGAGATATTTGACTCATGATTTATTGCATACACAATTAGAGTCAGAAGAAACTCAGTGGGACTCAACCTTTTCAGTGACAGAGTCTCAGGTAAATGGAAACACTGGTGTCAATAATCTAATCTGAAAATTCAAGCTTTTTAAGCAGTATATTTGCCTTTGTAGGACAAACTTTAATGTTGGAAAAAGGGGTTTAGTACATCTCCTTTGATGCATTAACTATTTACAAAGCCACAAAATTTTGGACTTTTCCAAACTGAAAGCATTTGTAGACAACACATAAAATATACTTAAACTGGTGACATTAATTTTGTCTTAAAAAGGGGAGAAAACATTTTTTTTTCCCCCAAGTACTTTCTTTCTTAGGGTAGTAAAAACACAGGATTGCGCTGTAAAAATGTATTATTCAATCTTACTTCATTGTTCTTGGCGTAGTCTGTCTCAAACATATCTTTGCTACTGTCTTTGGGCGTAGTGTTTCTCTAACATATTTTCTTTACTTATGGATCTATGACCCTTGGCATACATAATTGCATGAGACTTGGATGTTAAGAATGGAAATATCTTTTGCATGGATCCATGGCATTTCATCAAAAACCCTTTCATGGAAAGATGTTTTCATCGAAGACCCATCTTACCAAAGCGACATTTTGCCAAATGCAACCTTTCATTGAAAGAACACATAGGCAAACTTCATCGAATTGTCAAATTTCAACGAAAGAAAAACATTGTCCAGAAGTATAGACAAGATGAAAGTCTATATTTCAAGGTAAATCCATCACTGTAACATTTTCATTCGACCCAACTGTGTAGAATTAGCAAGAGGATGAAACTACATGTAAAAATACATGTGTACTCTGCCAACAGTCCCTTAAACAAGAGGGCCATGATGGCCCTGTATCGCTCCACTGGCTTATAAATATAAACCACGAAGAAAAGTCTTCACTATATAAGCCCTTATAAAACTTTGACCTCATGGCTACAGTCTGACTAAATGGGGAATATTGTATTAGAAGAATAACATGCCAAATGTGGGAGTTCTTGGCCTTATGGCTGGTAACAAGATGGTTTCTGAACTTTTCACTCCATAAACCCATGTAAAACTTGTGATCCCTGGTGCAGGGCCAAACTTGATCCTAGAGCTGTAACTTGGGCCCTCTTTGTAACTGTCCACTAAATAATGCTATAATTATATGCAAAATTTGGTAGCCTAAGCCTTATGGCTATGTACACCAAGATTTAAAAGTTTTCCCTATGTAAGCCTATGTAAATCTTGTGAACACCCCCCCCTCCAAGTATGAGGCCAAATTGACCCCAGGACTATACTTTGGGCACTTTTGGTAGACTCCAACTAGATCAAGCTAAATGCCAAATTTGGTAGCTCTAGGCCTTATGGTTTCAGACAAGAAGATATTTAAAGTTTTCTCTATATAAGCCTATGTATAAAACTTGTGACCCCTGGGGAAGAGCCAATTTTGACCCCAGGGCTATAATTTCAAGAAACATGATAGAGGTCTACTACATAAAGCTACATGCCAAATTTGGTAGCCCTATGCCTTATGGTTTCAGACAAGAAGATTTTTAAAGTTTTCTCTATATAAGCCTATGTAAAACTTGTGACCCCTGGGGCAGAGCCAATTTTGACCCCAGGGCTATAATTTGAAGAAACTTGATAGAGGTCTACTACATAAAGCTACATGCCAAATTTGGTAGCCCTATGCCTTATGGTTTCAGACAAGAAGATTTTTAAAGATTTCCAATATTTTTCAGTTTTGTTGCCATGGCAACCAGAGTTTTTGAAGGAATCAAATTCTTTCAAGAAATTCTGAAGAGGACCATGTCAGGATCATTTCTGTGAAGTTTCGTGAAAATCGGATGGTAGTTTCAGAGAAGAAGATGTTTGAAATAAAAGTTAACGCACGGACGGACGGACGACCGGACGGACGGACGCACGGCGGACACCGGGCCATGACATAAGCCCGCTGGCCTTTGGCCAGTGGAGCTAAAAATAAATAATCTACCTCTGTTTGATCATTCATCTGTTCTACATGAAAAATTACATATTTTTTCTTCGGTCTAGTAGTGAATGTTGAGCAATCTCCCTTCAATATTTCATCCCAGATAGAGAATATATCAACAAATGTACAGAATTTTTAACAATAAACATAGTGAATGGTCTCTAATGGTTAAGGGGAAAAAATAAAACAGTTGATCGACATAAATAACTTTTGGCCAAATGTCGTACTCTGGATCAAATTTTGGTAATTTTTGGCAAAATGTCACTTCAGAAAGACGGATATTGGACAAAACAAATTTTGACAAAGTGGTTTTCAACGTTATTTGTTGCAGCTTTGGTGTTGAGACTTGCATGTTGGGAAATTATACCTCCTTTACTTTTGAGGTAAAAAGGTGAAATTTTGACATTCAAATAATGAGTCAGTTGCTTTGCAATTGGTAAGTCAGTTTACTATTATGATGTCAAATATGGCACCTTTGTACAATTTGAATACGATCCCACATAATCAACTGGTGTTGTTGATTTCATGACATTCAGACAAACCTTTGTATAGTTTAAGTGAGAAATCTAGAAATAACTCAAGAGGCTTGTTTGTTGATCACGTGACAAACTGACAAACCTTTGCATAACTCTTTAGAGAAATCTAAAAATACACAAGAAGCTACATAGCCCATTACCAAAATACCACTGAAAAATTTGTCCTTACATTTACCATTTTTCTTTAATGGTGGTTTGCCAGCTATCACCTTACTTAATTCAGTGATGTAAAACATTTTTGAAGTATGGTGACATTAACAAAATCTGAAAAATCCCCTTCAACTCTTTACCAGCTTTGCCTAGTCCAAATTAACTGAAAGCATTTTGCAGAAGACAAATCAAATGTTACTCAAAACTTAAAGTTCTCTATCAAAGAGTAGAAACAATGTGGGAAAGGCAGAAAATGCTGGTTACCAGCATTTTCTCCTTTTCCCAGAATGTTTTCAAAGCTTTTTTTCCTCTGGTCCAATAAAACTTGGGATTGTATGGTAAAGGGTAGAAATATGCCTCAAAAATGGAGTCTCGCAAATGTTTACTAATGTTTACTTACATACTTTTGCATTTAACTCTTTACCATACAACAAAATTGTAGACTGGTCCAACCTGAAAACATTAGCAGACAACAAAATAAATATTGCTCAAATGGTGGAGATAATGTCCTTGATAAGACAGAAAACATTATGGGAAAAGGTGAAAATGCTGATAACCAGCATGTTCTCCTTTTCCCACAATGTTTTCAAAAGGCTCGTTTCCAAAGGTCGTTAAAAATCGAGATTGTTTGGTAAAGGTTTAAGATTCTAAACCCTAACACTACTAAGATTTACTCCATCTGCTGTCACACACAAAGTAGATCTAGATCAGACTGAACATCTTGGATCTACACTGTCTGACAAGATGAGATTTTTCTGGCTAGAATCACTTGAATCTCAAATCACCATCCTTTACCAAAAAAGGTAATCATCAACTTATTGTTTTTTTTTCTAGAATAAGCATTAACCTGAAAGATACAGTAATCAGGGTTCCCACACTTTTTCAAGAACCAAATTCAAGGACTTTTCCAGGACTTTCCAGGACCTTGGCACTCTTTTTCAAGAACCTTTTGGACACTTTTGAAAAGACAGTTGTATGATCTGAAACTTACAATACTAGGGTTTATGCTATGCTGTGTGAAATGAAACTGACAATTTCATCATACAATCCAAACTTTGAGGGCGAATGACATTTGCGTATTCTCAACCAAATGGGTGAGAAGTGGAATGCGATCAGATTGGAACACTTTTATATAATTTCTGCAACTTCTTCTGGTGAAAGGTATGTTGTTCTTTCAATACAAATAAACTGAAGCTCCCATAACATTCCAATAACCGAAACAAGCGCCTTTGATTCATTTAGGAGACCTTGACAATGACTCAGGTTTAAGTAACTCTGTCAAGCTTGGGAAATTTTCAAAAATAGTTTGCAGCTCAACAGATGTTTTAAATGTCCATCCATCAAAAGTTAAGATCTTTAAACCGAGTTTGAAAACACTCTTTACAATAATTTCACACTGCCTGAAATATTCAAGAGTAGACGACATGATTGACCTGCTCATGTACACTGGAGGGCGCTTTTATGCAAGTGCTTAACCAATACAGATGCTTTTTAAGAAAAAAAAAAAAAAAAAAAATGCAAAAAAAAAAAAAAAAAAAAAAATGCAAAAAAAACAAAAAAAAACAGGTATGATTTTTTATGCACAGATATTTGTCTATATCAGGTTGAAGAAAAGTCAGCTGGAATTACGATTGACATTAAAAATAACTCACGTTTCATGTAATCTTTGCAGAACCTTGAAAAACAATACGAACTGCAATACTTGTCCTACTTCCGCTTTCGGATTTGTTTATCTCCTTTGAAGTCGAACAAATAATCCGGTATCAGACGGTATCACTAGTAACCGATAATACAGCGTTTCAAGCGAAACGATAAGTTCCTTCATTTACAACTTCGGATATGCTGCTCATATATATATTTAACAACCTTGAACAACATTTCATACATGTTTGACAAATTTCAAGGACTTTCCCCGGTTCAAGATCGATTTTCTACTAAATCCCGGTACTTTCACAGCCGGGAGTCAGTATTTTAAAAATCCCGGACTTTTCCCGTTTTCCCGGTCAAGTAAGAACCCTGAGTAATGGTCAAATATACACAGCACTGAGTGCAAGCCTCTCTCACTTTTTTTGTATCACAAAAAAGAATGCATACTAATGCCATTATTTCCATATCAGTTGATGAATATGGATGGTTTGGGCCAGTTTCTTGAGATTCAAGAGCTGAGGAAAAAAATAGAAGGCATGCAGAATTACTTTGCTATCATGCTTCAGCCTGGCTAAAAGCAAAATGAAATACAGTGGGGCAGTGCACTTGCTTCGACCAAACTGCTGCCTTGTTCAGACTCAATATAAGTCCTTTTCACCTCTACCACACAACAAGAATGTAGACTCGTTCTAATTAAATGCATTTGCAGACAACAATATAAATGTAGCTAAAATGATGGAATTCGTCTTTGAAAGGGTAGAAAACATGGTAGGTACTAGCATTTTCTCCTTTTCTGACAATGTTTTCAAATGCCTTCTTTACCAGGGTCGCTAACATATGGGATTGTGTGGTAAAGAGTTAAATGTGCCTTTGAGATTTTTTGGGGCTGAAAGTTAAGATTTATTGTTAATCAATAGTACAACATATACATTTACATGCAACTGTAAAGAAACTGGTTGTTACATTCAGTACAAAGGTGCAAATAGGACATTCAAATGGCCAGTTGGTTATACTTCAATTGGCAACTTTTTAATCTTTATATAGGAGTTCAAATAATTATGATGTCACTGTACTTCTTTGAATATGATCCCACATCATATTCCCACATAACTCTGCAAAATTCTGCAGCGAAATCTAAATATAAGTTTAAAAAAAAAAAAAAAAAAACTCACCAAATGACAAATTTTAAATCTGTCCCCATTTAAAGCATTTGCAGACGACAAGATAAATGTGCGTTAGAATTTAAAATCTGACTTGGGAAGGGTAGAAAACATTGTGAGGAAAGGAGAAAATGCTGGCTAACAGCATTTTTTCCATTTCCCACAATGCTTTCAAAAGCTTTCTTCTGAGGGTCATTAAAAGTTGGGATTGTGTGGTAGATTCAAGATCAGACTGCACGTTCTGTGCAGATCAGACTGCACGTTCTGTGCAGTCTGATCTTGATCTATGCTGTCCGCAAAAGGTCAGTGAGTCGCCCTTTGCAGCCTAAGGGTTAAGAAAATACCTCTAAAAAATGTCTTTTTTCATACATTTTTATATTTTTGTTGAATCGTTTTTGAGTCATTTTTGAGGTCCGGTGAAATTATAAAAATCTGCAATTTAAGTTAAATTTTACTGCCAACTCTAAAATGTAAGGAATGTATATATATCTGATATTATGATCCATACTGACTTTTGTCTATTTAATTGGTGATTAATGCCATTACAACAATATTTCAGTTTTATCACACAAGCTAGTGTACCTATCCATCCTTTCCTGGAATTTCTTTGACCAGAACTATGCACAGTATTCTTTCCAAGCCAGTGAGAGAGAAATGAATCCTGTCACAATTGCAATCATCAATCCTTGGAAAGAAATTGGCCGAAATTGGAATTTAAACCTAGTCTCAAACTCTGTGCATTACCAAAAGGCTCAGCTCCATGTTGACTGATGATACGCTAAGATATTAAGAAATATATACAAACAGACATGAAGATTATACAACATCCATTCCTTCAGTTAAGGTTAACTCTTCACCAAATGACAAATTTTTAGACTAGTCCAAATCAAAAGCATTAAGAGACCACAAATCAAATGTGGTAAAAATGTGAGATTTGTCTTAGAGTAGAAAACATTGTAGGAAAAGGACAAACCGCTATTTTCACATATTCACACAATGTTTTCAAAAGCCTTCTTCCTCAAGGTTGTTCAAAACTCAGGAATGTGTGGTAAACAATTAAAAATAGAAGTTTGTGCATGGGTTGTATTAATAAAGTTATCCTGCTAAATAACTTAAATGAAACTTTCAAGCCAATGGTAAAAACCAAAATGTCGGTATTTCAAAGTTATGGGGCTTGGGGAAATATCTCCTTATTGAATAGTGTAGATCCAACATCAGACTGCACGTTCTGTGCAGTCTGATCTTGATCTACACTGTCTGCAAAAGGTCTGTGAGTTGCACTTAGCAACCTAAGGGTTAATAAACTTAATTTTAATAATGCAAGACAACTTAAATACAAAAAGCAAGACAAATGATAAAACCACACAAAAGTCTCTCCTTATTTGATCGGGTTTTCTAATAATGGTGGAAATATTGGGATGATATATAGGATCTGACAAATGTTGGCGTATGAGATTGAACTTTATTAAAGGAGTCCTGATAAATGTTATTAAGTGAGCCTATGGTGAGCTTTTTAACATTTTTTTTGGCAAGCTTAATGAAATTTTACATCAAAAGCCAACAAATGTCAGATTCTTTCCATCACATAATCTTAACTTTTTAACAAACAACAAAAGTTACATCTGTCCAAATGGGAAGCATTTGCAGATGACAAATTCATTTCCACAAATTACAGATCAGAACATGCAAAACCATCAATGCACACAAGTAATTTCCACTAAATAAAATCCATCTACTTCTCTTAAATACGTACAAAATGGTGTCACAAATGACATAAAAAAATACATAAAACGTGTGTAAGATAAGGAAATGTATAATAGTATACTATGCTGAAAACAAGGGAGGTTATGGGATAAAGTGGTCACATGAAAGGTAACAATGAAAAGCTTCACAGTAACAGGAAATCTCTTGTACTACCAAGCTAGTGGTCGCATAGCTGACAGTACTATTTCCTGTCATGTGACAAGCAAGGAGGTATTCCATCATCCATTCTGCTTAAATCTTAAGTTAATAATATAAAACAACTCATGTACAAAAGCAAGTCAAATTATGAAACCACACTGTCTCTCCTTGCCTGACCAGGATATAAAAATGGTATGAATGTTGGGGTGAGAAAACTGTTCACATGTAAGGTAATGAAGATGAAACTTGATACAGTAACAGGAAATCTCTTGTACTGCCAGACTAGTGGTAGCATAGCTGACAGCACTATTTCCTGTCATGTAATAAGCCACAAAGATGGTGGATGATATGAAAGGCCAAACAATTCAAGGGACAGTGTCCTTGAATCTTTTTACTCAGAACAGTAGACGGAGCAATATTCTTTTCAAAATTCAAATTTATCACATATGTCCCCTTGTTTTCTGTGTAATATACCCATTACTCTGTAGTGGAGTTTAACACGGTTTTAACAGCTAAGGTAATATCACGGCGGTCAGTGCAGCTATGCATGTCTTTCCTGGCTTTCTCACACCAGTAATGACAGGACTTTCTTTCCAAGCCACCTACTACTTTTCTCACATCCATCAGAGGTGAGAGGGAAACAATCGCTGCAAAGAAAGTTTGCCTCAACTGGGTATCAAACCCGCATTCACCAGAGTCAGGTGTTTACCACTAAGCTTCTCGGACAGGCAACATACCCATTACAAATTTCCTTATCTTACAAAAGTTTGGTCCATCTACTGGGTGACATCATGATAAATTATGTGACATGATTTTATACTTCTTTTAGAGAAGTGAAACAGGTTTTATTCATGGAAATTTCCTTTTGTTCATGTATGGTTCTTGCATATTCTGACCTATAACTCACAAGATTTTGTAAAGTGATAAAAAGAATCCGACATTTGATGGCTTTTGATAAAGATAATATTTTAGTAGACTCTTTTACAAAAAAAGATATAAAGCTTGCAAGAAGCTTGCTTGGTATCATTTTTCTAGGCTTGTTTAATCAAATTCCATCTAAACACCGATTTATGTCGGATCCTTAATGGCATTAATAATCCTGGAAAATTATTACCCACACAGAATTTCAATTTGCATGAATAAAATGTGTGTTTTTCCCAAACAACACAATTTTTGACCCTGCACCACACAATCCAAAGTTTTTAATGATTTTTAGATTGAAGGCTTTTTTAATAAAACTGTAGCAAAAGTAGAAAATGTAGCTGATCCTCATTTTCTCTTTTCCCACAATGTTTTCAACCATTATTTGATTCACAATGAAGTTGTCATTTGCTATGCTTCCCATTTGGACAGATGTAATTTTTGTTGTTTGTTAAAAAGTTAAGAAAATCTGTTTGTTCCAACTTAAAGGGGCTTTTTTCCCTCACAAATATAGAATTTTAAACATGGATATATACCATAAAAAGACTTTTCTCTGCAAAATTAAGGTTAAGAAACTGGGCAATAACATGCAGTTAACCTGTGCCAACTTGGCATTCAAATAACAGGGTCTCTTTGCAACCTGTAGCCTGTCCATTTCATGAAATCACCTATGATAAATATTGAATACTATCATACATAATAGCAGTTAATTGATCATGTGACATTCCTACAAATGTTTACACAATTCTGGTACAAATTCTAGAAATACCTAAAGAGGCTAAGTAACCACTGAGCAATACTTTTTCTAACATTTATCTTTCATCTCTACTGGAATATTGCCGGCTAGTGCCTTATGTAATTCAGTGATAAATAATTTTTGAAGTTTAGTTAGATTACAAAACTTTACCCCCTTCAACATTTTACCAAACAACAAAATTCTAGACTCATTCAAACTGAAAGCATTTGCAGACTAAAATAGAAATGCGACTCGAAAATTCAAATTTGTCTTGGAAGGATAGAAAACATTTTGGCAAAAGGAGAAAATGTTGGTTACAAGCATTTTCTCCTTTTCCAACAATGTTCTCAAAAGGTTATTTTCCCACAGTCGTAAAAACCTGGAATTGTTTGGTAAAGAAACAATTGAAATGAAAATCATTCCTTCATTACAATTAAATCATGCATTAACTAGAGCTATCACTAAACGTGATCATACCCCCCAACAGCTCCTTGTCACAAAACAGATTAATGTCACAGGAATGCAAAATAAGTGACTGGAGAGTCAATTATACCAGAGCTATCACTGAAGGTGATGAATATCCTGCAATGGCTTCTTGCCAAAGAATTACTCTTTGTTACAGACTGAAGACTTCCGTCATAAAGAGAACGACAAAAAAGGGCTAAGCTCTTGGAAATTTTATTTAACTAACTAAGAACAATTTATGATATGCATATCTTTGCTGAGTGCAAAGTCTATCCATGAAGTTTGAAAGAAATTTGTCCAGAATCATCAAAGGGCCATAACTCCATGAAACCTAAATAAACCATAACCAAAATAGGATATGCACATCTCTGCTTGATACTGAGTCTATTTGTGTAGTTTGAACCAAATCTGTCCAATAGTTGATGAGAAAAAGAGCGGACAGGAAATTTCATGAAAGGGCCATAACTCAGTGAAAAATCAATGAACCATAACCAATATTTTATATGCACATCTCTGCTTGATACTGAGTCTACCTGTGAAGTTTGAATAAAATTCATCCAATAGTTTATGAGAAATAGAGCGGACAAAAAGCTACAGACCGACCGACGGACGGACAGCTGTGTTAAAAGTATTCTATCAAAAGTATAATTTATTTTCATCAATTCAGCAATGGCACCGTCATAAAGAGAACGACAAAAAAGGGCTTAGCTCTTGGAAATTTTATTTAATTAACTAAGAACAATTTATGATATGCATATCTTTGCTGAGTGCAAAGTCTATCCATGAAGTTTGAAAGAAATTTGTCCAGAATCATCAAAGGGCCATAACTCCATGAAACCTAAATAAACCATAACCAAAATAGGATATGCACATCTCTGCTTGATACTGAGTCTATTTGTGTAGTTTGAACCAAATCTGTCCAATAGTTGATGAGAAAAAGAGCGGACAAGAAATTTCATGAAAGGGCCATAACTCAGTGAAAAATCAATGAACCATAACCAACATTATATATGCACATCTCTGCTTGATACTGAGTCTACCTGTGAAGTTTGAATAAAATTTGTCCAATAGTTTATGAGAAATAGAGCGGACAAAAAGCTACAGACCGACCGACGAACGGACAGCTGTGTTAAAAGTATTCTATCAAAAGTATAATTTATTTTCATCAATTCAGCAAGGGCACCGTCATAAAGAGAACGACAAAAAAGGGCTAAGCTCTTGGAAATTTTATTTAATTAACTAAGAACAATTTATGATATGCACATCTTTGCTGAGTGCAAAGTCTATCCATGAAGTTTGAAAGAAATTTGTCCAGAATCATCAAAGGGCCATAACTCCAAGAAACCTGAATAAACCATAACCAAAATAGGATATGCACATCTCTGCTTGATACTGAGTCTATTTGTGTAGTTTGAACCAAATCTGTCCAATAGTTGATGAGAAAAAGAGCTGACAAGAAATTTCATGAAAGGGCCATAACTCAGTGAAAAATCAATGAACCGTAACCAACATTTTATATGCACATCTCTGCTTGATACTGAGTTTACCTGTGAAGTTTGAATAAAATTCGTCCAGTAGTTTATGAGAAATAGAGCAGACAAAAAGCTACAGACCGACCGACCGACGGACAGACGGACGGACGGACGGACCGACCGACAAGCTGACTCCTATATACCCCCCAAACAGAGTTTTGGGGGGTATATAAATGAATAAAGGGGAACAGGCTGACTTAACTAGCTACATTTACTAGCAATGTTTTCAAGCATTTGGTTCAAATACTGATAAACCTTACTGGTAACCAGTTATTTTCCCTTTTTTGACAATGTTTTTTACCATTTTAAAGAAAAATCCCATAGTTTGATCCACATTTGATCTGCTGTTTGTGAACTGACGCTTTATTTTGCTACTGGAGCTCTATAAATGCCAGTTCACACAATTCTGTGGCAATAATCACTTGATCTGGTCCAAGTTAATAGTATTCCTGAACCACCCATTTTTAGTTACCCTTGCATAATAATAGGCAATCCTATTTGGGTGAACTAGTTTGTCTGATCGTACATAATTATATGCAGCAAGTCATGTGATTTCCATTTTCAACTTAGCAAAGGAAATTAATATGATCACATGATTTTATTCTTTGATGAAAATCAAAGGAATCCTGGGAAGCTGGTCATCACATGATTTAAATCATCAATAAAAGGCAAAAGAAATGTAAATACAGCAAAAGGGGGCTTAATGCATTTCCATGATCCATGACACCAATCAAGCCGTCACATAATTATGGATCCGTAATGCCAATTTTTTTTAAACAACTGATTTAACCATGAGGTAGACTTGTCCTTTGACATGCAGAAAATTGACCAAGAGTGAAAAGTTTCAGCCCAGGTCAGCCTGCGCGGACTGTATCAAGCCCCCTTTTCACACAGCATGGCTCATAATAAGAGGAAATTCGACATCTTCACTGGTAAGATCATAAGGGCATTTTACTTATTTGCACATGTTTTAGTTTCCTTCTTACAAATTGGCCAAAATGACACATCACTAACTTTAACTGCTACTGATTTTCCATGTTGGGGTCATACTGCAGTTTCCATCAAAAAATTATTAAATCATAACTTTAAACAATTTGGTTGGCCCATATAAAAATCATTTAGGAGCCATGCCTGTAAAATTTGATGTATATGCTGCTCACATCTCAAGGGAGAAATTGCAAAATATACTAGATAAGTATAATTATGATCCATGTAAGCTCATTTTGGAAGCTGTGTTGGTCTAATGTTGCCCATTTGTTTACAAATATTATTGAAAATGTGCTGGAACTTTAAACTGGATTAAGAAGGTAAGTAGATAAACATGCAAATTTATTTTGGTAAACAAGTTACTGTCTTTGCCTATAATGCAGAAACAGTTCATGGATTCTTCTTTACTGAAAGCTTTACCAAAATGTCGTGAACAGAATATAGGGTTAGATTTATGAAGCAGCACAGCTGAAGATGCCATACTAATGTCTTTATTACCTGTAGCAACATTTGTTTGATGAGAGTTATGTTCATTTACATCAAAACTACACTACAAGAAGAGGAGAGAGAGACCATTAAGTTACTGGACCTCAAACACAGAAATTACAGTTAATTTGCACAATTCCACTGCATAAAATACAAATTACTACTATAAAGTAGCCCTGTGATTACCTCCTTTGGCCATATATCTTCAATGAAAATAAATGAATAAATAAACTAGAAGTCAGGTATTTCCGTACCACTTGTCATGCAATGAAATTCAAATTCAACAATTAAAATGTCTCCCTAACCTTATTGATTTAATCTGTTTGGCTTAAAACCCAAACTGACACGTATCAAAGATAAATTCAGCTAAATGTTGTCAATCAAAAAATTATGTTGCGATTTTACTGAATTGCACAAGCACTGTAGACCTTGGCCAGACTGTGCACCGACTAGCCAACATCTACAAAGCCTGAACAATCTAAAGCATTACAGCAACAACACAAACAATCTCATGTTTACAAGTGTTTTTGGACACTGCTATGAAAGTCTTATGACTCCAAACTTTACTTGTCCCTTTTTCTAAAGTTCTCTAATCTCTATTTTCTAGTATTTTACTTCCACATTTAATGTTTTTTATTCATTTAATTTTTCTATTTTCTTATCTCTCTATTTTTTCATTTTTTTTCTTCATTTATTTACTGTAGATTTTATCCTTTAACCCTATACCAGACGACAAAATTTTAGCCTTGTCCAAATTGAAAGTATTTGCAGACGAAAATTTCATTGTGGCTCAAATCGTGCAATTTTCTCTTGATAGGGTAGAAAGCATTGTGGGAAAAGGAGAAAATGCTGGTTACCAGCATTCTCTCCTTTTCGGACAATGTTTTCAAAAGGCTTCTTTCTCAGGGTCGTTAAAAGTCTGCATTGTGTGATAAAGAGTTAATTCATTTTTCTGCTTTTTTTTCTTGCTTTTTATTCATTCTCCATTTTTCTTCTTTTTATTAACTGTTCGTAGAAATTATTTTCTTTTTATCCACTAATTTATTTCATTTATTCATTTTCTCCTCATTGTTTGAAACCAATCTGTATGCAAGTTTTTTTTCTTACAACGGCTCTTATTGATCCATCTCTGTTTTGTACATATTGTTGAAAATCTGCTGAAATTCCATTATATTAGTTAACAGGTTATTATTTGACGGTAACTTTCATCTGGTAACAGGCAACTTAAGAAAATATCATGGTAAAAGAGAAATTGCTTGACTCTTTACCACACAATACCCACTTTTAATGACCCTGAGGAAGAAGCTTTTTAAAAACATTGTGGGAAAAGGAGAAAATGCTGGTTACCAGCATTTTATCCTTTTCCCACAATGTTTTCTACTCTATCAGAGAAAAGTTGCATCATTTGAGCCACGCTGAAATTGTTGTCTGCAAAAGCTTTTAATTTGGACAGATCTAAAATTTTGTTGTGTGGTAAAGGGTTAAAATGAGCAATATTCTCCATTGCAACAATACTTTCAGAGGCTATGTAATCCATTAAAAAATTCAGTTGTAAATTATTTCTCATATTTTTGTATTTCTTCTTTACTGATGCTTTGTCAGCTATGCCTGACTAAATTCTGTGACATATCATTTTTAAAGAGTGTGAGATTATAGAAATCTGAATAGCCCCCTTTAAGTGGTCTGCTTCACTAAATGGTAGAAAACTGTCTGGAAATTTTGCTTTTCAAGACGAAAAATGCAAAAGAAAGTGCAAAAGGCATTCACATTCATCCAATACTTTTCAACATGCGTTTAATTTCTGCCATACTCCTGGCAACTGAAGCTAAACATGTTATGATTGTTTTTTCCTGAATAAGCAACACTTGTCACATACCTGAGAGGTGCTGGTCAAATAAAAGCAGTAATGAGTGCTGGCCCCTTCCCCTTTGTATGTAGCTTTATTGATTGATTGAACGGTGTTTTACACCGCTTTCAACATTATTTTGTGTGTGACCCCCTGTTCTCAATAACATGCCCACCTAGCTGGGCTTATACCTGGGGCCTTTTCTCAAGCTTATATGGGCTATGTTTTAAATGGCCGGTGCATAGGTTATATGCTGGCTAACAGTGGCTAGATGAATCATACAAGATAAACCTATTTTAAATTTGCTGCCTTGATTGCCATCTTTGAAAGTAGTCTGGTTCCGTACCTAGAATGCCCATATCAGATAGGTTCTGTATTTGAAAAATGCCACCTAGCGAAAGATAATACGGCTGGATGCTTAAAAAATTGATTGATAACAACTTACTCTGCTTTTAAAAATATATAACTGTACCTCAATTTAAGCTGTGTAAGTTGAGGTGCTAACTCAAGATTATGTGTATTGATTGATTATATAGTGTTTAACTCGAAAACATGTTTTCAACATTATTTCAGTTATATTGCGGCAGCCAGTGAACCTATCCATGCTTTCCTGGAGTTTCTTTTACCAGTACTACACAAAATATTCTTTCCAAGCCACCAGCTGCTTCCCCACACAGCCATCGTTGAAACAATGGTCAGCAATGAGAAAGGAATGAATCCTGTTGCAATGTCTATCATCAATCCTCGGAAAGAAATTGGCCGAGGGCTGAACCAGCAACCCCCTGTTCTCAAGTCCTGTGCGCTACCTACTGAGCTACCAGGGCTCCGCAAAGATCATGTGTAAATAAAAGGTTTAGTGTTATTAAAAACAGTAGGGTAAGGTATCTAGAACTAAAGCAAGCTCAGTACAGAGGATCTCTGACTGACCGACCTTCTACTTCCCTGTAGCCACTGCTGGCAAATATTTCAGTTCTTCTGTGAGCTACAGGTACTAGTGCTGCTGTTTAACAACACTAGGACAAGGCTTTTAAGGAAGCCATACTTGCCTGTCATGTTCTTGTTACAGGGTTATGAAATGTTATACAAAAACCAATTGTCACCTGCTAGTATTATAACCTTTCGTAGGAACACCAGGACCAGACTATCCCCCGCTGGAATCCAGCCAGTATTTCTATGGTCTCGGGGTTGCAAGGAAAACGAAGAATTAAAACGAGCACCATAAGTGGGAGGTTGGGTGCCAATGCTCAGCTAAGTTGCTTTTAGACATACTGATTTTCAGTGAAAATTTTAACTTGAAAAGGAGGCAAAATTGTGTCAAAAATGTTTATAGTTACTTGCCCTTGCTGAATGGGTTCCCCTTCTGATAGGTTTGCATTTGAAGTAAATATCTTCAGTAATGGCAGGGATATTATATAATCTCAAAAGCAGATGATGACACAGTCGACAACAGGGCTATGACATACCTCAACATTTTCATCGAAAACAGCTAAGCTCATAAATAAATCAATGTTTTATGACGCATTGACACCCTTGGTTATACATGATAGGCACTAAACATTGTTAATGGTGCACAGTGTTGTCTCTCTGGAAGTGTGCTCTTCTTCAGGAAAAAAGGCAAAAGAAAGTGTCATAGGCATTTGCTCTCAACCCAGGTCTTTGACATTGTTTTCATCCACAGTCCATGCAACATTTGTTTCAGTTGAATAATTTTACTCGAGGGGGATTGAAAATCTCAACAATGAGCTCTGAAACAGCATAATCTAATCCCTCTATACAGGATAGGATATTTGAACAAGTTAGTATTTTAGGAACATTGAATGCACAGTAAGACAGTGTAAGGAATTGTTGCATTAAAATTAACTGTGGGTAGAACTGCTCAAGGAAAAAACCTTCAGAACTTATTTAAATCTTTATCAAATGACAAAAATTTAGACTTGACAATTTTGAAAGCATCAGCAGATTACAGATTAAATGTGGTGCAAATAATGGAATTTGTCACAGAAAGAGTAGAAAACATTGTAGGAGAAGGAGAAATGCCTTTTTTAAACATTTTCTCCTTTTCCAACAACGTTTCTTCCACAGGGTCATTAAAACTGGGGATTGTGTGGTATAGGGTTAAAGACATTGGTCTTGTCTACCATTCTTCCATTTTAAAAGTGTTCAATTACCCTTTACGACAAAATTTTAGTTTTGCCAAAATTGAAAGCTTTCACTGAGGACAAAATAATTATGACTCAAAAACAGATATTCACTTTTGGAAGGAAAGAAAACATTGTGAGAAAGAAGAAAATGCTGGTTACCAGCATTTTCTCCCTTCCCCACAATGTTTTCCAAAGCCTTCTTTGACAGGGTTGTTAACTCAAAATTATGTGACAAAAGTGAATCATTCTGGTTAATTTTTTGGACGGTTCTAGAACACTTTGTATAGAGTTTAACACCGTTTTAATGGCATAGGTCAAATGACAGGCGTCAGTGTACCTACGCATGTGTTACCCAGCTTTCTCACACCAGTACTGAAACAAGTTTCTTTTCAATCCACCGACTACTTTTCTCTACAATATATTTAGGTGTTTTATTCCTTTTATATATCTTGAACTTTTATGAAACAGAGATGTTTTGCAGGAGCAGTGCTGGTCATATAGGAGTGCCCTTAGGCAAAGCACAACAGAGCTACAGAACCTTTTTACATACAAACTAGTGTTAGTATATAAATAAATAAGCCACTGTAATAGTATAACTATAGTACTCTTTCAAAGAAAATGGTGGTTACCTGCATTTTCTCCTGTTCTCGTGTTTTCAAAAGCCTTATTCTTGAAGGTCGTTAAAATCTATAATTGTGTGGTAAAGGGTTAAACAAATGATAATATATCAAAGCGTATTTTCTAAAGACCTATTTGACAGTCCCTGCAAGTTTCTACATAAGAAGACCATACTGGTCCTCAATAGCTCACCTGAGACCATGGTCCATTTACAGAGGAAAAGAAAGAAAAAAACATTTCTTTGTGACTAGCTGGGCTGTAGGAGCAGGGGCGTCGGGGGTGGGGGGGGGGGGGGACTTAGCCTGGCCAGGTTACTTAAATAAATAGTAAATAAATAGCAAAAACTAAATCATCCCGACTATAGTTCTGAGTCAGTCAGGGTTTTACAAAACATACGAGATTGATACTGAGACAAGTATTTTTCTTCAGCCCCTAACCTTCATCTAAAAATGCTTCCTACAGGACTGACTAGGATACCTTTGCAGTAGAATCGTGACTACAAATGTTAAACAACAGAATCATACACATCAACAGAAAAGTCCACTAGGCTGACTCAATGAGTATGTGAAACTAGTGGCCCCTAGGATGGAGCCATATTGGTCCCTGGGGCTATAACCAGGCAACATGATTGCAGACTCGTCCAAATTGAAAGCATTCCAGGCTGTCCACAATTTAACTAAAGCAAGTTTCCCTGACTTTTCCCTGACTTGCATTTTTGTATTTTGTGCATGTAAACTTCTGATATCTGTTGGCCTCCTCCTACCCCACAGCCAACCCTTTCCACCTTTTACCTTACCACTATAATTTTATTACTCTTTACACTGTAATTTACTTATTTTCCCTTTGAATTTATTTTCTATTTTTCTTTTTATACATACATACATACATGTATTTTCAAAAGTTAGTTATACTGTTGGATGAGTGCTTGAAATTGAATGCATGTTTTAATAAAGGAAATCTGTTGACCTCTTCTCCCTCCACAGCTAACCCTTACCACCTATTTAACTATAAATTGTCATTGTATCATTCTTCGTATTTTTAATCTTGCTTTTTAAGTATTTTTGATTTTATTACATGAAGAAACTGCCTTAGCCTTCATTTATGATGTTTTTATCATTCATAGTTATTTCCAAATTCCCTGATTTTTCCCTTTTTGCTAAAATATTTTTCCCTGACTTTTTCCCTGACCGTGGGCATTTGCAAAAAAATTAAATGTTACTTGAATCATAAAGTTTGTTGTTCAAAGGTAAAAAACATTATTGGAAAAACAGAAAATGCTGGTTATCAGCATTTTTTTCCTTTTCCTACAATGTTTTCAAAAACTCTTGTTTAAAGTCAGGTTTGTGAAAAAGGGTTGATTGATTTTAACACTGCACCTGCTGTACCTAGTCATGCTTTTTTTGGAGGTTCTGTTACCAATACTTGGCACAATATTCTTCCAAAGCCTGCCAAAGCCCCGTACCTCAGTTATGTCTAGAGGGAATTGTGGCGTAAATGCTTAATGGTTTCTGAAAAGTTTTAAATGCGTTTTTTTAAGGAATATAATATTAAACAAGTGCTTTTTAATCATTTGAATATATTTGACCAAGGGCTACAATTTGAGCAGGGTCACTTTTGAGCAAACAGCTATAATTTGAACAGTCCTGGTAGACAGGGTCATAAAATGATACTACATACCAATTACTACAAGTTCTAGGCATAATGGTCTCCAACAAGAAGAACTCTAAAGTTTTACTATATAAGCAAAGAAAAACTTATGACCCGCCAAACAGAGCCACTTTTGACCCAAGGGGGTTTCTGTGAATCTTGTTTGTTTCATTTGCTACAGCTATTCATTGGCTATACTCAAACATGCCTGATTACTTGTATCTGATTTCACCTTTTTCTGTTGCGGAATACACCTGTTGTTGACAATCAAACTTGCTAAGAAAATGTTTTCAATCATTTCAAAGAGAAATCTTAACATTTGATCTAGATTAGATTTACTGTCTGAAAATTCTTCTTAGTCTTATTTTTTACTGGCAGACAAACAAATAACATCAGCACAAGTCTTTCAGCGATATTTTCACTTACATTGTATTTACCTTTGTATTTAATATCCTCAACACCCAACATTGCATATAACACATTATTTTTGTTGTTTCTGGGTTAATGATTTAGATCATAAGTCATAGTAGACATGGATATTGAAAACTGAAATTTACTTCTTTGACAATCTGGGAAAGTATCTCATTGAGTGTTTAACTTAACATCAGACTTTGCATTAGATGATGACTTTTTTTTTAATTACATTTTGGTCCCAGACCTTAAACACAATTGCTTGAGATTTGGAAGTTAAGAACTGAAATCTCCTGCACAATGGATGAGCACAATCTTTTGTTAAAATCAAGATTATTCTCTAATCAGAGCAGACACGCACATCTTAAATATGCACACCTTTTTTTTTCTTCCTTTTCATTTTTTCATAAATCAATTTTTGTCTCTTTTTCTTTTTCCCTTAAAATCTGTTATTTTTTTTTTTTTGAATCATTGTCATTATCATTTTTCATTATAAATGAAATATTTCAATCTTTTTTTGTATACCTTTTTTTTTTTTTTTTTTTTTTTTTTTTTGTTGAATTTTTATAAAATTTCTTTTCCATTTTACCCACATTTCTTACATGTTTTTTAAGTCATAATATTCTTGATAATTTTTTAATTTTTTACTATGCTTTATTTATTTTTTTTTTTTTTATGTTTCATTTTTATTTTTTCCCCCATATTTTCATAAAATATATCAGTTTTTATTTCTTTTTTCTTAAAATCATTATTTTTTAATAAATATAATATTTCTTTTTTTTTTTTTTTGTTTTCCTATATTTTTTTCTATTTTTATTTTCTTTTTCTTTTTTTTTAAATAAAACATTGCCAATTCTTTTCCATTTCATCCCCATTTCTTATGTCATTTTTTTTTCAAATCTTAACATTCTTCATACTTTTAATTATTCTCCAGTCACCACATATCCATCACTTTAGAGTATACACACACTTTTTTCTTTCTTATTCTTTATCAGAGTTAATTTTCAAAGAATTTTTTTTTACAGAATGACAATTGTGTTGCAGTTTTGGGGCTATTCAATACTGATGGTCCATCGGACCAAAGAAAATTCATACATGTTGCACTGCCTACAGTTTGCAATTAAGGATGTATGAAAATTAGCTGGTTGTAAAGAAGTTTTGAAAATTGGTTGTTTTACGGGTTCAGAATCTATACGTAATTAAATCATTGGTACTGAGAATGGTGGTCCTATTTCGGAATACCGCAGTGCTCAGATTATCGAGACTCGAAATTACCGATCTGCTTTTGGTGCAATATAGTGGAGTTTTTGCCGGGACTATGGAAATTCCTCGAATAATGCGGGGTTCTCAAATTTTCGAGACTGGAAATATCGAGGTTTTACTGTATATAATCTTAGTTATAATTTATGATTAAAAAAAAGTACCAGTTTTGTTTCAAAGTTTTGTCATAAAAATCCAATTAATTTCAATTCTTTCTATACAAATTTTAACAAATACTGCAAAGTAACTCTTACTTCCTCTACCAAATTGTCGGATAGCAACTGCAGTTTTTGGGCTATTCAATATTGATGAAACTTCTATTTCTATTCCCTACTTTGTTTGTAAGCAATATGTTAGATATACATGTATCACAGCAGCCAGTACACCTAACAATGTTTTCCTGAACCTCTAGAGTGCACCCACTGTTTTTCTTAGGTATGACCTAGTGCCTTTCCTTTTGACTGAAGGCAATACATCATCGACCATGTTCTAGATAGCATCAAGACAAAAGGACTGACTAAATGAGTATAGAAAATTAGTGACCCATCAGGATAGAGCCATATAGGACACCACAGCTATAAAAAGCAGAGGTCTACTAGCATATTTTCTTCATACATCTTGATGTGTGGGTTTGATTGAAAATTATTTGAGATCTCATTACATAAGCAAATATAAAATGTGTGACCCTGAGTTTTTTCAGTTTGACCAAAGGACTATAATGTGGTGAAGTTTGTTAGCTATTTACAAGATGGTTCCATATTTTTCACTTCACAACTGGTATAAATGATGTGCAACGGCTGATAATTTCTTTTGTCTTGAACCAGAAACTCTGCCAGATTCATTTCTAAACTTAAGGAAAAAAAAACAACTTGCTTGTATTGGAGTTTAACAACTGAGGTCAATTCATGGCTGACATTGCACCTACGGATGTGTTTCCTGGCTTTCTCACACCAGTACTAACACAACTTTCTTTCCAAGCCACTGACTACTTCCTCACATGCAGCACAGGTGAGAGACGAAAAATTGCCAGAAAGAAAGTTTGTCTCAACCGGGATAAAAAAAAAAAAAAAAAAAAAAAAAATTATGTAATGTATATATGCATTCATCACAACCAATAGTTCTTCTCTCACAAGTCATTGTGTCATAATGTTGTATATCAATGCATCTACTTCCTTTGCATGTCTTTACTGCTTCTGTTTTCTGCTATCTGAATTTCTTAAGACAATTTAGATCTCTTTCACGTCTGTGTCATTTACATTTGTAAATGCAATACAAACAATTTATTTGGCATATGTAGCTTAAATATTGTATAAAAGTGGAAGCAATTTGAACTCAGCTTGTCTGGAACCACATGACAAAAAATATATCCAAAATTCTTTCCTCGCTAATTTCAGCCCTAAACAACTCCATTGATCCCTTCCTTCCTCCCTCCCTATCCCCTTCATTATGCCTACTTTTATCTTATGCCCCACCTCCCCATCCCTACATCTCCCCTCCCCTCCCTCTCCCCTCCTCTCCTTCCTCCACTTCTCCCTCCCCCCTCCTTCCTTCCTCCTCTCCTTCCTCCACTTCTCCAACCTTACCTTCCCTTTCCCATCCCTCCTTACTCTACCTTATCTGAAAACTCTATCCTTCCTACTCTCCCTCTCTCTCCCCTTCCTTTCACCTCTCACTCCATTTCTTCCTCTCCTCCATCCTTCCTTCTCACTTCCATTTCCTTCCTCTCCATTCTTCCTTCCTCTTCTCTCTTCCTTCCTTTCTCCTTCTCTTTTCTTATACTTTCCCCTCCATCTTTTTCTTCTTCTCTCACCATCTCCCTTTCCCTCTCCCTTCCTTCCCCTGCTCTCCCTTCTAACTTAAACTAACCTTAAAACATTACCTAAATCTCCCTTGCTATAAAAATACACTGCTAACCTCCATATGAAACCTACTTAACTACCTTTTTCTACCTTTAAAATTATGCTATCTGTAAACCTTACTACTCAAATCTACCTTCTCTACTACAGCAAACTACAAACCTGCCTATCAACTAACCTACTCTACTTCCCGACTACATAGCTACCGAACCTACCTACAACCCAAGAACCTACCAAGTACATACTTAAGTACCTACTGACCTACTAATCTACATACTTTCTTGCCAATCTAGTCTTCCTTCCTACTGACTCTATGGTCACTACCAGCATACTTTACATCTTACTCATACTACCCACCTACTTACTGAATCAACCCTCCCATCCACCTACCTACATGCCTACTCTTCCTTCCTACATACACTGTCAACATACATACTCTACCTAACAATCTACCGAAATGTCTGCCCAGTTAACTACCTGCCTACTTTTCCTATGTTCTGACTCTTTATACCTGCATATGCTACCAAGATACATATCTACATCCTATCTACTCTACCTACCTACCGACTCTACTTACATACCTACCTACCTGCCTGCCTACTCTTTCTACCTACAGAGTCTACCCACCTACATAAACTACCAAAATACATGCTCTCCATCACACCTACTCTACCCAACTAACTACTTTACCTACCTAATCCACTCTATCTTCCTGTGATTCCTACATACCTATTCTACTTAGCTACCTACTCTGCCTATAATCTACAATACTTCTCTATAACACTACTGACCTATCAACCTCTCTTCTCTTCCATCTACTTACCTCTACCATCCTACTTCATCTACCCTACTCACCTATTTTTTACCAAGCTGTATTACCTACCATACCTGTCTTACCTACCTAATTAACATACCCAATTTACTATCTAACCTACCTGTTCTACACAAGCTACCTAACTTACCTGTTTAACTACTCTACCTACCTATTTAACCTAACTATTTACCCTACTTAACCTACCTATATAGACTTTTCTATCTACCTTACCTATCTGCCTATCTACTACTTCTATTCTACTTACCCACTCTCCTTCCTTCAACCCCCATCTCCCTTCCTTCCTCTCCTCCTTCCTTCCTTCTCTTTTCCCTTTACTTCCGTTTCTTCCTCCCCTTTCTTCCTTCCTCTTCTCTCTTCTTTCTTCCTTCCTATTCTCCTTCTCTTCTCCTACCTTCACTTCCATCTCTTCCCCTCTTCTCACCATCTCCCTCTCCCTTCCTTCCTTCCCCTTCTCTCTCTTCTAACTTAAACTAATCTTAAAACATTACCCTAATCTCCCTCCCTATAAACAATACACTTATGATTTTCATATGAAACCTGCTTAATTTACCTTTTCTACCTTTAAAGTTACTCTTTCTTCAAAACATCCTACTCAAACTTTCCTATTCTACCAACCTAGCAAACTATAAACCTGCCTACCAACCAAGCTAGCCAAGCCCCGTGGCTCAGTCGGTAGCGCACAGGACTTGAGAACAGGACTTGAGAACAGGAGGTTGCTGGTTCGATCCCCGGCTTGGCCAATTTCTTTCCGAGGATTGATGATAGTCATTGCGACAGGATTCATTCCTCTCCCACCACTGACCCTTGTTTCGACGATGGTTATGTGGGAAAGCAGCCAGGGGCTTTGAAAGAATATTGTGCGGAGTACTGGTGAAAGAAACTCCAGGAAAGCATGGATAGGTGCACTAGCCGCCATGATGTAACTGAAATAATGTTGAAAATGGCGTTAAACACCATACAATCAATCAATCAATAACAACCTAGCTACTCTACTGCCAGACTACATAGCTACATAACCTACCTACCACACCAAAGTACCTACAAAGTACCTACCTACCTAAGTACCTACCAACATACCTGCTTGCCAGCCTCCTTTTCCTACTACTTGCCTCTACATACACTACCAGCCTACCCCACATCCTACTCATTCTACTGACCCAACTATTGACTCTACCCTCCTATCCACCTACCTACCAACCTACTCTTTATTCCTATATACAATACCAACATATATACTCTACCTATCTATCTACCAAAATCTCTGCCTACCTACCTACCTGTCCACGTTTCCTACCTACTGACTCTTTATACCTACATACTCTATCAACATACTACATCCTACCTACATAAACTACCACAATACATGCTCTACATCCTACCTGCTCTACCCATCTAACTACCCTACCTACCTAACCCACTCTACCTTCCTACTATTCCTACATACCTATTTTGCTTTTCTACCTACTCTAATGCCTACCTACAGTACCACTCTACAACCATACTGACCTATCTACCTTGCTACTCTTCCCATCTACTTATCTCTAACATCCTACTTCATCTACCCTCCTTGTCTGTTATTCATTACCAACCTTTGTTACCCACAATCTTTCATACCTAATTAATCTACCCAATCTACTATCCAAACTACTTACTCTACTCAACCTACTTATCTATTTAACTACTCTCCCTCCTAATCTATTTAACTAATCTTCCTGCCTACTTAACCTAACTTCCTACCCTACTCAGAGTACTCCACCTACCTTACCTACCTACATACATGTATTTACTACTTCTATTCTACTTCCTCACTCTACCAAAACTACCTCACAAACTTAAGTAAAGTAACTACCTACACGCTACCCCTCCCTACCCTAAACCCACCATCCCCACCCCTCCCTTCCCCTCGCCTCCCCTCCCACCCCAGAAACCCAACCCACAACCAATTACCCACCCATCAAAAATATATCCTACCATTCCAATACCACCACACCTTCAACCAACCTACCTACTCAAAGAATAATTTCCCTCCCAAATAACTAACCAGAATAATTTAATAGCCAAAATGTTACATTTAAAAAATTAGAAACACAGATGGATTTAGTAAAATGGCATGTGGTTCCAGTATTCTTAGATTAAATCGAAAAAGCTCAGGTTCAGAAATCATGACTAGGGTTCTATACTTTGAGCATAATGTCTTTGCTATAAAGAAGTACCCGAGTTAGAATAAAAGACCATGAATAATCTACATGTAACAACAAGAAAAGCAAAAGAATCCAGAACAATGAACTGCCTTTATCATTATAATCTGTTTGATTTTGAAAGAAATGGCTTTCGCTAAGAAACAGTGACTACGGTTCTACAAATGCAACATAATTCCTTTGCAATACAGCTTAGTAAGAAGACTACAGTGTCCATTAAACTATCATAGACCAGTGTTTCATACTGGATTGTGAAAATACACATCTTCTTGTAAAATATTTCCCATTTTATCTGACACACTGTGGGAAAAGGCTCCCACACTGAAAAATTACATCACCCACGGTACTTTCCACTGTACTTTGATTACTTCGAAATACTAGCTTATTGCATGTAAACACTGGTTAAAAATAATATGAATCCCATTTCACATTAGAAAAATCAGGTGATTTTTTTTTTCTTTTTTATATTTTCATAAAATATATCAATTTTTATTTCTTTTTTAGTTTTTCTTAAAATCATTATTATTTTTCGTTATAAATAAAACATTTCAATTTTTTTGTGCAATTTCATTTATTTATTTGTTTATTTTTTTAAATTTATTTATTTATTATTATTATTTTTTTTTTAATTTTCTTTTTCATATTTTTTTAAAACACTTCAATTTCTTTTCTATTTAATCCTATTTCTTGCATTTTTTTAATCATAATATTCTTGATACTTCTTTACTATTCTCTGTTCACCACATACCCACATTTCATGATCTTTCCCATTCTTTATCAGAGTTATTTTTTAAAGTAACTTTTTAAAAAATGACAATTGTTTGTTGATCCCATCTGACCCAAAAATATTCATACGTGTAGCACTGCCGACAGTTTGCATTACAGATGTGTGAAAATTATCTGGTCATTTCACAGGTTCAAAATCAATAGGTAATTTATCATTGGTACTGAGAATGGTAGTCGTAATTTCGGAATACCTGGGTGCTCATATTTTCAGTTGGTGACCAGTGAACATTAAGAAGGAAAAATTCTGTTTTGACAAAAATTGTTCATAATAGTGAATTGCTTGTATTGTTTGGATGGTCGTGAGGAGAGCTTTTACTAAATATTTTCTTTTATTCTTTCTTTATAATTTGAGATAAAGACAGTACCAGTACTAGATACGTTTCACAGTTTTGTCATAAAACTACATTTACATGTAACATCAATTCTTTCTATATAATTTTAAACAAATACTGCAAAGTAACTCTTACTTCCTCTACCAAATTATCTCATGGCAACTGCAGTTTTGGGGCTATTCAATATTGAGGCTATTCAACTTCTAATTCTATCATTTTCTTTCTTAGTAGAGCAATATGTCATATATATCACAGCAGTCAGTACATCTAACAATGCTTTCCTGACCTCTAGAGTGAACCCACTGTTTTTCTAAGGTATGACCGAGTGTCTTTCCTTTTGACTGAAGGCAATACATCATCAAACATGTCCTTGATAGTATCAAGACAAAAATACTGTGCATCTATCCGTGCTTTCCTGCAGTTCATTTGTCAGTACTTCATACAATATTCTTCCCAATCCACTGGCTGCTTTCCCACATAACCATTCTCAAAATAAAGTCAGGGGTGAGAGAGGTATGAATCCTGTTGCAATGACTCTCATCAATCTTTGGGAAAAAACTGCTTTGCTGGGGATTCAAACCTGTGACCCACTGGTCTCAAGTCCTGTAGGCTTCTGGCTGTTCCATCAGGGCTTGGCTCCAAAACGTCTACGCAACGGGACAAAATATAATTTTATGAATGAGACTTGAGACTGCATGTACATTAATCAAAGATGACATTGCATTCCAGATTTGGGAGACCTACGCCTAAAGCTTTTTGAAGAACTTGTTTACAAGACTGACAAACCAAGTATAGAAAATTAGTGACCCATCAGGATAGAGCAATATTGGACACCACGGCTATAAAAAAGCAGATGTTTAGTAGTAGATTTTCTTCTTACGTCATGATGTTTGCGTTTGATTATTAAATTATTTGAGATCTCATTACATAAACCAATTTAAAAGTGTGACCCTGAGATTTTCAGTTTGACTAAAGGAGTATAATTTGATCAATACTGTTAGCTATTTACGAGATGGTTCCATCTTTTTCACTTCACAGCTGGTATAAAGGTTGATCATTTCTTTTGTCTTGAATCAGAAACTCTGCCAGATTCATTTCTTAACTTCAGGAAACAAAGACAACTTTCTTGTCTTGAAGTTTAACGCTGTTTTCACAAAGTAGGTCATGTCACGGTGGCCAGTGCACCTACGCATGTGTTTCCTGGCCTTCTCACACCAGTACTAACATGACTTTCTTTCCAAGCCACTAGCTATTTTCTCACATGCAGCAGAGGTGAGAGATGAAAAATTGCCAGAAAGAAAGTTTGCTTCAACCGGGAAAAATAAAGACAAAAAATATTATGTACAGTATATATGCATTCATCACAACCAATAATAATTCTCTCACAAGTCATTGTGTCATAATGTTGGGTATCCATGCATCTACTTCCTTGGCATGTCTTTACTGGCTTTTTTTCTGCTATCTACATATGAATTTCCTAAAACCATTTAAATCCCTTTCACATCTGTATCATTTACATTTGTAAATGGAATACAAGCAATGTATTTTGCATATAAACCTTCAATATTGTATAAAAGGGAGAGCAATTTGAACTCAACTTGTCTGGAACCACATGACCAAAAATATATCTAAAATTCCTTCCTCTTCAATTTCAGCCCTAAACAACTCCACTTAACCCTTCCATTCTGCCTCCCTCCCTCCCTATACTCTCCATTATGCCTAATTTTATCTTATGCCTCCCAGTCCCTACCTCTCCCATCCCCTCCCTTCCCTCTCCCACCCCCCTCCCCTCCTTCCTTCCTCCTCTCCTTCCTCCACTTCTCCCTCTCCCCTCCCTTCCTCCACTTCTCAACCCTTACCCTCCCTTCCCTGACCCTCCTTACTCTACCTTATCTAACAACTCTAATCTTCCTACTCTCCCTCCCCTTCCTTCTGCTACTCTCTCCCTTTCATCCTCTCCTCCTTCCTTCCTTCTCTCTCTTCCCTTTCCTTCCTTTTCTACTCTACTACTATACTATATGGTTATGTAACCTACTTACCAAGTCAAGTACCTACCCAGTACCTACCTACCTACCTAAATACCTATCAACCTACCTACCTGCTTGCCAGCCTACTCTTCCTACTGTTACGGGAGATCACTCCTTCCTTATGGCATAGCTTTCCCGTATAAAATCAATACCTGACAACTGCCTTAGGGAGAATTCTTTTTAGCTCAGGGGTTAGTGTGTTGGTCTTTTAAACCTTGATAAATGAGGATCTTTACCTGCATGGGTTCAAATCCCAGCCGGAGTGGTTTATGTATGATCTATGCATTTGTTATGAACTTTCATGTTCGTAAGGCTACCTACTAACTCTACATACACTATCAGCATGCTCTACATCCTACTTGTTCTACCAACCTACCTATTGACTCTATCCTCCTAGCTATCTACCTGCCTGCCTACTCTTTATTCCTACAGACAATACCAACATACATACTCTCCCTACCTATCTACCAAAATCTCTGCCTACCTACCTACTTTACCATCCTAGTGACTCTTAATACCTACATACAAAACCAAAATACTACATCATACCTACTTGACCAACCAACCTACTGACTCTACTTACCTACCTACCTACATAAATTACTGAATATATGCTCTATATCCTATCTACAACTAACTGCTCTACCTATTTGATCCACTCTACCTTTCTGCTAATCCTTCATACCTATTCCACATAAGCTACCTAATCTAATGCCTACCTTTACTACTTCTTTACAACCCTATTGACCTATCTATCTCTCTACTCTTTCGATCTACTTACATCTACCATCCTACTTCCATCTACCCTCCTCACCTGTTAGTCATTACCAACCTTCATTACCTATCATATTTTTCTTTCCTAAGTAACCTACCCCATTTACTATCCAACCTACCTACCCTACTCAACCTTCCTTATCTTTTTAACTACTCTACATACACATTTAACCTAACTACTTACCCTACTCAACCTACCTACCTAGACTACTCTACCTACCTTACCTACCTACCACTTCTATTCTACTTACCCACTCTACCAAAACTCTCACAAACTTAAGTTCACTAACTACCTACACAAAAACCCTCCCTATCCTGACCCCACATATCCCCTCCCCTCCCCACAAACCCAACCCACAACCAATTATCCCCGCATCAAAAATATATCCACCCATTCCAATACCACCACACTTTTAACCAACCCACCTACCCAAAGAATAATTTCTCTCTCAAATAACTAACCAGAATAATTTTGATAGCAAAAGATTTACATTTAAAAATTAAGAAACACAGATGGATTTACTAAATTGGCATGTGGTTCCAGTATTCTTGGATTAAATAGAAAAAAACTCAGGCTCAGAAATCTGACTATGGTTCCACAATTGCAAGCATATTTTTTTTTTTTTGCTATAAACAAGTATTAGAATATGAATATAGAAGAGCATAAAATAATCTACAAGTAACAACAAGAAAAACAAAAGAATTTAGCACAATGACCTGTGGGCCAAAGAACTGCCTTTAGCATTATTATCTGTTTGATTTTGAAAGAAGTGGCTATGGTTAAGAAACAGTGACTACAGTTCAATGATTGCAGCATAATTCCTTTGCAATATGGCTTAGTAAAAAGACTATGGTGTCCAATAAACTATCCTAGACCAGTGTTTCATCTAGGCTGCAGGATTGCAGGAATCCCACATTTCTGTAAATAATCCCCAACATAATCTGGCAGTGAGGGACAAGACCCCCAAATTTAACAATCACATCATAGGTTACCTATGGTACTTTATTTTACGCTCATTTTCAAACATAGTGTAGGACAAGGCCCCACATTTAAAAGTCACATCATAGGTTACCCACAGTACTTTGATTACTTCAAAAAAGTAGCCCATACCATGTAAGCACTGATTAAAAATAATATGAATTGCCTTCACATTTAAAAACTGTTTTTTCTTTTTTTTTTTTCATAAAATATATCAATTTCTTTTATTTATATTTTATTTTTTTTCTTAAAATCATTGTCATTATTTTTCATTACAAATAAAATATTTCAATCTTTTTTGCTTTTCTGTATTTTTTCCTATTTTTGTTTTCTTTTTAATTTTTATAAAATATTACAATTTCTTTTCCATTTCATCCTCATTTCTTATGTCCTTCTTTTTATCTTTTTTTTTTCATAATACTCTTAATACTTTTTTTACTATTCTCTAGTCATAACATACCCACGTTTTTTGAATATACACACTTTTTTCTTTCTCATGCTAAGAGTTATTTTACAAAGAAGTATTTTTAAGGATGACAATTATTTGCTGATTCTATCAGACCCAAGAATATTCATACATGTAGCACTGCCTACAGTTTGCGATTACAGACACGTGGAAATTAACTGATGTAAAAGAAGTTGTGGAAATTGGTAATTTCACAGGTTCAAAATCTATAGGTAAT
The DNA here is from genome assembly GCA_945859785.2 of Tridacna gigas. Lineage (NCBI taxonomy): Eukaryota > Metazoa > Mollusca > Bivalvia > Cardiida > Cardiidae > Tridacna > Tridacna gigas. Next base: position 16,706,368 of record OX244037.2, on the reverse strand, counting down.
ATATCATTGGTACTGAGAATGGCGGTTTTAATTTCAGAATACCGGGGTACTATTATTTACGGTTCATGACCACTGATCATCAAAGAGGATAACATTCTGTTCTGACAAATATCTTTCGAAATAGTGAACTGCTTGTATTGTCGGGATGGTAGTGAGGAGAGTTTTTACTGTATTTGATTAAAGACCTATTTTCTTTATATAGTTTAAGATAAAAAACAGTAACAGATTTGTTTCAAAGTTCTGTCACAAAACACTTCTGCCACAAAACTCCAATTAATTTCACTTCTTTCTATATAATATTTAACAAAATTTAATAGTGCAAAATAACTCTTATCTCTACCAAACTGTCTTATAGCAACTGCAGTTTTTGGGCTGTTTAATATTTATGACTTCTATCATTTTCTTTTGTCATAAGCAACATGTGAGATATATCACAGGTGCCAGTTCACCTAACAAAGTTTTCCTGAACCTCTAGAGTGCACCCACTGTTTTGCTAAGGTATGAACTAGTGACTTTCCTTTTGACAGAAGGCCATACATCACCAAACATGTCATAGTTAGTATCAAGACAAAAATACTGTTCATCTATCCGTGCTTTTCTGCTCTTCCAAATAGTATTATGCACATTATATATGCATTCATCACAACCAATAATTCTTCTCTCAGAGGTCATTGTGTCATATAGTTGGGTAACCATGCATCTACTTGCTTGACATGTCTTTACTGTTTTTCTTTTTTGCTATCTACATCTTTCTTACAACAGTTTAGATCTCTTACAAGTCTGTATCTTTTACATTTGTAAACGGAATACAATTCATTTTGCATATGAAGCTTTAACATTGTGTAAAAAGGGGGAGCAATTTGAACTCGTCTGGAACCACATGACCAAAAATAAACCTAAAATTTCTTTCTCTCTAATTTCAGCCCTAAAAAACTCCATTTATCCCTTTCTTCCTACCTTCCCTCTCCCCTATCCTCTCCATAATGCCTACTTTTATCTTATGCCCCACTTCCCTGTCCCTACCTCTCCCAACCCCTCCTCTCCCCTCCCTCTCCCACCCCCCTCCCCACCTCCCTCCCCACCTCCTTCCTCCGCTTCTCCCTCCCCTCTCCTTCCTTCCCCCTCTCCTTCCTCCACTTCTTCAACCTTACCCTCCCTTCCATGTCCCTCCTTACTCTACCTTATCTAACAACTCTAACCTTCCTACTTTCCCTCTCTCCCCTTCCTTTCACCACACTCTTTCTTCCTCTCCTCCATCCTTCCATCCCTCTTCCGTTTCCTTCCTTTCTTCCTCTTCTCTCATCTTTCTTCCTTTCTATTCTCCTCTTCTCCTCCCTTCCCTTCCATCTCTTCCTCCTCTTCTCACCATCTCCCTCTCCCTTCCTTCTCCTTCCCTCCCTCCTTAGACTAACCTTAAAACATGACCCTTATCTCCCTTCTTATAAATAGTACACTAATGACCTTCATATGAAGCCTATTTTAACTGCCTTTTTTACCTTTAAAGTTACTCCATTCTTCAAAACTCCTGACTCAAACTTTCCCACTCTACTAACCTAGCAAACTACAAATCTGCCTATCAACCAACCTACTCTACTACTAGACTTCATAGCTACCTAACCTACCTACCAACCCAAGTACCTACCCACCTAAATACCTACTGACCTACTAACCTTCCTACCTGTGGAAAAGGCCTAAATGATTCAATTCATGGCCTGGTCATACCAACACCTTGGAGATTGTGGAAAAGGCCTGACTAAATGGCTCAATCCATGGCCTGGTCATACTAACACCATCTGCACCTCCTCTACTGGTCACTGTCTCCATCTTCTCCTTTGAATACCACCTCCTCTTCTACCTACTACCTCCACCTTCTCTCTACATTTCAGAGTCACTATCTCCACCTACTCTATACATTTTGGAGTCACTATCTCCACAACACTTTTGAGTCACTATCTCCACTTACACTATATTTTGGAGTCACCATCTCCACATACAATGCATATTTTCACATCACTACCTCCACATACACTGCACTTTTTGGAGTCACTATCTACACCTATTCTCTACATTTCAGAGCCAGGTTCATGGGTATAAAGTAGCTATCTGTACTGTAGTCTCTCAGCCTGAGACTGTGGTAGTCATCATGATCGAACTGTGAAGCCATCAGCATGTTTAGTGTGACACACTGGGTGTATCACATGAAAGTAAATGTATGTTGTCAATTGCATACATGAAGACCTAGGGTTCTTCAGTCCAGGAAGTATCTACAGAAAAGCGAAGAGCTCCTGAACCCAACACAGAACTTTTTCCTTGCTGTTATAAAGAAAGAAATTGTACTGTCTACAATTGAGTACAGCTGAAAAGGTGTCAAACAGTTTGTCTTGTCAAATCTGTCAAAAAGGTGTTTCAAAAATCTTCATGCAGGCCTGGTCAAAATTTAGAAAAGATTTCGTCCATACCTTTCTGTAATGCCTTACAAAATTGAAAAAAAAAAAGGCATCTCAAATATCTGAATGCAAGTCCTGGTCAAAAATGCAGGCAGAATTTATCCATACCATTCCCTAATGCCTAACAAAATTGAACAAAAAAGGGGGGGAAAAAAAACAACAAAGGCAATCCAAAAATCTGCAGGCAAGTCCTGGTCAAAAATGCAGGCAGATTTCATCCATACCTTTCCCTAACACCTAACAAAATTGCAGGAAAAAAACCCAAGGCATTTTAAAAAAGTTGGTCAAAAGTTGAAAAAATAAAGGAAAAAGACAACAAATGCAACTTAAAGGCAATTCAAAAACCTGCATGCAAGTCCTGGTCAAAAGTGCAGGCAGATTTCATTCATACCTTTCCCTAACACCTAACAAAATTTAACAAAAAAAAAACCCAACGTCATTTCAAAAACTTTGTCAAAGTGCAGACAGATTCCACCCATATCTTCCTTAACACAAAAAAAAACTGAAAAAAGAAAAACAGATTTTTTTTTTAAATCAAAGCCTAGCAAAATTGAACAAAAAAAAAAAAAATAAAGGCATTTCAAAAACTTGGTCCAAGTGCAAACAGATTCCACCTTTATCTTCCTTAACACCTAAAAAAAATGAAAATAAGAAAAACAGCATTTCAAAAATCAAAGCCTAACAAAATTGAAGAAAAAAAAAAAAAAAAACCCCAAAACCATTTCAAAAACCTAGTCAAGGTGCAGACAGATTCCACCCATATCTTCCTTAATGTCTAAAAAAACTGAATAGAAAAACAGCATTTCAAAAATCAAAGCCTAACAAAATTGAAAAAAAAAAAAAAAAAAAAAAAGGCATTTCAAAAACCTGGTCAAAGTGCAGACAGATTCCACAATACCTTCCTGAACGCCTAAAAAAATGAAAAAAAAAAAAAAAAAAATTAAAAAAACAGCAAGTCTTGGTCAAAAATGAAGAGAGGTTCCATCCATGCCTAATCCTAATGCCATTTTTGTTTCCTAGTAAACACTAGTACTTGATGAATAACAAAGTTCTTTATGATATAGGGGCTAATCATTGAGGAAAAAAAAGCAACACATAATGGTACAATGTCTGTACAAACACGAAGGTAATATCAGGAAACTGTACACAACCGTCGAGCTTTTCCAGTGCAGAACACCATTTTCAACAGTTTTTCAATTTTATCTCTGCTGCCAGTGTACCTATCTATGACCTCCTGACAAAAGTGTTCTGGAGTTGTTCTATTTTCTAAAATACTTCCTGGACTGCAGAACCCTAGGTCTACACATACACAACTGACAACACACATTCAGCCCCTGATGGTATACCCAGTGTGCCACACAGAACACACGGATGGACTCACAGTCAATCTTGGATAATTACCACAGTTTCAGACCGAGTGATGACAGGACAGATAGCCAGTGCATGCCCATGTACCTGTCTCTAAACTGCAGAGACCTCTCCTAACAACCTTCACCTCTACCTCCTCTCCTTACCACCATCTCCACCTTCAATGTTTGCAAGTGAAGAACAAATGTTTGCATGTGAGAATATACTATCACCCTACACACTTAACTACTGACTCTTTATACCTACATACACTACCAAAATACTACATCCTACCTACTTTACCAACCGACCTACTGACTCTACCTATGTATCTGCAGACCCTACCTACCTAGATAAACAACCAAATTACATGATCTACACCCTCCTACTCTACTCAATTCACTGCTCTGCCTACCTAACCACTCTACCTTTCTGCTAATCCTACATACCTATTCTATTTATAGCCACCTACACTTCTTCTCTACAACCCTACTGACCTATCTACCTCACTTATCTTCCAATCTACTTACCCCTACCATCCTACTTCATCTACCCTCCTTGCCTAACTGCTATTCATCACCAACATTCATTACCTACCATATCTTTCTTACCTAATTAACCTACCCAATTTACTATTCAACCTACCTACTCTACTACCTTATCTATTTAACTGCTATCCCTACACACTTAACTACTAACCTTACTCAACCTGCCTACGTAGACTATTCTACCTACCTTACCTACCTACATATCTACCACTTCTGTTCTACTTACCCTCTCTACCAAAACTCTCACAAACATAAGTACACTAACTACCTACATCCTACCCACCCCTCCCCTAACCCACCCACCCACCCCTCCCCTCCCCTCCCCTCCCCTAACCCACCTACCCCTCCCCTAACCCACCTACCACCATCCCCACATACCCAACCCACAACCAATTATCCGCCATCAAAAATACATCCCCTTAATTTTTTATAACACCACACCTTTACCCAACCCACCTACCCAAAGAATAATTTCCCTCTCAAATAACTAACCAGAATAATTTGATAGCAAAAATAAATACATTTAAAAATTAAGAAACACGGATAGTTTTACTAAAATGGCATGTGGTTCCAGTATTCTTAGATTAAATAGAAAAAGCTTCTAGCTCAGAAATCATGATTAGGATTCCTCAATTGCATGCATAATGTCTTTGTTATAAACAAGTACTAGAGTTACAATATAGAAGAGCATAGAATAATCTGTAAGTAACAACAAGAAAAACAAAAGAATCTAGAACAATGACTTGTGGGCAAAGGAACTGTCTTTAGCATTATCATGTTTGATTTTGAAAGAAGTGGCTATGGCTACGAAACAGTGACTACAGTTCTGCAACTGCAGCATAATTCCTCTGCAACATGGCTTACTAAGAAGACTACGGTGTCCATTAAACTATCCCAGACCAGTGTTTCATCTAGGCTGCAGGATTGCAGGAATCCCACATTTTTGTAAATAATCCCAACTTAATATGGCACAGTGTGGTACAAGGCCCCCAAATTTAACAAACACATCATAGGTTACCCACAGTACTTAATTTTATGCTCATTTTCTAACATGGTGTAGGACAAGACCCCACATTTAAAAATCACATCATCATAGGTAACGATATTTTACAATCATTTTCTAACAGTGTGGGACAAGGCCCCACATTTAGTGATCACATCATTGGGTTAACAATGGTACTTTGATATCATGAAAAAAGCTAGCCTATACCATGTAAACACTGATTAAAAATGATATGAATTGCCTTCACATTAGAAAAGGTTTTTTTTTTCATATTTTCATAAAATATATCATTTTTTTTTTTATTTCTTTTTTACTTTTTCTTAAAATTATTGTCATCATTATTTTTCATTACAAATAAAAAAATTCATTTTTTTTTTTTTTTTTAATTTTTTTCCCTTTTTTTCTTTTTTTTTTTTATTTTATTTTCTTTTTAATTCTTATAAAATATCTCTATGTCTTTTCCATTTTATCCCCATTTCTTACTTTTTCTTTTCTTTTTAATCACAATATTCTTAATACTTTTTTACTATACTCTAGTCACAACATACTCACATTTTGAATATTAACACTTTTTTTCTTTCTAATACTTTAGAGATATTTTACAATGAAGTATTTTAAAGAATGACAATTATTTGTCGATCCCATTGGACCCAAGAATATTCATACATGTAGCACTGCCTACAATTTGCGATTACAGATGTGTAAAACTTGAGTGTTGTAAAGAAGTTGTGAAAATTGGTCATTTCATGGGGTCAAAATCTAAAAGTAATATATGATTGGCATTGAGAATGGTGTTTATAAGTTAAGTATCCTGGGGTGCTCATATTTATGGTTCGTGATCGTTGATCATTAAGGAGGAAAACATTCCATTCTGACAAAAATCGTTTGAAATAGTGAATTGCTTGTATTGTTGGGGTGATGGTGAGGAGAGTTTGCACTGTATTTACTTAAAGACCTATTTTCTTTCTTATAGTTTTAGAAAAAAAAAACAGTACTACTTTTCTTTCTAAGTTTTGCCATAAAACTTCAATTAATTTCATTTCTTTCTATATAATTTTCAAAAAGATTTAATACTACAAAGTAACTCTCACTTCCTCTACCAAAATGTCTCATAGCAAGTGCAGTTTTTGGGCTGTTCAATATTGATGACAACTTCCTTTCGTCATAGGCAACATGTCAGGTATATCACAGCAGCCAGTACAAATTGTTTTCCTGAATCTGTAAAGAGCATCCATTGTTTTTCTACGGTATGAACTTTCCTTTTGACAGAAGGCATCATCAAACATGTCCTAGATACTATTGAGTCAAAAATACTGTGCATCTGTTCTTGCTTTCCTGCTTATCCAAAAATATCATGTACAGTATATATGCATTCATCACAACCAATAATTCTTCTCTTAGAATTCATTGTGTCATATTGTCGGGTAACCATGCATCTATTTCCTTGGCAAGTCTTTCGTGTTAATTTTGCTGTTCTTTTTCTGCTATCTGCATTTCTTACAATTTAGATCTCTTTCACATCTGTATCATTTACATTTGTAAACAGAATACAAACAATATATTTTGCATATGTAGCTTTAATATTGTGTTAAAGGGAAGCAATTTGAACTCTACTTGTCTGGAACCACATATCTAAAATTTCCTCTAACTTCAGTCCTAAATAATTCCATTGATCCCTTCCTTCCTTCTTCCCTATCCCCTCCATAATGCCTACTTTTATCTTATGCCCAACTCCCCATCCCTAATTCTCCCATCCCCTCCCTCTCCCACCCCCCTCCCCTCCTTCCTTCCTCCTCTCCTTCCTCCACTTCTCCCTCCCTCCTCTCCTTCCTCCACTTCTTTAACCTTACCCTCCCTTCCCTGTCCCTCCTTACTCTACCTTATCTAACAACTCTAACCTTCCTACTCTCCCTCTCTGTCCCCTTCCTTTCACCACACTCTTTCTTTCTTTCTTCTCTCTTCACATTCCTTTTTCTTCCTCCCCTTTCTTCCTTCCTTTTCTCTCTTCTTTCTTCCTTCCTATTCTCTTCTCTTCTCCTACTTTCCATTCCATCTCTTCCTCCTCTTCTCACCATCTCCCTCTCCCTTCCTTCCTTCTCCTTTTCACTTTAACCTTAAAACATTACCCTAATCTCCCTTCTTATAAACAATACACTAATGACCTTCATAATAAACCTACTTAACTGCCTTTTCTACCTTTTAAGTTACTCTATCTTCAAAAGTCCCTACTCAAACTACTACTCTAGTAACCTAGCATACTATAAGCCAGCCTACCAACCAACCTACACTACTACCAGACTACATAGCTACCCAACCTACCTACCAACCCAGTACCTACCTACCTAAATATGTACCAACCTACTTACCTACCTACCTACTTGCCAGCCTACTCTACCTACCAACACTACATACACTACCAGCATACTCTACATCATACTTGTTCTACCTACCTACCTATTGACTTTATCCTCCTATCTACCTACCTACCTGCCTACTCTTTATTCCTACATACAATACCAATATACATGGTCTGCCTACCTATCTACCAAAATCTCTGCCTACATACCTACCTGCCTACTTTTCCTACCTACTGACTCTTACATACATACACTCCCAACCTACTCCATCCTACCTACTCTAACAGCAAACCTACTGACTCTACTTACATACCTACCTACCAGCCTGCCTACTCTTCCTTCCGGCAGACCCTACCGATCTACATAATCTGCTAATCCTACATACCTATTCTACTTTTAGCTACCTTATCTACTGCCTACCTTTACTACTTCTCTACAACCGTACTGACTTATCTACCTCTGTACTCTTCTAATCTACTTACATCTACAATCCTACTTCATCTAACCTCCTTGCCTAACTGTTATTCATTACCAACTTCATTACTTACCATATCTTTCTTACCTTATTAACCTACTCAATTTACTATCCAACCTACCTACTCTACTAAACCTAACTTATCTATTTGACTACTCTACCTACACACTTAACCTAACTACTTACCCTACTAAACCTACCTGCTTAGACTACCCTACCCACCTTACCTACCTATGTATCTACCTCTTCTTTTCTACTTACCCACTCTACCAAAACTATCTCACAAATGTAAGTACACTAACTACCTACATACTACCCCTCTCTACCCTAAACCCACCCATCCCCACCCCTCCCCTAACCCACCCACCCCACTAACCAGAATAATTTTGATAGCAAAAAAAAAAAAACATTTAAAAATTAAGAAGAAATACAAATGGATTTACTAAAATGGCATGTGGTTCCAGTATTCTTAGATTAAATAGAAAAAGCTCAGGCTCAGAAATCGTGATTAGGATTCCTCAATTGCGTGCATAATGTCTTTGTTATAAACAAGTACTAGAGTTACAATATAGAAGAGCATAGAATAATCTGCAAGTAACAACAAGAAAAACAAAAGAATCTAGAACAATGACTTGTGGGCCTTTAGCATTATTATGTTTGATTTTGAAAGAAATGGCTATGGCTAAGAAACAGTGACTACAGTTCTGCAACTGCAGCATAATTCCTTTGCAATATGGCTTACTAAGAAGACTACAGTGTCCATTAAACTATCCTAGACCAGTGTTTTATCTAGGCGGCAGGATTGCAGGAATCCTGCATTTTTGTAAATAATCCCCAACTTAATCTGGCACAGTGTGGGACAAGGCCCCCAAATTTAGCAATCACATCACAGGTTACCCACGCTACTTTATTTTATGCTCATTTTCTAACACAGTGTAGGACAAGGCTTCACATTTAAAAATCACACCATAGGTTTCCCATGATACTTTGTTTTATGCTCCTTTGTCTAACACAGTGTGTGACAAGGCCCCTCATTTAGAAATCACATAGGGTTACAAACGGAATGGTACTTTGATTAATTCAATAAAATTAGCCTATACAATGTACATATTGATTAAGAATAATATGAATTGCCTTCACATTAGCAAAGTTTTTTTTTTTTTCATAAAATATATCAATTTTTTTATTTCTTTTTTATTTTTTTCTTAAAAATCATTGTCATTATTATTTTTCGTTACAAATAAAATATTTCAATCTTTTTTCTGTTTTCCTTTATTTTTTTTCTATTTTTATTTTCTTTTTCATTTTTTATAAAATATTTCAATTTCTTTTCCATTTTATCCCCACTTTTTACGTTTTTTTTTTTAATCATAATATTCTTGATACTTTTATACAATTCTCTAGTCACAACATGCCCACATTTTTCAAATATACTCTTATTTTTTTCTTTCTCAACATTAGAGTTATTTTACAAAGAAGCCTTTTTAAGAATGACAAGTATTTGTCGATTCCATCAGATCCAAGAATATTCATACATGTACCACTGCCTACAGTTTGCGACTACAGAATTGTGAAAATTAACTGTTTTTAAAGAAGTTGTGAAAATTAGTTGTTTCACGGGTTCAAAATCTATAGGTTATATATATCATTGGTACTGAGAATGGTGGTATAATTTTGGAATACCAGGGTGCTCGTATTTACAGTTTGTGACCATTGACCGTAAAGAGGGAAAAATTCGCTTCTGACAAAAATCGTTCAAAATTGTGAATTGCTCATATTGCTCGGGGTAGTCAAGAAAAGAGTTTTAACTGTATCTAATTGTGGACCTATTTTCTTTTTAATAGTTTAAGATAAAAACAGTACTAGTTTTGTATCAAAGTTTTGTCAGAAAACTCCAATTAGTTTTAATTCCTTTTATATAATTTTTAACAACTACTGCAAAGTAACTCTTACTTCCTCTATCAAATTGTCTCATTGCAAGTGCAGTTTTCGGGCTATTCAATATTGATGAAAACTTCTGCTATTCAATATTGATTAAAACTTCTATCATTTTCTTTCGTCATAAGCAACATGTCAGATATATCACAGTAGCCAGTGCACCTAATAATGTTTTCCTGAACCTCTAGAGTGCACCCACTGTTTTTCTAAGGTATGAACTAGTGACCTCCCTTTTGACAGAAGGCAATATATCATCAAACATGTCCTAGATAGTATCAAGGCAAAAATAACTGTGCACCTATCCGTGCTTTCCTGCTCTTCCAAAAAATATAATGTACAGCATAAATACATTCATCACAACCATTAATTCTACTCTCGAAAGTCGTTGTGTCATGTTGGGTATCCATGAATCTATTTCCTTGGCACATCTTTACTGGTTTTTTTCTGCTATCTATATCTAAATTTTTTACAGCAATTTAGATCTCTTTTAGGTCTGTATCATTTACATTTGTAAATGGAATACAATGTATTTTGCATATGTAGCTTTAATATTGTATAAAAGGGGAAGCAATTTGAAATCAAGATGTCTGGAACCACATGACCAAAAATATATCTAAAATTCCTTTCAATCTCATTTCAGCCCTAAATAGCTCCATTGATCCCTTCCTTCCTACCTTCCTTCTTCCCTATCCCCTCCATAATGCTTATTTTTATCTTATGCCCAACTCCCAATCCCTAATTCTCCCATCCCCTCCCTCCCTCTCCCATCCCCCCTCCCCTCCTTCCTTCCTTCCTTCCTTCCTTCCTCCACTTCTCCCCCCTTCCCCACCTTCCTTCCTCCTCTCCTTCCTCCACTTCTCCAACCTTACCCTCCATTCCTTGTCCCTCCTTACTCTACCTTATCTAACAACTCTAACCTTCCTACTCTCCCTCTCTCCCCTCCTCACCACCACTCTCTCCCTTTCTTCCTCTCCTACTTCCTTTCTTCTCTCTTCCCTTTTCTTCCATTTTTTCCTCCCTTTCTTTCTTCCTCTTCCTTCCTATTCTCCTTCTCTTCTCCTACCTTCCCTTCCATCTCTTCTGCCTCTTCCCACCACCTCCTTCTCCCTCCCCCTTCCTTCCCCTTCTCTCCCTTCTAACTTAAACTAAACTTAAAACATTACCCAATCTCTCTTCTTGTAAACAATACACTAATGACCTTCATATGAAACCTGCTTTACTCTACTTCCAAAACTCCCTAGTTAAATTTTCCGACTCTACTAACCTAGCATACCACAAACCTGCCTACCGACCAACCTACTCTACTGCCAGACTACATAGCTACCTAATCTGCATACCATACCCAAGTACCTACTAAGTACCTACTAACCTACCTACCTACTTGCTGGCCTACTCTTCCTACCTACAGACACTATATACACTGCCAGTATCATCTTTATCCTACTCATTCTATTGACGTACCTATTGACTCTACCCTCCTATCTACCTACCTACTCTTTATTCCTACGATAACAACATACAGTCTACCTATCTACCAAAATGCCTACCTACCTACCTACCCAAACTGCCTACCTTTCCTACCTACTGACTCTTTATACCTACATACACTACCAACATACATATTTATATCCCACCTACTCTTTCGACCTCCTACTGACTCTACCTAGGTAACTACCTACCTGCCTGCCTACTCTTCCTACCTTCAGACTCTACCTACATAAACTACCAAAATACATGCTCTACATCCTACCTACTCTACCCACCTAACTATTGTACCTACCTCATCCACTTTACCTTCCTGCTATTCCTACATATATGTTCTACTTAGCTACCTACTCTACCGCCTATCTAAAATACTTCTCTACAACCCTACTGACCTATCTACTCTTCCCATCTACTTACCTCTACCATCCTATTTCATCTACCATCCTCGCCCAACTTATTCATTACCAACCGTCATTACTTACCATATCTATCTTACCTAACTAATTAACCTACCCAATTTACTATCCAACCTACCTACTCTACTCAATATACCCATCTATTTTACTACTCTACCTATCCTCTAAACCTAAGTACTTACCCTACTCAACTTACCTACTTAAGACTACTCTACCTACCTTACCTACTTACATATCTACCACTTCTATTCTACTTACCACTCTACCAAAACAACCTCAAAAACTTAACTAACTACCTACATACTACCCCACCCTACCCTAAACCCATCCACCCAATCCCTTCCCTAACCCACCCACCCCTCCCTTCCCCTAATCACCTACTGCCCTCCCCACGACTTATCCCACCCCGTCCAAAATATATCTACCCATTCCAATACCACCACCCTTTTAACCAATCAACCTACCCCAAGAATAATTTTCATCTCAAATAACTAACTAGAATAATTTGACAGCAAAAATTACATTTAAAAGTTCAGAAACACAGTTTGATTTAGTAAAATGGCATGTGATTCCAGTATTCTTAGATTCAATAGAAAAAGCTCAGGCTCAGAAATCATGACTAGGGTTCCACAATTTTGAGCATAATGTCTTTGCTATAAACAAGTACTAGAGTTAGAATGTAGAAGAGCATAGAATAATCTACAAGTAACAACAAGAACAAGGGGGCCATGATGGCCCTGTATCGCTCCACTGGCTTATAAACCATAAATACTAAACATTTCAATTCTGAGCCAAATGGTTTCAAAATGAAGACTTACAAAGTTTTCTCTGTAAAAGCCCATGTGAAAGTTGAGACCCGCAGGGCAAAGCCATCTTTGATCCCAGAGCTATAATTACTTGAACCCTGGTAGAGGTCCACAAGATAAAGCCACGTGCCAAAATAATACAAGTCTATGCTGTATGGTTATAAATAAGGTGATTTTCAAGTTTTGTCCATATGAAGCTTCTGTAAAACATAAGACCCCTGATGCAAGGCTAATTTCAAAAAAAAAAAAAAAAAAAACCAGGAAGATTTCTTAAGTTGTCACTATGTAAGCCCAAGTAAAACTTGTGACCCCTGCGGCAGGGCCAATTTTGACCCCATGGCTAAAGTTTTGGCCCACTTGGTAGAGGCCCACTAGATATAGCTACATGCAAAATTTGGTAGCTCTAGGCCTTATGGCTAGGTACAGGAAGGTTTTTAAAGTTTTCTCTATATAAGCCTACATTTGTATGTAAAACTTGTGACCCCTGGGGCAGAGCCAATTTTAACCCCAGGGCTATAATTTGAAGAAACTTGATAGAGGTCTACTACATAAAGCTACATGCCAAATTTGGTAGCCCTATGCCTTATGGTTTCAGACAAGAAGATTTTTAAAGATTTCCAATATTTTTCAGTTTTGTTGCCATGGCAACCACAGTTTTTGAAGGAATCAAATTCTTTAAAGAAATTCTGAAGAGGACCATGGCAGGATCATTTCTGTGAAGTTTCATGAAAATTGGATGGGTAGTTTCAGAGAAGAAGATGTTTGAAATAAAAGTTAATGCACGGACGGACGCACACACGCACGACGGACACCGGGCCATGACATAAGCCCGCTGGCCAGTGGAGCTAAAAACAAAGAATCCAGAACAATGACCTGTGGGTCAGTTAACTGCCTTTAGCATTATTATCTGTTTGATTTTAAAAGAAGTGGCTTTCGCTCAGAAACAGTGACTAGGGTTCCATGACTGCAGCATAATTCCTTTGCAATATGGCTTAGTAAGAAGATGCTTTTTCCGTTGCTCATGTGACAATTCAACATTTCCGTGTCCTGTAATATAAATTTCTTAACTTTTAAACAAATCAGTCTGCCATCCTGAAATATTGAAAAGCAACATGACTTATTCACTTTGTCTAATGCATCCTCATCCCAGAAAGCTAATGAAGCCTAGATCAATATTGATTCTATTATATTGATTCTAATTAGATGGAAGAGGAGCCCTCTATCATGTTTGTGCTTGTTTTTGAAATTTTGTATAACAAAAAGAATGACTAAACAAATTAGCAAATTTGGTGTTTTTGCTATATACATTACCATATGGACCCCACAGCTTTTGAACATCCCCACATTTTTCAAAAGCATGGGAACAAATCCCCCACTTTTTTCCAAATCCTATATTGAACACTGACAGACTATAATTGTTTCCTCTTTGAATAAATATGTTGGGGGAACTAGGGAATACATACAGGAGTGTCAAGAATTGTGACAAATTTGACCCTTTCTGTATGGGTTTAAACTTGGAAACAAGTCAGAAAGTTACATTATAAATCAAATAAAATTAAGGTCCAATGAATCTGACAGAATGTGCAGCATCTTCTTACTCCTGATCAAGAGATGAAGTTTTAAGTCAGTGACCTTCATGAATTTTTATATATTAAAGGATCTAAACTTATGATTACAGACAGACTTCATGTAAAATTAGATATGCAAAAAAAATTAGGAAGACCCACAAAATGAAAAAAACATTCAATATTTGGTAGACCTAGGCTTCCCTCTTTACCCAACGATAAAACTGGGGACTTGTCCAAATTGAAAGCATTTTTAGTTAACAAATCAAATCTGGGCAAAATAATGAGATTTCTCATGGAAATGGTAAAAACCATTTTTCTGAAGTCTCCTTCCCAAGAGTTGTCAAAAGAGGGAATTGTGTTGTAAATGCTTAATGGTTTCTGAAAAGTATTAAATGCCTTTATTAAAAGAAAATGTTAAACCAGTACTTTTTTATTGTTTGACCATATTTGACTAAGGGCTACAATTGAAACAATCTTGGAGCAGGGTTGCTTTTGACCCAACAGCAATAACTTGAACAATCATGATAGAGAGGGTCATAAAATGATACTACATCCCAATACTACAAGTTCTAGGCATATTGGTCTCCAACAAGAAGAATTCTAAAGTTTTCACTATAAGCCAATGAAAAACTTATGACCCACCGAACTGGGCCAATTTTGACCCAAGAGGTTTCTGTGATTCTTGTTTGTTTCATTTGCTACAGCTATTTTCTGGCTATACTCAAACATGCCAGCTTTACTTGTATTTCATTTCAACTCTTTCTGTTGTGAAGTACACCTATTACTGGCAATCAAACTTGCTAACTCTGGAAAATGCTTTCATTCATTTCAACAAGAAATCCTAACATTTGATCTAGATTTGATTTACTGTCTGAAAATTCTTCTTAGTCTTAATTTTTGTTGGCAAACAAAATAACATCGGCACAAGTCTTTCAGCAATATTTTCACTTATTTACTTTCATATTTGACATTCTCAACACCCAGCATTGCAAAACATCCCATTATTTTGTTGTTTCTGGATTAACAATTTCTATCATAAATCATTATGTTACACATGGATATTGAAAACTGAGATTTACTTCTTTAACGATCTCCGAAAGTATCTCATTGTGTGTTTTACATGTATATTTTTGGAATAAAAAGCCTAAACATCTGACTTCTCATAAGATGATTTTTTTTTACATTTTTTACATTTTGATCCCAGATCTTAAACACAATTGCTTGAGATTTGGAAGTAAAGGACTGAAATCTCCTGCACTACTGATGAGCATAATCTTTTGTTAAAATTAAGATAACTTTATTCTCTAATCACCACTCACATAGTTCTTAAACATACACACACGTTTTTTTTTTTTTTTTTTTTTTTTTTTTTTTTATATAAAATATATCAATTTTCATTTTCTTTTTTCTTAAAATCATTGACATTACTATTTTTTGTTATAGATAAAATATTTCAATCTTTTGTTTTCCTTTATTCTATTTTTATTTATTTTTTTTTCTTTTCTTTATTTCCATTTTCAATCTTTTATAAAATATTTCAAGTTCTTTTCCATTTGATTTCCATTTCTTAAGCTTTTAAGTGTCATAATATTCTTGATACTTCTTACTATTCTCCAGTCACCGCATATCTACATATTTTAAGTGTGCACATTTTTTTTCTTTTTCGTTATTTACGAGAATTATTTTTCATTCATTTATATATTTTTCTTTAATTTTCATTAAATATATCTATTCCTATTTTTTTGATGGTCATTACATCAATCATTATTAGTTTTCTTTCAACCTTTTTTCTTTATTTTATCCATTTATTTCTTTTTCAATTTCTTTTTATAAAATATTTCAATTTCTCTTGCATTTTATCCCAATTTTTAAGTCCTTTTTCTTTTTCAATTGTAATATTGTGGATAGTAAGAACATTTTTGAAGGAATGTTTTCTGAATCATCTGCTGCCACTTGCATCCAGGGTGTAGTGAGGCTTTGCAACATCATCAGTGCCTCAGAAAATAAAACATTCTATTTGCAATCCCGCTAAAATATTACCAACAAAACCATGAACAAGCAGTGAAGAGAAAATATTGCCTCTAGAGTGCACATGGTATTATAAGGTCTTTGTATTATTTGACTACGTGCTTTTCAATTAGAGGTAACCCTTTCTCAAACTCATTTTGGATATTATTAATTCAGACTTTCTGGCCACATTTCATTAGGGATGCATTGAAAATATGGCCTGAGAAGGTACAAAGTTTTTGCTATTTGACCTACGGACCTATTTTTTTATCCAGGGTGACCCATTTTGAAAATATTGTCAAGACAAATCTTCTGACCATATTTCATAGCTGTTGGACCATACTGTAGCTTGTAGAAAGAGTTCACATATGGTTTTTAAAGACTTCAAATCTCATAGCTGTTGGACCATAATTAGCCTCTAGAAAGAGTTCACATATGGTTTTTCAAGATTTCAAATTGTAACCTACTATTATGACCTAACTTCAACCTCACAAGAGAAATTATCAAGACAAACCTTCTGACAGAATTTCATGAGCAATGACCTTTAGGGTGCACAAGTCTTTTTTTAGATTTGACCATTTGACCTTCTGTTTGACCCATTTTTAAATTTATCGGAAATACTGCAAAGACTAACATTCTATGTTTCTAGTGCACTAAACTGAAAATACCACCTCTAGATTGCACCCACTGCTTTTCGTAGATATGACCTGGTGAGCTACTTTTTGACTGGAGACAACCCACCATAAAACATATCCTACATAGCAGAGTTTTTTTTTTTTTGCTTTCTTGCACCAACTGTCTTTAAAAGTTCTTGATGATGCTTAATTTGAAGGGTTCTTCCACAGCACATTACAGAAACTACTGTTCAAAGCATCAAATGATCAAAAAGACATTGCCATTTGACGACAAAAACTAGCTCATTTTTTACATTTCATCCATAAAATGGAAGAATCAATCGGTCTTAAATAAGCAAGAACCATTTATTTAAATCAAAATTTGATTTGTTTGACAAATGAGTGAATATTTGCCCACTACCGGTTGTAGTTCGGCAAAATAAACAAGATGTGTCACTGAAGTGACTGATGCCCCAAAAACACACATGACATTGACCTTCACCCTATGGACATGACTCTTGTGCTTGACTGATCATCTCAATATTGTCAAGATTTGTGCAAAGTTATTTTGAAATTAAGTATAGAGAAAAAAGTTATGGTCTGACACAAAAATGCCCCCCCTCCACCATATTTGACCTTGCTGTAACTGTTACCTTTAACCCATGGACATGACTTTTGCCCATGACACATTCTCTTTATGTGGTTAACAACTCTGCAAAGTTATACTGAAATTCATTCATAATTGAACAAGTTACAGGCCAGACACAAATACCATCTCCCAAAAACATCTAATCTTGTTGTGACCTTGACCTTTACCCTATAGACATGACTCTTGTATATGACACATCGTGTCAATGTGGTTAACATTTGTGCAAAGTTATTTTGAAATTAAGTTAAAGTGAAAAAAATTTATGGCCCAGACATCAAAAACGCTACCCCCAACACATTTGACCTTGCTGTGACCTTGACCTTTAACACAAGGACATAACTCTTGGGCATGACTCATCGTAATTATGTAAACAATTGTGCTAAGTTATATTGAAATTCATTCATAATAAAAAAAAGTTGCAGGCCGAACACGAATAATACC
The DNA here is from genome assembly GCA_945859785.2 of Tridacna gigas. Classification (NCBI taxonomy): domain Eukaryota; kingdom Metazoa; phylum Mollusca; class Bivalvia; order Cardiida; family Cardiidae; genus Tridacna; species Tridacna gigas. Next base: position 16,688,267 of record OX244037.2, on the reverse strand, counting down.
CCTCAAAACACATTTGATCTTGATGTGACCTTGACCTTTAAGCTATGGTCATGTCTCATGCATGACACATTGTCTGGATATGGTTAACATTTGTGCCAAGTTATACTGTAATTGAACAATAGGGAAAAAAGTTACAGCCCAGACACAAAAATGAACGGACAGACTGACAGACCAAACCAAAAACTATACAGACTTCTTTAAATGTTGATGCCAAAACCAATAACACTGTGTGGTTTGGAAATATAAATTCTCATGCCAGTAAACTGTGTAATCACAGATGTTTCACCATCTTTAATTAACAAGGTATGATGAATTAAACAAAAATAATCTCACTTCAATTTCTCGAAACCAGTTATTTAGAATCCAGCCATATTTGATAGGGTTTTAGTATTCATTGCATTGTACAATCCCTGCAAATCTGAAAGAAATAGGATTATCAATGCTCAGTACGTTGAGTAAACAAGACTGGTCATCAAATGGCTGCTTTTCCTAAACTGTTGGCTTGATTTTCTTCAATTTCAAAAGGGTACAATCTCTCAATAATACAAATTATCTGTGCGTGTTTCAAATGAATTGGATCAAAAATGCAAACTTTATCATGTAACTAAGAAATGAAAATTTTCAACTTAAAGTGGCTTCTTTCCACTTCCTAACTGCAAGATTTTTTTTTCAAAATCAATAGGTTTCAAGCTATTGATGATAATTATAAAGAAACTGCAAGTGTCACGAAAATTCCGACCACATAATTATGCAGACTTGATTGCTTAAACAAGAAGTGTAAATGTTCAACTTTAAGTGGCTACTTTTCCCTTACTGTTTTTTTTGTCTTTCAAAATCATTAGGGTTCACGCTATTGATGATATAAAGAAACTGTTAAGTTTCACGAAAATCTGACCACTAATGCAGACTATTGTGTAAAAAAGAGATGAAAATTTTCAACTTTCAAGGGCTGCTTTTTCCTTACTTTTTCCTTATTGTCAGATTTCTTTCATAATCAATTTGGTTTAAGCTATTCATGATAAAAAGAAACTGTGCAAGTTTCACTAAAGTTTGACCAAAAACGAGGACTTTATGGCTTAAACAAGAAAATACTATATACTGGATCACATTAACAGGAAAATGTTAATGGTCTGACAGACAGACGGATAACGGATAAAGACCTATCACAATAGCTCACCTCTACACACTTTGTTCGCATGTGAGCTTAAAAATAAAAGAGGACCAAAATATCTTTAAATCCTTTGGGAGTTTCAACTGGGCTGTAACTCACAGCCCTGTGGGTTACAGTATAAAACAGCATAAGAAGTCACATGCTGAACTGTACAGATAAAAAAGTTATCAGAATGCAATTTCTCAAAACTTTGTCAAATTCTTTTCTCAAAGAATTATGTTGTAATTTACCAGGGCTTAAGTACTTAATGTAATGACCGATAAAAAAATCGTTAACCCTTTACCACAGAATCAATAACTGACAAAAGATTTTGGTAACCAGTATTTTCTCCTTTTCCCACAATCTTTTCTAATCTTTCAGACAAATTTCGTAATTTGAGCCAAATTAAACTTATTGTCTGCAGATGTTTTCAAAATCGGAACAGTCTGAGTTTTAGCCATCTTGTAAAAAGTACCCCTTTACCATACAATTCCTTGCTTTAATGACCTTGAGGAGAAAGGTCCAAGAAAAAATTATGGGAAAAGAAGACATGCTGGTAAACAGGTGGGGCTTTGAAATCTCTGATCCAATACATTTCCTCATGCAAGTTGTAGCATAAAAATGTTGAAAACAATGTGGCAACAGTGAGAGATATTGCTAATCATGAGCAATTCCTCCTGTTGCCACATTGTCCTCAAATATATCATATGAACCATACTCTGTGACAAGAGGGCTTAATGTATCTGCAATAAGTTTTGACCCATTTCTCCTGTGGATTGTTTGTTTGTTTGTATGGAAATTTAACGCTGTTTTGACAACAGCAGTCTGTGCACCTACACATGTTTCCTGGTTTTCTCACCCCAGTACTGGCAAAACTTTCTTTCAAAATTACTAACTACTTTTCCCACATGCATAAGAGGTGAGAGGCGAAAAATTCCCAGAAAAAAAAATTGCCTTGACCAAGTATCGAACTGGCAACCACCAGGTCACAAGTCAGACATGCTAACCACTGAGCTACCTGGGCAGACTCCTTTGGATTTTGCAGGCTGATATGGGTCGAAAACCTTTGCTATTGGTCAATTTTCTGCAGCTCAAATGACTGTTGCACCTCAGAATTCAACTGGTTGTTAAACAATATGCATTTTACGCGAGGGCTTGCTTGGTATAATCCAAACATTCCTGTGTTTTAACATCCTTGAGGGAAAAGCCTTTCCAAAACAGAGTGGAAAATAGAAAACATGTGAGCAACCTGCATTCACTCCTTTTTCCACAATGTTGTCTACTCTTTCAAAGACATTTTCCATCATTTGAGCTGAATTCTAAAAATTACTAACTGCGAATGGTTAGAATTATGCATTGTTCAACATAAATACCTGTAATTATCTCAAGATATACGCTTAACTTATGTTTTAAAATAGAAATAGTAATAAGTTTGTTCATGAAACAATTTTATCATTTCATCTTCTTTTGCTTTTTTTATTTTTTCTCAACATAGCAATTTTGTTCCTTAAGTTTTGTCATGAAAAAACTTCATTTTTTTTCCATTTCTTTTTTTTTAAATTTTTCTCAAGAAACTCTGCGAAGTAGCTCTTACTGTCCTTAACCATTTACAAAACAATCCCAGATTGTTATCAAGTTTTAGCAACCCTGAGGGAAGCGAATTTTCTCTCTATGTCTTCTACACTTCCAAAAACAAATTTTAATTTTTGAGCCACATTTATTTTGTTGTCTGTAAATGCTTTCAATTTGGACAGGTCTAACATTTTAAGTTTTGCATCACATTTGAGCCATGCTCTGGCAAAAGGGCACCTATTGCACCTCCACAGTGTATGGTACCAAGCAAGTCATCACATGATCATGGATCCTAAAAGTCCATTTTGTTGAACGACCGATTGAATCATGCGGTGGACTGTCCTTTGACATACATAAAATTTAACAATAGCAAAAAGTTTTGGCTCAGGTCAGCCTGAGTAGACTGCGCATCTTTAAAAGCTTTCAGTTTGGACCAGTTCAAAATTTGAAAAGCATTAACCTGTCATTGCAACTGCAGTTTATGGACTGTCCGATACTGATGAAAACTTTCATGCCAAAGAACAAAATATGAAGGAAACAGTGGCTGTACATTAACTCTTTACTACACGACAATATTTTGGACTTGACCAACCTGAAAGCATTATCACACAACAAAATAAATGCAGCTCAAATGATGCTTTCTGTCTTTGATATGGTAGAAAACATTGTGGGAAAAGAACAAAATGCTGGTTACAAGCATTTTCATCCTCAGTATTTTCCAAAGCCTTCCTTCTTCAGGGTGACAAAAACTCAGGATTATGTTGTAAAGAGTTAGTCAAAGGAATGGAAGAAATTACCCAAATAAACAGTTTATGCATCTGTCAAAATATTAAAAAAAACGGTCTACCGCATATGCCACAAAGTTTGTTTGGGACACAGGGATTTAAAAGAATATACTACAGGTACACAAAAGGTTAGTTTAACAATAAACTGTAGGTGCAAAACATGAATAAAAACATTGTAAACTAAAAACATCAAAGTAAAAGTTGAGGCTTGTTTTGTGTCATTTCTATGCTTCAATCTACAACAGTTGAACAACAACCCAGTAGTTTACCAGCTGAGCAGTACACTGTTGTACGCTATGAATGTGGTCAGATAAATGGGATTGTCTTTAACAGAGTTGAAAACATTGTAAGAAAGGAGTTTCTCCTTTCCCCACAATATTTTCTACTCTTTAAAGATGAGTGATCTCAAAAGCCATTTTCCTCAGGCATTTACTCTTTTCCCAATAATGTTTTCTGTCCTCTTTAAAGCCAACTAATATCATTTTAGCCATAAATGTGTCCAAAAAAAGGAAATCTAGAATTTTTTTGTTTTGTAAATAATCAACTCTTTGCCACACAATAAAATTTTGTACTCAACCAAATTAAAAGTATTTGCAGACAATAAATTAAATGTTGCTAAAATGATAATTTCTGTCTTTGATAGAGTAGAAAACATTGAGGGAAAAGGAGGTAACACTAGTCTCCAGAGTTTTCTCTTTTTCCACAAATGTTTTCAAAAGCCTTCTTTTTCAGGGTTGTTGAAGTTGGAATATGTGGTAAAGGGTTAATATTCAGTCAAGATGTAAGACTAATCTTTTAAGGTCTAGAAGTTATTCCATTGCCAAAAAGAGACCCTTGGTCCTGGTTTAGAACAAAGTAGCTGAGTATCTTCAAAATGACATGAAAGCTGTCTGCAGTTTTATCTTCGATCTACTTGCCTGCAACTTGGCACTAAACTCGTCTTGCCATATACTGCTGTGTGCAGTCTGATATTGATCTACTTGCTCTGCAATACCTTTTCATGATCCCATGTCAATGAAAGGAATTACTCATTATATCCTACATATGACTTTTTTTGTCTTACTCCTGACCTTGTTGGAAAAAATTTTGGCAAAGGGTAAAAATGAAATTCATAGTTAGTAGTTTCACATTTTGCAAAGATATTCTAGACATTTGTTCTAACTTTTGTGTTGTCTGCAAATATGTTTCAGAGGTATGCAACATAAGGACTAACCTGAAACTGCAGCCTTGTCTATCAATTACATCATGCAACCTTAGGTGCCCAGCACTGTATTGTCGTCATCAAGAATGTGCAAACAGTAAGAGGTTGCAAGTTCAACTTCATACATCTGTAAATTAATAAATACAAGTATAAAAATGTGAGAAACAATTTCTATTATGTAGTAGAAATAGACCCTCATCTCACTCCCAACATTTTCCTGAAATATAAAGCAAGTCACACAGACATGAAATGAGAGTGTCCTTTGTCAAGATGCTTCAGAGCCCCAACCAAGTACTGGTTAGATTGAGGATATACTTGAATAAATCATCTGTCTCTCTTCCATGAATAAAACAACATTGAGAGCATAAAAAAAACACACAGTCAATAAGCAATCCACAACTGATTGTTTATTGATTTACTTCCAAGCAGACCTTTCAAAATCCAAGCCAGGTAGCACAGTCTGTAGCATACAGGACTTGAAACCAGGGGGTCACTGGTTTGAATCTTCAACTTTGCAAATTTCTTTCTGAGGATTGATGATAGTCAAGGGAACATCATTTATTCCTTTCTCATCACTGATCATTTTTCCGACAATAGTTGTGTGGAAAAGCAGCAGTGGCTTTGGAAGAATATTCTGTAGATTACTGGTAAACAAAAAACCAGGAAAAGCATGGATAGTTGCAGTGGCAGCCACTGTATAATTCAATTAATGTTGAAAAATGGTTTTAAACAACAAACATCAAAATTACCAGTGTAGCTAACACAGTTTTACCCCTTAAAGCACCTTTCACAACTATAGTTGCCTTTGCGGCCATGTAGGTCAAGATCAGACTGCACAAAAAAGCAGTCTGATCTTTGATCTGCACTGTCCACTTTGCTGAGACATTCCGGACAGCAGTAACCTTGAAAATGCAATTATTTGGGTTTATTTCCAGACTAAAAATGTTTGTTGGGTTTATTCTGCGCTCTAAGGATTAACAGGCAACAGTCTCACTGTCATTAAATGATTTCATTTGATTTGCCGCTCAAATATTTACTCATAAGTCATCATAACTTTAACCTGGAACTTATGTCTATTTTTAGAAGGAGCGGATTCAGTGTTCCCACTCACATCTCTTTTTGGGAGTGCATGCACTCCCTGCAATACAAGTTTGGGAGTGCAACAGAAATTCTAGGAGTGCACTTAACCCTTTACCGCACAATGACGCCTTTTGACGCCCCTGGAAAAGAAGCCTTTAGAAAACATTGTGGGAAAAGAAGAAAATGCTGGTAACCAGCATTTTCTCCTTTTCCCACAATGTTTTCTACCCTATCAAAGAAAAGGTGCACTATTTGAGCAACATTGAAATTGTCATCTGCAAATGCTTTCAATTTGGACAAGGCTAAAATTGTATCGTCTGGTAAAGGGTTAATATTGACAATTTTAGAGCATCTATGGAGGACAGTAAAGGTCTCTTGTATTGAAAATTTGTTTTGATGAGTCTTAACTCTGCAGCCAGCTGCTCTTGAAAACAATATGGGTAATTTAAAAAAAGAAGATGCTTGTTATAATTTCCTTACTCACAGGACCAGGTTCAGAGGGACAACTTACAGCCTGACGGCCAGTAGAATTTTTCTATTTCACTGTCAATTTCAGGCACTAATTGACTTTCACTTATTGTTTTATAGAAATATTTATGTAAATTTACTGTTCAAAGTCATTGATACATCTGAATAGACAGTTTAAAATGCCTTTGATCGGACAATGTTAAACCAACTTTTGTTGTGTCATGGGTTTTCGCATTTCTTGCAGCGATCTTTTTTTCATGCCTGTTAAGTTTTGGAGTAGTATTTCCGCATGATTTGACATAGATTTATCAATAATAATAGCATGTAACTTCAAAACCTTTAATTTTACACTAGAAAAGCAGATTGATACCAAGTTTGATTAGCGGTGATAAACACTGACTTTCACACTTGATAACCTGTCCCAACTGGCGCCACTAGTGATCGACAACGGGTGTCCTGAAACCTGTGCATGCATGCACATTTCACTTCATATTTTTGTGCTTGATTATTCAATTCAGTGCGTGAATCACACACATATGTGCGTGAATGGGAACCCTGGGATTCTCTACTCTTTTTTCCCCAAAACATGTTGACAGCAATGTAATTTCAAAGTCAAACTTAATAACCTCAGTTTGTGACTTAAATGTTCTCTTTGACTCATTACCACACAATTCCGAGTCTTAAAGACCCCTGGTGCAGCCATCTGAAAACATTACGGGGAATGGAGGAACTTTCTCAGACAATTACTATTATTTCAGCTAAATTTCATTGTTTGGTAAAAGAGTTCATGAACATGAGCCATGCTCGGTGAAAAGGGGACTTAATGCATCTCAGTGATGTTTGATACCAAGCAAGTCATCACGTGATCATAGATCCATAATGTCTATTTTGTCTAACAACTGATTGAATCATGAGGGAGTCTGGTCCTTAGACATGCAGAAAATTGACCACTATAAAAAGTTTCAGCTCAGTTCAGCCTGCACAGACTGCAAAAGGCTGACCTTGGTCTATGCTCTAGGCAGATGCATTAAGCACCCTTTTCACACAGCATGGCTCATATATAACTTTTGCCATATTTTTGTCAAACCTTAAGACATAATTATTCTCAACCCTTTACCACGCAACAAAATTTTAGACCAGACCAAATTGAAAGCATTTGCAGATCACGATGAAATGGGGCACAAACAACCATATCTGTCTTTTAGATCATTGAGAACATTGTGGTAAAAGAAGAAAATGCTGGTTACCAGCATTTTCTTCTTTTCCCACAATGTTTTTAAAAGCCTTCTTCTTAAGGCTTGTTAAAACTCCAGATTGTGTGGCAAAGAGTTAATACAGTTTATTGAGGTTTAAAAGTTCTCTGCTGCCTTATCTTGGATCTATCTGTCTGCAACTAGACTAAATTGACCAAAATATCTCCCCAACTGCTGCTTTGTGCAGTCTGATCTTGATCTACATCCTCCTAAGTACCTATCCATGTTTCAATGGTGGTATCGCGAATTACTCATTAATCCTGTGGGTAAACCTTTGAATCTTTACATAGAATCTCCTTGGAAAACATTGTGGCAAAAGGTCAAACAGAGAGTAATGAGCACTTTCTCACGCTGGAGGTTCTTTTTTTCTATCCTTTCCCACACACCAAATTCCAGACTCTTCTGAATTCAAAACAATTGCAAATTCAAAATTGAAACAAATGAGTTAAGATCCCTGCTAGGACAGAATACATTGTGGGAATAGGAGAAAATACTGGGTTACCAACATTTTCTCCTTTCCCCACAATGTTTTCAAAAGCTTTCTCCAACTGGGTCATTTAAACCCGAGACTGTTTGGCAAAGGTTTAAATTGACTTTTGCAGGGTATTACAATGTTTATCTGACATAATTATTATGGGTCAAGTTGTATTTCAAATTTCTGTCTTACCTCCCTGTATTCCTCCGATTTGTTTACCTCCCTGTATTCCTCTGATTTGTTTAATTCATGTGTGTTTCAACTGTGGGCATGCCTTTCCTGCTGTGCTTTAAGCATATCTGATTGGATGATTGTTCTTGAGCATTAATACAACATGCTGTTCAAGACCTCCTTGAGTTGTGAAGCGAGCCCTGCAGCCTTCCAAAATACAGCAAAAAGGCTTGTTCCCACATGAGATGTGTCTCTCTAACCAGGATTTTGAATGCCACAATTTATTATACACTTTACATTCCTCCCACAAACATGATACTGTCTCATTCTTTTTCTGCGGATTAACATGATAGGTGCAAATATGGTCCATAATTTCATCATTTTTCAGTTCTATATCACAATCTTTCCACTGGCATTCAATACATGCTGGAGCTCTTTTGATGGGGTAGTTTCCCTTTTGTTACAGACAGCGCTGTCAACAGGGGTGCAACTGGGGCTTTGGTCCCAATGATATGGGGGTTCATTCTCTGCATGTATGTGTCTGGGTTTACGGGAACATGGGCATTACTGCTGCTGACTAGGGGCAAGAAGTCCATGGTTTCTTTGGTATGAGGTACACTGGAAAAAGAAAAATGTATTACTTGAAAAGAAATACTGACAAAATCTCCATTAGCTCTCTTACTGCCAATGATCACTAAAGTAGCTTTTTCAGACAACATAAATCAAGATCAGACTGCACGTGCACTGAATGTGCTGGCTGTTCTATGATCTACACTGGCTGCTACCTGAAAGTAAACTACCACCAGTCATCTCCAATAGCACTGAAAAGCTTGACAAAATGGAATTTCTGGAGTTGGTCATGAAATGATTAATTCCAATACCAGTAAGCCCAATATACTAGTTTGAAATAGAAGACCTAGTGGTCTTGGCTACACGCCTTTTTAACAGCTGAGGTCATATCATGGCGGTTAGTGCACCTATGCATGTGTTTGCTGGCTTTCTCACACCAGTATCGACACAACTTTCTTTCCAAGACACGGACTATTTTTCTTACATGCAGAGGTGAGAGGTGAAAAATCACCAGAAAGAAATTTTGCCTCAACCCAGTATCAAACTCACAACCACCAGGTTACGAGTCAGACACACTAACCACTGTGCTACCTAGGTGAGTGTTTGTCTTGGAAAGGACTGAAAACACTGTAGGAAAATATGAACATTTTCTCCTTTCAAAACATTGTTTCAAAAAGGCTACTTCTTCAGGGTTGTAAAAACAAGAGCATCACACACGGGTGCCAACGCTCGGCTATGGACACTTGATTTTCAGTGAAAATTCTACGTAAAAAAAGGAGCATAACTGTATCAAAAATACTTTGATGGATACATGCTCTTGATGTATAGGTTTCCCTTTTGATAATTAAGATTTTGTCCAAGTTTGAAGCAAATATCTACAGTAATAACAGAATAATAAGATGTATAAACTGTCAAAGGCTTCACACAACGCAGATGACGCTATGGCTACGACAAAACCTGGACGATTTCTTTGAAAACAGCCGAGCTAACAAGGCTTATCTGATGAATGGTTTAAAGGCCAGAAGTTACAGACTGGTCCTTTTGCTTGCATTTTTCTATTTTTATCCTATTTTCACTCAAAAGTGTTGCAAATATTTGCAAGTGATTCACAATATATGTATTTATTAAGGAATTTTGCATAGGAGAAAATGCTGATTACAAGCATTTTCTCCTTTTCCCACCATGTTTTAAAAAAGCCTTATTCCAGGGGATTGTTAAAAGTCGGGATTGTGTATCTATTGCCCTCATGGTCTATTTATTGCGCTTTGTAACTCACACATGTGGTTTATTGAACAATAAACCATGATAGAAAAAATATTTCTTTATTCAAATCTTGATTCATGTCGATTGCCAAGTTGTTTTGCCAAGAAGTAGGCGATTTTACACTTTACCACACAATCCCAACTTTTAACACCGTGAATAAGAAGGCATCTAAAAACATTGTGGTAAAAGGAGAAAATGCCGATAAGCATTTTTTCTTTTTCCTAGAATGTTTTCTACCCTATCAAACACAGAAATCTTTTGAGCTACATTTAATGTCGTCTTCAAATGCTTTCAATTTGGTGAAGTGAAACATCTTTTGGTTTGATAAGCATTAAATCAGAGAATAACCTGAAATCTGTAGCCTGGTCTATGAACAACATCATGCAACATTTGTCTAAGAAAGCATAATAAGAAAATCTTACATTAAATTAAGAACTTTCTTGTTTTCATCATACAGCGTCAACATTTTACAGCAAGTTTCGCACTCTGGGTTGTATCTTCATCATGGACATAAGTCTGAAAATAAAAACAAGAAACTGAGAAAACAGAATTTCTGTTCTGTGTTGGAAAAATTCCAGCATTTACTCCAAATGATTTCCTAAATGTATCTCATGGCACTCAAACATGGCACTGGAGTGTCCTTTGGCAAGATACTTCAGAGCCCCAGCCAAATACAGGCGAGACCAAGGATGTAATTGAATAAATTACATGTCTCTGTTATGTGACTGACAAAATGTGGGAGCAACCTCAAACAGCACATAATCAATTAACACATCACAATGAATTGCACACAGATGTGAGCCTTGATCAGTGAAAAGGGGACTTAATGTATCTCTGTGATGCATTATACCCCAGTGATACATGATACCAAGCATGTCATCATACAGATGTGAGCCATGCTCAGTGAAAAGGAGACTTAATGCATCTCTGTGATGCATTATACCACAGGGATACATGATACCAAGCATGTCATCATACAGATGTGAGCCATGCTCAGTAAAAAGGGGACTTAATGAATCTATGTGATGCATTATACCACAGGGATACATGATACCAAGCATGTCATCATACAGATGTGAGCCATGCTCAGTGAAAAGGGGACTTAATGCATCTCTGTGATGCATTATACCACAGGGATGTATGATACCAAGCATGTCATCATATAAACAGTAATTATGGATACATAAAATTCATCTTGTCTACCAAATTACTGAATCATAAGGTAGACTGATCCTTTTACATGCAGAAAATTGATAGTTTTGATAGTTTACGTAGATCCATTAAGCACCCTTTTCACTCAGCATGGCTTGTTTATATATAAGGAGATTGTTCTGTGCTGCTGTGCTATCTTTATCTACAGCTTCAAGAATACCTATTCATGTTGCCCATGGTAGTGAAAGAAATTAACTGTTACACTCCCACTTTGACTTAGTGTCTTCATCAAGACTATTTTGAAACCATTGTGAGAAAAGGAGAAACTGATGGTAACGAGCAGGGCCAAGTTTCATGAAAAAAACTTAAGTCTCTTATTTTGCTCAAATCCTGTACTGTACTCGTTGTCTGACTGAAGTTGAGGTTGTTGTTTGAGACCCATTTCACTAACTCTAAAAGACTGAAGTTACACTCTAAAATGCTTAGTTGACAAGACATTTCAGACCCAACTCAGCAGAATAAATGACTCAACTCAGTGAACTCTGTACTACACAATCCCAACATTTAATGACCCTAAAGAAGAAAGCTTTTGAAAACATTGTGGGAAAAGGAGAAAATGCTGGTAACCAGCATTTTCTCCTTTTCCCACAATGTTTTCTACCCTTCCCAAAACAAATTTCAGTATTTGAGTCGCATTTATTTTGTCGTCTGCAATTGCTTTCAATTCGGACCGATCTAAAATTTTTTTGTGTGGTAAAGAGATAACAGACTCAAGTCCATTATTTTCCTGAGTGGAGTCTGAAACATTCTGTCAACTCAGGATCTGAGAAGGTTACTAAAGTTGGTGTCAATGTTGGTGAAATCATCTCAAATAACAAACATAGCTTTACTTGAAAAATGAGTCCATTTGTAGATTTGAGCAAAATAAGAAGACTTAAGTTTTTTTTCGTGAAACTGGGCCCAGTTTTTTATTTTGTGACATGGTTTAAAAAGTAATCAAACCTTGATTCATGTTATCTGCAGATTTGTTTAACCCTTTACCAGACAACAAAATTTTAGCCTTGTCCAAATTGAAAGCATAGGACAACAATTTCGATGTGGCTCAAATAGTGCAACTTTTTTTTTGATAGGGTAGAAAACAGTGGGAAAATGAGAAAATGCTGGTTACCAGCATTTTCTCCTTTTCCCACAATGTTTTCAAAAGGCTTCTTTCCCAGGGGCATCAAAAGGCGGCATTGTGCGGTAAAAGGTTAACTCTTTACGAAACGACTGATTTTTGGACTAGACCAAATTCAAAGCATTTGCAGACGACAAATTAAATGTTGCCAAAATGATAATTTCTGTCTCTGATAGGATAGAAAACATCATGGGAAAAGGAGAAAATGCTGGTTACCAGCATTTTCTCCTTTTCCCACAGTGTTTTCAAAAGCTTTCTCTTTTAGGGTCGTTAAAGGTCGGGATTGTGTGGTAAAGGGTTAATGAGAATGATAATGACTTACAGGGTTCCCATTCACGCACATATGTGCGTGATTCACGCACTGAATTGAATAATCACGCACAAAAATATGAAGTGAAATGTGCATGCATGCACAGTTTTCAGGGCTCCCGTTGTCGATCACCAGTGGCGCCAGCTGGGACAAGTTAACAAGTGTGAAAGTCACTGTTTATCACTGCTAATCAAACTTGGTATCAATCTGCTTTTCTAGTGTAAAATTAAAGGTTTTGAAGTTACATGCTATTCTTATTGACAAATCTGTGTCAAATCATGCAGAAATACTACTGCAAAACTTAACAGGCATGAAAAAAAAGATCGCTGCAAGAAACGCGAAAACCCATGACACAGCAAAAATCGGTTTGACATTGTCCGATCATAGGCATTTCAAACTGTCTATTCAGTTTTATCAATGACTTTGAACAGTAAATTTACATAAATATCTCTATAAAACAATAAGTGAAACCTAATTAGGGTCTGAAATTGACAGTGAAATGGAAAATTCTTCTGGCCGTCAGGCTGTAAGTTGTCCCTCTGAAACTGGTCCCGTGAGTAAGGAAATTATAACAAGCATCTTCTTTTTTTAAATTACCCACATTGTTTTCAAGAGCAGCTGACTGCAGAGTAAGACTCATCAAAACAAATTTTCAATACAACAGACCCTTACTGTCCTCCATAGATGCTCTATAATTGTCAATATTAAGTGCACTCCTAGAATTGCTCTTGCACTCCCAAACTTGTATTCCAGGGAGCGCATGCACTCCCAAAAAGAGATGTGAGTGGGAACACTGACTTAATCAACATTTTATTGCACAATCCCAAGGTTTAAGTACCACAAGAAAGCTTTTGAAAACATTGTTAGAAATGAAGGAGGTGCTGGTAAACAGCATTTTCTCCTTTTGCAACAATGTTTTCTGCTCGAAGTTCCATCATTTGAGCCATCTTTGAATTGTTGTCTACAAAAGCTCTGGATTTGGATACAGGGTTTTCATTTTGAAATGAAGCAACCGATTGATTGACAAAAACAACAGGCTGAGGGTCAAGGGGGCCGCCTAGGCTTTGGCATCCATGATTACCAAATGGAGATCGGAGAAACGTATCGTCGCCTACGATTGGATAATTGGATGCAAGTATCCAAAGAATGACCGCGTAACATTCATAAACCAATTGCTTCTGGTTTCATGGTAAAATTGAACCGGTGTCGCAGTGCAGTTACCAACGCGTGAAATATTTTCGATATAAACAACGCGATTGATTTTTCAAAGATCTAGCAAAAACAACCGATTAAAGGCCGATTTCAACTGATGTTTTTGATCGGCAATCGGCATTAAATGAAAACCCTGGGATAACTCGTAAATTTCATCGTTTTGGTAAAACGTTTTAACAAAACTTTGGACATGTCCAAACTGGATGCATTTGTAGGCAACAAAATAAATTTAACTCTTTACCACACAATCCTGACTTTTAACGACCCTGAGAAAGAAGCCTTTTGAAAACATTGTAGGAAAAAGAGAAAATGCTGGTAACCAGCATTTTCTCCTTTTCCCACATTTTCTACCTTTTCCAAAACAAATTTCAATTCTTAAGTTGCATTTAATTTGTCTTCTGCAAATGCTTTCAATTTGGACCGGTCTAAAATTTTGTCGTCTGGTAAAGGGTTAACTCAAAAATTGAAATTTGTTTTGGGAAGGGAAGAAAACATTCCAGTTACCACCATTTCCTCCCTTTTCTACAATCAGGGCTTTATCCAGGCATTTTGGGAAAAGGACCCTGGCCAAATTGGGAAAAAAAATTGACGACAAAATGTTGAAATTGGGAAAAAAATATTGACAAAACATATCAAGTTAGAAGCATATTCAACTATAACAAACATTTAATGAGGCATTTCTTGCACTACTACAACAAAGTTTGAGGTAAGTGTGGCATGGTTTAACTCATTACCAAACGACAATATTTTTAGGCTTGTCCAAATCGAAAGCATTTGCAGACGACAAAATAAAAGTGACTGAAAATTTGAATTTTTTTTGTGAAGGTTAGAAAACATTGTGGGAAAAGGAGAAAATGCTGGTTACCAGCATTTTCTCCTTTTTCCACAGTGTTTTCCAAAAGCTTCTTTCTCAGGGTCATCAAAAGTAGGGATTGTGTGGTAATGGGTTAAACTATTAGATATTTAGTTTCCTATGTTTTCGTAAACGAAACTCTTCACACAGTTCTTCAAGCATGTTAGGTGACTCTCTGAGATCCTCAGGGCCTTCAATGTTAGTGATCATGAGAGACTGTAGACTGTTTTGTGTAAGAGAGCTTCTGAGTGGAGTGCAGATCAGATTCATGATACTGAAGCCTCGCTCTACAGCAGCTGTGCTGGTAGGTACAATATTCATCAACTGGACCATTTGGAACATCCGACTGAAGCACTGTTTAAGAACGTCATTATTTAAAAAGGCCTCTGTCCGCTGCATGGGTGTACTAGCCTGTCCACTTTGCCTATAATTAAAAGAATATCAATTAGTTTATTAAATTATAATCTGTGTGTGACTGGATGTGTGTGTATGATTAATACTGTCTGGCAACTATTACTGTCTTACTTGGTAATTTATTTAATCAGTCTTATGTAAACAGTGATCAACATGCAATGAAATAAATACACCTTGATATTAAACTTAATGATTTTAAACAAAATTCTTCTATAGATTACCTCATCATATACATTTGATGTTTGAACCCTGTATATTCTGCATGCAGAACATTCACATCATCAATGTCTGGTGGACTTCTAGTGGTATGTCCCTTGAATGTGTCTTCCTTTATTACTCCATGGTGGCCTGCCAGTGTGGTCATCTCAGCCTGAAGAAAAAAAATGAAGACATTCTACATTACTATCTCAAAAAAGTAGACCATACCAGTCATCAGTTTCTACATTACTGTCACAAAAGAAAACCATACCAGTCAACAGTCAACTTGTTAACATCTAACCAGAAACTAAGTAAAAACCTTTAAACATGAACAAAAACATATACATGTACTTGAGTATATGTGTGTACTTGTTTAAATAATAAGCAAGAATGGTTTTGTGTCTTAAAAATGAAATTACACTTAACTGACCTTTCCAAAATCTGGAAGTTCTACAATATCATCTGGAAGACAGCGTGGATCTAAAGCCCTGAAAGCTTTGAATACAGGGTGACAATGGAAAGCATCAGTCAGTTCTCCAATCAAGCTGTAGATAAAGGGATAACCTACAGTTTCCAGGAATCTGTCTGGTGGGAGAAAGTTATCTCCACGCAGTCTTCGCAGAAGATCAGTCCTCTCATCTATTTCCTGAAAAATCTCTTCGCATTTAGAGAAGTAAGTACTATTGTCATTTGCTCTGAGTAAGTTCATGAGAGTTTCCAACTCATTTGTGGTGGATTTCACCTTTGACTCAACATCCATAAAGTTAATAGAAGAATCCTGTAAACAAAGACTCAGAACATTTATGGGCCTAAGAACATCACACAGGAGAAGGATCATAGCGACTGTGTTTTTTGCAGTAGCCATGTTTCTTAGACCGAGCACCTCAGGTTCTTTCCTTTCATCATATATTGTATCCAGAGTATCGAGACAGGATTGATAGCGATCAATAAATCTGATACACGCCATCCCATGGGACAACCACCTTGTTGTGGCTGCTCGAATCAGAGTTATTTGCTCCATTCCATAGACTTCCTGCACAGACTTAAAAACTGCAAAACGCTGGGGTGAGTAATGGAATAGTTTCCACATGGACAGTAGCACTGAATCAGCTTCAACTAAAACAGGATTGTCCTTCATTAGATGTTTAAGACATAATGCCAAACGGTGATTTCTGCAGTTCATGTAAAGTGAGAAAGGTGAAAGATGTCTGATTCGTCGTTGTAACCCTGCAAAATTTAGAGGATACTAAAATTACAGACAGTCTACTACAAGCATGTGGTGTGGACCCATATGAAGCCAGGAACAGTCTGATCAGATCCAGTGAAGGCTATGCCCTTTTTTGGATCTATTATTCAGCAAGCAGATAATGGTGTTGCTTGAAGTTAGGCTTGATTCAGTAGGTTGTACATAACCTTTTTAATAACTGAGCTTTCAAGCAATTTGATTATTAAATGAGTATGTATTAGATCTAGATCTATCCTTTTCCCACAATGTTTTCTTCCTTTGCTAAGCCGTAACTGAACACGTCGTGAGCTAAATTGAAACTGTCGTCTGCAAATTCCTGCAATAGGGCCAAGTGTAAGATTGTGTCGTCTGCTAAAGAGCTATTTGACTTTCTTCCAACCAGTCATAAATTTCATGTATTGCAAGAGATATGTATGACCCAATTTTGACAGAACTCTTCGCAAAATATTTTTTTTGTCATTTCAAATGATTGAAGAAATATGGTTGCCTATTACCAAAAATTATCTGGCGACAATATTTTTCATTTGGTGAAATATGGATCTTGCATTCCTTAATCATTCACAAAAAAAAATCACTAGAAAAGAACCTAAGGTTATATAAAGCTTTAATGGCCAAGTATTTCAGCAAAAAAAACGCGATTTATACATGCTGTCAAATTTACTTGAAAAACGAAAGTAAAAATTCGATTACTGTGTTCAGCACTATTGCGCCCAAAAAATTGCGATTGCTCCCGTATTCTACATAATGGAACAAGACTACGCGGTAACGGCCCAAGAGCGCCAATCATCGACCTTTGGATAGTGAGAGAAATGCAAATATTTTCAGCGTTACGTGGGATAATCAAGTTGCTGATTTCCAAAAAATTCTAACATACAAAGCTGATAAGAATATATAATCGGTTGGCGATTTCATCATATAACATTGTTACAAATGCAAATATCAGCCCGACTGGTTATAGTTGACAGATGTAAAATTTGATAGCTAATGGCGATTCAGGCGATCGGTAATGCCAAGGTAGGCATGTACTGTGTAGTCAACAGAAAAATAAGTCATGCGGGTACTTTCTGAAAATTTGGGGCCGAAATAGAAAAGGAAGTAGATCTAGATCTATACGTTAATTATTGCATCAGTTACACGGCATTTAAATTAGACTACCGAAATATAAGGATTTAGCAATTGCCTGAATGTTTGTATCGGCAAAACATGGAGTTTTAAACATTTCCGTCACAAGAACGACTTCTGAATTAATGCTTCTGCATTGAACGTTATAATGGATGAACTGCGCGTATACATCGAAAAGCCTTTGCCTTTAAATGTTTTGCCCTGGCAGCGCTTTTCAGAACATTATCTGCTTCTTTCGTTTGTAAATCGAGATCAGACTAGACTGAATGTTCGGTCTGATCTTTGATCTACACCGTCCGTTATAAAAACGAGGCTTCTCCAACACACACATGCAAATACCTTGATGTTGCATTTACTTGCAATTTCATTACCGAAAATTACCGTTGAGTCATTTGGCTCAGAGGAGATCCCCCAATCTAAAATTAAAGACTCACCAGAAACTTCACCACTCATTACATTAGCGCCGTCAAATCCCACAAATCTGCATTTTGCAATGTCCAGACCTTTGGCTACCAAGAATCCCTGTATGGCGTTAAGTAATGACTCAGCATTTGTTTGCTGAACATTAACAATTCCAAGGAAATGATCTATTGGTTTGCTTGATGGACTTGTCCAGCGGGCATAAATGCTTAGTTGCTCTCGATTTTGTTCGTCTGTACTTTCGTCTGCTAACAGAGTAAAGTAGCTGGCATTTCGAAGGGAACGGAGCATATTATTCTCAATGTTTTTAGCTATAATATCTATTATCTCTGTTACGGTTGTGCTGGACAAGTAAGTTGCGTCTTCAGGGGCATTTTCAATATGATACTTAAGGTCCTCGACGCCAAGAGAGGCTATAAAACGAACAACATCTTCAAAGTTTCTTTGTGCCCAGTATTTTCGTGCCATGAAATAGGCTATCATGAAGAGTTTCTTTAGAATTTATCTGTTTCTTGCTTTTTCAGACTTGTCTTTATTACCCACAGAATCCAGAATCTGCTGATAAATAGGCTTCTGTTTACTTTTTGTCAGAAAGGATGCATTTACCTCGCCATATCTTGTCGCAGATTTAGTATGCCATTCACTTTTACAATGTTTCTCTATCCGACGACTTGGGTGTGTTCCCAACTTAACACCAATGTCTGCCCACTTTGTTTCTGACCCAGATGAAAATAACTCGCAAAATTTACATATGTAACCATCTTTGGGTACACTCCAGTACATCCAAGGATAATTCAATTGATACTTGGATGAATCTTGTCGCAGATCAACTTTGATTTGCTTTTTTAATGGACTTGATTGATCTACTGGCCCTCCATCGGACTCGGAGTCACTGTATGGCGTAGTAACAGATGAACTGCCCACCACAACTTGACTGGGTTCGGTTACTGACAGAGAATTTTCAATGACACTTTCATTTGTTTCTGGTCTGGGCGACTCAGTTGGGGACGCTACATGTATGTCTATAGCCGTAGAGCTCGGCGATGGTGCACTTGTATCCTCCGTATTTATGATATTTGAAAAATTACCAGGCAATCTATCGCTGTTTTGAACCTTACTTGACGTGAAACCAAAAGAGGCAAGCTTCATACAAGAACCGCTGTCCTTCTGTCGCAGCTTTTTGGCATAATATTTACTGTTGTGCGATTTCGAGTGCGACATTTTCGCAATATGACAACAAACGTGACGTCAGCGACCCCATACAATTCGACTGATCGAACCAAACTGAACAAGTCAGACGAACCGGGTTTTTTTTTTTTTACAAAATGCACGCATCACCTTGGGCCCGGCTCCATGTTTACAATTTCTACCAGCCGACTATCGAGCAGTTAATACGGGAACCAGTATTGATTTTTTATATTTTACTACACATGTTTGCAGACGAAGTAAATAACCGATATATAAGGAGTCCAAGGCGAGTTTATTTGGTGTATTGGGATAAAAGGGTGAAATTAGATGTCCATGGCCATTTCTTTTTTATAGTGTCCAATTGGGAAAAAAAAATCGCTGAATTGGGAAAAAAGTATACTTTTTTGGATTGGGAATGGGGCCGAAATTCGGCCCCACAAGAAAGGGCGAAAATCCTCTGACAATGTTATCAAAAGCCTTTTGCCCAGGGTCATACAGTCAGGAAAGTATGGTGAGGGTTAACCCTTTGCCACACAATACCATCTGGAAGGAGATGGCTTTAAAAAACATTGTGAGAAACAGAGAAAATGCTGGTTACCAGAACTGTCCCTGTTTCTCATAATGTGTTCTACCCTTTCAAACATTAAAACTATCATTAAGGCCAACTCTTATATGTGGTCTGCTAACGCTTTCAAATTGGACGGACCAAGAATTTCAGCCTTTATTACAGAGTTAACCGCTTATCAAACAACAAAATTTCAGACTATACCTAATTGAAAGCATTTGCAGGTGATAAAACAAGTTATTTCATTGAAATGATATCCCCTACAAAAAAAAAATTTTTTTTGATAGAAACATATAAGAAGTATTGTTTTGCATGTACATGTGGCCTATTTGTTATTGGTCCATATTGAAATTATATGTTAAGCCTTCCTTTTCCATGACATGGCATTTCATTAGAGGAAAACAAATAAAGATTGTCTGTGTCATATGATAAACAATATAAATATCAAGTTTCATAAAATTTTGTCCATTAGTTAAAGAGATATTGGTCTATAATGGAAATATACATCAAGCCCCCTTTTTCCATGACATGGGGTTAAATAAAAAAAAAGTCTATCTGCAGACTATAATAAGGAACACAATGTAAGAAGTTTCATCCATTTTCGTCAAGGATTTTAAAAGATATCTGGACGGACAAACAACAGATTGTTACTAGTCCATAATGAAATTATACATTAAGCCCCTTTTTTCCATGACATGGCATTCCATTAGATAAAAACAAATAATGATTGTCTGTGTCTTATGATAAACAATGTAAATATGAAGTTTCATAAAATCTGTCCATTTGTTAAAGAGATATTGGTCCATAATGGAAATATACATCAAGCCACCTTTTTCCATGAAAGGGAGTTAAATAAAAAAAAAAAAAGAAAGTCTATTGGCAGACCATCATAAGGAACACATGTATGAAGTTTCAGTTTTCGTCAAGGATCTTTCTGTCAGGTCGGGCGGACGAACAGATGAACAACGCAAACTAGAGCTATCACTAAAAGTGATCATACCCCCCACCAGCTCCTCGTCACAAAACAGCTCTTTGTCACAGAATGCAGAATGGTTTTGTAAAAAAATAAGAGTTGAAAAAAAAAGTGGGAAAAGAGTTATGGTACTTGTAAACTGCGCTTCTCATTAATGTGGTCTATCTGTATATGAAGTTTGATGTCACTAGCTTAAATGATTCAGAAGTTATGCCCCGGACAAATATCCAAGTTAAAACTTACAAAGGGCAATAACTCAAAAAATAAATGGAATAGAGTTATGGTTCTTGTACACTTTGCACTTTGACTTATAGTGATCTATCTGTGTGTGAAGTTTGAAGTCATAAGCTTCCATACTTTGGAAGTTATGCCCTGGACAAAAATCCAAAGTTAAAATTTACAAAAGGCAATAACTCGAAAAATAAATAAAATAGAGTTACTGTTCTTGTACACTGCACTTCTCCATAATGTGATCTAACTTTGTGTGAAGTTTGAAGTTCCTAGCTTCTATACTTTGGAAGTTATGCCCTGGACAAAAATCCATAGTTAAAATTTACTAAGGGCAACAAGCTTAAGGGGATATAATTCGGCAACCAATGGCAGCAAGGTCGTGAAAATTGCACATGCACAATTTCATATGTACCCAAACATTATGTGTAAATTTCAGTGCAGTACTTGAAAAACTGTAGGAAAAAAGCTCCGGACAAAATTGTGTCTACAGATAGACGGATGGACGGACAGACGGACGGACAGCCATTGCGATTCCAGTATACCCCCCTCCACTTCGTTGGGGGGGGGGTATAAAAACGGATCTACTCTGTCCGATAAGGAGATATTCTTCCATGAAAAAAAGATTTACCTTTAAAAAAGCAAAATTTTAGGTTTTTACTATAGGTTTGAAAGTTTAACTTATTTAGCAGGACACGGGTTAATGCATCTTCATGATTCTTGGTACCAAGAGCCCGCCCGGGTAGATCAGTGGTTAGCCTATCTGACTTGTGACCCTGTAGTTGTGAGTTCTATACCAGGTTGAGGCAAACTTTCTTTCCGGCGTTTTTTCGCCTCTCACCTCTTGATGCATGTGAGAAAAGTTGTCAGCGATTTGGAAGAAAGTTGTGTCAGTACTAGTGTAAGAAAGCCAGGAAACACATGCGTAGGTGCACTGATATGACCTTAGCTGTTAAAACAGTGTTAAACTCCAATTCAATCAATCTATCTATCATGATAGTAAGGAAGTCATCACATAACTATAGATTCCCAAAATCCATTTTATCTAACAACAGACTGAATCATGATGTGCACTGACTCTTTGACATGCAGGAAATTGACCAACAGCAGAAAGTTTCTGCCCAGGTCAGCCTGTGTGGACTGTACAAGCCCAACTGGGCTTTACAAATTCATAAAGCCCCCCTTTTCACAGAGCATCACTCATTTTCTTTGTATCATTTCTCAGTTTCTGTGTCCAAAAAAAAAAACTATGTGATAGGGAGATAACCTGTTACCACACAAAAATACAAAAGAGCTGAAAACTTGTTCCAGTATGTGGAAAAATATAGAAGTTACAACTGATTTACTGAAAACGTTCAGAAAAGAGCTCCACGTACAATGATAGCATGTTACCTAATGCTGGGAAAAAGTTCCAAAAAATCACACAAATATGACGGATTCAAAACATGATTTTGCTCAAAGAAAATACATTTAAAAAAAATAAAGTCTTTGCAAGCTCTTTTTGATTATCATCAAATATTTCGTGCAAAAGGCAATGAGAAAAACAGCTGTGGTTGCTAGAAAAGGAGAAAATGCTGGTAACCAGCAGTGATTTGAAAAGCTTTCTCCATCAGAGTTGTTTAAACTCAGAATTATGTGGTGAAGGGTAAACCCAACACAAACAAAAATGTTTTTTATTTATACTTCTCTCTCTCTCTCCAATCAATTGATGGTTTGCAAACTACTGCTTATCTTAACCCTTTAGCAACAACCCTGAGGAAGAAGGGCATAAAAATTATTGTTGAAGAAGGGTAAAATGCTGGTTAACAAACATTTTTGTAGCATTTGTGGAAGACAATGCCACTATGTGTTCTATACGGTATTTTGAAAATCATGTATCATAGTTTGTGCAAAGCTGAATGAAGTAAACCCAATTTAACTCTTTCACTACTAACTCCAGAAATTACATGTTTTTTCCGAGCTCTGAAAATAGATTTATACTGTCATTTAAAAACATTCATCATAGTTAAAAAATAGAGCAACAGACAGCATATATCAAGATCACACTGCACGTTCTGTGCAGTCTGATCTTGATCTACGCTGTCTGCAAAAGGTAGTCTGTCATTAGTTGTGAAAGAGTTAACTCAATTTTTCTAAGATAAATAAGTGTTTCCATAGTGCTCAGATAAATTATTAACAACTGCGTATCAAAATAAAGTGGATTAGGCCTTCGATCATGGGAATACTTCTTCTTAACTGAAAAAATCTATATCCTCTATGACCTTCTGTTGGCGCAATGATACACACAACCTTTGTCTCCTGACCGTGTTCATCCCAAAACCAGTTAGTCCTTGGGCTTGTTCATCCCTTGACTTGTTCGTCCGGGCCTGTTCATCCCACATTATTATTTTTTTTTATTCTTGAAATAATTAAATCCACACAATGGCTCCAATGGCAAATGCCACACCAGTGCTTTCAACACTTTGATTTATTCTACCAACAATGTTTTCTTCCCTTCCAAAGATAAATCCAAACATTTGACACAAATTCTATGTGTTGTCTGCAAATAATTCAATTTGAATATGTAAAAAAATTAATGTTAAGTATAGTCACTTCTGGCATTATTGTGGGTTCTTTGTTATCGCAGTATTTACAATTTCTGAAACTGAGGCTGAAATGCACCACCTGGAGTATTTCTCTCATGAGCATTTGTAAGTCAGATACCGTCAACACACTTTGCAACCTTACCTACACAAATTCTCCGGAAATGGTATGTTAAATGAAGTTTTCATCCAAATAGTAAGAAAACTTGCCTCTTTGCAAAACCATATTATCCCCTAGATCAAACTGATGATCTTATCAGTGTAACAAAAGCAACATAAGTATAACAGTTATGTAAGATTTGTTTTCCTGTCACTGAAGTTCATGAAAGAGGTAAGTAAATTTCAGACGACTTTCTGATGATGATGTCACAGCTTTACAAATATGGGAATGAAAATAAGAGGCCCTTACAAAATTTTTGACTTACTTACCACAGTACAAAAATTTTATTCGCAAGGCAGTACAAATTATTATTTTTTTTTTTACTTATGTTCCCTGTTCTGATGTTTGTAATGAGAGAACACACTAGAAATTATCCACTTTTTTATCCATGAAAGAGGCCCAAAATGGGTTATTTGATGTTATTTTAAACACAGATACATGTCTTTTTATTTTTCTCAATTTTCACAGGTGCGCAAAGTAAAACTTTGTTTACAAAGTAACAGGGAAAATTATCTATTGCTCAAAATTATTGATAAAATAATCTCAACCCTTTGAAAATAAATTAATTTTCATTTGCAAAAGTTTTGAACATAAATAGCGTGAGCATGTACATCTTCTGGGCCTCATCTCAATGCCACGATAATACAGGAAGTTAGCTTTTTTGAAAGTTGGTCAATGCTGTCTCCTGCTTTGTCTTGAATGAAAATAGTTAACTGACAAAAAGAAAATCAGTTATTGTAGATATATACCTGGGATATCAGTGCATGTTTTTTGCAACAGATATATATCAGGCAAGACACTATTTTCTCTACACACTGCAGAATGTTTAAGTACCACGATAATAGGGTTAATTACGTGACAAAACATTTTTGAAGTTGTCTAATATGAGAATCAAAATGTTCTATTGTCCCCTTAACATGTTCACAATATTTAAAAGTTTGATGAACAATTGGTAGGCTGGCACAATCACTGTAGATCTAATTTCATTGATACCATGAGCAAAAAAACCGGTTGGGACGCTCAACCCCGGACGAAAAAGCTCGGGAACGAAAAAGGCCAATCACGTAATCGTCAACACGAAGCAGTTTGACTTTTCGAGGAAGACAGCAAAATAGTCAATGATAATTAGCAGTTACCATGCTACTGTAGATCATTCAGGAGTACAATCCCACAAGGAATTCAAAATACTACAACAGAGACTTACCTATTTTTACCTCCGAGTCAACATGACTTCCCCCGTTTCCCATACCTCGCCTTCCCGCTTTTATTTTGTCCTTTTTGATTGGTTGATGTATGCCACACGTGAAATCTAGGGGAATATGTAATGCACGTGAAAAGGTCAAAGGAGAGATTGAAATTATCAAAGGAATGCCCTTAGAGCTTGCGCAGGTCCAGCTTTGATATAAATACGATCTCGAAGCTTAAGTTTTATGATAACAAGCATATTCTGGCAATGGACTCATATATCATAGAGTCATGCTCTGTGAAAAGGATACTTGACGGATTTGCAAAAGATATCGACCCAGGTCAGCATGTGCAGTCCACGAAGGCTGACCTGGGCCGAAACTTTTTCTGTTTGGTCAATTTTCTGCATGTAAAAGGGCCAGTCTACGTCATAATTTAGTTGGTGTTTAACCAAAATGTACTTTATGAAGCCATGATCATGTGATGTTCTGCTTGGTATCATGCATCACGGAGATGCATTAAGCCCGCTTTTGCAAGAGCATGGCTCATTTTATTTCAGACGTGTACATTTACAATCAGTTGGCTACTCAAAGATATGAAAGAAGCTCAAGATCTTGTTTATATGACATGACAATGTCTTTATAGGGTCACGTTGACACTACGGGCGCTTCCATAATATGACGTTACTATCACGTTTTTATTTTTGTTTAAGGAGGCAACTCGGTTATAAGAGTGTACATTAAAGGCAGAGTTAATTCCCGTGCAAGATTGAACAAAAAAAAAAAAAAAAAAAAGGGAGGGGGGTGTTGCATGTTAATGATTTTTATTTCAAAGTTTCTTTACTATCTCTATTTAAAATTATCCACTTAACCCTTTACCAAACAGTATCGAGTTTTATCGATCCCCAAGGAAGAATGCTTTTAAAAACATCGCAGGAAAAGTGGAAAATACAGGTCTGCTTTTTCTCCTATTCCAAAAATGTTTTCTACCCTTCCAAGGACAAATCTCCTTTTAGAGATGTATTTACTGTGTTGTCTCCAGAAGATTTCAATATGGTCAAGTCTTAATCTTTTTTCGTCTGCTTAAGAGTTAAGTGTTCACATTTTCTAACTGTGATGAGTAAGGTGTTATACATGTGTTACTTCAGGTGCATAAATTTAGTTGCTTTTTATTTATATATTTGCATAAAGCCTATTGATCAAGATGCCATATAATGTGCAGTTATAGCTTTCTACCATGTAAATACTAAGCATTTTGTTCTCTTGGTAACCATACAAGACTTGCAACACAGGAATTGCAGGTTTAATTTACAGTTCATGCAATTAAATTTAATGAGCAAACATAAGGACTGTTTCTAAGAATATGCCATGCAAACAAAAGTTGTTATAGATCTATGTAGTCTAAAACGGACAGGGACATCAAAATCTTCTTCAGCTTTGTGTTACAGATGTTCAGGTAGGAAAGAACTTGAAAATACAGAATGACCAGATAATTTGACATTTTCAACAATGATTTGTTTAACTGAGTCACATTTACGGTATAAAAACAGATTTTTAAACCTTTCAATGCGTGTGCTCCTTGCGAAACCTCCGACCGCAAACTTATTCGAAGGCAAAACTCTCGTTAACCTCACACAGTTAACTCCCTTGACTATTCGATCATGCCTGCAGACGACGTAAATGTTTTTCATTTTATTTTTATTAATTATCCTTTGTTACGCCAAACTAATATTTCCTATTCTTGAATGCTGTTACACAATGTCTAACTGATACCTTTATTTTATGTAAGAAACCTAAATCAATGTACATACCTTAATGATAAATAAGTCTGAACTCGAATACATTCCGGATAGTCTTGTTCGGACACTGCGCAGTCAAAACGCCCCTCAGTCAGTGCGTCCCACTTTAGTCAAAACGTCCTCCAAATTTGGTTAAAACTTCCCACTTTTGAAAAAAATACGGTCGAAAACTACCATAGGTATTGCTTATTTGTCCTTATAATGTTACATTGATTGATAAATTAAAAAAAAAATAGGAGCCTCTGATCCTTTACCAGATGACAAAATTTTGGACTGGACCAAATTGAATGCACTTAAAGATGACAAATAAAACCTAGCTCAAGTGATTAGTTCTGCCTTTGAGAGGGTAGAAAACATTGTGGGAAAAGGAGAAAATGCTGGTTACCAGCATATTTTACTCCCTTTTCCCACAATGTTTTCAAAAGGCGTTTTCTGCAGGGTCATGCAAATCTACCTTAAGTGATTACTTCTGCCTTCGAGAGGGTAAAAAACATTGTCGGAAAAGGAGAAAATGCTGGTTACTAGCACTTTTTACTCCCTTATCCCACAATGTTTATAAAAGGCTTTTTCTGAAGGGTTGTGTAAAGTTTGCATTGTACGGTGAAGGGTTAACCCTTAGGCTGCTAAGCCAGACTCTGTGCACTTTTGCAGACAGTCTAGACCAAGAACGTGCACAACATAGGCAGTCTGCTCGTTGATCTACACTGTCCAATATAGGATTTTCATTTGGGTGAAATCAGCTTTGAAATTGCAATAGTTGGTTTTTTTTAGCATTGAGTGGAAATTCTTGTGTCATTCATTTAGCAGTTTAATGATTAAAATGTCATTTGCAGAAATTTCTTGCAGGTACAGAAATTGTTAAAAAAAACCCCAAGTGTTGTATGTGCCAACGATTAAAGGCGTGAAATAAGGTCAGTGGCATACGGGTAAAAATGTTTACTTGCTACTACATGAGTAAAGACCTGCAACAGGCAGGGTTTTCCTTGGTACATGATTTAGTGTGTTTTGAAAAGGAAAATGAAAGGTAATTTTTTCAACAATGTGTCATTGTGGGGTGGACGTACAAATACGGTAAAAGATTACTCATGATCAACTTTACAGTGACATTACTACGGACATGCTTATGTCACGAGTAGGTATAGAAGCTGGAGTATGAAGTGAAAATGGGATGAAACACTTCAATGTATCAATTTTAATAGAAAACCATTAGTCTTTCAATGTGTCCAAACCAGTCGATTGCTAATGAAAACAAGATGGTTCTGTCAAAATTGACATCATTCTTGCTCTCAGCAAGAAAGATGATAAAATGAGCATCCAGAAAAACATTTCAAGGTCCCGAGGGTTTACCGTAAATTGACTAAAGAGATACACTTTGTTATTCGTTGAAAACATCGACATGAGTGTGACTTGAGTATCAAAATACAGAAATCGGCAATTTAATGGGTGAAAACAGTTAGTTGTCGGCCAAAATGGATATTTTTTATTCAGGAAAACAATAGAGATCTCCCAATCAAGCTGTTTTCACCAATTAAACAGCCGATTCCTGTGATTAAAACAAAACACAATAACCCTTATGCTACAAAAAGTGGCTGCACAAACTTCTGTAATTTAACCCTTGAGCATCATCAAAACACTAGTGGTCCTGGTGATGCCATAGAAAAATTAATGTTATATAAAGATATGACAGCTTGTCTGCAGCTAGAGCATTTTTGTCTGTTAAGAATAGGCATAAATAAAGCATACTCGAGATGCTCTTAATGAAAAAGATGCCTTCTAGACTGTAAGCACCTACATATAGAGAAGCTCTGGTGTTATGATGTATCTATTATCATGTAATAATACATATGTTAAGTTAAACTTTTCCAATTTACAGTGAATAAAAAACAATTTTTTATAAACAGTAGCTTTTATCTCACCTAATTACATTTTGTTGTGACCCCCATAAATTTAGGAATGACCCCCATTATTTTTTACTAGGGCATCACAATGACCCCCCCCCCCTTTTTTTTTTTGTTGCCAAGGGAAAACCCTGACAAGGGTTTTAAAAGGCAGTGTTTAGTCTGGACAGGGGCAATTGTGTGCTTCACGCTAAAATCGTATGAGTCACCCCAATGTTACTACATACTGTGTGACAAAGCTTTGTGCAGAACATGAGTATTTTAGCTGTCTTTGAGAAGTCAGCATTAAGCAAAAATATTTTTTTAAGGTTCATTGAAGTTTATATCAGATTTATGTAAAACAATAACAACAAAAAGGTAGCTATAAACTTTTATTTTCTCTCCAACCCCCTTCCTTGGCAAAAGAATGCCTGATTTTGTGCTACATTGTCAGCAAAATTGTCCATAGTCACACCTACCAGCCTAAACGTAAAGTTCCTCTACAGTTCACTGCATGCACTGTGTTTAATGCCCAACCAGTTTATAGCTGATTTTGAGAAAAGAAGCAATTGTCTGGAACAACTTGCTTTTTCATACTACACACTTTCAAGTTTTGACAGCATTTTTTTCTGTCTGGCTATAAGGATATATCTTTAACATTTACTTGTGTACATGTAGGTATGAGGGGTGTTTCATGAAGCATTGTTTATATGAAGGCCGTAAAGTATGTAAGCCAAACAATTAGTATTTGGCTTTGATATCACACTTTGTTCTCATCAGTGCAATGTGCAAAGTAAACCATTATTCTGTGATACGTAGCCAACTAGCCATACATTTACATAGTGGAAAACAAGCAGATCAGATTGCACATTGTTCTGTCTGCATAAACTGTGTTGCTCTTAACCCTTTACCACACAACAAAAAGACTTTGACTCCCAATATCGTGCTTCCATTTGTTCATCATTTCACTCCAATGTCTGAATAGAAGTAAATCAATTTTTAGCTCACCTGAACACAACTCGTTCAAGGGGAGCTTTTAGGATCACCCGGTGTCCGTCGTTTGTCGTTCGTCGTGCGTCTGTGCGTCGTGCGCCGTTCGTCGTACGTCATCAACAATTCTTTAAACATCATCTCCTCCTAAACCACGGGGCCAATTTGGACCAAACTTGGCAGGAATGTTTCTTGGGAGGTCCTCTTTAAAAACTGTTCACAAAATTTGATTCCATCAAAAACTCTGGTTGCCACGGAAACGAAATGGAATTTTCTAAGAAATTCTTTAAAAATCTTCTTCTCTGAAACCGCTGGTCAGATTTTGAAATAATTTCACAGGAATCTTCCTTGGGTGACCCTTTTCAAAAACTGTTCGCGTAATTTTGATCTGTCAAAAAACATGGCTCTGGTGAATGGGGGCTACTTGCAATATACAGATATGAAGAAATTCTTAAAAATTCTTCTTCTCAGAAACCACTAGTAAGATTTTAAAATAATTTCACAGAGATGTTCCTTGGGTGACCCTTTTCAAAAGTTGTTCGCGAAATTTTGATGCGTCAAGAAACATGGCTCTGGTGAATGGGGGCTACTTGCACTATACGGAAATGAAGAAATTCTTAAAAATTCTTCTTTTCTGAAATGGCTTGTCAGATTTTGAAATAATTTCACAGAGATGTTCCTTTGGTGACCCTTTTCAAAAAGTGTTCGCGAAATTATGATCCGTCAAGAAACATGGCTCTGGTGAATGGGGGCTACTTGCACTATATGGCCATAAAGAAGTTCTCAAAAATTCTTCTTCTCTTGAACAGCTGGTCAGATTTTGAAATAATTCCACAGGAATGTTCCTTGGGTGACCCTTTTCAAAAATTGTTCGCGAAATTTTTATTTGTCGAAAAACGTGTCTCTGGTGACCGGGGGCTACTTGCACTATATGGATATCAAGAAATTCTTAAAAATTCTTCTTCTCTGAAACGGCTGGTCAGATTTTGAAATAATGTCACAGAGATGTTCCTTGGGTGACCCTTTTCAAAATTTGTTCGCGAAATTATGATCCATCAAGAAACATGTCTCTGGTGACTGGGGGCTACTTGCACTATACGGCCATGAAGAAATTCTTAAAAGTTCTTTTTCTCTGAAACTGCAGGTCAGATTTTGCAATAATTTCACAGAAATGTTCCTTTGGTGACCCTTTTCAAAAATTGTTTGCAAAATTTTGATCCGTCAAGAAACATGGCTCTGATGGGGGGGGGGGGGGGCGCTACTTGCACTATACACACATGAAGAAATTTATAGAAATTCTTCTTCTCTGAAATGGCTAGTCAGATTTTGAAATAATGTCACAGAAATGTTCCTTGGGTGACCCTTTTCGCAAATTGTTTGCCAGATTTTGATCCGTCAAGAAACATGGCTCTGATGGCTGTGGGCTACTTACACTATACGGACATGAAGAAATTCTTAAAAGTTCTTCTTCTCTGAAACTGCTGGTCAGATTTTGAAATAATTTCACAGAAATGTTCCTTGGGTGACTCTTTTCAAAACCTGTTTGCAAAATTGTGATCTGTCAAGAAACAAGGCTCTGGTGGTGGGGGCTATTTGCACCATAGGGACATGAAGAGGTTGGTTGGTTGGTTGTATTGGAGTTTAACGCCACTTTAACAGCTAAGGTCATAGACATGAAGAGGAATTTCTTAATTCTTCTTCTCTGGAATGGCTGGTCAGATTTTGAAATAATTTCACAGAAATGTTCCTAGGGTGACCTTTTTAAAAAATTGTTAGGGTAATTTTTATCCTTCGAAAAACAACAGCCAATTGTTGGCACCTGCATGTGGTGCTCTTTTTTGACTTCTGTTTTTTAGCTCACTTGAGCACAAAGTGCTCATGGTGAGCTATTGTGATCATGCTGTGTCCGGCGTTCGTCGTGCGATGTGCGTCGTCAGTCATCAACTTTTTACCTTGTGTACGCTCTAGAGGCCACATTTTCTGTCCAATCCGATCCTCATGAAACTTGTTCAGAATGTTTGTCTTGATAAAATCTGGGACGAGTTCGAAATTGGGTCATGTGGGGTGAAAAACTAGGTCACTAGGTCAAATCTTAGAAAAACCTTGTGTGCGCTCTGGAGTGACCCTGGAGTGAAATTCCGCCTATTGACTCAGGTGAGTGATCCAGGGCCATCATGGCCCTCTTGTTTACTTTCAGGATAATATCTTATGGTTTAACACCCAAAATGGGAGCCAGGTAGTCAATGTGATAACTGTAATGCTGCATTTACTCTGCACCACACAATCCAGAGTTTTAACAACCCTGAGGTTGAGGCCTGTCAAAAACATTGTTGGAGAAGGAGAAAATGCTGGTTACCAGCAATTTCTTATTTTTCTACAATTTTTTCAAAAGACTTCTTCTTCAGGGTCGCTAAAACTCAGGATTGTGTGGTAAAGGGTTACACTTATGTTGTATGTATGTGTACTTGTTAGAATTACCTCTATGAGATGGCATTTTCTTCTATTTCTCGTAATTTCCCCCTTCCTTGAGGTCATGAAATCAATGGATTGGTGGTCATCCGATTGGGTGATATGATCAGGAAGTACATGTATAATGCTGTATACTGACAAGCTCCAGGGAAAAGCAGATTCCCTGTTGGGAGTCCTGTAGACTTGACTCACTTCAATGCAAAAGCCCAGATGGCGGCCTAGATCAATACGAGTCGCCCGCAAGACAAATACTGAGTACACCACATTATTACTAGTTTCCCTTGATGGTTGTCATTAAAGGGGAAAGAATGGAATATTTTTGAAAATGGATGAATACGGTTAAATTTATTTGTGTTTGGTGACCTTATGAATGCTGACAGTGGTTTCCCATCAAAGGCAATTTTTATCTGTAGATGGTAAGTGTTGTTTCAAACTTGGACAAGTTGTTAATTATCAAAAGCGGAACCTATACAACAAGGACAGGTAACCATCAAAGTATTTTCGACAAAGTTATGCTCCTTTTTTTGACTTAGAATTTTCACTGAAAGTCAACCAATCACAGAGAGCATGTTGTGCTGTTATTCTTGACCTCACATAACTGACTTTTGTCTACTTTGAGCTTGGTCTTATACCCTAAAACTTCAACCTACTAACAATTTGTCAGACTGTGAGTGGAGCATTGAACAAGTTCAGTATTTCATAAATGTATTTTTGTAATTTATTACAGGTATGGTTTACAGGACTTTGTCATACTTCAACCAGCCAACAATGCTGAAACAATCATGCCTGAGAGCCGAACAAAATTAATTCTGTCCTCTGTAAACATGGCCTTGAGTGATGCTGGCTGGTCAGTATATCAGGTTTTTATGACTCTTTGTCAGACAAGAAAATCTCAGGCTGATCCAAATTGGAAGTATTTGTAGACAATACACTTGGTTCATTCTAGAAATCAAATCTGTGGGGACGGCTGTCCCCTTCATCAGAAAAAGTAAAGGCCATTAACCCTTTCCCAAACGACAAATTTTGGACTGGTCCAAACTGAAAGAGTTTGCAGACGACAATTTTGAATTTGATGAAAATGGCAGAAAGGTCTCAAAAAGGGTAGCAAACACTGTGGGAAAAGGAGAAATTGCTCGTTACGAGCAATTTCTCTTTTTCCCACAGTGTTTTCAAAAGACTTGTACTGCAGACACGTGAAAACCAGGGCTTGTTTGGAAAAGAGTTAAAGAAATATATTGGGCTAAAGGAAAACTACCTTTATCCGTGTGATTTTGATTTTATCCTTCCAACCAAAAGTAAATGTTTCTTTTATAAGTTCTGAGCTAATGACCTTTTCCTTCTGAATGCCTCACATGTGTGCACGTGAGAAATTTTGCAAGCTTAAGCCAGCTTATCTGTATTTTGTGTTTAGTTAGAACTGTTTAATTACAACAACGAAATAATCTCTGATGTACTGGCTTGATTATTAATGGATTTCTTCTTGTCACTAGTTTTGCTCCCAGCTATGTCTCGTTTATGATTAGAAGACTTTGACTGTTAGTGTTATCTCGACATTATTCTTTTGGTTACTTGGGCCAAAAAATGTAAAAAATATTGGCTGAGACCTCTGCTGTATAATAGTATCGCACCACTGCGAGACTGCTTCCAGGTCGTAGTTTTCAAAAGTAGTCCCATGTGGAATTTTGCAGTAGCACTTCTATTACACTGTTTCATGGTGTCGAGATGGCTTGGAGGTATGTAATTTAGATTTGCTTCAAATTTGGGTAATGGGGGACCACTTAGATGCATTTGTATTGTATTTTGACATGACTATTTTGTATTACTGGAGGAACATGGTCGTGTACAGGTGTTCCTCAGAGGGCAAATTTTAGGGTGCCTGTACTGGTTGGAATTTAGCAAAAAACGCAATAGGTTGACATATTGGCTTTTTTGCATTTTTTGTAGGACTATGGTCATACTTTGGAAAGCAACAGACCGAGAAGCCAGCATTTTGCCATTAAGTGATCTGTGGAACTATAAACATTATCGATTATGCTCTATTTTCAATCTGGCCAAAGACCAGTGGTGTGACACCTATATGAGACGTGAGTGAAAGTACGAGAATCTGTCTGGTGACTATATTCTTTGACATAACCAGCTGAAATTTGGTATACAAGTAGCTGAGAGGCCTTGAAACAGGATTCTATCAAAAGTTGGGCCTAGAACTTAAATTGGCAAAATTTCAAAGTTTTTGGACTGGACTCCACTAAGAATTTTGTCCCAGAATCCTTTGCACCCAATGAAATCTATAGATACTTTGTCTGGAAGTTTTCAACTGGCAAACGTTTGAATATCTGTTCAGATAAGTGATTTAAATTATATTTTAAAATTTTAAATTTTTATTTAAATTCTTTTTCTAGAATTTAAAATGGATTCATTTTTAGATCACCTGAGCACAAAGTGCTCAAGGTGAGCTTTTGTGATCGTGCTGTGTCCGGCGCCCGACGTGCGTCATCCGTCCTGCTGTTGTCAACATTTACCTTGTGTGCACTCTAGAGGCCACATTTTCAGCCAGATCCTCATGAATCTTGGTCAGAATGATTGTCTGGATAATATCTTGGACACGTCCGAAATTGGGTCACATGGGGTCAAAAAGTAGGTCACAGGGCTAGATCTTAGAAAAAGCTTGTGTGCACTCTAGAAGCTACATTTTCAGTCTGATTCTCATGAAACTTGGTCAGAATTTTTGTCTAGATAAAATCTTGGGCAAGTTTGAAATTGGATCCAGTTGGGTCAAAAAGTAGGTCACTGGGCCAAATCTTGAAAAAAGCCTGTGTGCACTCTAGAGGCCACATTTTCAGTCTGATATGCATGAAACTTTGTCAGAATGTTTGTCTGGATAAAATCTCGGACAAGTTTTAAATTGGGTCATGTCGAGTCAGATTCAGATTCAAGGATCCAAGAGATCCTGCCGGGGCTGGGTTTCCAACCTGCACAGCCCACAGAATGGCAGTTATGGTCAGTAAGAAATCTTTAGATATTGACCCAAAGTTTCATGCAAGCAACCTGTATAAGAACAAGCTCTCTGTCAATACTGACCATATTTTAACCTGGAGGGGAGTTTTGTTAATAATAGTAGAAAATGTCTTGACAGGGGTATCTGCAGTGGCCATGAAAATGCATCACGGCAAAAGGAGCCAGACTGCTCGTTGGACTTATGGAGCTGTAAATACTATTTTGATACCTATAAGGCTCTTTGCCTATCTTTTCTTGTTCTTGTTGGTCCATCTATCTTAACTGTCCCCAGACCTGTATTCATCTGCCCCCTCTTCTCTTGAAAACATTGTGGCAGGAGCCAGAATTACATACAGGACCCTGCTTCCTTCCTTCACTCAATCTCTCCCCTCCTCTCTCTCTCTCTCTTTCTCTTTCTCTTTCTCTGTTTCTTATGTTTGCAGAAGCAGTTCTTAATCAAATACAGCCTCCCCCCTCTCTCACCCCTCCTCTTTCTACCCCCCCTCTCCCCCCTCTCTCTCTCTCTCTCTCTCTCTCTCTCTCTCTCTCTCTCTCTGTCTTTCTCTCTCTCTCTCTCTCTTTTTGTGTGACTCTGTTTGGGCCAGCTTCAGGCCTCATCAGTAGCACTGCTATGCCACTAGACAGAGCTACTCCCCCTGTTCTCTTTTATTTCTTGTTTACATCCTTGCTTGTCTTAACTCTGTCCAAGGTTACAAGTTAACTTGTTTTTGTCTCTGGGCATATGTATGAATGTTGTCTTCCAAGACCCTTTTCACATGGTCTGGTTCTGGACAGTCCCTTTCCTGCATCGAGCGATGCTCATGTTCTAGTCTTGCCCTGATAGTTTGCCTCTTTTTCCTGTATTGGCTTGTCTTTTTAAGCGATTTACTCTCTAATGCCCTTCTTGATATCTGTTGTAGCCATTTCCGTGCCAAAATGCACAATGATGTACTAGAAACTGTCCAAAGTTTTTTCTGTACTGCCTTGTCAATTCTGTTATCTGACAGTAGTATCAGGGCTGATAGTCTCCCAGTGAATGTCCTTGAGTAGCTGATTGATCCACTGATACATCTACATGTATTTGTTTTAGGTACAATGCATTGTGGCTGATGCTATGCTGTTTAACTAGGTCCCGCTTCTCGGCCATATCTGTTTTATTAATCTCCGTAACCTTAGAGCTGACTTCTACAGTTAGTATCTGCAAGTGACTTGTCACTGGAAATGGCAGGTCCAACTGACTGAACAAGCATTCAGCCCTCGAAATTCCCATGGGTGTGTATAGCAAAGCCATGACTAGGTTAGTATTGATAGATGCCCGTGTCGCTTCGGGTATTTCATCATACATCTTCATCATCTGCTGTAAAATTGCACCTTCATAGCAAGGCCATGTTCATGTTCTGTCTTGTAGACTAACTCAGCCTTCCCACATTTTCTACCGGAATGCTCTTTGGTGAAAGTGTTGATGGTTTCCAGCATTTTCCCAATGCTGATGATGTGGTTACCTGTAAAGTCATTCTCCGTCTTTTTCAGACAATGTGACCAAAGATTGTGCTGCTTCTGTGTAGCTGTGAACTGTCTGTGACTGGAGATGTTACACTGTTTTCATCTGTATGCATTGAAAATTCAGGTAATTTTTTCTTCTAGGCGAAAATAAATTCCTTTTCTTGAACAGCTTAACGGCTTCTTCTTCTTTCTTTTTCTGTCTTCTCTATTCATTAGCTCTACTGGCTGTAAGCCAGCAGTGCATATGTCATGGCATGGTTTCTGTCATCTGTTCATCTCTCTCTCTGTCCATCCGTCTTTTTTTTGTTTGCGCGATAAAGTCTGCATTTGTGGTCGGATTTTCGTAAAACTTGCACTGGTTGTTTATCTCATCAATAGCTTGAACCCTATTGATTTTTAGCTTGCTAAAGGTAATTTTTCCTCAGTGTAGAATAAGATTAGAAAAGGTCTGCTCTATTTACTTAACTTTCTGATATTTTGAATTTTCTGCCACATTAGGCCCATAATTGCAACAGTTGGACATTCATTTAACCTGTTAATTTTTATGGCAGTGTAAAGATTCAATATTTGAACCATTTAAAGCTTGACTGTTTCCAAATAAAACATGGAGGTATTGTCGTAGCCTTGTTGTCTTTGTCATTATGGTAGGAAAACTGACATTTTTACATATTGCTGTTATTGCTGAAGATATTTACTTCAAATTTCGGCTAGTTGTTTATTATCAAGAAGAGAACCCATACCACAGGAGCAGGTTGCCACTAAAATATTTTTGACACCGTTATACTCCCTTTTCACCAACATGCAGTACACTTTTTTTACAGATTTCATATAACATACTTTTTTGCATCTTTTCAGTAGAATATTTTATCCACCTATCCACCTCTCCTTTACCTATTCAATCAAACAAAGAAACCTTGGCAAGGCAATTTGACATATCAATCATGTAGTAGTACAATGTTTATTGTTTTATCCAATACCTACTGCTCAAGCTGATTACTCTGGTTTGTTTGAATTTTTTTTTTTTCGCTATGAAGCAAGTCATGATGAAAATTGTATTGCAACCACCAGGTCACGAGTCAGATATGCTAACCACTGAGCCACTCGGGTGGACAAAGAGTGAAGTAGTAGGAATGAAATATATCTGTATTTTTATGCACAGAATACAGTACAGAGTTACAGTATTGTATAATCCGAACTTTGACAACGAGGTTGGGTTTCAAGGATTTGACCAGCTACCCTTTGGTGCATGTGAGGATCCAGTCAGGTAGAGTAACGTAAAATGGAAATGTTTGCATTTTGGAAAACTTTGCGATTTTCGCATATTGATAAAAATTATCAATCTGCATAAATTTAAGCTACATTAAAGTATATTTTATTTAGACACTGTGTGATGTGGGAGGGATTGACTGGGACCCTTGTCAATATGACTTAGTGCCTTTTTTCATCAGAGTTGACCAGAATACCAGTCTGATGGGAGCTAATACTGCCAAGTGAACATGTTTCACATGCAAGATAGTCTATTGCAGTTTTTTGTGGAAACTGAAACATGTGTAAGTTCAGTATTTGGTAATTTGTGAAATTTTAGACCAGCAAAAATATCCGCTTTTACAGTATTGCATGTCCTTTTTGTTTTATTCCTAATGCTTTATGCTTAACATTTTTTAATCCTTTACCACACAATTCTGAGTTTTAATGACCCTGACCCAGAAGGCTTTTGAAAACATTGAGGGAAAAGGAGAAAATGCTGATAACCAGCATTTTCTCCTTTCTCCACAATTTTTATACCATTTCCAAGACTAATTTCCACGTTTGTGTCACATTTTATTTGTCATCTTGTTACGGGAGATCACTCCTTCCTTACAGCATAGCTTCTTCCTGTATAAAATCAATACCTGTAAACTGTGTTGGGGAGAATTCTCTTTAGCTCAGTGCTTAGTGTATTGGTCTTTTAAACCTCGATAAATGAGGATCTGTGCCGCATGGGTTTGAATCCCAGCAGGAGCACTTTATATTTGAGCTATGCATTTGTTGCAAACTTTCATGTTCATAAGAATCTGCAAATGCTCTCAGTTTGGATAACATTTTGTCATTTGGAACAAGTGTTCAATCTTTACCCAACAACAAAATTGAAAGACACCTTTTTTTTATGCTTTACTGCAAAATCCCAACTTTTAACGACCCAGAGGAATAAAGCTGTTGAAAACAATATGGGAAAAGAAGAAAATGCTGGTTACCAGCATGTTCTCCTTTTCCCACATTTCATCTGTAAATGCTTTCAGTATGGACCACTCTAAACTTCTGTTGTTGGGTAAAGAGTTAAAGCATTTGCAGACAACATATCAAATGTGCCTAAAATGATGGGATTTATATCTGAATTCTATATCAGTGTATCATTGACTGGTACACCATGCTAGACCACCAGAGGTTGTTTTTTTGCAGTTACCTGGCCCAGTCTGTCGGAGGACATCATTGTATTAAACCAAGTTTACAGGTAATCTCTATTTCCTGACAGTTTTTGCCTCTTTCAGTGATAATCATGGTTTGTATGTAATGTTCCTCTTTTTTATCCTCCACTAGGAAGTTTGGGTTATCTCCTTACCACTGGACAAAAATGTAGACTCATCCAAATTGAAAGCATTTGCAGATGACGGTTAACATGTCGCTCAAATAATGAAATTTGTCTTTGATAGGATAGAAAACATTGTGGCAAAAGGAGAAAGTGCTTGTTACCAGCATTTTCTCCTTTTCCCTCAAGGTTTTCAAAAAACTTTTTTCTTAAGGTTGTTAAAACTTGGGAGAGTGTGGTGAAAGGTTAACCTTGAACTGGGTCTGTCGGTTGGTCTGTTTGTTTTGGCATACGTGGACACAGTTTTATGTCCTGTTCTTCTCCTACAGTTTCCAAACAGTTTGACAGAAATTTCCCACCGTAGCCATCCTGGTATGAGAACTTGTGCAGAATTTTGATTGATAATGTATTGCAGGAATTAGGCCTTTTGAATTTTTTTTCTGACCTGTTCACAAGGCAACCATATTGTTGGCCTGGAACAGTTTTAGGTTTGTATGTTTTGAACCTTTAACTGTTTACCAATCAACAAAAATGCAGACCAGTCCAAATTTCCAAATTGAAAGCACTTGCAAACAACAATTTTAATATGACTCAAATGGTTGAATTTTTTCTTTGATATGGTAGAAAACATTGCGGGAAAAGAAGAAACAGTGGTAACCAGTATTTTCTTCTTTTTCAACAATGTTTTCAAAAGGCTTCTTTCCTCAAGTTGTTAAAACTCGGGATTTGTGGTAAAGGATTAATGAAGGCTTCTTTTCCATCAATATAGCCCCATTGTGATTTCAGCCCTTTTTCATGCATCTATACTAGATGGGTCTTGAAAACTTTATCAGAAGATGGATCCTCATCTGTTTGAAAGCTACTGATCTACATACACTGTTCAATTATGCATGTTTCCTTTTGAAATATCTTTATCCCTGTACGGAATAAGCATGTGTTTTCATGACTTTTAGGAAGAAGGTAACCAGCTTGTTCTCCTTTTCTCACATTTTTTTTCAGGCTTTTTAAGGCCTTGTTTGAAATTTTGTTTATGCAAACATTTTCTTTCCAAGGTTGATTTGGCCAGGATATGTATCATAACAAAGAAGCAGGCAGTGTTGATCCAAGGTCAGACTGCATGTTTTATGTACACTGAAGGCAAAAGCAATTAAAGCTGTTATAATCACTTAAACTCTTTACCAAATGACAAAATTTTAGACTGGACCAAATTGAAAGCATTTGCAGACAACAAAATAAATGTGGTAGAAAATTTGAAATTTGCTTTGGGAATTATCCCCTTTTGTCGCCGTCTATTTTCACATGGATTCATTGGTGGGGGAAAAAATGCCTGTCAGAATGTAATCTACCAGTAAAATCTGAGTCAATATTCAAACTCCGAACCTCCTTCCACAGGTAGCCAAGTCTAGGTTATGCGTACCCAGGTAGTAGAAAATTGGTTTTTAAGAAACAGAGTTCTAAGGTTTCACACGGATTCACAACTTAGCTGGGTACTGGTCAATGATTGAAGAACTACATTTGAAGAGAAATGTCAGTGGAAAATTTTGATACAAAGAACTTAGCTTATACACACTAACCATTCATAAGACATTCTTAATTTTATTTACTAGAATTTTTTGAATTTCAGAGTAACACAATCTCTGATTGTAATTGGCTAAACCAGTCAGCTAAACCATTTGGTTTAGCCACTCAGAAAATTGTGTTACTTTCTGAATCAGGAATAAGATAGCAATTTAAAATGGTTGGTAAATACAAGCCGAGTTTTCTGTAGTCAGTAGTTGCATGATGCAACAACTTTATAAATCTCATTTCTTATCTTACTCTCAGAGTATCAATCAGACGCTTTTAGCTCGGCTGTTGTCGAAGAAAACGTCAAGGTATTGTCATAGCCTGGCATTGTCATCTACATCTTCATCG
The DNA here is from genome assembly GCA_945859785.2 of Tridacna gigas. Classification (NCBI taxonomy): domain Eukaryota; kingdom Metazoa; phylum Mollusca; class Bivalvia; order Cardiida; family Cardiidae; genus Tridacna; species Tridacna gigas. Next base: position 16,647,183 of record OX244037.2, on the reverse strand, counting down.
TCTACATCGTCATGCGAAAATTTTGACATTTTTAGCTCAACTGAGCACAAAGTGCTCAAGGTGAGCTTTTGTGATCGTTCTGTGTCAGGCGTCCATCATCTGTCGTGTGACGTCCGTCGTGCATCGTCCATTGTGCAGTCGTCAACATTTACCTTGTGTGCACTCTCGAGACCACATTTTCAGCCAGATCCTCACGAAACTTGGTCAGAATGTTTGTCTGGATAAAATCTCAGACAAGTCTGAAATTGGGTCACGTAGGTTCAAAAAGTAGGTCACAGGGCCAGATCTTAAAAAAACGTGTGCACTCTAGAAGCTACATTTTCATCCTGATACTCATGAAACTTGGTCAGAATGTTTGTCTTGATAATATCTCGGACAAGTTTGAAAGTGGGTCATGTGGAGCCAAAAAGTAGGTCACGGGGCCAAATCTTAGAAAAAGCTTGTGTGCACTGTAGAGGCCACATTTTCAGCCTGAAACACATGAAGGTTGGTCAGATTGTTTTGTCTGAATAAAATCTCAGGCAAGTTTGAAATTGGGTCATGTGAGGTCAAAAAGTAGGTCATGGGGCCAAATCTTAGAAAAAGCTTGTGTGCAGTATAGAGGCCACATTTTCAGCCAGATACTCATGAAACCTGGTCAGAATGTTTGTCTTGATAAAATCTCGGACAAGTTTAAAATTGGGTCATGTGGGTTCAAAAAGTAGGTCAGGTGGCCAAATCTTAGAAAAAGCTTGTGTGTACTCTAAAGGCCACATTTTCAGCCTGATACTCATGAAAGTTGGTCAGAATGTTTGACTGGATAAAATCTTGGACAAGTTTGAAATTGGGTCATGTGATGTCAAAAAGTAGGTAGGAGTCCAAATCTTAGAAAAAGCTTGTGTGTACTCTAAAGGCCACATTTTCAGTCTGATACTTATGAAACTTGGTCAGAATGTTTGTCTGGATAAAATCTTGGACTAGTTCGAAAGTGGGTCATGTAAGGTCAAAGAGTAGGTCTCTGGGTCAAATCGTTGAAAAACGTGTGTACTCTAGATGCCACATTTTCAGCCTGATACTCATGAAACTTGGTCAGAATGTTTGTCTTGATGAAATCTGGGACGAGTTTGAAATTGGGTGACATCGGGTCAAAAGTAGGTCACTGGGCTAAATCTTAGAGAAACCTTATGTACACTCTAGAGGTTTCATTTTCAACATGATACTCATGAAACTTGGTCAGAATGTTTGATTTGTTAAAATTTTGGACGCATAGAAAATTGGTTCAAGTCAAAACGTAGGTCACGGGGCCAAATCTTAGAAAAATCTTTTGTGACTGTAGAGGCAACATTTTTAGCCAGATTAGAAATTCAAAAATAGGCTAAACCAGTCAAAAAGTAGATCACTTGCACTTATGCATTTTACACCATCATGACCAGGATCTTTTCAGCCTTATCAATCCTAGATGACCTTACTCATGTGAGCGCTTTAGGTGGCCTTCTTGTATAATATTGACTTCGACATTTTATAATACCTGTGTTACTACAGAATATACTCAGCCAAAAAAGAAAGTACCCATCGTATATTTCTGTCTATATACTAGGAACTAGCATATATTGTGACTATCTTTTTAAATTGTACCAAAGAACAATTCCTTTCTGACATTCTGTGAAAATTTGTAGTCGATGCAATATTTCTTTCATAGAAAAATATTGAGTGAAATGACATAGGGGTTGATTTCAAAAATGACACTTTCTTCGAAAACACCGGGGAACACCAACAAGAAAGGTGTAATTTCATTTTGAATGGGGTTTAAGCACCCAAAATGGGTTTTAAATTTTGAATTTGGAGTCAGTATCTCATGTGTCCACCATTTTGTCCAATGCATGTTGTGATAATGTGGTGCGTACTGTTTACTTAACGCTGTATAAAAGGCGCAGGCAAATTGTTCAATTCAACGTGTAATGCTGCTGCTAAGTCATTTACCTTGTTGATTGCTTGATTTGTTCGAACACAACGTCCTAGCTCGTCCTACAAGTGTTCTATTGGATTTAAATTGGGACTATTCGCAGGCCAGTCTAAGACGTTTACATTATGAGCTGCCAGAAACCGCCACGTTGCTGCAGCCGTATGGGGGCGGGTGTTATCATGCATTAGATTGACATTCGGACTATGGTGCTAAAAGAAAGGGATAACCTCTACTGTTAGAACATCATTGATGTAATTCTGAGCATTGATATTCCCGTTAATCACAATAAGGTGAGTCTTGTTTCCACCCATAATTCCACCCCAGACTAATACTGACCCCCCTCCAAAACGGTCCTTCTCAATGACGCACACGTCGGCAAAACCCTCTCCCTGACGGCAGTAACTCTCTCACGACCATTGGTATGACTGATGTTAAACCGAGATGTGTCTGAAAATAACACTAATCTCCAGTCATTACGCTGCCAGCGCAAATGATAGTGGCACCAGTCACGCCTTGCGGTTCGATGGCGGTGTGTAAGAATTTGGCCAAAATACAGCCGATATGCGTGAATCGGTTGGACATTCTGTCGCAACCGATTCCTGACAGTCTGTAGGTGAATACCCTGCTGTCTCCCAGTTGCTGTTGTAGTAAGGGATTGGTTGCGGAGATGTTGCGCGATGATGTACCGATCGTCGGCAGCAGTCGTCACATGTGGCTGACCACTCTGGGGACGGTTCCGGATGTTTCCCGTAGCCCGGAATTGTCTCAGTAAACGTTCTATCGCCTTACGATGCACGTAATGATGCTTACGAGTACAACCAAACAGCCAGGATACTGCGGCTACTGACGTACCTGCATTCAGAATCCCAATAGTTTGGTTTCGTTGATCATTATTTAATCTTGGCATTTTTTTTTGACTTGCTTTGCGTGATTTTATTCCATTGTGACTTATTACCGGTCAATCGGTGTGGTCAGATTCTTCCATCGGATATCGATCCGTGCCGCACCAGGCGCACGTGCAAATTCACTAAATCGAGTCTCTCTCCGAACGGCATGGTTTACTACTGACCAAACTTAGGTCAACAGGTGCTCCAACAATTACCTGTACACTGCTTATTATATATGTTTGTGATTAAACAATTTCAATTGAAATATTAAGGTTTAAAAAGTGGGTACTTTCTTTTTTGGCTGAATATATTTGCTTCAAACTTGGACAAGTTGTTAACTATTAAAAAGGGAACCTATACAACAAGGGCAGGTAACCATTAAAGTATTTTTGACAAGAGCTATGCCCCATTTTCAACTTGGAATTTTCACTGAAAATCAAGCATCCACAGCCGGGCTGCCCACATGCGATGCTCTTGTTGATTATTACTATTGTTGTTCTCAAGATGTCACAAGTTGACAGAGCCATCAATGGGTACATCACTTCTCTGTCTTCCCATGTCTCACAACCACTGGTCCAGAAACCCAAACTCAAAGATGTTCCTACACAAGGAGAACTGCTAGATCAGATCTTACAGGTGTTTGCTGATGGGACCATTTTATGTACACAGTTTTTCTTTTTTTTGTTGTAGATAAATTGATACCTAGTTGAACTTGAATATTTTGTGCATTTTAATGAAACACTGGTTCCTGTATTTAGTTATGCATATGCCTCCTTCATTTGTGCTATTAATGTTTTGAAACTTTGATCTTTCATTTATCAGAAACTCTAGATTACAAGACATGATTTTTTAATGTCTATTTGAAATCAAGAATTATTTTACATGTACCTTGATTTAGTCTATCTTTCTTCTCTTTCTAAACACATAGGCATGAGTATTAACTCTTTACCAAACAACAAAATTTTACCCTTGTCCAAATTCATACCTGTTGCAGATGACAAATTAAAGTGGCTTAATCATTAAAACCTACCTCTGAGAGGGTAGAAAACAGTTTGGGAAAAGGAGAAAATGCTGGATACCCATTATGTTTTCCAAAGCCTTCTTCCTCCGGGTTGTTAAAAGTCCGTATCATTTGGTACAGAGTTAAATCATCTTTTCTGCAGATTGACCTTGTAGTACAAAAAGAAAAAAATTTATCTGATGATCGAGTAATTGAACCACTTTAAAATTCTTACAAAAATGGTTATTATATTCAAAGCTGTAAAATGCACTAGCCTGAAATAGCATGTAGAGCATTTAAAGCCCTTGTGGACCTCTTGCTTGCAAAGGAAGAGGAAAAGATTGTAAACGATATTTTGGGATTTTTTTTTTGTCAGAATGATTTCCATAATAGCTGAAGAGTTTTCTCTGTACTTGATTTTTTTTTTCTACTTTTTCTTAGTTCTACATATACATACTCATGGGAGTGTCCTTGGGCAAGACACTTCAGAGTCCTAGCCTAGGATTTCTGAAATCAGGAAATACATGAGTATGTGAGCTGTTGCTGTGATATGACTGAAATAATGTTGAAAATGGCATAAAACACCACTGAATCAATCAATCAAACATGTACATACAGTAACAGTATATGTACATATAAGTGTTGTCTCTGAATCTTTTCAGTACCTTTTTCCTGATGCAGCAAAACCACTGGACTCTGAAGATGACCTTGAACTTCAACCTGCAAAGTCTGGAGAAGACATGAAAGATCATCCCATTGCCAAGGTAAGGAAATAATTCTCGAAGTATATTAATTCCTTAACCCTTGTGGACTAAGCACAGCTTATGAGAGACAATGATGTAGAATTTTGAATCACGTGATGAGTTAGGGGGTGTCAATCTTTAGAACTGTCCACATCATGGCATGAGCACAGTTTCATGTGTTTTTGTGGAGCAAGATCAGACTGCTTTTTGTGGACACTCTGTATGCAAGATCAGATTGCAGAGGACATGTAGTCTGATCTTGCATCTATACTGTCAACTTCGATATGAAATATTCTAGCAAACACACCACTGAAATTGCAATCCTTTGGTCTATTTTCCTGATTGAGAAAGTCCATTTTACTACAACCATTAGGCTGCTAATCGTGACTCAATGACCTTTTGCAGACAGTGTAGATCAGAATGTACACAATGTGCAGTCTGATCTTGGATCTTCACTGTCTGATATGGAGATAATTATTTTTCACCCCAAAATAAGTTTGAAATAACAACATTCAGGTTTTCACTATAGGCTTGAAAGTTTCTTTAAGTTACTGAGCAGGTTACAGGTTAAGTTTTTTAGGGTTAACGTCAAATCTATGTTTACAAAATATGAGGAAAAGCATGAAAAGTTGCCTTTTCAGAGATTAAAATCTTGGTGTGCAGGGGCATTCAAGTTGGCTTCCGTAAATCACTTATCGTCAAAGAAACATGTAGGTATTGTCATAGCCATGTCATTGTCCTCACCATTGTGTGATAACTTTGACATGTTTATGCAGTGGAAAAAATTTGGGGGCATATACTTCTTGTTTAGTCTGTCCATCTGTCTATCCATCAGTACGTCTGTCTGTCCATGCATCGGTGTTCCTGTCCGGACCATAACTTTTTTCTCTTTGACTTAATTTCAAACTAACTGTGCAAATGTTAAGCACATGGAGACAATGTATCGTGAACAAGAGTCATGTCGGTAGGTTAAAGGTCAAGGTCGCAGCAAGGTCATATGTGTTGCGCTGGTACTATTCCTGTCTGGCCTTATGAATTTCAGTATAACTTTGCAGAATTATTAACCATATACAGATGATGTGTCACAATCAAGAACCATGTCACTAGGTAAAAAGAGAAACTTTGGATGGCTATGTTCGTGTCTGGCCTGCAACTTTTTAAATGTGGGTGAATTTCAATACACCTGTGTACAAATTATTGTCAACCACATAAAGATGGTGTGTTGCCTGCAAAAGCAGGGACATGTAATGTTTAGTTAGACTTTGATTTGAATTTCTCTTTGTTATAATTTTGGGACATTAAGATTCCATGGCAATGTGTGTTTTGAAAAACATCTGGCATGTGACTCTTTTATTGACAGGAGCTGGCAAAGCATGTAAAATCAGCCCCCCGTGGAAGGGTTGCTGCACCAACTGTCTATCTATCTATCTGTATGTGTGTCTTGAGCCAAAACCATGGGGTTCTGTTTGCTGTGTTATTAATGGGTGAGACTTTTCTTAAAGATACACCCTTATAATCAGAGGGAAAAGATGCTGTTGAAATTTGATAGACTTTAAAATGGTTTAGAATTTAGTGAGCTGTGAAAGCATAGATAAATTACTAATATTAATGGTGTAAGGAAACATCACAACAATGATTTCTTTGATTGCCTCCAGAAAATGAAATGCTTTTTCTATCAGTGGTAATCTATGCAACCTTGCAACCGTCAGGGGCAACATTTGGCATGAAGATAAAAGAATCATTATAGTTTGATATGATAAATATCAAATGGGTGAAAAACTGGCTGAAAATGAGTTGGACTTGACCTAACTGAAAAGATTGGCAGTGAACAAAATGAATACAGCTAAACCCTTTACCAGACTACAGATTTTAGCCTTGTCCAAATTGAATGCATTTGCAGACAACAATTTTAATGTGGCCCAAATTGTGCATTTTTTCTTTGATAGGGTAGAAAACATGGTGGGAAAAGGAGAAAGTAATGGTTGCCAGCATTTTCTCCTTTTCCCATCATGTCTTCAAAAGGCTTCTTTCCCAGGGTCGTTAAAAGGCTGCATTGTGTGGTAAAAAGTTAAAATGATAAGGTTTTTTGTGAAAGGATGGAAAACATGGTGGTAAAAGGAGCAATTGTGCAGTCAGGAGGGGATGGTAGAGTAGTGGCATATAATACACAGTGTTTATCTACATGATGTGAAAATTGCAGCTTTTTTTACTGACTTGGTGTGAATTTCTTAACCCTTTACCAAACAACAAAAAAAAATTTATTCTTGTCCAAGTTGAAATCATTACAAATTCAGTATGGCTGAAATTATAGAATTTGTCTTGATAGGTTAAAAAACATTATTGGAAAAGAAGAAACACATTGAGCCACATTGAAATTGTTGTTTGCAAAAGCTTTCAATTTGGACAAGGCTAAAATTTTGTCCTCTGGTCAAGAGTTGAAACTTGAGATTGTAGGGTAAAGGGATAATCATATGGTCATGTTTTATTGTTTTCACTGAAGAGATTCTTAAATGTTATATACATACAAAATAAATATTGATCAATGTGTTTTTCTTTCTCTTACTTACAGTGTTGACCTTGGGCCACGTAACCTTGGCTCCTGTTTGCTCCAGCAGAAGTTACAGGTGTGGTCTTCAGCTTTTACTGCATTGGATTTAACCCTTTTCCTGCTAAATAAGTTAAATAGAACTTTGAAGCCGATAATAAAAACCTGAATAGTGTTATTTCAAACTTAGTTTTTGGAGAAAAATATATCCTCATTGGACAGTGTAGATCCAAGATCAGACTGCACATTCTGTGCAGTCTGATCTTGATCCGCAGTGTCTGCAAAAGGTCAGAGAGTCGGGCTTAGCAGGTTACGGTTTATATATGTGCAAGACAACAAAATTTTAGACTTATGGAAATGGGCATCATTTTCTGACAACAGATTTTTAGACCTGCCCATTTTTACAACATTTTCAGACAAAAAATTTTTAGACTAGCCAAAGCTGAAAGCATTTGAAGGTGACATATGAAATGTAGCTCATGATCATCTGATGGGATTTGTATTAAAGTTTGAAAAAATAGAAAACATAGTGGGATAAGAGAGAAAATGCTGGCATTTTCTCCTTTCCCAGAATGTTTTCAAGAGCCTTCTTCTTCGGGGTTGTGAACACTGGTGATTGTCTTGTAAAGGGGTAAGTAAAACTTATTTCTTGATGTAAAACTATCATTTCCGTCAAAGTGATCGATTTCTCTTATTGCCAGAAAGTTTTCTAATGTCTACTTTCACAAAAAAATGGCTGCTACTTGAAAGGGACATACAATTCTATTTTTGTTTTTTTCCCCAATTTATTATGACAGATGTTAAACTGCTGTAAAGAGCACAAGAAAAAGCGGGAGCAAGTCCATAAAGGTTACACAGGGGATGTGGACGTGCCCACTGGGTCTCAGCCCCAGTACCCAGATCATGGCCCTTCCACATCCAAAGCAGCCAGATCAGTGTTGACAGACGAAAAAGTTCAAAATGACAATCAGTCTGGTTCTAATGAAGGAAGGAGTAATATTTTGGAATCTGCTGGTAAATTGGATGAACCAGAACATAATGTAAACAGGCAGACTGACCAGTCAGAAAGTAATGCTAGCATACAGGCAGACCAATCAGATTCTTCAAGTGGAGTTCAAAATAACCAATCAGAAAATAGACACCTGACATTGACATTTGGTGAAAGAAAAGTTAATTCTGATGATTCAAGTGGAGAGGAGGAGTTTTTTGAATGTGACAATGAAAATATTAGTGATGAAAAAGATGTGGATACAAGTGTCAGAGCTGAAAACACTGAAGTAAAAGAAGCAGAAGGACAAAATACCAGGAACCAGTCTGAATCAGATTTAGACTGTGACCAAGATGCAAATAGTTCCTTGACTGGTTCACAAAGTGTTACTAGTAGTATTTCTGTTCAAAGTGAATCAGTGTTCAAAGAAACATTTACCTATAGACCTGAAGGTATACTGGCTCCCTATCGAGAATTAACATTGATAAATTGTGATGAAAAATTATACATACCAGTCACCCAGGAACCTGCTCCTATGACTGAGGATATGCTTGAGGAACATGCAGAAGTTCTTGCCAAGTTAGAAATACAATTGTTGAATTATTTTGAAACAGAACAGATAAGTGAGCCATGCTCTGTTAAGAGGGGGTTTAATGCATTTGCTAAAAGTATCGACCCAGGTCGGCCTGTGCAGTTCTTGCATGCTAACTCGAGTCAAAATATTTTGCTATTGGTCAATTTTCTGCATGTCAGTGGACCAGTCTACCTCAATATTCAGTCAGATGTTATAAAGAATTGATTTTATGGGTCCATAATTATGTGATGAATTGCTTGTTATAGAGTAATACGTAGATGCATTAATCTCCCTTTTGCCACAGCATTGCTTTTATTAGCTTACCTGAGCATGTAGTGCTCAAGGTGAGATATTGTGATCGATCACCGTCAGGCGTCCGTCTGTCTGTATGTCCGTCCATCCGTCTGTGAACAATTACTTAAAAAATCTTCTCCTCTGAAACTGGCTAACAGATTTCAATGAAACTTCACAGAAATGATCCTTAGGTGATGTACTTTCAGAATACTCCAAAGATTTGAATTCCATGAAGAACTCTGGTTGCCATGGCAACTGAAAGAAAAAACTGTAATAATCTTCTTGTCCCAAACTGTAAGGGCTAGAGCTTTCATATATGGCATGTGGCATCATCTAGTGACCCTCTACCAAAATACTTTAAATTATGGCCCTGGTGTGGAAATTGGTCCAATGTTGTGGGTTCTCGGATTTCACATAGAGATAAAGAAGGAAATCTTTAAAAATCTTCTTGTCCTAAATCCTCAGGGCTACAGCTTTCATATTTGGCATGTAGCATCATCTAGTGGACCTCTACCAAACTACTTCAAATGATGGCCCTTGTGTTGAAATTGGCCCTTTGTTGTGGGGTCATGGATTTTCATAAATAAGGAAATCTTTAAAAATCTTCTTGTCCTGAACCTAAAGGGCTAGAGCCCTTATATATGGCATGTACAAAGATTATTCTGCCGTAGTCCTGTTCAGAATTTTTTCAAAGAGTTTCAATTCAGTAAAATCTCTGCTTGCCATGGCAACCAAACTGAAAAAAACTCTTGAAAATTGGTGAGAATGTTTGTCTTAGTGGTATCTCAGACCAATACAATAATTGGTCATGTTGAGTTAAAAACTAGGTCAAAGGTTAAATCTTAGAAAAACTTGAGTACAATAGAAAATGGATTAAGACTCAGGTCAGCGACTCTAGGGCCATCATGGCCCTCTTTTATTCTTTTTAGTTTCGATTAACAATTTCAAATTGTGTGAAAAATTGCAGTGTTACCTATTCAGCCAAAATGAAAATGTGTAATCTGCTCTGATTGGCAATTCTGTGATATACATGTAGTCCAATGAAAAAGCAACAACACAATAGCCTGTGCCAGTTGTAATATGTATATCTACAACGGGAACCAGTTAAGAAAGCATCGCAAGGTGTACTGACCAAAAAGAAACAATTGATTCTATAAGTTTGGCTATGTTGCTGCTGTCATAGATTATATTTCTGATGAAATTGACTCATATTCAGGAAGACTGGGACTTTCTGCAGTTACAAGTAGCCTTGCTGTACAACAGCGAAACTTCTGGTATACCTCTACATATGCAGGTAAAGTATCACATGCTTTACATTTACTTTGTTAAAGGCCCAAAAGTGGCCCAAAGTAAACATTGCATTGAAATTCAAGTTATAGCATTTAAAAGTATTGATATTAACCTTTTACCATATGACAATATTTTAGTCTGTTTCCAAATTGGAAGCATTTGTAGGTGACAAATAAAATGTGGCTCAAAAATTGAAATTTGTTTTTTGAAGGATAGAAAACATTATGGGAAATGAAGAAAATGCTGGTTTACCAGCATTTTCTTCTTTTTCCACAATGTTTTCAAAGGCCTCTTTTCTCGTGTTTGTTAAAAGTCAGCATCGTGTGGTAAAGGGTTAAGGTGCAGATGGCACTCTTTTATTGTACAGTCAGTCCATGTGCTAGACGCTTGCAGAAAAATGAATTTTAGAAAACTGCCAGAGATATTTATCTTTTTGCATGACGACTTTTTCTTGATTTGGGAACAATGAAGCTGAAGAAAGTAGCAGAAGTTATCCACAATCAAAATTAGATGCTACAATATATAGTTAAAAGAACATTCAGGCAAATGGAGAAATAGTTTACTGAAGTGATATCTTGAATTGACTCTGTGGTTTTAACCCTGTACCACACAGTCCCGAGTTATAATGACCTCCAAGGAAAAGGACTTGTGAAAACATTGTGGGAAAAGGAGAAAATGCTGGTAACCAGCATTTTCTCCTTTTCCCACAATGTTTTCAACCCGATCAAAGACAAATTTTATAGTTTGTGCTACATTTTATTTGTCATCTGTAAATGCTTTCAATTTGGACAAGTCCAAAATTTTCCTGTTTGGTATAGAGTTAAAGTAACTGTGTCTTAAATTGAAGTGTGTAGGTGTTTGTGATCTTCTATCAACACCTAATATCAGAAAACAAAATATGTAAAAAACTTATCTAAGTTCATTTATTATGGATAATTCCTAAAGTAGGTAATGTATGTATGTTCTTGTAACTCCTTCCACTGAAGGCAAGAATTTGTCTCAAACTTTTGTATTGGAGTCATGATCTGGCAAAGGGGGCTTCAAGCTACCAAGCAAGTCATTACATAATTATGGATCCGTAAAATCCACCCTTTTTAACATTTGACTTAATTATTAGGTCAACTGGTCCAGTAAATTGTCCAGTAGCGAAAAGTTTTGACCCAGGTCAGCCTGTGCAGTCTGCGCAGGCTGACCTGGGTCAATACTTTTCGCAGATGCATTAAGACCCCTTTTCTGAAACCTTTCTATTTTATTTTTGTCTGGGTACTAGCCAAAGAAATACACAAGAGGATTTGTTCAAAGACTGAAAGGAAAGCAGGTTCGTTTCCATGGTAACCTGTTGGGGAAGAGAGTTGATTTTTCAGGAAGAACAGTCATATCTCCAGATCCTAACATGGGAATTGATCAGGTAAGTTGGACTGATATATGAGTTGCCAGAGCCGGTAGATAAATAGTGTAATAAATGAAACAGTGGTATATTACCAATGCAGAACTGATTTGACTAGCAAAGTATACGAAGTGTTGGACCACATAGACCTGAGATCTGGGATACCTTTCACTAAACTGTGTAGATTTATGCAACTAATTTGGGATTGAATATACACACATAGATACCTGCTTTACCCAAAGGTATGAGTTAGGATAAAGTTATGTAAATATTTACTCAAATCTTACAGTTATGCAGTTTAGTGAAACTTGTTTTCAGAATTGACACTTGTTTACCCAAACTACATATGCACAATTCATGTGTACGCAGTTTAGGGAAAGGTACCCCAGATGTGAAGTCTGATCTTAATGATTATATGGTTATCGATTGAATGATATAAGGACTTTCTGCAAAAGCATGGAAAGTTGGCCCTTGCAAAATAGGGGTGAAAGTCTATATGATAATTTCTACTTTGTCAGGATGTTTGTCTGTATTTGGTATATCAGGGCAGTCTTCATGTCAGTTTGTCTGGCTGTCTGTCTCTGCGGTATGCAGACTCAAATACCAAATCACTTGGTCAATGTAATGAAGTCTTCACTACCATCTAGAAAGTCTTTATTGGAACAGTGTTCCACCAAGCAAGCTACGTTGCCTTCTGGCAACTTCTGTTAACTTTCTTTTAAATTTTTCAACATTCTAGAGGACACAATGCTGCGTTCTTTAAGAGCAATTTTCTGGAATTTTGAAACCGCAGATCAGAATTTCAGCAATATTTTTGAAAATTCAGTATTAATCTTTTAGCATAACACATTTTTTATTTTACATTTTGCCCATCTTAGAGTGAGTACTTTTCCTTCAGTATTCGAAATAATTTCATGATAAAGAAGATTCTTATTTAGTACCAAATACATATGAGCCATGCTATGTGAAAAGTGGGCTTAATGCATCTGCAAAAAGTATAGACCCAGGTCAGCCTGCGCAGTCCATGCAGGCTGACCTTGGCCGAAACTTTTTGCCATTGGTCAATTTTTTGTGTGTCAAAGGACCAGTTTACCTCATGATTTGGTCGGTTAATAGACAAAATGGACTTTATGGATCCATGATCATTGTGATGACTTGCTTGGTATAATGCATCATGGAGATGCATTAATCCCTCTTTTGCCAGAGCAAGGCTCATAAGGTTACTTCAAAAATCAAACAAATCTCAGAATAGCAATATAGGACTGAGTTTTCTGTTTGTCATTTTTGCAGGTGGCAGTCCCAGTACATGTTGCTAAAGTTATGACTTATCCAGAGAGAGTTTACAAAGCTAATATAGAACTTATGAGAAAACTAGTTATAAATGGTTGTGATGTACACCCTGGTGCTAACTTTATACAGCAAGGACATGCCAACCGGAAAAAGTAAGTTAGCCTTTTCAGTTTTATATTATATTGTACTTTTGCATTAGGAGATAATTATAGAATGGCAATGGTTTGAATGTCATCCTCTGGGCTGTTGGTCCTCTTAGTTGTATGAGCCATGTTCTGGCAAAAGGGGGATTAATTTATCTTCATGACAGAGTGTTAGAAATTAACATATTTTGCAGATAGCAAGTACTGGCTACCTGGCTTAAAATAAGGTAGCAAAGGAACGTTCCTGGGAGCAAATAGGGGCAGACATAAAATGGCCCTCCCTCCCACCAATAAAAGGAAGCTTGAATTACTGCCTTTGCCCATGATTGCTTGGTAGAAGTAAAAACAGCACGTCTCTGAAGACATGGGCATAGAGCTGTGCTGTTTGGCAATTCCTATTTCAGGTGGCTCAATTATACTTGCATGTTTTTGCTCAATTGTTATAATGCAGACCGTTTATAAATGGACAGTAGCAAAGTTTCACAAAGGCAGCTACAAATATAGATGTTAAATATAAAGTCACCATCAAGCACAGACATGTTCGATTGCATGACTCGGTGATGCTTGCAGGTTTGTGTACCTATTCTGACGGTTGCGAAGATCATTTCAACATATTTCTAAATTAACAAGTGGAAGATTATTTGATTGAAAATTAGAAGATCACTTCAAGCAGACAGGATTACCAGGTAGCAACTTTTTGCTACTTCTTTTGTACCCAGGTAGCAAAATTTGTTTTTCAGGTAGCAAATTTGCTGCTTGCTTCTACTAATTTCGAACCCTGTGACATGTTATACCCAAGTCTTGCATAATTAAGGATCCATAAAATCTAATGTGTCCAAGAACTGATTGAATCATGAGGTAGAATAGTCCCTGGACATGCACAACATTTAACAAAAGCAGAATGTGTTGATGCAGGTCAGCCAGACAAAAGCAGAATGTGTTGATGCAGACTACATAGGCTAACCTGGGTTGATGCTTTTTGCAGATGCATTAAACCTCCTTTTCACAGAGCATGGCTTTTATACCAGTGAATGATATTTCCCCTTTTGACAAAAAGGGATTTGTATGGCCCACAGATAAGAGTTAGATTTGTAAATTAGTGGTCCTTTGTTCAAGTATGTAAAGCTCCGATTTGTCATGGGAGTGTCCTTTGCCAAGACACTTCTTGGGCGCAGCCTTGTACTGTTTAAATCCAGAAAACATATGGATAAATGAGTTGATGTTCTCTTCGTCAGGGATTGTTTGATGAAGGGTTACCCCCTGAATGATTACACATTTCTGTTTCAGAGGGGTCCTACGTAGCTCAGTTGTAAAGTGTAAAACTGTCAACCTGGAGACCCTGGGTTTGAACCTCACTGGAAGCGCTGGGGTTTTGGTGACAGTGTCCTTTGGTAAGACACTTATGAGCCCTAGCATAGTACTGGTAAAAGCAAGGAAATACAGGAATATATGGGCTGTTGCTGTGACATTACTGAAATAGTGTTGAAAGCGGCTTAAAACGACATTCAATCAATTCAATTCTGTTATAGATTTTTTACAGTATGGAAACAGACAGAAGACTGCTAAAGAACTGAAACCTGGAGACATTGTTGAACGTCACATGATTGATGGGGATATCATGCTCTTTAACAGACAACCTTCTTTACATAAACTGAGTATGCAAATATTCTATGTAAGTATTCTGTTTAACTGAAATAATTCTGATAATGATAAAAAGCATGTTAATATGGAAGCATAAACTTGAGGCAAATGGGCTAGACATGTGTACCTAAATAGGTATTGCAGATGCCTTACTTGTTATGGAGCTCTAAAGCCAAATCAAACAATAAATCATGAGGAAACTTGTGATTTTCGTTCTTGGTATTTTATTTTGTGAAGCCTTTAACCCTTCAAGTGCTTTAAGGCAACTTGGGTGCATTTGCATACAGCATTAATCAGGAGTAGAATGTACACAATGTGCAGTCTGATTGTGGATCTACACTGTCCAATAAATGGAGATACTATGGCACAGACATAGATAAAAAATTTCTTGTCTTGTCTGTTTTCATTTAATCAACTTTCAGTAGACTAGGAGTTTTTTCTTTCTGACAACAGTTGAAGAAATTGTGTGAGGGGATGGGGTGGAGGGCCCCAGAAATTGCTTGTATCAAGTGATTATTCCTTTCCCAGCAATGTCTTTCACTTCATTGAAAGGTATTCAATTCCTTCTTATGTTTCCTGATTGTGTGACTTGTACTAGTGTCTAATTATAAAGTTTATGGTTATGAATTAAACTTCATTATTATTCAATTTTAGACCAAGATTAAACCTCACAGAACTTTCAGGTTCAATGAATGCTGTTGTGGTCCTTTCAATGTGGACTTTGATGGAAATGAGATGAATCTACATTTACCTCAAACTGAAGAAGCCAAGGCTGAGGCTGTTACACTGATGGGGGTGAGTTTTATTGTGCAAGGCTTTCACATCTTGACACAAAGTTGCAGCAGGCCTTTTTGAAAATTTCTGCTTGAAATGCGAATAAAAAATATGACTTAACCCTTTACCAAACAATCCCAGGTTTTCACGACCCTGAGAAAGAAGGCTTTTGAAAACATTGTGGGAAACGGAGAGCATTTTCTCCTTTTCCCAAATTGTTTTCTGCTCTATCAGAGAGCTTAAGCTCATTTGTACCAAAGTTGAATTTGTTGTCTGCAAATGCTTTCGAATTGGTCTATTCTAAAATTTTGTCTTGTGGTAAAGGGTTAATTTGATACTAAATACTCAAATGACCTTGACAAACGAGACTTTTGACAATATTCTATGTAAGGAAAAAAATACTACTCCAGAATACCTGAACAAATCAAAGTGAGATTTAAAATCAAGTTTTTATCCATTGCTGTATAAATACTATGATTCTTCTTATGCGTTTGTGCTTAGCAGCTTTCTAAAAAAAATATTGTGAGAAAAGGAGCATTTCTAAAATTTTCTTACTTTAGCAAATAATTGCCCAGTTAGAACCATATTTTCTATAGCATAGTCTTTGGAAGCATTGTGAGAAAAGGACTATTACTAATTCAGGGAGAGAGTCTGGCAGAGCAGTGAGTCAAACAAGTCCTTTGCATTACTGACTGAAATACTTGGGTCTGCCATTATTGAAGTTAAAAATGTAGTAATTATCATTCTATTCTTACAAAAGTATTGTATCATGGACTGTATAAAAGAAACTTGACAATTATAACACTACTGTTTACAGTCCAAGTCCAACATTGTGACCCAGAAGAATGGAGAACCGCTCATTGCTGCCATCCAGGACTTTATAACAGGTAGGCGTTAATTCTTTATGTCTCGACAAACTCTTAGATTTGTCGATACTGAAATTATTTGCAGACCACAAAATAAATGGGACTTGAAAATTGAAAATCATTTTTGAAAGGATAGAAAACATTGTTGGAAAAGGAGAAAATGCTGGGTACCAGCATTTTCTCCTTTTCCTTCAATGTTTTCAAAAGCGGACTTCCTAGGGTCATTAAAAGTCGGATTTGTATGGTATAGGGCTAAACATTTTACAACATGACCAAGTTTTACACTTGTCCATATTGAAAGCAACAAAATATTGGGATCTGTGTTTGAAGGGGTAGAAAGCATTAAGGGTAAGGGAGAAAATGCTGGTAATCAGCATTTTCTACTTTTCCCAAAATGTTTTCAAAAAGTTTCTTTCCTGGGGTCACAAAACACTTAATCATGTGGTATTAAGGTGTTATTCCATCTCAATGACTGCTTCTAGAACTGTCTAAAATCATGAAGAAGAGATATTTGAAAGAATCGGAAATGTTTCATGTTTGATGTAAATTTGTGCCAAGATATGACATTTTTAGTTTCCTGTCAGATTTTGTGTGCACAGTCTTATTTGGTTTCTTTTTTTTTCTATTTCAAAACAGGTGGTTATCTGATCACTCAGAAAGATGTGTTCTTTGACAGAGCCAGAACCTGTCAACTTATTGCTGCCATACTATCTTCAAGAGATGAAAACAGAGAATTGACCTCCCTCCACCTTGCATTTGGAAAGTAAGTCCTCTCTTTTCATTCCTCTCTATCCTTGTGTATCATTATATTGGCAAAGACATGATTATACAGAGCTCCAGATAAGAGAGAGTGATGGTATTCTAAATCCATTATTTTTCTTCCAAACCCTATGTTGTGGGTACTCATTAGAGTCGTCTCGATGAAACGATTCTAATGAGTACCCATAACATAGGGTTTAGTGGGGTATAATTAATATTTTCAATTTTGAATCAAAATCACTCCCTCACTCTGGAACTCTGATTGTAGATGGAATTTAGCAGTTGCTTGACTGTCTAGCAGGAGTCCTTGCACATTGGTCAGCCTTTACAAAACAATCCAATGTTTTTATAATCTTAAAGAATAATGCTTTTGAAAACAAAATGGGGAAAACAATCTGGTAACCAACACGTCCTTCTTTTCTCCAAAATGTCCTAAAAAAGTTACTTCTGCCTGAATGTGACAAAAACATTCAACTAGTTTGGAAAGAGTTAAGAGTACATGTATTAGATTTAGCTGTACCCTCTTGTTTTAGCTCACCTGGGCACAATGTGCTCAAGGTGAGCTTTTGTGGTTGTCCGATGTCCGTCGTCCGTCGTCCATCATCAACATTTACCTTGTGGACGCTCTAGAGGCTTCATTTCTAACTCAGTTGACCTGAAAATTTTTCAGAATGTTTGTCTTGATAACATTTTGGACGAGTTCAAATTTGGGTCACCTGGGGTCATAAACTATGTCACTAGGTCAAATTAAAGAAATACCTTGTGGACACTCTAGAGGCCACATTTGTAGCTCTATTGACCTGAAAATTAGTCAAAATGTTTGTCTTGATAAAATCTTGTATGAGTTCGAATTTGGGTCACCTGGGATCATAAACTAGGTCACTAGGTCAAATTAAAGAAATACCTTGTGGACACTCTAAAGGCCACATTTCCAGCTCAGTTGACCTGAAAAATAGTCAGAATGTTTGTCTTGATGAAATCTCGCATGAGTTTGAATTTCGGTCACCAGGGATCATAAACTAGGTCACTAGGTCAAATTAAAGAAATACCTTGTGGGCACTCTAGAGGCCACATTTTCTGCTCAATTGACTTGAAAATTGGTCAGAATTTTTGTCTTAATTAAATCTCGCATGAGCTTAAAATTGGGTCACTTGGGGTCATAAACTAGGTCACTAGGTCAAATTAAAGAAATACCTTGTGGAGGCCACATTTCTTACTCAATTTGACCTGAAAATGGGTCAGAATGTTTGTTATGATGAAATCTCAGATGAGTTTGAAATTGGGTCAACTAGGGTCATAAACTAGGACTCTAGGTCAAAAATGAAAG
The DNA here is from genome assembly GCA_945859785.2 of Tridacna gigas. Lineage (NCBI taxonomy): Eukaryota > Metazoa > Mollusca > Bivalvia > Cardiida > Cardiidae > Tridacna > Tridacna gigas. Next base: position 16,628,733 of record OX244037.2, on the reverse strand, counting down.
AAATACCTTGTGGGTACTCTAGAGGCCACATTTCTTATTCAATTGACCTGAAAATTGGTCAGAACGTTTGTCTTGATACAATCGCAGATGAGTGTGAATTTGGGTCACCTGGGATCATAAACTACGTCACTAGGTCAAATTAAAGAAATACCTTGTGGACACTCTAGAGGCCACATTTCTTACTCAATTGACCTGAAAATGGGTCAGAATGTTTGTCCTAATTTAATCTTGAATGAGTTTAAAATTGGGTCACCTGGGGTAATAAACTAGGTCACTAGGTCAAATCAAACAAATACCTTGTGGGCACTCTATAGGCCACATGTCTTTACTCAATTGACCTGAAAATTGTTCAGAATGTTTGTCTTGATGAAATCTCGGATGACTTTGAAATTGGGTCACCTGGGATCATAACCTAGGTCACTAGGTCAAATTAAAGAAATACCTTGTGGACACTCTAGAGGCCACATTTCTTACTCAATTGACCTGAAAATGCGTCAGAATGTTTGTTATGATGAAATCTCAGATGAGTTTGAATATGGGTCACCTGTGATCATTTACTAAGTCACTAGGTCAAATTGAGGAAATACCTTGTGGGCAATCTAGAGGCCACATTTTTTGCTCAATTGACTTGAAAATTGGTCAGAATGTTTGTCTTAATAAAAATCTCGCATGAGTTCAAAATTTGGTCACTTGGGGTCATAAACTAAGTCACTTGGTCAAATCAAAGAAATACTTTGTGGACACTCTAAAGGCCACATTTCTTACTCAAATTACCTGAAAATTGGTCAGAATGTTTGTCTTGATGATATCTCTGATGAGTTTGAATTTGGGTCACCAAGGGTCATAAACTAGGTCACTAGGTCAAATTAAAGAAATACCTTGTGGGCACTCTAGAGGCCACATTTTTTGCTCAGTTGATTTGAAAATTGGCCAGAATGTTTGCCTTAATTAAATATCGGATGACCATAAACTAGGTCACTAGGTCAAATTGAAGAAATACATTTTGGACACTCCAGAGGCCACATTTTCAGCTCACTTGACCTGACAATTTGTCAGAATGTTTGTCTTAACTCTTTACCAAACAACAAACTTTTAGACTGGTCCAAATTGAAAGCATTTGCAAAAGACAAAATAAATGGGACTGAAAATATGAAATTTGTTATGGAGAGGGAAGAAAACATTGTGGGAAAAGGAGAAAATGCTGGTTACAAGGCTTCTTCTACAGGGTTGTTAAAACCCATGATTTTGTGGTAAAGGGTTAATAATATCTCAGATGAGTTTTAAATTGGGTCATTATGACCCTTGAGTGAAATTTTGTCTATTGACTCAGGTGAGCGATCCAGGGCCATCATGGCCCTCTTGTCTCAAAACAAGTTATGTCTATCTATCTACCAAATATTGAATCAAACAGCTCATACTTTTCATTTTAGCATGTAAATGTTACCAAACAAATCATTACACCAAGCAAATCATTACATAATTATTGATCTGTAAAATCCATTTTGTCTAATAACCAGCTAAATCCTGAGACAAAATGGTCCTTGGGCATGCAGAAAATTTGCCAAAAGCAAAAAGTTTTGACATAGGTCAGCTTGCATAGACTGCGCAGGCTGACCTGGGTTGTACCTCTTTGCAGATTCATTAAACTCCCTTTTCACAAAGCATGACTCATATAAAAGTATATCTTTTATTTTCCATTTTGAAATCAGCTAATTCCTTTTTCTACCACAGAGAACCAGTCCTTTTGTGCAGCTGCCCCAATGTTCAGCATCCAGTGGATGAAATGTGTGGAGGGAGAAAATACATGCAAGTAAGATAACTTTTCACAGCCTTTATTGGTCTCAAACAAGGCTCTTGCACTGTACAGAAATGGCCAGTATTTCTCTGAATCCTCTACCAAAACAATATCACATTTTGACGACCTTGAAGGAGAGGACTTGAAAATATTGTTGGAAAAGGAGAAAATGCTTGTTTCCAGCAACATTTTCTGTTCTGTCAATGAAAGAACTTTGTCATTTGAGCAACATCTAATTTGTTGTCTGTAAATGCTTTGAATTTGAACAAGTCTAATATTTTGTGATCTGATAAAGAGTTAACCCTGTCAGTCTAGACTTTATCCCCAAATAATTGCAATTCCAAAGTCTCAGCAAAGTGGACAGTGTAAATCAATGATCAGACTGCACATTTAGTTGATCTACACTGGATGTAAAGGCAACCATGATTGTGAATGGCACTACATAGTACTGTATTTTGAAATTGTCATTGAAGTGCAGATCAACCTTATATTAAGAAAATTTTTGCAGCTGGTTTTTCATCTCACATGACTTAAAACATCTGGAAATTTTTGTCATTTTAGCTTGGTTGTTTTTGATGAGAATGTTGAGGTATTGTCATAGCCCTGTTGTCTACATTGTTGTCGTCGTGCAATATCTTTGACATTTTATATATCTCTATCATTACTGCAGATATTTACCTCAAACTTGGATTGGAATAGTTATCAATTATCAAAAGTGAAAACCATACCAGTACTGCAGGTAACCATCAAAATATTTTTTACACTGTTATGTCCTTTTTTTTTCCCGACTTAGAATTTTCACTTACAGTCAATCTATTTCTTAAAGCAACTGCAGCCAAGCTTTTACACCTGTAAGCCATACTCTTTTTTTGGCAATTTCAAGAGTTTGAACATTGATCAATAAAAATCTATATAATTGCTGAAGTTTGCCTACATTATTTATTTGTACATGTAATTGACGAGGAACCTCATGATTCAAGTCTAAAGAATGAAACTATTGAATTATTTGCAGAGGGCCAAGTGTGATTGATCAGTTGCTATAAAACCAGAAAGTTGTTGGTTTGATTCCCAAGCTTTGCATATTTCTGTATTGGGGCTGATGATAGTCATTGCGACAGGATTCATTTCTCTCTCACTGATGGATATTGTTTATTGATGATGTTTATGTTGGAAAGCAGCCAGTGGCTTGGGAAGATAACTGCAAAGTACTTGTGAAAGAAACTCTAGGAAAATATAATTTCCTATGTTTGAGGAATGAATTAGAATGAAACTATTTTCCCTTGTTTGATGACACTTCAATATGTAACTGTAGGGTATAAAGCAGGGGATTCATAATAAGCATGTTGTACATAGAGTTGGTGCAAGGTTCAATCAGCTTTGAGAGGGCAACACATATATAAGCTTTTTCTTTTGTGAAATTAATTGGAGATACCTAGTGGTACATGGTTCAGCACTGGAGCTCTGTAGTACTGTCACTAATTAATAGCAAGAATACCATCGAAACAGTCACATCATTTCCAAAATAAAACACTTGATTTCCATGAACGTTGTTATGGTCATAAACAATTCACTGAAGGTGTTTTTGATAGGTTAAAATCCAGTTCATTGAATGAGGTCCAACATTCCATGGCACCAGACGTTGACAAATGGGCACAGGTTTCCAGAGTTTTTTCTAATTGTAGCTTTTGTCTCTGGTTTTTCCTGGGCGAGTTGGTCATACAGTAATTGATAAATGTAAAGAATGATGCTCATGTGGTCAAAAATTCTGTTGAAAGAGACAGAAATCATCATTTCATTACTAGTACATGTGGTATTACATATTCATTTATTGTACATACACGTACTGGATTGAACTGTAAATTGAACAATGTTGTTTGTCATATATATTCATATATTTGTTTTACTATTTACATTAGCATCTCTGTTTGCGCAACAAAGGTTGTTGTTGACAACATGTAGGGGGAAAGGTTTAGTTTCTTAAGTTCGGTTGAGCTAAACAAGAGACGATGATTGTTACTACATTGGACTATATGTTTTTGGTTGTGATGTATTGCAATGTATTTGTAGGTATATTCGCTTGCTCTCTCAAGTGCTTTCTACCATGTTACCATTGAAATAAATATACAATAGTTATGTTGACTTGTGTTGTACTATGAGAAGGTCTAAGGGTTAAGGGAAGTATAGATGGGTGCACTGGCTGCCACAATATAGATGAAAATTTGAAAACAGCCTTAAATATTTAACACCATACTAACAATCAGATTGTTATTTGCAGAGAGTCAACCCAGTGCATCGAAGACACCATATCTGGTTGTCCCGATGTTTTAAAGTCAGTTGTCAAACAAAAAATAATGGAATACAAGGAGACTAAAGACGGAGAATGCCACCTGTGACCTATATATCTAACCTCACTGGCTGATCTGGAGGGAGGAGGCCTAAAAACTTGTCTAGTTGACTTCACCCAGGCAGATATTGGGACTCATGAAAGCTTCTACAGTAGCTTGGAAACATTTGTAGATTGCATAAGGTCTGGTTATCCCGAGTTTTAATGACCCTAAGGGAAAAGCCTTTTGAAAATGTGGTAGGAAAAGGAGAAAAAGCTGGTAACCAGCATTTTCTCCTTTTTCCACAATGTTTTCTACCCCTATCAGAGAATTTAGGCTGATTTGTGCTAGTATTAAATTCATTAACTGAAGATGTTTTGAATTCGGAAGAGTCTAAAATCCATTGTTTTGGAAAGGGTTAACCCTTTCCAAAATGCGAATAAAAACTCTTCAGAATTGAAAGCCTCTGCAGATGATGAGTTCAACTATCAAACAAATGAACAGAAGTTCTGTGGTTGATTAACCCTTAACCCTTATCCTGCTAAATAACTTAAAAGAAACTTTTAAGACAATGGTAAAAACCAATATGCTGGTATTTCAACATTATGGAGGTTGGGGAAATATCTCCTTATCGGACAGTGTAGATTCAAGATCAGACTGCACATACTGTGCAGTCTGATCTTGATCTACACTGTCCGCAAAAGGTCCATGGATCGCGATTAGCAGCTCAAGGGTTAAGCTGCCCTTAAAGAGAATTGAAACTTCAAAGCTGATAGTAAAATCCCAAAGGTTGCTTTTACAAAGGTATTTTATGGGGAAAAATATCTCCTTATTGGACAGTATAGATACAAGATCAGACTGCACGTTCTCTGCAGTCTGATCTTGATTTACACTGACTGCAAAAGTAGCCTAAGGGTTAACTCTTAACCAAGTGGCAGAATTTTAGACTGGTCCAAATTGAAAGCATTTGCAGACAACAATACAAAAATAATTCAAAAATTTAAAATTGTTTGTTGAAGGGTAAACCAGCATTTTCTCCTTTTTCCACAATGTTTTTAAAAGCCTTCCAGGTTCCTTCTTTGGGTTGTTGTCAAGCATCTGGTAGCTCAGTCGGTAGCGTTCAGGACTTGAGAACAGGAGGTCACTGGTTCGATCTCAGGCTCAGCCAATTTCTTTCTGAGGATGATGATAGTCATTGCGACAGGATTCATTCCTCTCTTGCCACTGACCATTGTTTCAACGATGGTCATGTGAGAAAGCAGCCAGTTGCTTGGAAAAAATAATGTGAAGAATACTGGTTAAAGAAACTCCAGGAAAGCATGGATAGGTGCACTGGCCGTTGCGATATAACTGAAATAATGTTGAAAACGGCGTTAAACACGATACAATCAATTAATACAATCAATCTTTGGGTTGTTCAAATTCGGGATTGTGTGGTAAAGTATCATTACAGCTTTATAGAAACTATTCAAATAACTTTTGTCCAACGAAAGGTATGTTTTAAGGATCTCTTGTATTTTTATTCTTTTCCAAATTGATATCTTTCAGAGCTTACTTCGGCAACGACATTTCAGCTTTGGAATTTGATAGATTACAAGTATCTACACAGCTTTACAGAAATTTTATGAATGACTTTTGTGCTGTGAAAGGTACATTTTAATGCTTTCTTTCATTTTTAACATGACTGTTTTTGAAGAAAATAACATAATTTTTATTTGGCATAAAATATCAAACATATTTATAGCCAATACAATTAATAATGATAAATAAGCAAAAGGTGTGAACAAAGACAGAAAAAATAGCAATTGAAAAACAATAAAGAATAAGAGCCGGCAGTACATGTAGTAGTTCAGTCATGTTTTAAGAAGGAATGTGAGAAACAGTAGGAATTACAGTCGAATATCCATACCTCGAAGTTCAGGGGACTACCGAAAAAAGTTCGAGGTATAGAAAGTTCGACGTGCAGAGATTCTTCAGATGAGTGTGTCAGGTACCGGAAGTAGGTAACCGAAGCATACTTCGTTCACAGGCTACATTTTGTTCCCTCTAATAGTTAACCGATCGAAAATAAAAGAGTAAAGGATGCATACTGTTTATTTTCTTTCATTAACATGTTTTTCTCTAATTCTGTTTGTAAGAACGATACTGAAAATTGTGAAATTAAAAAAGCATTTCGTCAGCCGAAGTTGCTGGCTATCTCCCGGACTTTACCGGGTTTCTTTCACCAAACAAGTCCTTAGGAGCGAGGATATTTGTATTTTCGGTCGACAACGAAATGCCCAGTCTTTCTATGTAGCCATGGCTTTGACCAGTCTTTCTATGTAGCCATGGCTTTGACTTTGACTTTGACATGGCCAAAATCACAGTGTATTGTATGAAAATCTTAGTCCAAACATTTCTAATCGAACCAATTACCGATAATTATCTGCAAGTCAAGATCACTGGCACGTTAACACCCGAGCTGACAAAAGTCAATGATCGAAAATGTGCGAAAAACATACCGTCGTTGTATTCGGTATTTCTATTTATTATGTATAACACCTAAGTTTATAATTAAAGTCAATTAAAATGTGTGAAAATTCTGTACTGTGTTCGAAGTAAAGATGTGTAAATTAACTGTATCATTGAAGTTCGGACCTGAAATTAGGTTCGACGTATGGAGAAACTTCGAGATATGGACTTTGACGTCCGGATAGTACTTTATATAGAAAAATAGAGCAATTCAATCCGGACTTTAATTTTACTTCAACGTATAGAGAACTTCAAGGAGTAGATGTTCGAGCAATGGACATTCGACTGTGTGTTGAAAAACAAAATTGCAAGTTAGAATAGTGACTAATATTAAAGCTGCTAAGCGTGCCTAAATGCGACGCTACAAACATTGTGAATCGGGATCAGGCCGCACACAATTTGTAATCCGATCACCTATCAACAATGTATAGTATAACTTAGCATGTCAAGTAGTTGAAATTGCAGTACTTTAAATTTTTCTCTTTCCCTAAAGTTTCCATTTTATTCTTATTCAAATGAGACAGCAGTTTTGAGGCCTGTACAAATGTGATAGGAACTTTAAGCTTAGGGGCCTCATCCTCCTACCTCTTCTCCCATTCTGATGCCCAGGCCTTCAGCGCTTAGAAACTCATAGGCACTTTGGTGGCAGGCTACAAATTTACCTGCATTATAGTAATGTATAGGTGTTGTTATAGTCCTGGCGGCATCATTGTCATTGTGATCATGCATCATAGCTGTGTCAGCCTTTGCATTGTTGTTGTTGTCTGCATCAATGGCCTTGAATAAACTTTGACATTTTATAATATCTCTGTCTTTACTGAAGATATTTACTTCCAACTCAAATTAGTTTTTGACTCTAAATAAAAGGACTCAAAGTCCTGGAAAGCAGATTTGTGGAGTAGCATAAAGAGGATATATGTTGTAATAAAAGATAACATTACATGCAACACATGTGCAATCATTTTAAAATGGAGTTAGCAAGGTCAGGGAAAAGTCAAAATTGTTATGCCGAGCAGGCTGCGCAGTAAATGTTATTCTGTTACTGTTTAAGGATTGGTACATTTTCTTGATTTTGGAATAAATATGTATACACGTGTACGACAGTTTATAGGGTAATGACAAAAGCAAGGTTGAGGTGTATTAGCTAAAACTGAAAGTGAAATGGGTAGAACGCAAGCATGAATGACAGTATGTTTGGTTCAGGTCAAACTGATATCACAGTACGTTGTGAGTGGGCATGCATCGTTATGCATGATGTATTTGGTTCCAGTCAGAATAATTACAGTAAGCGGATTTGCTATACAAATCCACTAAAAATGGGAACCCCATACAACAGGGGCAGGTAACCATCCAGATATTTTTGACATGGTAAAGCCCCTTTTGGGACTTAAAATTTTCACTAAAAATCAAGCACCTGCAGCTGTGCACCTGCATGCAGTGCTCTTGTTTTCTATATTCTAATGTTGTTTATCTAAGTTGCATTTGCAGACCACAAACTAAATGTGGTTCAAGTTATAGATTTCTCATTAAGTCTGTACTAGACAATATAATTTGGATAAATTCATATTTTGCCACAGAATCCCAAGTAATAAAAACCTTGAGGAAGAAGTCTTTCAAAAACATTGTAGAAAAAGTGCTGGATAACAGCATTTTCTCCTCTTCCAAAATTGTTTTCTACCCTTAATTTCATCATTTGAGCCACATTAAAATAGAAGTCTGCAAATGCTTTCTGTTTGAACAATTCCAAGATTTTGTTGTGTGTTAACCCTATACCTCGCAATCCCGAGTTTTAACAACCCTGAAAAAGAAGGCTTTTGAAAACATTGTGGGAAAAGGAGAAAATGCTGGTAACCAGCATTTTCTCCTTTTCCCACAATGCTTTCTACCATATCAAGAAAGGAAACCATCATTTTAGCCACATTCAATTTGTTGTCTGCAAATGCTTTCAGTTTGGTCTAGTCTGAAATTTGTCATTTGGTAGAGGTTTAAAGAATTAAATGTGACTTAAATGATGGGAAAAGGAAATAAAAGACGGTTAGAAAAAGGGAAACCACTGGTTCGTTTACACACAGGATTAGGTGGTACAGGGTTAAAGGGTAGAAAACATTGTTGGAAAAGGACAACATTATGGCAATCATTTTCTTCTTTTTCCCCACAGTGTTTTCAGTAGCATTTTTCCGTAGGATTGTTGAAACAAAGGATTTTTAGCTAGGCTGTTTTCCATGAAAATGTCACGGTATTGTCATGGTCCTTGCACCATTGTCGTTGCCTGCTTGTCGTACAGAAATTTCAACATTTTATAATATCTCTATCATTACTGAAGATTTATTTCATACTTGAACCAGTTGCTATATAGTAGAAATAGAACCCATACAACAGGGACAGGTAACCATCAAAATGAGCCATGCTCTGTGAAAGGCTGACCTGGGCTGAAACTTTTCACTGTTGGTCAATTTTCTATAAGCAAAAGGACCAGTCTACTTCATGACTCAGTCGGTTGTTCAAAGAAAGTGGCTGTTCTGGATCTATAAGTATGTGACGGCTTGATTGGTATCATGCATTAGGGAGATGCATTCAGCCCCCTTTTGCCAGAGCATGTCTGATATTTTTTTGAAACAGTTTTGCTCCTTTTTCAACTTAGCATTTTAACAAAAGCAACTGCAGCAGAACATTGGCACCCTCATGCAGTGCTCTTGTTACATAAACATTATTAAGTATATTTAAAAAAAATTTTTTTTTGTTTTACAGTGGATTCCACTTAATCGCAACCCTGTTTATCGGGATTTTCGGTTTTTTGCAACATTTTGTCCAGCACCGATCCTTTTCCCATTTCAACAACGCAAAATTCACCGGATTATCGGGACTCTGATAAAGGACATTTTCGGTTTTATGCAAGAAGAATTATAGCACCGACTCGATTTTTTTTCATTTATTAGCAATTTTCGGAACTGATGGTGAGCAAAAATTGTATAAGTTGAAATAAAACTTCCATTTCTTTTATAGATAGGGGTTGAATTCCACAGCGTAAAGGAATGCGAAGATTCAGAATATCGTAGTGCCATATATTGGACGAGTCATTGTTGATTTTAGGAATTTGTAAATTCCAAATTTATGTAGCAATAAAACATAAAAATCCTTAACTCGCTGTATGTTATCCTTTCCACACAATATTGAAAAGTGCATTGACGAAACCATACTTTTTTCACATCGGCGACATTTTGTTATCTCGTGTTCAATTGAGTGGTCAGTTTAAGGAGCGGCGCTTTGAAATCATAGCGGCACTAATTTCTGCCTCCATTAATGAGGTAATTTGTATGACTTGTCAAATTATTAACACACATTAAACCAATAAGACTTCAATTGATTTCTTTAAAGGTATTTTTTAATTATTTGTTTGTGTTGACTCTTTATCCAACTTATGACAAACATTTTGATTGCAGAGGTTAATTCAACTTGATTGAATAATTTAGATGTGAAAACTGAGAATCGTAAATTGTATTTAAGTTTTGGTCAGAATATCTAGCCCTCATTACCCATCATCAACCATTACGATGTCAGAGAAAACGTACTGATCTGTCACTAGCCGAGCACTACGATGTTGTGAAGCTACTTGACCAGAAGCTGCCGCAAATTGAAATTTCGAAGAAACTGGGGGTATCCACATCGCAGATTTCCCGTATCAATGTCAACGATGTCGGCACTTCACGTATTATAAAGAAAAACCGATCGTAATAACTTGTCAATTTTCAGATTATAAACTGTGAAAAACTTTGACGGTTCGTTGATAATCCAACTTGTGACATCCAATTTAACTACAGGCGTGAATGTTATCTGCCTTTGTTTACATGTGAAAAACACAGAAGAACATTTTTTAAATAGTATGGCCTAAATTGATTCGCCAAAATGGAGTCGTGTGCACGAAATTCAGGCCATGACGTCACACAGAATTTATCCATCGATTTAACCCTTTCCCACACAAGCCTTGGTTTTTCGGTGTCTGCAGTAAAAGTCTTTTGAAAACACTATGGGAAAAGGAGAAATTGCTCATAACGAGCAATTTCCCCTTTTCCCACAGTGTTTCCAACCCTTTTTGAGAACTTTCTGCTATTTTCTCAAAATATAAAATTGTTGTCTGCAAACTCTTTGAGTTTGGAAGAGTCCAAAATTTGTCGTTTGGGAAAGTGTTTACTGAACAGGTGGCAAGTCGGGGCTATACAGGTGCGTCACACACGATCATGTTGTGTAAAGAATATGCATGTACACATTTGGTGATTGTTATACAACAGGAAACTGGAGGTAATTACGAGTCGAAACTTGTGTTTTCACAGTGTTTGTTCTGGATTTCATGTCAAACGCAGCGTAACTATTGCCAACAGCAAGGGTTATTTCCGAGCGATTTAATAATGAACTTCAAAGGAAACTAGAGATTAGAGAACTTTCTTTGTAAAACTGTTTTATTGTGAGATACACTTATTTTCAAAGATTCTAAATTGATTAAATGATTGGGATGTGAGTTCTGAAAGTCTGTCATCAGAACGAAACAATCGTCTGTATCTTTGGTCGGACTTCCGGTCTGAAAAGGAGGCATTGGTTTATCGGGCCGACCGCTTAATTGCAATATTTTCTCTGACAAATAAGACTTGCAAATAAGCGGAATCCACTGTACTACAAAAAGCAGAAAATGGCACAGATGAGGAAAGAACAGAGACTGAAGGTGAAATAGAGACTGGAGATGGAGAGACAGAAGGGGAAAGAGAGACTGAAGGTGAAACCGAGACTGAAAGGGAAAGAAAGACTGAAGGTGAAACCGAGACTGAAGGTGAATGTACAATAGGTCATTATTTAGAATGCCAAATAAACCCAACAGATACTTTCAATCTGGAAATGAGACCCAAATAATTGAAATTATGAGGTTGCTCTTGTTCAGAATGTTTCAGCTAAGCTGCACATTTTGTGCAGTCTGATCTTGATCTACACTGCCTGCAAAGGTGCTTTAAAGGTTAAGGCTGCATCTTTTCAGCCTGGTAGAGAAATGCCATTGAAAATGAATGCTTATAGAATTTAGATAGTTTTGTTAAAGCGAATAAATTGCCAATAAAGTGGATTCTTCTTATTGGCAAATCTTATTTTTCAGAGAAAATGTTGCTATTAAGGGGTTGTTTCCATGAACCAGTGCTTCTTTTGTGATTGGAAGTCAGACGAAAGTTATGTTTTGCCAAAAAAATGTTAACGAACAGAAGAATTTCAAAACTTTGTTGCAAAAAATGGAAATTTTCACCAGACAAGATTTTGATGTACCATTTAAATTTTCGATGTCAAAATAGGAAAATGATTTATGCTGGACAAGTTGTTGCTAATAGCCGAAAATCCCAATTAACAGGGCTTCTCTTAGAACAATTTAATGTGCCAAATGTTTGTCATTAGAAGGAAAAAATTGTCTTTGTATTTCCTCTGACTTACAAAGAGGCATCCATTTATCGAGATGTCTGCTATTGCAACGTTTCCTCTAACAAATAGTAGTTGCAAATAAGCTGAACCAACTGTATTTGGCATGAAGTCAAAAAAATGATTTCAGTTTGATAAAGATGAGTTGGTTGGAATTGGCTGAAAATGAGTAAGAATGCAACTTTAGACGCCTATCCAACTGTTAACCTTTTCCTGAGTTTTAAAGACCCTGAGGAAGAAGCCTTTTGAAAACATAATGGAAAATGGAGAAAATGCTGGTAACCAGCATTTTCTCCTTTTCCCACAATGTTTTCTGCTCATCAAAGACAGAAATCATCATTTGAACTACATTTAATTTATCATCTGCAAATGCTTTCAATCTTCTTGAGCCAAAAAATTTGTCGTATAGAGTTAACCCCTAGGGCACCAAATAAACCCAGCAGACATTTTCATTCTAGAAATAAGACCCAAATAATTACAATTCAAAGTTGCTTTTGGCTAAAACGTCTCAGCATAGTGGACAGTGCACATGAAAGATCAGGCTGCATGTTGTTGAAGTCTAATCTAGATCTATACTGCCAGAAAGACAACTAAAGTGTTAACCCTTAGAGTGCCTGATAAACCTATCAGACATTTTCATCCTAGAAATACTACCCAAATAATTGCATTTTCAGGGTTGCCTTTGTCCACAGTTTTTCAGCAAAAGGGACAGTGTAGTTCAAAGATCTGGCTGCACGTTTTGTGCACCCTGATCTTTATCTACACTGGCCCATCTTATGAACATGAAAGTTTGTAACAAATGCATAGCTCAAATATGTGGCAGGGATTCGAACCCGTGTGGTAAAGATCCTTGTTTATCGAGGTCTAGAAGACCAATACACCAACCCCTAACTAAGCTAAAGAGAATTCCCCCCTAATGCAGTTGTCTAGGTATTGAAGGAGGGAAGGAGGTATTCCGTAAGGAAGGAGTGATCTCCCATAACACCCAAAAGATAACTATAGTAGTGAAAGAAGCCTTCAGGGTTAGCTTAAGATAAAACTATTTTTCAGGTTTATGTGGCCAACTTGTAGCTGCTCAGATGTAGACCCAGGATCTCGCTAAAACCATCCTAGCAATGCCTATTACATCATTCTCTGAAAGACTCTACATATGTAAAATGTAAGCCTCCTTTATCCTGTTATTTGAGCAACATTGGATTTGTCGTATGCAACTGCTTTCAATTTGGACTTGTCTACAATTTTGTCGTCTGTTAGAGTTAACATGTTGCCACACTCCCTATGATCTGATGTCAGTGTCCAAGCAGTAATCTTGGTTTATGATATAGGTGCAAACTGTGCTGTGTGAAAAGGTGGCTTAATGCATGCGCAAAAAGTATCAACTCGGGTCAGCCTGCACAGACTGCTCAGGTTGAACTAGATCAAAACTTTCTGCTGTTTGTGAATTTTCTGCATGTCCAAGGACCTTGCTACTTCACAGTTTTCAAAAGGCTTTTTCTTCAGGGTTATTAAAAGTCAGGATTGTGTGGTAAAGGGTTAAGCAAACCTCTAGCCAGCTTTTTCTTCAGGGTCATTAAAAGTCAGGATTGTGTGGTAAAGGGTTAAGCAAACCTCCAGCCAGCTTAATAGCATTATATGGACAAGTTAAATGAATTTCTTCTTTTTCCCATAGGGGTTGTTTTACCTTTCAAAAATTAAATCCCATCATTAAAGCCTAACCAATTTTTGGTCTACAAATACTGTCAGAATCAATACTTGTACAGGAGCTGTTCAATAATTTCGTGGAATTTTGCCATTAAAACCTTGTTTCTTGAAAATTTAAGCTAAAAGTTTGCCTATTACAGCATGACCATATCATAAACTTGATACAAAAATTTTGCTGTTTTAAAACATTTTAAAATGCAAAATATATGTAACCATAGTAACCCATGTAATGCGCATTGCCAGGTGCCAATTTTCTCCCAATTTGAAGGATGTAATTTTGTGTAAAACAAACATTCAGAAAGATGTACAAATGGCATAAATTGTGAACATGGTGGAACAACATCAGGTCATCGTTTCTGTAAAACATCATCACTGTGGCACTTCCTCTGATGTTGAATTACGCACACTACTAAAGTTTTAAACAAACCATTGAATAGATTAAGGAGTCGACAAGTGCCAGTTCATGCAGTATTTCATCTGTCTATAAGTGACATTAGCGGTTTAGGAAAGGAAGAACATCACTTGAAGATGATCCTTGTGAAAGACGGCCAGATAGCTTAACGGCATCAATTTTGGATATTGTGCGATGGAAGATGAATGACGACAGATGGTTTAGAGTGTGTGCCATATCAGGCGACAAGGGATGCAATATGACATTTCAACAGTGATTAGCATGTGGGTGTCTCGGTAAAGGAAAGGTGTGAACATTCAAGGGGATTAATGTAGAAAAAGTGTGCCAATCTGTTGACTTGTAATGACGTTATTTTTTCGCATCTGGAGCCCAGCAGTGTATGTTTACATGTGTTGCATGCAAAATATGACCTAAATTGGTCCCCTAGTTTTATTTTTACAACAAAATTCCATGATTTATCTAACAGCCCTTGTATTGCTTAAATTTTGTTGTTTTAAGATGACAGATGCTCTCAAAATTCACAAATATTTAAGTTTTGTTGTGTGAGATGACAAAATTTTATGCTTGGTCAGACTGAAAGTGTTTGTAGAGGACAATTAAATTGTAGCTCAAATGATGGGATTTGTCTCTGAAAGGGTAGAAAATATTGTGGGAAAGGGAGAGAATGCTACCTGCATTTTCTCCTTTTCCTACAATTTTTTCAGACCCCTTTTTTCCAGTGGTGTTAAATTCCTTTTCTCACACAATCTGGAGTTTTAACAACCCTGAGAAAGAAGCCTTTTGAAAACATTGTTGGAAAAGGAGAAAATGCTGGTAACCAGCATTTTCTCCTTTTCCCAAAATGTTTTCTACTTTATCAAAGACAAATTCCATCACTTGAGCCATATTTAAATGGTCGTCTAAAATTTTGTTGTGTGGTGAAGAGTTAAAAGATGTGATTGTTTGGTAAGGGGTTAGCTACTTACCAAATGACAAAATGTTTACTCGACGAAATTGAAAGCACTTGCAGATAAATTGAATGTAGCTGAAATGACAATTTCGCTCTGATAGGGTAGAAAACATTTTTTTTTTTTGAAATAGAGAAAATGCTGGTTAACGGCATTTTCTCTTTATAGCTCACCTGAGCACAAAGTGCTCAGGATGAGCTATTGTGATCACTCACCGTCCGTTAGCGTCCGTCAGTCGTCCGTCCATTATCCATCCGTCCACATTTTTTTGTTTACACTCTAGCATCTACAAATATTAACCAATCAGCACCAAACTTGGTCAAAATGTATATGACCATAACATCTCGGATGAATTTGATTATGGGTCTAATCGGACCAGAACAACTGGAGTTATTTGCCCTTGAATTAGAAAAATTGCTATATTGTTTACACTCTAGCATCTACAAATATTAACCAATCAGCACCAAACTTGGTCAAAATGTATATGATCATAAGATCTCAGTTGAGTTCGATTATGGGTCTAATCGGAACAGAACAACTGGAGTTATTTGCCCTTGAATTAGAAAAATTGTTACATTTGACTTTGTTTACACTCTAGCATCTACAAATATAAACCAATCAGCACCAAACTTGGTCAAAATGTATATGATCATAAGATCTCGGATGAGTTTGATTATGGGTCTAATTGGACCAGAATGACTGGAGTTATTTGCCCTTGAATTAGAAAAATTGCTATATTTGACTTTGTTTACACTCTAGCATCTACAAATATTAACCAATCAGCACTAAACTTGGTCTAAATATATATGACCATAAGATCTCGGATGAGTTCGATTATGTGTCTAATTGGACCAGAATGACTGGAGTTATTTGCCCTTGAATTAAAAAAATTGCTACATTTGACTTTGTTTACACTCTAGCATCTACAAATTTAAACCAATCAGCACCAAACTTGGTCAAAATATATATGACCGTAAGATCTTGAATGAGTTTGATTGTAGGTCTAATAGGACCAGTTATTGCTGTGTCATGGAAAAAGGGGGCTTGACATATATTTTCATTGTGGACCAATATCTCTTTAACTACAGGACAAAATGTCATGAAACTTCATCTTTTTATTGTTTATTGCAAGCCACAGACAATAGTTATTTGTTTTTATTTCATGAAATGCCATGTCATGAAAAAAGGGGCTAAATGTCATGGACCAATGACCATCTGTTTGTCCATCTTTCAGGACAGATATTTTCTAAAATCCTTGACAAAAACTAATAGAAATTCATACAGGTGTTCCTAATGATGTCCGCTGATATTTATTGGTTTTTTTTCCTTTTTGATATCAAATACTGTCTCATAGGAAAAAAGGGCTTCATGTATATTTCTGTTAAGGATCAATATACATATATCTTCAACTCAAAATCCTGGACAGAAATTTGTGAAACTTCATACATGTGTTCCTTATGATAGTCCGCCAATATCATTAGTTTAGCTTTTTTGATTAGATGTCGTGTCATGGAAAAAGGGGGCTTCACATATATTTTCATTATGGATTAATATCTCTTTAACTACAGGACAAAATGTTATGAAACTTCATCTTTATGTTGTTTACCAGAAGCCACAGACAATGGTTAGGCCTTTTTGTTAGCTGACCTGAACACAAAGTGCTGGGTGAGGTATTGTGATTCGTCGTCGTCCAGCGTCCGTCTTTCCACAATTCCTTTAAACATCTTCTCCTCCTAAACCAATCATGTTGAAACTTGACAGGCATATTCCTTGGGTGAAGTTCTACCAAAGTTGTTAAAAGAATTAACCCTTTAACTCCAGGGGTCACAATTTTGGGCAAAATTGTATACAGAGCAAACTTTAAAAATGTTTTTGTCTGAAACTAGAAGGCTAGAGCTTTGATATTTGGTATGTGGCATTTCTTTGTGGACTTCTACCAATTTTGTTCAAATGATGCCCCTGGGTCAAAACAGGACATAAAGGTATACAGAATGAACTTTAAAAGTCTTGTTCTATTTAACCCTTTACCACACAATCCCAAGTTTTAACGCCTGTGAGAAACAAGGCTCTTGAAAATATTGTGGGAAAAAGAGGAAATACTTGTAACCAGCATGTTTTCCTTTTTCCACAATGTTTTCCACCCATCCAAAATCAAATTTAAATTTTTGAGTCACATTTATTTTGTTGTCAGCAAATGGTTTGAATTTGGACAAGTCTTAACCCTTTAAGCGCCTTTCACTACTATAGTTGCCGTTGTGTCTAGTGTAGATCAAGATCAGACTGCACGAAATGTGCAGTCCGATCATTGATCTATACTGTCTGCTTTGTTGAAACACTGCAGACAAAAGTCACCCACGCAGTTGTTATCATCTTGGACTCATTCTGGAATGAAAATGGCCTTTGGGTTTAAGGATTAAATTTTGTTGTTTGTTAATGATTTGAGCCAAGCCTGTTAGCTCATTACCTACAGGGCTAGCTATGCAGGGATGTCAAGTTTAAATCTCAGTTGGGCCAAGCACTCAGGTAACCAGGATTTTTTTAACTTTTTCCACAATGTTCTCTACCCATCCCATATCTAAGTTCATTTTTTGAGACAAATTTATTTTGTTGTCTGCAAATGCTTTGAATTATAGACCAGTCTAAAATTTTTGTTTGGTAAAGAGATAAAGATAGACCAAGTAATATGTATTTCAAGACTGTGTTGTAGGCAATACTATCTTGCAGAATATAAGACATATATATCCAAGATCCATGTGCAGTCTGATCTTTATCTACACTATCTGATAAAACATCCTGTCTTGCGTACCCCTAGCCTTGGTTCCCACCTGATCATTTTTTCCTTTTATCTATTCAGGACGAACGGATGCAGTTTAAATTTGACATGAAGCCCCCTTTTTCCATGACACAGCAATAAATTCCAAAACCCTGACAATATGCGCTTGGTCACTTGATGTGTGAAAATTTCATCCAAATCTGTTGAGATATGTCCAGTAATTAAAGAGATATTGGTGAAAAATGAAATATAACATGAAGACCCCTTTTTCCATGCTGCAGCTATAAATTGCAGAACCTTGACAATATGCTCTAGGTCACATGATGAGAAACATTCTGTGAAAACTTTTGAAAACATTATGGGAAAAGGAAAAAATGCTGGTAACTAGCATTTTCTCCTTTTTCCCACAAAGTTTTCTACCCTATCAAAGAAATATTGTGTCACTTTAGCCAATATGAAAATGTTGTCTGCAAATGCTTTCAATTTGGACAGATCTAAAATTTTGCCATGTGGTAAAGGGTTAAAGGCTTTGACAGCATTTTTCTCTGTGGCAGATCATTTTTTCCTTTTATCTATTCAGGACAGACGGATGCAGCTTAAATTTGACATGGAGCCCCCTTTTTCCATGACACAGCAATAAATTCCAAAACCCTGACAATATGCGCTTGGTCACTTGATGTGTGAAAATTTCATCCAAATCTGTTGAGATATGTCCAGTAATTAAAGAGATATTGGTGAAAAATGAAATATAACATGAAGACCCCTTTTTCCATGCTGCAGCTATAAATTGCAGAACCTTGACAATATGCGCTAAGTCACATGATGAGAAACATTCTGTGAAAACTTTTGAAAACATTCATCTTTGATCATTGTGTTCATTGTATTTTGAGTTCATTTTTGTTCATTCATTTAACTCTGTAGTACAGATTTTATCTTGTAAATCTTAGAAGTCATTATAATTTTTGTTCTTCAGTTTGTGGTGTTTGTCTTAATTTATAAATAAGTTTATGGCACCCCCCCCCCCCCCCCCGATAGATTTTGGGCATATACTCCACCATGAATTGGAGTACCATTTGAAAGATCTGTTCAGGTAGGGCCAAGGTCAATGTCACACTTGAAGGTCAAATTTTTGTAAGCTGGATGCATTGAAAGGTTGGTGCAAGACTATTGCAAGTGTAAATACATTTTTTATGTGTTTACAGTAGCAATTACCTATGAACATGTCCTGGACAACCACCGTAGTTGGTGGTGTATTTAACAACATTATTATACTAACTTGTATAGAAAGTCTTGAATCGGCAAACATTCTCTACTAAGTTTGTTCAAATCAGGCAACTTTTTGCCACACACCAAAAGGCCTAGGGCTTTGTTATTATTCCTTCAAAACTCTGTTCTGGAGGTGTATATAGGAGTCAGCTTGTCGGTCCATCCATCCGTCCATCCATCCATCCATCCATCCATCCATCAGTCTTTCTGTAGCATTTTCTTGTCAGAGCTAGTTCTCAACAACTACAGGACAGATTTCATTCAAACTTTAGAGAGACTCGGTGCCAAGCAAGAATGTGCATATTATATTTTGGTGACTGTTCATTGAATTTTTACAAGTTTTTTTCCTTTGATGAAATTTCTTGTTCTCCCTATTTTTCAACAAATATTGGACAAATATCATTCAAACTTCTCACAAATATTTATATAACCGGGTTTGGTTAAGAAAGCTTATCTTCTTGTCTAAACCAAGAAGACCTAGAGCTTTGGCCTTGCACTTTGATATTTGGTAGTTATCTTCATTGTAGACCTTTACTGCTTGGTACTCAGGTGAGTGATATGGGACCATCATGGTCCTCTTGTTTCCATAATGTTTTCAAAGGCCTTCCTCTTCTGGGTCTTTAACCCTTTACCAAACGACAAAATTTTAGTCTTGTCCAAATTGAAAGTATCTGTAGACGACAATTTCAGTGTGGCTCAAATGGTACAATTTTTCCTTGATAGGATAGAAAACATTGTGGGAAAAGGAGAAACTGCTGGTTACCAGCATTTTCTCCTTTTCACACAAAGTTTTCAAAAGGCCTCTTTCCCAGGGGCGTTAAAAGGCGTCATTGTGCGGTAAAGGATTAAACCTTGGGATTCTGTGGTAAAGTGTTAAATCATTCAAATCACTCCAACAGTGACTATTTCATTTCAAATTTCAGGTGCTAGTATAATTAGTACAATAAGTGATACATCCTCTGGCTATATGGTGGGAGATCAGGAATCTACATATCACAGTTTCTAAGGAACCCCTGCCAATAAGGTAAGTGTTGTTGTGACCTTGACCTCATCTACCGAGCCCCTGTAGCACTTTGTAGTGTAGAGGACTTTATAACAAGGGGTTGCTGGTTCAAATCCTCAGCTTGGCAAATTTCTTCCCAAGGACTGATGATTGTCATTGCGATAGGATTCATTCCTCTCTAACCAGTGATTATTGTTTCAATGATGGTTAGGTGGGCAAGCAGCCAGTGGCTTTAGAAGAATATTGTGCAAAGTAATGATAAGAGAAGCTCCAGGAAGGCATGGATAGGCGTACTGGCAGCCATGATAAAACTGCATGATGTTGAAAAATGGCATTAAATACCACGCAAATCGAATGGAAATAATTGTTGCTTTTGCCGTGTTTTGTGGGAATTTATCGTCAGTTTTGTTTATGGAACAGACAAAATGGATATACATTTGATGTTATTAAGGTCAAAACTTTGAAGGCAGGCAGATATTTCACATTCTGTTGTAAAAGGGAACTTTTAACAACACAGTGAATAAACTGAACAAATTTGATCAGTCGTTGAAACTTACCATTCAGCATTTGAAATGACGAGCTACTGAAAATAAGTATTGAACAATCAGAATTGTTCCATATCTTCACCAATGTGGACAGATGCACGCTTTTCTGGAATCTCAAATTCTCTTACAGACACTGTTGGTTACTCAGTATAATATATGAACCATGCTCTGGCAAAAAGGGATTAATGCATCTCTGTTCTGCATTATACCATGCAAGCCATCCTATTACTATGGATCCATTATATCCATATTGTCTAATAACTGAAGGAATCCTGAGGCAGAATCGTCCTTGAACATACAGAAAATTGACCAAAAGCCAAAAGTTTTTGCCCAGGTCAGCCTGTGCGGACTGTGCAGGCTGACCTGGGTCAGTACTTTTTGCATATGTATTAACTCTTTATCACACAATCACAGGTTTTAACGACCCTGAAGAAAAAGCCTTTTTAAAACATTATGGGAAAAGGAGAAAATGCTGGCAACCAGCATTTTCTCCTTTTCCCACAATGTTTTTTGACCTTCCCAAAACAAATTTCAATTTTTGAGTCAATTTTATTTTGTTGTCTGTAAATGCTTACAATTTGGGCAAGTGTAAAATTTTGTCATTTGGTAAAGGGTTAAGAGCCTTTTTTCACTGAGCATGGTTCTTACAAATTTTTATTGTTATCCACTCCTGTCCTATAGCAGAATGGAATGTCGAACATGTACGGAACTAGTTGAGTGGGATTAAGATGGATAAACACATACTGCTGTTTACGGAAAAGTCTGTGACAGGCGTGCAGTTAGTGAACTTAGATACAAACAAAGTGTGGGTAAGTATAGTTTTTATTCCTCTAGCAGACAGTCCTGTTTTTTAACAGTCCTTTAAACCTTTACCACGTCAACCCGAGTTTTAACGACCCCAATAAAGAAAACATTTGAAAACACTGTAGAAAAAGGAGAAAATGCTGGTAACAAGCATTTTCTCTTTTTCCCACAATGTTTTCTTCCCTTTCACAACCAAAAAGAATAATTCCAGCCACACACTTTGTTATTTGCAAATGCTTTCAGTTTTTCCAAGTCTAGAATTATATTGTTTGGTAAACAGTGAAGAGCATTTGAAAACAAGGTCGAAAGAAGAGAAAATTACTGTCACCAGCCTTTACTGCTTTTCCTACTTTCTTTAATCCTTTACCAGACGACAGAATATTAGCCTTGTCCAAATTGAAAGCATTCGCAGACGACAATTTCACTGTGGCTTAAATGGTGCAAGTTTTCTTTGATAGGACAGAAAACATTGTGGGAAAAGGAGAAAATGCTGGTTACCAGTATTTTCTCCTTTTCCCACAATGTTTTCAAAAGGCTTCTTTCCCAGGGACGTTAAAAGGCGGTGTTGTGTGGTAATGGGTTAAAGACAAGTCGAATCATTTAATTTTGTTTTAGTAGAGATATCTGTAACTAATTCATGCCCTGGATATTTTGCAAATTGCTAAAAGTTTTGAACGTTTCCACACATGAATGCTAAAAGATTGAATAATGTTAACAGCGATCCTTAGCATGTAAAACGTTCACCAGTATTCCGAAAATAGCACATTTTTACTCAATGTATGCGCACAGTTTATGCAGGTGCATAGAAAAATTTTTGTAGTTGTATTTATCAGTGACTTACAAGAAATTTTGAATTTTTGAATAAAAACTTAATAGGCCCCTTTAACCCCTTAGTGCACAATACTGATTTTTAATGACCCTGAGAAAGAAGGCTTTAGAAAACATTGTGGGAAAAGGAGAAAATGCTGGTTACCAGCATTTTCTCCTTTTCCCACAATGTTTTCTACTGTCTGAAAGGCAAGTTTTATGTTTTGTGTAACATTTAATTTGTCGTCTACTAATGCTTTCAATTTGAACAAGGCAAATTTTTTTTCTTTTTGTAGAGAGTTAAATGGTTAAAGTCAATGTTATTCTGTTGTTTTCTTTTTCAGGCTATTGGTATTGCAAGTTCAAAAGACAGGGACTTGCTGAAGGAAAAAGTGAAAGGGTTAAAGTTGGTGCTAGAAAAGAAAGAAAGCGGCAGGAAAAAGAAAGAAAGCTCTTAGAAAAAGAACAAAAAGCAAGAGTAAAAAAAGGGGAAAAGAAACTGTCAAAAAAGAAGTAGATACTTAGTATAGGTAGTTTGGGGTTCATAGGGACCCCCTGAATATTGAAATATCTTAAAAAGTGCTGTAGCTGTTGTACTGAAAATTGCATAACTAATAGTATTACCTTTACCAACTCTTGGTGTATTTTTCAGAATTTTTGATAACTTGGTTTGACTTTTTTGCATTCATTGCAATGTTAAAATGTATGAACAAAACAGCTTAAAATCGGAGGGAGGGTTGAAGGCTATTTCGAGTAAAAGGTTTACTTTGTTATGAAAGCAATTTTCATGCAAGGACAGTAACTGTGGTCGTCTTTTGTTTAAACAGCAAAAACTTCAACTTTTCAGGCCCCTATCTCATTTTTTATTTGGGTTTTATTTGAATGATTCAGTACTGGAGACTTGCACACACTTGTTTACACTTTCTTTTCTTTTCCTCGCTCAGCCATAGATGTTTTCCTGAAACCTAGTCAAGCTTTGGCTCACATCATGTGGTATAGAATACAACAATAAAACAAGAAGGGTGAATTGTATGAACTGGTTAAGTTCCATAAACAAGCTCCAGAATATTACTTTACATGTATTTTCACAATCAAAGAGACACAGTGTCTTTAAGATTACCACCCTATGATTGTGACCAAAGTCCAGTAGAGCTAATGTTGGGCAAACTTAAAAAATCATCGCGAAAAACAGTTCGAAGCAAACCCTGAAAGACCTTCGAGTCTAAGTGTCAGGTGGTTTTGAACACATATCTCAACAGAAGTGGTATAAAACATGAAGCCATGCCAAAAATAAAATCTGAACAAATTATTGGAGAACACACACCATATAAGAGAACACTGGACAAGTCATTTTAGACTTCGAAGATTTGAATGAAAGTGATGAAAGCGATATCTAAAGTAAGGTATAGAACTATATTATTTGTACAAAAACAATTTCAAGGCCTCATATTTAACTAAAGTGAGGTACTGAAGTCATGCACTTTTTCAGTTATGCTTGCTGTTCTAGTCACTGTGCGAAACCGTCGGAGAAAGTTAAGCTTAGGAACTTTGTGCTCTTGTGTCCTTGAGGAAAATTTCTTGTAAAACATTATGGTCGAAGGAGAAATTTGCAAGTTAACCCTCTACCAAAGAATCCTATGTTTTGACAGCTGTGGGAAATAAAGCTTTGGAAAACATGGTGGGAAAAGGAGAAAATGCTGGTAACCAGCATTTTCTTTTTCCCACCTTTTACGGACAGTGTAGATCAAGATCAGACTACACAGAACGTGACACTTAAGAGCCCAAGTCCTAGCCTAGCATTCATGAAACCTAGGACGTACATGAATGTTTGAGCTGTTGCTGTGATATGATTGAAAAAATATGTTTAACCCTTTACTACACAATCCCAAGTTTTAACGATCCTGAATAAGAAGCCTTTTGAAAACATTCTGGGGAAAAGGAGAAAATGCTGGTAACCAGCATTTTCTCCTTTTCCCCAGAATGTTTTCTACCCTTCCCTAAACAAATTTCAGTTTTTCAATCACATTTTTTTTTTGTCATCTGCAAATGCTTTCAATTTGGACTAGTCTAAAATTTTGTTGTTTGGTAAAGGGTTAAAGCATCATAAAAATCACTCAATCAATCAATCGATTAATTTTCAAGGCTGTTTTATTCATGGATGTTGAAACACAGGCATGATTATTAAAGAGTTTAAGAAAGTTGACAGATTCTAATAAAAATTGTATTGGTTCTGTAATGTGTGTATTGTATATGGGTGTTGAAGATGACAAGTGTTGATTCTGTAATGTGTGTATCGTATATGGGTGTTGAAGATGACAAGTGTTGATTCTGTAATGTGTGTATCGTATATGGGTGTTAAAGATGACAAGTGTTGATTCTGTAATGTGTGTATCGTATATGGGTGTTAAAGATGACAAGTGTTGATTCTGTAATGTGTGTATCGTATATGGGTGTTAAAGATGACAAGTGTTGATTCTGTAATGTGTGTATCGTATATGGGTGTTAAAGATGACAAGTGTTGATTCTGTAATGTGTGTATCGTATATGGGTGTTAAAGATGACAAGTGTTGATTCT
This sequence comes from Tridacna gigas, assembly GCA_945859785.2. Taxonomy (NCBI): domain Eukaryota; kingdom Metazoa; phylum Mollusca; class Bivalvia; order Cardiida; family Cardiidae; genus Tridacna; species Tridacna gigas. Next base: position 16,603,825 of record OX244037.2, on the reverse strand, counting down.
GTAATGTGTGTATCGTATATGGGTGTTAAAGATGACAAGTGTTGATTCTGTAATGTGTGTATCGTATATGGGTGTTAAAGATGACAAGTGTTGATTCTGTAATGTGTGTATCGTATATGGGTGTTAAAGATGACAAGTGTTGATTCTGTAATGTGTGTATCGTATATGGGTGTTGAAGGTGACAAGTGTTGATTCTGTAATGTGTGTATCATATATGGGTGTTGAAGGTGACAAGGGTTGATTCTGTAATGTGTGTATCGTATATGGGTGTTAAAGGTGACAAGTGTTGATTCTGTAATGTGTGTATCGTATATGGGTGTTGAAGGTGACAAGGGTTGATTCTGTAATGTGTGTATCGTATATGGGTGTTGAAGATGACAAGTGTTGATTCTGTAATGTGTGTATCGTATATGGGTGTTGAAGATGATAAGTGTGATTTTATAAAAAAAAAAAACCCTGGTCTATTGACTCTAAGGCTGCTAAGTGTGACTCAAAGACCTTTTGCGGACAGTGTAGATCAAGATCAGACTGCACAGGTAAGGAGATATTTTTCTTTTACTTTAAACTATACTTAAACCATGTATCATGTTATCACAAGTTCCAATGACCCTGGATAAAAGAACTTTCGAAAATATGGTGGCAAAAGGACAAAATACTGGTAACCAGCATTTTCTCCTTTCCCCCAGTGTTTGCATCCTATCAGAACAAATCCAATCATTTGAGCCATATTTAATTTGTTGTCTGCAAGTGCTTTGAATTTGGTTGAATCCAAAATTATGTCATTTGGTAAAAAGTTAATATATGGATACATAATGTGGCAACAAGAGCAATTTTTCTTCAAGAATAATTTCTCCTTTTACTACTCTGATTTTATAAGTGGTCTGTCTTAACTCTTTACCTCACAATTCTGATCTGGATAAAGAAAGCTTTTTAAAACATAGTGGGGAAAAGGAGAAAATGCTGGTAACCAGCAATTTCTCCTTATAAATTTCTCCTTCTCCCACAATGTTTTCTAAACTTTCCCAGACAAATTCCATTATTTGTGTCACATTTATTTTGTCATCTGCAAATGCTCTCAGTTTGGACCAGTCTTACCTCTTGTTACTGCTGCAGTGATGGATTTTGTGTCTGAAACAGTAGAAAACATTGTAGGAAAAGGAGAAAATGCTAGTTACCAGCATTTTCTCCTTCACCCACAATGTTTTCAAAAGGCTACTCCCTCAGGGTCATTAAAACTCGGGATTGTATGGTAAAGAGTAAACTCCAAACAGCAAAATTTCAGACTCATGCAAATTGAATTCATTTGCAGCCAACAAATTTCTTTTGACTCAAATGATGCAATTTGTCTCTGAAAGGGTAGAAAACATTGTGGAAAATATTGAAAAATGCTGGATACCAGCATTTTCTGTTTTTCCCACAATGTTTTCAAAAGCCTTCCACTTCACGGTTGTCAAAACTTGGGACAGTGTCATAAAGGGTTAACTCTGTACCAAATTGAAAGATCCAGTTGACAAAATTTGTCATTGATGGGTTAGAAAACATTGTGGAAAAAGGAGAAAATGCTGGTTACCAGCATTTTCTTCTTTTCACACAATGTTTTCAAAAGTCTTCTTCCTCAAGGTCGTTAAAAGTCAGAACTGTTTTGTAAAGGGTTAACACTTTACCTGACAACACAATTTTAGACTTGTCCAAATTGGCCGCATTTACTGGAGATAAATGGAAAATGACTGAAATGATAGGATATGTCTCTGCAAGAGTAGAAAACATTGTGGGTAAAGGAGAAAATTCTGGTTACCAGTGTTATCTTCCTGTCCCACAATGTGTTCAAAACGCTTCTTATGGAGTTGTTTTGGAAAGGGCCAAACAACCCTGAGGAAGGCAGTTAAAAAGATTGTGGAAAAAGGAAAAGATGCTGTTTATCACAATATTGTCTGACCTTTCAAACACCGAGTCCATCATTTGGCATGTTGATTGATGGACAGTGAATGCTTTCATTATGGATGAGCTTAAAATTTTGTGGTACCATAAAAAATTACACCAAGGAAGAATAAAATGGGCTTATCAGTCGAATTTGCATGTGTGTTTTGTGCATGTTGTTATTACTGTATGATCATGTAGATGACTAACAATCATACAAGGATGGTTTTGATAATTTGGAAGTGATTCCAGGCACAATGTGTCTCAGAGCGCAACCCTGTAATTATCTCTTGTAAAATTCTTCTGTAACTCATTTAGCGCCAAATGAAGTTTTGAGCCATGCTTTGTGAAAAGGGGGCTTAATACATCTGCAAAAAGTATCCAGCCATGTCAGCCTGCACGGACTGGGCAGGCTAACATGGGTCGAAACTTTTGCTATTTGTAAATTTTCAGCATGTCCAAGGACCACTCTTCCCCTAGATTCAGCCTATATTTAGACAAAATGTATTTTAACCCCTTACCACACAATCACGACTTTTAACGACCCTGTAAAAGAAGCCTTTTGAAAACATTGTAGAAAAAGGAGAAAATGCTGGTAACCAGCATTTTCTCCTTTTCCCACAATCTTTTCTAGCCTTCCCAAAATAAATTTCAATTTTTCAATCACATTTATTTTGTCATCTGCAAATGCTTTCAATTTGGACCAGTCTAAAATTTTGTTGTTTGGTAAAGAGTTAAGGGTCTGTAATTATGTGATGCCTTTCTTAGTATAATGAATCATGGACTTGCATTAAAATACAATTGACTTAAAAATGAGAAAGTTTTTTTATCTTGTAGGCTTGATTTTATAATTGGAGGATATAGCCCAAGATCAGACTGCATGTTCTGTGCAGTCTGATCTTGATGTATGCTATTTGTGAATACCTCTGTTTTTGCCTGTTGGGATGACAGAGTTTGGAGATTCAGTCAGTGAGGTATTGTCATGTCCTTCTCCATTTTGTGGCTGCTCCAACAAATCATTTTTATGAAATAACTTTGAGTACCCAGAATACAGATGTTTGAAAAGCATTCACTTCAGAAAAAATAACTCCATTGACCTGAATACCCACAACACAGGCAACCATTTTGAAGATAGCTGCATTGACTTATCTTTCCAGGCTTATGCTTTGAACATTGTTATTGCAGCACTATGTTTACAGTTGTAACTAATCATGATTGTTTGTACTAGCCTGTTCTAATTCAGGCTTTAATTTACCCAAACTGCTGTTTAAGTTCGGTGCAGGTGTGAGGGATAAAGGTGGGGTTATGCTCATTTCCACTCGCACACTGAATACAGGGGAGGATTCCACCACAACTGAAGGGGGATAACTCTAATTTCAAAACGATAGTAAGATACTGGGATAAATTTCGATGCTTAGGACAGTTTGTTAAGATTTTATCAGCTTCTGTCCTGAATAACATTTTCACTACATGGATGATTCTTTTTCTTTTTTTGTTCTGACACAGAGTTGAGGCAGGGGAACTCTGAAAATACTGATGCAAATTAGGGTCTGTTAACCCTTTACCACTCAACGAAAATATAGACTTGTGAAAATTGAAAGCATTTGCAGTCGAAAATTTTAAATGTGGCTCAAATGAAGGAAAATGTCTTTGATAGGGTAGAAAACATTGTGGGAAAAGGAGAAAATGCTGGTTACCAGCATTTTCTCCTTTTCCAACAGTGTTTCCAAAAGGCTTCTTTCTCAAGGTTTTTAAAAGTCAGGAAGGTGTGGTAAAGAGTAAACAGGAATTAAGATTGTAAGTTATGAATACATTTGAAAACGGTGTAACAAAAGAAGAAATTGTCTTGAACAATCATTTTCTTCTTTAACCACAATCTTCTTTTTAACACTGGGAGCTGCCAGAAAAAAAAATGTCGGCAATTAATAGTTTTTAAAGGCTCTTAACTTTTTTTTATTCTCTATAACTCAGTTCTTTCTGTATAATTGACTACTTACCAGTTAGTATAATACTAGTGCTCAAAAGCACACCAATTTAGTCATGTCCTTATGAACATGAAAGTTTGCAACAAATCCATAGCTCAAAAACAAACAGCCCCAGCTGGGATTCTAACCAGTGCGGCAAAGATCCTCATTATTAGAGGTTTAAAAGACCAATACACTAACCACTGAGCTAAAGAGAATTCTCCTTAATGCAGATGTCAGGTATTGATTTTATACAGGAAGAAGCTATGCTGTAAGGAAGGAGTGATCTCCCGTAACAGTGTCTTGAAGTTTCAGGCTTGGTAGGTTTGTAAATATTTAGAACAGATTATACAGTATATATCGTCAGTTGAGAACATTCTCCCAGAGTTGTCCTGTGTGGCTTAGTGGTAAAGTGTAGGGCTCGTAACCTGGAGGCCCTTGGTTCGAGCTTCACTGGAAACACTGAGTTTACCATTTGGGTGTCTTTGGGCAAGACAGAAAAAATTCCTAACCTTGTACTGGTGAAACCCAGGGCATATATGAATAAGCAAGCTGTCGCCAAGACGTGACTGAAACATAGTTGAAAGGAGTGTAAAACATTCTTTGGATCAGTCAGTCATGATCACTGTTGTCAGATCATTATATGGTTATTACATATTTCTAGAAAGAAAGCACATACCTCTTTACCAACGAAAACATTTTGGAAAGGACGAAATTGAATGCATTTACAGATGACAAATTAAACATTGCTAAAATGATGATTTCTCTTTTTGACAGGGTAGAAAACATTGTCCGGGTTGTAAAAACTCGGGGTTGTGTAGCATTTTGACAAATGAAAATTGAAACAATGGACAAAGAAATTTCTCATAATGAGCAATTTCTCCATGGCCACAAAGTTTCCGGTCAAAGGGTACTCCATATGCATCTGAGTTTTTGAACCCTTTTCTACACAATCCTAAGTTTTAATGACCCTGATATAGAGAGCTTTTTACAAGGATAAGGATTAGGGCACCTTGTCTTACAGTGTTAGCACTGGAACAAGTGTTGAAGACATAAAGGACATTCACAGGTAAAAACTTTGTTTGTACATGCTGTAATTCATTTCTCTCATTGGTTTCAAAACTTTAACAAAAGAACAACAAAAGGAGTAATGTCAAAAACAAAACGTGCATCTGAGAGGGTTCTACAATAATGCCAGTCCTATATTTACTGTGCCAGTGGGGAAAAAGTGACTTGTCAAAAATTTGAATTTGAGGGTTCCTTTTTGGGGATTTAGGGCCCTTTTTTGGGGAGTGAGGGGGCCCCAGTTTTGAATATCCTAGAAGCAACCCTGTAGGTATGTAACCAGGTTGAGTTTTTTCTAATTAACTCTTTACCAAACGACAAAACTTTGGATTGGACCAAATTGAAAGCATTTGCAGACAACAAATTAAATGAAGCTCAAACAATGATTTCTGCCTTTGATAAGGTAGAAAACATTGTGGGAAAAGGAGAAAATGCTGGTTACCAGCATTTTCTCCTTTTCCCACTATGTTTTCAAAAGCCTTTTCTTCCAGGGTCGTTAAAACTAGGGATTGTGTGGTAAAGAGTTAAGGGGGATAACCCTATAAAGCAATTGACATGGTTGTGCAATGGTTACTCCTCTTCAATAGGAAAAAGTCAACCTGGTTACAGGTAGAAAACATTGTGGGAGAAGGAGAAGGTGAAAATGCAGGTCACCAGCATTTTCTCCTATTCCCACAATGTTTTCAAAAGCCTTTTTACTCAAGGTTGTTAGACTCTTGATCGACTGGTAGAATATTAAAAATTAAAGAGACCATTTCAAAAATGATTTTGTCTTCATGCGACTGATACTTAATACTTAAATATGCTAAGATTACATTCCAGGTCACAAAATCTATGTATGACATGGGATATTACGAGATATGTTCAGGGATGCCTTTTGAAAACATTGTGGGAAATAGAGAAAATGCTGGTAAGTGGCATTTTCTCCTTCTACAATGTTTTCTACCTTTTCATAATAAAATTTTATAATGTTACACATGTTTAAAGTGTCATCTGCAGATGCTTTCAATTTGGATAAATGAACAATTTTGTCCTTTGGTAAAGAGTTAATACTTAAATGCTAACATTCCAGGTTGCAAAATCTATGTACGAAATGGGATGTTACAGAAGCCCATGGGGGCCATGAGAAAAATGTTATCTGTGGTGATGCCATATACCTGTAGAAAAACTGGCGGTGCATTGTTGTGATACATATGGTCAAGCTTTGGCAAACATTCTGGCTGCTTTATAGGTAAAGATTAGATTTTTGTAGTGTATTCCAATACCTTAACCCTTTACCACACAATCCCATGTTCTAACGACCCTGAAAAAGAAAGCTTTTGAAAACATTGTGGGAAAAGGGGAAAATGCTGATAACCAGCATTTTCTCCTTTTCTCACAATGTTTTCTGCCCTACCAAGAAATCATTTATTTAGTTTTATCACATAAAACCTCCTCCAGCAGTGTATTAAACCCATGACTTATTTTTGATAATACACTAGTGTATTATCGTTTTTTGGGTCCCGGCTCTGATCAGTTTTAAGTCATGAGCGCGTGAAGCCGGAGAAACCAGCCACAGCACATGCCAGAATTTAAACTACTAAGCCGTTTCGCGGAAAAATGACGTCATTGTTGCTAAGGCATTTAAGCGTGGAAAGTTTTTCTATTTTCATGTGTAATGAAAACAAAAAAATGCAGTTGAAGTTTTTCAAAATCAGCAAAATTGCGGAAATAGGTGGAATTATCCCCTCTAGAAACTGTTTCATTCTATTTTCGGTGTAAATGTCAAGGAGCTGTCTACTTGTGTATGTACACATTTGAAACCGAACAACAACTGTAAACATGGACCCATGAACGGTATTAAGGCTGATGGTGATGATGCAGGATACTTGTTTAACTGTCATTCGTTTTATGTTATAAATAGAATCTCACATTTGTGTTTATGTATTATCATTTCTATCAAACTCATTGACTAAAATGTATATGACGCTTGCCAAGGCTCGCGTCTTATAATTTTAGTCAACTCGTTTGATAAAAATGATAAAACATAAACACTCATGTAAGATCCTCTATTTCTTCAAATGCTTTTCTTACAGTTTGGCTAGTTCAAAAATTTTGTCGATTGGTAAGGAGTTAATCTCCATTCCTAGAGTCCTGAGTGAGGTGGCCAAGCCCCCGTAGTGCAGTCGGCAGGGTGCAGGACTAGAACGCGGTCACCAGTTCAAATCCTCGGCTTGGTGAATTTCTATCTGAGGATTAATGACAGTCATTGTGGAAGTTTTTATTCCTGTCTCTGCTGACCATTGTTTCAGTGATGATTATGTTGGAAAGCAGCTGATGGCTCAGGAAGAATATACAGCTAAGTACTGGCAAAAGAAACTCCAGGAAAGGATCCATAGGTACATTTGCCCCAACGATATAACTAAAATAAGGTTGAAAATTTGAAAATGGCATTAAACATCATACGATCAATCAATCAACCTGAGCATGGTGTGATGTGTCTTTGTGGATAGTGTAGATCAAGATCAGACTGGACAAAAGAGCTTTGTTTTACATCTAGTGCTACGGCAACCAGTATAGATTAACCATTTCCCAAACAATGATTTTTAGACTCTTCCAGATTGACAGCAGACGACAAAACCAAAAGTGCCACAACAAAATTAAAGTTCTTTTAGGGGTAGAAAACATTGTGGTAAAAGGAGAAAATGCTGGTTACCAGCATTTTTTCCTTTTCTCACAATGATTTCAAAAGGCCTTTTCCCCTGGGTCATTGCAACACCAGATTGTTGGTTAAAGGGTTAAGATATTCTTAACTCTTTCACTACTGATGACAACATTAGTACCTTTTGTAGCGTGCAGTCTGATCTTTGACCTACACCACCCGCTACCAGATGCTAGACTACGAAGCAATTCATATTCAATAGAAGTGGAATTCTTCTTTTAGACCTCGGGAAAAAAAAGCAGAATTTCTTGAGCTAGTAGTGAAAGAGTTAATTTCTTGGCAAATACTGTGTTTTTAGGAGGTAAAGGCCCTGCCATATTGGACAGTGTATATCCAAGATTAGACAGCAGACTCTGTGCCACAAAATGTCCACAAAAGCATGTTGAATTGCTCTTGAACAGCTTAAATCATTTATCTTATACCACACAATTCTGAGTTTTAATGACCTTGAGGAACAAGGCTTTTGAAAACATTGTTTGAAAAGGGGAAAATCATGGTAACAAGCATTTGCATATTGGACAAACTGGATTTCATGGATCCATAATCATGTGATGTCTTTCTTGGTACAATGCATCGCAGATATGCATTAAGCCCTCTTTTGCCAGAGCATAGCTTATATATATCTATATCTCTCACTATGATAATGAAATGTTAAAATTTTGTCATTCAACTCTTTACCAGATGGCAGTATTTTTTATCTATTCAAATTGACAGCATTTGCAGACGACATAAAATGTGATTCAAATGATTCAACTTGTATGTGAAAGGTTAAAATATATTTTTCCTTGTCCAACAATTTTTTCCTATACCCTTTTTCTTAAGGTCATCAACTCTGTACCAGACGATGAAATTTTAGACTGGAATCAAATTGAAAGCATTTGCGTACAAATTAAATATAGCTTTATTCATAACCGCACAACAAAATTTTAGATTAGTCCAAATTGAAATCACTTGCAGATGACAAATTAAACATGGCAGAAATAGTAGAAAATGTTTTTGAAAGGGTAGAAAACATTGCAGGAAAAGAATATCCTTTACCCACAATCAAAAGCTGACTTTCTCAAGGTTGTTAAAGAGTTTACCCCTTGCCATACAAATAAAATTTTCAAACTGGTTCAAATTGGAAGCAGTTGCAGATGGCAAGGGGACTCAAATTATAAAATTTGTCCTTGAAAGGGTAGAAAACATTGTGGGAGGAGCAGAAAATGCTGGTTACCAGTATTTTCACCTTTCCCCACAATGTTTTCAAAAACCTGTTATCTATCGTTTGAGCCACATTCAATTTGTTGTCTGCAAATGCTTTGTATTTTATCATTTGGTAAAGAATTGAGTAGCATCATTTTATCAAGTTAGTTACCCATTTTCAGATGGGGGTGCATGTGGTGGACAGTTCTAAAGCTGGGCTTGGTTGCTGTCCCTATGCCAAAGGGGCCATTGGTGACAGGGTGGTGAACTGTTCTAAAGCGGGGCTTGGTTGCTGTCTCTAATCCAAAGGGGCCAGTGGTAACATCTCAGCATAGAATGTGGTGTACATGTTGCATGGTCTAAATATAGAAACTGTGAGTATCTGTCAGGTAGAAACCCTTTACCACACAATTCCAAGTTTAAATGACCCTGATGAAGAAGGCTGTTGAAAAAATTGTGGGAAAAGGAGAAAATGCTGGTGACCAGGATTTCCACCTTTTTCAACAATGTTTTCCACCCTATCAAATAGAAATTCCATCACTTCAGCCATAATTAAATTGTCGTCTCCAAGTGTGTTGAATTTGGACAAGTCTACTTTTTTGTCTTGTGATAAAGGATGAACAAACAACAAAACATTTGACTTGTCCAAATTGAAAGCATTTGCAAATGACAAACCAAATGTGCTAAAATCATAAGATTTATTTTTTAAATAGGTAGAAAATATTGTGGAAAAAGGAGAATTGCTTTCAGAGATAACGTCCATCATTTAACCCATTACAACACAGGCCCTGGGTTATAACAGTTGTGAGAAAGAAGCCTTTTGAAAACATTGTGGGAAAAGGAGAAAATGCTGGTAACCAGCATTTTTGTCCTTTTCCCACAATGTATTCGACCATATCAATAACAAATTCCATCACTTGGACAACCTTTAATTTGTCGTCTGCAAAAGTTTTAACCAGTCTAAAATTTTGTAGTCTGGTAAAGGTTAAATTAGAAAGAGAAATTTGTTCTCTTGTCAACACACACTAATTTACACTAATTCACTGATTCCTCAGCTCAGTTGTAAAGATTTTGAATTTGGTATCCTTGTTTGATTGCCACTAATGGTGCAGGTCATGGTGTGTCAATAGGCAAGGCACTGCAGCGATCCAGTCTAGTACAGGTATGACCCAGGAAGAAAGAGAAAAACTGAGCTGTTGCTGTGACTGAAAAACCTGTTAGAGATGGCATTTCACTGTATTTAATCCTTTACCACACAATGCAGAGTTTTAATGACCCTGAGAAAGAAAGATTTTAAAACACTGTGGATAAAGGAGAAAATGTTGGTAACCAGCATTGTCTTGTTTTCCCACAATGTTTTCATTCTTTCACAGCCAAATCTCATAATTCTAGCCCTATTCAAATTGTTGTCTGCAAAAGTTGTGGATTTGTACGACCTAGGTTTTTTTTTTTTTTCATTTAGTAAAGACTTAAAGAATCCTGTGTCTGTTAGTACAAGAGAGATTGCAAAATTCAGATTTTGATTTATTTTCAGGGTATCGATATGCAGAAATTGACTGAAGCCGGACAGTTTATATCAAAAGTTTTGGGACAACCAACTTATACGAAAGTAACACAAGCAACAAAATCACCTTTGTGGTTGCACTTTGGCATCATTGTGATATTCAACCTTTTCATGTTGGATATAATATTTTAGAAGTTGGCAATTTTTTACAGAGAGGTTTTTTTTCACTTCTTTCTAATGTTTCATGAGCAGGCAGGTTTTTAGGCAGACAATTAAGCCTTTACAACACAATCCCAATTTTTAACGACCCTAAAAAAGAAGGCTTTGAAAACGTAGGAGAAGGAGAAAATGCTGGTTACCAGCATTTTCTCCTTTTTCCACATTTTCAAAAGGCTTCTTTCTAAGGGTCTTTAAAAGGCAGCATTGTGCAGTAAAGAGTTAAGATATCATATCCAGCATGAAAATATTGGCAAGCAAAGTTGACTAACACTTTACCAAATGACAAAATTATGGACTAGACCAAAATGAAAGCATTTGCAGACGACAAATGTTACTCAAAGAATGATTTCTGTCTGATAGGGTAGACAACATTATGGAAAAAGGAGTAAATGCTGGTAACCAGCATTTTCTCCTTTTCCTATGTTTCCCCAGAATGTTTTCTGCCCTATCATAGAAAAATTGCACCTTTTGAGCCACACTGAAGTTGTCGTCTGGAAATGCTTCCAATTTGTAAAGGGCTAAAATTTTGTCGTCAGGTAAAGGATTAAAAGTTTGCAACATGACAGAGAGGTTGTGTTTTTTTTTCATTTCCTTCAAACAGCATATTTCTAGAGCATGTGCAGGTATTTCCAAACAAAAAGAAAAAAGAAATTGACAATTTGGTAATGTGTGCATAAATGTCTAAAGTTGGCTTTCTTTTGTCTGGGGCTGTATTCACATACCATTCTCAGAACATTCTTAGTCTTATATCTGAGATTTTCTAAATGTGAAAGTAACACAACTTCTGATTGGCTAAACCAACTGGTCACTTTTGCATTTATAAAATTCTGGAGAATAAGGCTAAGAATATTCTTAACCCTTAAAGCGCCTTTCACTATTATAGTTGCCCTTGCGAACAGTGTAGATCATCAAGACCAGATTGCACAAATTGTGTAATCTGATTTGTGGTCTACGTTTTCCACTTTACTTAAACAGCACAGAGAAAAGCTGGTAATGAAATTGCAAATACATATGTGGGTCTTATTCTAGAGGGAAAATGTCCATTGTTTTTTTTCTCCGCCTTAACCCTCTACCGCACAATCCAGAGTTTTAAAAATTTTCTCCTTTTCCCACAAAGTTTTCTACCCGTCCCAAAACAAATTTCTATTTTCGAGTCACATTTATTTTGTCATCTGCAAATACTTTGAATTTAGACAGGTCTAAAATTTTGTCATGTGGTAAAGAGTTAAGGGTTATGAATGGTTGGTGATAACGGATCCTGGAATTAAAAAACTTCATAACAGTGTCATCCTCTTTCAGTATGCTCAGCCATCCCTTCCCCAATGTTTACTATATACCAAACAATAAAATTCTTTACATGACCAATTTGAATGCATTCGCAGACGACAAATGAGCCATGCTCTGTGAAAAGGAGGCTTAGTGCAATGCAAAATGTATTGACCCAGGTAGCCTGCACAGTCCATGCAGACTGACCTGGGCCAATACTTTGCTCTAGATAAATTTTCTGCGTGTCAAAGGACTACTGTGCCCCAAGATTCAGTCGGTTGTTAGACAAAATGGATTTTATGGATCCATAATCATGTGATGACTTGCTTAGCATCATGAATCACAAAGATGCACTAAGCCCCCTTTTGCCAGAGCATGGCTCAAATGTTAGAATGATGATATCTGTCTTTGATAGGGTAGAAAACATTGTGGGGAAGGGAGAAAATGCTAGTATCCAGCAATTTTGCTCTTTCCCACAATGTTTTCAAAGGCTTCATCCTCAGGGTTGTTAAAACTCAGGATTGTGCGGTAAAGGGTCAACACGTCCAAAATTGACAATTTTAGAATATCAGTATACTCAGTCATCACTTCTCCAATGTTAATTGTTCACCAAAAGACAAAATTTTGTACCTTGCCAATTGAATGCATTTGCAGACGACAAATGTTGTAAAAATGATGTTTTCTGTCATTATAGGGTAGAAAACCAAATGAAATTTGTCCTTAATAGGGTAGAAAACATTATGTGAAAAGGAGAAAATGCCGGTTACCAACATTTTCTCCTTTTCCCACAATGATTACAAAAGCCTTCTTCCTCAGGGTCGTTAAAAGTCGGGATCTTCTGGTAAAGGGTTAACTCTAGATAGATACATGTAGAAAACAAGGAATTACCCCATTTTTGACGTTGTTCTGCAAAATTTCCTGTTTCCTCAGTAACAGAATGGTTGTTATTGGGTAAAAATCAGTGTAAAATTTAGGGTTTTATTAATGAACATATGTGAAAACATAGTAGTAACAGTAGAAATTGCTTGAAATGAGCAAATTCTACTTTTGCTTCTATCTTTGTCTGTTGCAAGATGGAGAAAGACAACTGATTTAACCCTTTATCAAACAATTCCAGTTTTTAAGGACCCTGGGAAAGAAACCTTTTGAAAACATTGTCGTAAAAGGAGAAAATGCTGGTGACCAGCATTCTCTCCTTTTCCCACGTTTTCTACCCTTTCAGAGATCTTAAGTTCACTTGTACCAATTTCCGAATTTGTCCTCTGAAGATGTTTTAAAATTCGGAGAGGCTAAAAATTTGTCATTTGAAAAAGAAATAAAATACCACTGAAATGGTTGGATATGTATTTGAAAGGATAGAATACATCGTGGGGAAGGGAGATAATACTAGTTTCCAGCATTTTTGTCTTTTCTCACAATGGTTTCAAAAGCCCTCTCAGTCAGGGTTGTTAAAATATGGTATTGTTTAGCAAAGGGTTAAAGTTTTAATGTTGTTTTGTGTTGATATATCTTTTGTAATACGTTGGCCTCTTGTATGGTGACCTGTTTCATTATGTTTTTATTTTAGGACATTTGGATAGGGTTTCTACTTCCTTCCATAATTTATAAAAAATTTGTCCATCAGGTCCTTTCAGGATCTTTTAGAGCAATCAAATGACAAATGTGTGGATATTCTTGAAACTTTCACCACACAATCCCAAGTTTTAATGACCCTCAAAAAGAACACTTCTGAAAATATTGAGGGAAAAGGAGAAAATGCTGGTAACCAGCATTTTCTCCTTTTCCCACAATGTTTTCAAAAGCCTTTTCTCCCTCAAGGTTGTTAAAACTCGTGATTGGGTAGTAAAGGGTCAAAGTCTAAATGCTTGCTAGAAGCAGTATCTTCTTTTTTCTGAATGTTTTCAAAGCTTTGCTGGTGCAAAATTAAAAACAAGTTGTTTGGAGGTGTTTTTGTGTTAGAATTCTATTTTGTTAGTTTGTGTTTCTGTATTTTCTACCCTTCCAAAGGTGTAATTTGAAAATCAGACGAGATTTACCTTTGAGTTCTGTAGGAATTAATGAGTGCTAATATGAGATCAACTCTCGCCCCGCGAATGCGCATCGGCCTTCAATTTCCTACCAGGATGTCAAATCTCCCCTTGGTAGGATTGAATGTTACAAAATTAATTACTTATTTATATGGAATATTGCATGTTTACAGATTACTACAAGAAATATCTTTAACACTTCACCAAACAACAAAATTGAAAGCATTTGCAGAGGACAAAAAAAATATGGCTGAAAAATTGAAATTTGTTTCGGAAAGGGTAGAAAACATTGCAGGAAAAGGAGATAATGCTGGTTACCAGCATTTTCTCCTTTTCCTGCAATGTTTTTAAAAGGTTTCTTTCTCAGGGTCGTTAGAAGTCAGGATTGTGTGGTAACGGGTTAAAAAAGATAGACGGCATAAGAGATACTAGAGTATGAATAATGAAACTCTTTTGTGGCTCAAAATGAAGTAAAGCAATCAAAATTAACCTCACGAGAAATGGCCTCTTTTTACTCACCGTTTTTCATTTTGTTGAAAAGTAGTATTGGGTTATTGGGAAACAGTTATGTAAATATTAAATTTCCAAATAGAATGGATAAGAACTGTTCTCTAATATATTAGTTTGCTAGGGTATGGATCAAGGCTCTGTGGTATTGATTAGCAGTAGCAACACATTTAAATGGTGGCTTCAGAAATGTGCAAGCGAATATGCCCGCAGCGGCCCACTGAATAAAGTTAACATGCTCATATTTTTTACTATATTTTCAGGACAATAGGCTGTGGCCTATACTTTAAAAAAGTGGAAATTTTCAAGGGTGCTGCCCATAAGTCGAAGCTGCTTATACATTCATCTTAAGCAACTAATTAAAAGAAGTAATATTATAACCTGGATGACTCTGCTTGAGAAGCCCATCAAAAGTAAAAATGTACCAAGTTTGTAACTTTTTGAACTCAGTAATAGACAACATATGGAGACTTTGTACCCGTGTTGCATTCACAAGATCCATCAGCATTACTAGTTTTAGACTTAAATCCTTCAATGATAACCCTTAGGCTGCTAAAGGCAACCCACTGACCTTTAGCAAACAATGTAGATCAAGATCAGACTGCATAGAACATGCAGTCTGATCTTGCATCTACTCTGTCCAATAAGAATTTTCTTCCTCCAGAAACTTTGTTTTAAATTGCATCATCCTGGATTTTACTATTGGATTAAAAGTTTCATTGAATTTATTCAGCAGGGTAAGGTTTAAGTGTTTTACTGGAGACGTTTTCCTCAACTGAATTAATTAACCCTTTACCACACAATCCCGACTTTTAATGACCCTGAGAAAGAAGCCTTTTGAAAACATTGTGGGAAAAGGAGAAAATGGAGAAAAACCAGCATTTTGTCCTTTTCCCACAAAGTTTTCTACCTTTCCCAAAACAAATTACAATTTTTAAGTCACGTTTAATTTGTCGTCTGCAAATGCTTTCAATTTGGACTAGTCTGAGATTTTGTCGTTTGGTAAAGAGTTAATCCTTATCCCACTTAATAACTTAAAATAAACTTTCAAGCTGATGGTTAAAACCAATATGAGCCAAGCTTTGTGAAAAGGGGGTTTAATGCATCTGCAAAAAGTATCGACCCAGGTCAGCCTGCACAGTCCGCGTAGGCTAACCTGATTTCTGCTAATGGTCAATTTTTTATATGTCAAAGGACAAGTCTATCTTATGATACAGTCGGTTGTGGGACAAAATGGTTTTTATGGATCCATAATTATATGATGACTTGCTTGGTATAAAGCATCATGGATATCCACTAAGCCCCCTTTTACCAGAGTATGGCTTGTCTGTTGGTATTTCAAAGTTATAGAGGTTGGGGAAATATCTCCTTATTGGACAGTGTAGATCCAAGATCAGACTGCATGTTCTGTGCAATCTGATCTTGATCTACACTGTCCGCAAAAGGTCTCTGGGTTGCAATTAGCAGCGTAAGGGTTAAAACATCATCAACATCCCACATTTCTGGATCCATTTTGCAGTAAGTAAAACACCCCCTGAAGAAAAGGGCCCCAAAGGGTGACTTCCAATTCATGGATGCCAGCTTTAACTATGTATTTCTCAATATTTTGCAATTTCTTATCATTGTTCCTTGCTTTAGCAGGAATGACTTCCCATATAAGTTTATTTAATGTCACGGGTCTGAGACTGTCACAATTTTTTTAACAAGGGCATTTTTCATTATCCACTAAGTTGTCACTGACATTTTCTGGAGGCTCTTGGTGAACATATCGTTTACTGTCTTAGCCAAAACATCATCAACATCCTAAATGACTTCTGTTTTGTATTTATTGGCTAGTCTTTGAAATTTGCCGGTACTAGCAGAGGGCTGATTGTCAACATGATCAATATCCAACCCGTACTCAGACAAACAAGGATGTTTCTTTGGGGTCCCATAATCAAAATCCTCGTAATAATTTTCACTCTCAGCAAAAAAGAAATCATATTCCCAAAATTAACTTTCCATATTGTAACATGCATCAGCAATGCTGACTGATCAGATTAAATTGACTTCAACATCTCCATGACTGCCATTATCTGGCTTTGATGATTGCTTATTGTTTTTCGGCACCGACTTTTTCAGCTTTTCCTTGCCAGAGTCCCTTTGCTGTTATTGTCTTACCCCACCACCCTATGGCCAGTATGAAGAAACCGGAAGTACACTAGAAAACCACTTTACTCAGTAAAACCAAAGTCTGTCAAAGTCACGCTATGCATGACAGACAACAAAGTGCATAGTAGAAACAAGCTATGCATGTTTAATATCCAAAAACTGCAAACAATTCCCAAAGTTGCTCTACGCACAACCATGTTTGTGCAAAAACGAAAGGTGCACATGTGCGGGGCGGGAGTTGATCTCATTTTAAACAAAATTACATGTAAATTCTACTGATCGAAATAGAATTCTATTTTTGAGTCACAAATATTTTGTTGTCTGCAGTAGCATTCACTTTGGGCAAATCAAAAATTATGTTGTCAGGTATAGGCTTAACTCTTAACCAAACGACAAAATTTTAGACCAGTCCTAATTGAAAGCATTTGCAGATGACAAAATAAATGTAACTCAAAAATTAAAAAGTAGGAAACATTGTGGGAATAGGAGAAAATACTGGTTACCAGCATTTTCTCCTTTTCCCATAATGTTTTCAAAAGGCTTCTTCCTCAGGGTCGTTAAAATCGGGATTGTGTGATAAAGGGTTAAGGGGCTACATAGCCCGTCAACCCTTTACCACACAATCTTGAGTTTTAACTACCCAGAAGAAGAAGGCTTGTGAAAACATTGTGGGAAATGGAAATACTGCTGGTAACCAGCAATTCTCCTTTTCCCACAATGTTTTCTTCATTTTCAAAAAGCAAATTCAATCATAGCAGTGGTATTTAATTTGTCGTCTGCAAATGCTTTCAATTTGGACAGCTCTAAAATTTTATCGTTTAGTTCTTGACCACACAACAAAATTTTAGACCAGTCCAAATTGAAAGCATTTGCAGACGACAAAGTAAATGCAACTTAAGAATTGAAATTTGTTTTGGAAGGGGCAGAAAACATTGTGGGAAAAGGGAAAAAATGCTGGTTACCAGCATTTTCTCCTTTTCCTACAATGTTTTTAAAAAGCTTCTTTCCCAGGGTCGTTAAAAGTCCGGATTGTGTGGTAAAGAGTTAGTAAAGAGTTAAGGAAATATCTCTGAAAAATATTTTTTTCTTTTTCCTTAAAATTGTCTTTCTTCTTGACTAATGGCATGCCAGCTATTACCTTACAACCCTTCACCACACAGTCTTGCGTTTTAACGACCCCGAGAAAGTGGCCTTTTGATAACATTTTGGGAAAAGGAGAAAATGCTGATAACCAGCTTTTTCTCCATTTCCCACACTGTTTTCTGTACTTTTACAGACAAATCTCACCATATGAGCCATATCTAATTTGTTGTCTGCAATGCTTACAATGTGGACAAGTGTAAAATTTTGTTGTGTGGTAAATGGTTTATTCAGGGATTGATCATTTTTGAAGTTTGATGAGATTGTAAACAAAATGGTGGTGTGCCAGCTATTACTTAACTTAACCCTTCACCACACAATCCAAACTTTTAACGACCCAGAGAAAGAGGCCTATTGAAAACATTGTGGGAAAAGGAGAAATTGCTGGTAACCAGCATTTTCTCCTTTTCCCACAATGTTTTCTACCCTACCCAAAACAACTGTCAATTTTTTATTCACATTTATTTTGTAGTCTGCAAATGCTTCCAATTTCGACAGGTTCAAAATTTTGTCGTTCAGTAAAGAGTTAAAGGATGAATCATTTTCAAATTTGGTGAGATTGTAAAAAGCTGCAGGCCCCCTTTAAATCAATTTTAAATCTTAATTCTAGGTCCAGCCATCTGTTTGGCTGTGGCAGAATGTCTCAGCCAATCAGATTGCTGGGTTTGGAGTTTAGTAACAGAATGGTGAATGTATTTGAAATTATTGATAAAATTTACAGCCCCCAGTTTTTCCTTCTGTGATAAATTAAAAAAGAGTCGAAGCTATCTGTTATTTCTTTTCTGTTTGCTCATTACTATGTTATGTAATCTTAAGTTTTTCCAATGTTGAGGAAGAAGGCTTTGGAAAACATTGTTGGAAAAGGAGAAAATACTCTTGTTATTGTATATGCAATGACGTGAATAAACATTGCTTCAGTTTAGACTTTTTCTTATTAGTATCGGGTAAGAGTCATAGACTAGACAAAATGCCCCCAAATGTATTTCCCCACAACGTTTTACTCCTTAACCAAACAGTCCTGGGTTTTAAAGAAAAAAAACTGGGTTCCCATGGTTTGACTTATGCAACACATACCGGTTGCTTCTGAAAGATTCGTAAGTGGATTATATGTTTTCACGGGCGCGTAAAGGTCATGCACATGGGGATAGCTACTGAGACCTCTTTCATGTTACGGTGGCCCTAGTAAGAGAAAAGGGAAAAAATTGGTTCCCATTGTTTGACTTATGCAACAGGTAGCGGTTGCTTCCGAAGGCATCATAAGTCGATATTTCATGTTTTCACGGGTGTGTAACCGGCACATATGAGTTGGTAGTCATTGTAACTACATTTCTTGTCTACATATCAAGAGAAATAATACAAAATATAGTTCCTTTTGTTCGACTCATGCTACAGGAACCAGTTGCTACAGAAATTTATCCACTTGTGACAATATTTTCTGGGGCTTTTACACTGTCCATTGATCATCTTAGGATATTCAATGTATCAATGTTCAGTGTGGAAGCCGGCCTGAACTAGAATGACAAATCGGATCCAGGGTTGTCAACCTGGTACTATGCTCGAAAATATATTTCCAAGTTCTTCTGTCACCCTGTTTTCCTAAATTCTAGCCCAATGTCGGTAAATTCTGGCGTGTATGGATGGAGAATGCATCTCAATTCGCCAAGGATTACATATCAGCCTTCAAAGAAGACCTAAAAGAACTTTAAAACTTCCCTTATTGTTTAGATCGATGGTTTAGCCACCATTTTGTTTTTCTTGGCCGCCATCTTGGATTTTTTCTCCAAGGAATTATGGGAAGGGAGGCGGGATATATTTATAGGTATATATAGCCAGACTAGTTTCCAGTTGCCTCCATAGCACTGTGGGTAAGACCGCTGTGCCTAGAGCCATTTTTGATCCTGGTGGCCAGAGGTTCGAACCCCAGCTGTGCCATTTTTTTTTCTTTTAATTTATTTTTATCATTTTCTTTAATTATTATCATTTATTCTTACGTCATTGGCCAATTTCAATATACTTTAAAGATGTACAAGACATTTTCATGGGAAAGATTTCGGTATCATGCTATATCTTTGATGGCTTTGGCTACGCGAAAGAGCCGCGTATGGCTGTTTCTGAACAGCGAGTAAAACTGCTACAAATGAGTGGGTAGTTGTGAGAGCCAAGTTACAGTTCTTGTCTACGTATTTAGAAGAAAGGGTAGGGCAAAAGTCAGTTTTCTTTTTCTTGCTTATGCAACAGGAACCGGTTGCTTCTGAAAGCATCAGAAGTCGATAATATGTTTTCGCGGGCAAGCAAAGGTCATGTACATGCGGTTAGTTATTGGGACCGATTTAATGTTTCAGGGGCCCTAGTAAGAGAAAAAGGGGAAAAAAAATTGGGTTCCCATTGTTTGACTTATGCAACAGGTACCGGTTGCCTCCGAAAGTGTCGGAAGTCGATTGTATGTTTTCGCGGGCACGCGAAGGTCATGTACATGTGGTTAGTTATTGGGGTCAATTTAATGTTTCGGGGGCCCTAGTAAGAGAAAAAGGGGAACAAAAATTGGGTTCCCATGGTTTGACTTATGCAACACATACCGGTTGCTTCTGAAAGATTTGTAAGTGGATTATATGTTTTCACGGGCGCGTAAAGGTCATGCACATGGGGATAGCTACTGAGACCGCTTTCATGTTACGGTGGCCCCAGTAAGAGAAAAGGGAAAAAATTGGTTTCCATTGTTTGACTTATGCAACAGGTAGCGGTTGCTTCCGAAGGCATCATAAGTCGATATTTCATGTTTTCACGGGTGCGTAACCGGCACATATGAGTTGGTAGTCATCGTAACTACATTTCTTGTCTACATATGAAGAGAAATAATACAAAATATAGTTCCTTTTGTTCGACTCATGCAACAGGAACCAGTTGCTACAGAAATTTATCCACTTGTGACAATATTTTCTGGGGCTTTTACACTGTCCATTGATCATCTTAGGATATTCAATGTATCAATGTTCAGTGTGGAAGCCGGCCTGAACTAGAATGACAAATCGGATCCAGGGTTGTCAACCTGGTACTATGCTCGAAAACATATTACCAAGTTCTTCTGTCACCCTGTTTTCCTAATTTCTAGCCCAATGTCGGTAAATTCTGGCGTGTATGGATGGAGAATGCATCTCAATTCGCCAAGGATTACATATCAGCCTTCAAAGAAGACCTAAAAGCACTTTAAAACTTCCCTTATTGATTAGATCGATGGTTTAGCCGCCATTTTGTTTTTCTTGGCCGCCATCTTGGATTTTTTTCTCCAAGGAATTATGGGAAGGGAGGGGGGATATGGTTATAGGTATATATAGCCAGACTAATTTCCAGTTGCCTCCATAGCACTGTGGGTAAGACCGCTGTGCCTAGAGCCATTTTTGATCCTGGTGGCCAGAGGTTCGAACCCCAGCTGTGCCATTTTTTTTTTTTTCTTTTAATTTATGTCTATCATTTTCTTTAATTATTATCATTTATTCTTATGTCATTGGCCAATTTCAATATACTTTAAAGATGTACAAGACATTTTCATGGGAAAGATTTCGGTATCATGCTATATCTTTGATGGCTTTGGCTGTGCGCAAGAGCCGTGTATGGCTGTTTCTGAACAGCGAGTAAAACTGCTACAAATGAGTGGGTAGTTGTGAGAGCCAAGTTACAGTTCTTGTCTATGTATTTAGAAGAAAGGGTAGGGCAAAAGTCAGTTTTCTTTTTCTTGCTTATGCAACAGGAACCGGTTGCTTCCGAAAGCGTCGGAAGTCGATAATATGTTTTCGCGGGCACGCAAAGGTCATGTACATGCGGTTAGTTATTGGGACCGATTTAATGTTTCGGGGGCCCTAGTAAGAGAAAAAGGGGAAAAAAAATTGGGTTCCCATTGTTTGACTTATGCAACAGGTACCGGTTGCCTCCGAAAGTGTCGGAAGTCGATTGTATGTTTTCGCAGGCGCGTGAAGGTCATGTACATGCGGTTAGTTATTGGGGCCAAATTAATGTTTCGGGTCCCTAGTAAGAGAAAAAGGGGAACAAAAATTGGGTTCCCATGGTTTGACTTATGCAACACATACCGGTTGCTTCTGAAAGATTTGTAAGTGGATTATATGTTTTCACGGGCGCGTAAAGGTCATGCACATGGGGATAGCTACTGAGACCGCTTTCATGTTACGGTGGCCCCAGTAAGAGAAAAGGGAAAACATTGGTTCCCATTGTTTGACTTATGCAACAGGTAGCGGTTGCTTCCGAAGGCATCATAAGTCGATATTTCATGTTTTCACGGGTGTGTAACCGGCACATATGAGTTGGTAGTCATCGTAACTACATTTCTTGTCTACATATGAAGAGAAATAATACAAAATATAGTTCCTTTTGTTCGACTCATGCTACAGGAACCAGTTGCTACAGAAATTTATCCACTTGTGACAATATTTTCTGGGGCTTTTACACTGTCCATTGATCATCTTAGGATATTCAATGTATCAATGTGCAGTGTGGAAGCCGGCCTGAACTAGAATGACAAATCGGATCCAGGGTTGTCAACCTGGTACTATGCTCGAAAACATATTACCAAGTTCTTCTGTCACCCTGTTTTCCTAATTTCTAGCCCAATGTCGGTAAATTCTGGCGTGTATGGATGGAGAATGCATCTCAATTCGCCAAGGATTACATATCAGCCTTCAAAGAAGACCTAAAAGCACTTTAAAACTTCCCTTATTGTTTAGATCGATGGTTTAGCCGCCATTTTGTTTTTCTTGGCCGCCATCTTGGATTTTTTCTCCAAGGAATTATGGGAAGGGAGGGGGGATATGGTTATAGGTATATATAGCCAGACTAATTTCCAGTTGCCTCCATAGCACTGTGGGTAAGACCGCTGTGTCTAGAGCCATTTTTGATCCTGGTGGCCAGAGGTTCGAACCCCAGCTGTGCCATTTTTTTTTTTCTTTTTCTTTTAATTTATTTCTATCATTTTCTTTAATTATTATCATTTATTCTTATGTCATTGGCCAATTTCAATATACTTTAAAGATGTACAAGACGTTTTCATGGGAAAGATTTCGGTATCATGCTATATCTTTGATGGCTTTGGCTGCGCGCAAGAGCCGCGTATGGCTGTTTCTGAACAGCGAGTAAAACTGCTACAAATGAGTGGGTAGTTGTGAGAGCCAAGTTACAGTTCTTGTCTATGTATTTAGAAGAAAGGGTAGGGCAAAAGTCAGTTTTCTTTTTCTTGCTTATGCAACAGGTACCGGTTGCCTCCGAAAGTGTCGGAAGTCGATTGTATGTCTTCGCGGGCGCGCGAAGGTCATGTACATGCGGTTAGTTATTGGGACCGATTTAATGTTTCGGGGGCCCTTGTAAGAGATAAAGGGGAACAAAATTTGGGTTCCTATGGTTTGCCTTATGCAACACATACCGGTTGCTTCTGAAAGATTCGTAAGTGGATTATATGTTTTCACGGGCGCGTAAAGGTCATGCACATGGGGATAGCTACTGAGACCGCTTTCATGTTACGGTGGCCCCAGTAAGAGAAAAGGGAAAAAATTGGTTCCCATTGTTTGACTTATGCAACAGGTAGCGGTTGCTTCCAAAGGCACCATAAGTCGATATTTCATGTTTTCACGGGTGCGTAACCGGCACATATGAGTTGGTAGTCATCGTAACTACATTTCTTGTCTACATATGAAGAGAAATAATACAAAATATAGTTCCTTTTGTTCCACTCATGCTACAGGAACCAGTTGCTACAGAAATTTATCCACTTGTGACAATATTTTCTGGGGCTTTTACACTGTCCATTGATCATCTTAGGATATTCAATGTATCAATGTGCAGTGTGGAAGCCGGCCTGAACTAGAATGACAAATCGGATCCAGGGTTGTCAACCTGGTACTATGCTCGAAAACATATTACCAAGTTCTTCTGTCACCCTGTTTTCCTAATTTCTAGCCCAATGTCGGTAAATTCTGGCGTGTATGGATGGAGAATGCATCTCAATTCGCCAAGGATTACATATCAGCCTTCAAAGAAGACCTAAAAGCACTTTAAAACTTCCCTTATTGTTTAGATCGATGGTTTAGCCGCCATTTTGTTTTTCTTGGCCGCCATCTTGGATTTTTTTCTCCACGGAATTATGGGAAGGGAGGGGGGGATATGGTTATAGGAATATATAGCCAGACTAATATCCAGTTGCCTCCATAGCACCGTGGGTAAGACCGCTGTGCCAAGAGCCATTTTTGATCCTGGTGGCCAGAGGTTCGAACCCCAACTGTGCCATTTTTCTTTTTTTCCTTTTAATTTATTTCTATCATTTTCTGTAATTATTATCATTTATTCTTATGTCATTGGCCAATTTCAATATACTTTAAAGATGTACAAGACATTTTCATGGGAAAGATTTCGGTATCAGGCTATATCTTTGATGGCTTTGGATGCGCGCAAGAGCCGCGTATGGCTGTTTCTGAACAGCGAGTAAAACTGCTACAAATGAGTGGGTAGTTGTGAGAGCCAAGTTACAGTTCTTGTCTATGTATTTAGAAGAAAGGGTAGGGCAAAAGTCAGTTTTCTTTTTCTTGCTTATGCAACAGGAACCGGTTGCTTCCGAAAGCGTCGGAAGTCGATAATATGTTTTCGAAGGCACGCAAAGGTCATGTACATGCGGTTAGTTATTGGGACCGATTTAATGTTTCGGGGGCCCTAGTTAGAGAAAAAGGGGAAAAAAATTGGGTTCTCATTGTTTGACTTATGCAACAGGTACCGGTTGCCTCCGAAAGTGTCGGAAGTTGATTGTATGTTTTCGCGGGCACGCGAAGGTCATGTACATGCGGTTAGTTATTGGGACCGATTTAATGTTTCGGGGGCCCTAGTAAGAGAAAAAGGGGAAAAAAAATTGGGTTCCCATTGTTTGACTTATGCAACAGGTATCGGTTGCCTCTGAAAGTGTCGGAAGTCAATTTTATGTTTTCACGGGCGCGCGAAGGTCATGTACATGCTGTTAGTTATTGGGACCGATTTAATGTTTCGGGGGCCCTAGTAAGAGAAAAAGGGGAACAAAAATTGGGTTCCCATGGTTTGACTTATGCAACACATACCGGTTGCTTCTGAAAGATTCGTAAGTGGATTATATGTTTTCACGGGCGCGTAAAGGTCATGCACATGGGGATAGCTACTGAGACCGCTTTCATGTTACGGTGGCCCCAGTAAGAGAAAAGGGAAAAAATTGGTTCCCATTGTTTGACTTATGCAACAGGTAGCGGTTGCTTCCGAAGGCATTATAAGTCGATATTTCATGTTTTCATGGGTGCGTAACCGGCACATATGAGTTGGTAGTCATCGTAACTACATTTCTTGTCTACATATGAAGAGAAATAATACAAAATATAGTTCCTTTTGTTCGACTGATGCTACAGGAACCAGTTGCCACAGAAATTTATCCACTTGTGACAATATTTTCTGGGGCTTTTACACTGTCCATTGATCATCTTAGGATATTCAATGTATCAATGTGCAGTGTGGAAGCCGGCCTGAACTAGAATGACAAATCGGATCCAGGGTTGTCAACCTGGTACTATGCTCGAAAACATATTACCAAGTTCTTCTGTCACCCTGTTTTCCTAATTTCTAGCCCAATGTCGGTAAATTCTGGCGTGTATGGATGGAGAATGCATCTCAATTCGCCAAGGATTACATATCAGCCTTCAAAGAAGACCTAAAAGCACTTTAAAGCTTCCCTTATTGTTTAGATCGATGGTTTAGCCGCCATTTTGTTTTTCTTGGCCGCCATCTTGGATTTTTTGTCCAAGGAATTATGGGAAGGGAGGGGGGGGATATGGTTATAGGTATATATAGCCAGACTAATTTCCAGTTGCCTCCATAGCACTGTGGGTAAGACCGCTGTGCCAAGAGCCATTTTTTATCTTTGTGGCCAGAGGTTCGAACCCCAGCTGTGCCATTTTTTTTTTTTTTAATTTATTTCTATCATTTTCTTTAATTATTATCATTTATTCTTATGTCATTGGCCAATTTCAATATACTTTAAAGATGTACAAGACATTTTCATGGGAAAGATTTCGGTATCATGCTATATCTTTGATGGCTTTGGCTGTGCGCAAGAGCCGCGTATGGCTGTTTCTGAACAGCGAGTAAAACTGCTACAAATGAGTGGGTAGTTGTGAGAGCCAAGTTACAGTTCTTGTCTATGTATTTAGAAGAAAGGGTAGGGCAAAAGTCAGTTTTCTTTTTCTTGCTTATGCAACAGGAACCGGTTGCTTCCGAAAGCGTCGGAAGTCGATAATATGTTTTCGCGGGCACGCAAAGGTCATGTACATGCGGTTAGTTATTGGGACCGATTTAATGTTTCGGGGGCCCTAGTAAGAGAAAAAGGGAAAAAAAAATTGGGTTCCCATTGTTTGACTTATGCAACAGGTACCGGTTGCCTCCGAAAGTGTCCGAAGTCGATTGTATGTCTTCGCGGGCGCGCGAAGGTCATGTACATGCGGTTAGTTATTGGGACCGATTTAATGTTTCGGGGGCCCTAGTCAGAGAAAAAGGGGAACAAAAATTAGGTTCCCATGGTTTGACTTATGCAACACATACCGGTTGCTTCTGAAAGATTCGTAAGTGGATTAAATGTTTTCACGGGCGTGTAAAGGTCATGCACATGGGGATGGCTACTGAGACCGCTTTCATGTTACAGTGGCCCCAGTAAGCGAAAAGGGAAAAAATTGGTTCCCATTGTTTGACTTATGCAACAGGTAGCGGTTGCTTCCGAAGGCATCATAAGTCGATATTTCATGTTTTCACGCGTGCGTAACCGGCACATATGAGTTGGTAGTCATCATAACTACATTTCTTGTCTACATATGAAGAGAAATAATACAAAATATAGTTCCTTTTGTTCGACTCATGCTACAGGAACTAGTTGCTACAGAAATTTATCCACTTGTGACAATATTTTCTGGGGCTTTTACACTGTCCATTGATCATCTTAGGATATTCAATGTATCAATGTGCAGTGTGGAAGCCGGCCTGAACTAGAATGACAAATCGGATCCAGGGTTGTCAACCTGGTACTATGCTCGAAAACATATTACCAAGTTCTTCTGTCACCCTGTTTTCCTAATTTCTAGCCCAATGTCGGTAAATTCTGGCGTGTATGGATGGAGAATGCATCTCAATTCGCCAAGGATTACATATCAGCCTTCAAAGAAGACCTAAAAGCACTTTAAAACTTCCCTTATTGTTTAGATCGATGGTTTAGCCGCCATTTATTTTTTCTTGGCCGCCATCTTGGATTTTTTTCTCCAAGGAATTATGGGAAGGGAGGGGGGGATATGGTTATAGGTATATATAGCCAGACTAATTTCCAGTTGCCTCCATAGCACTGTGGGTAAGACCGCTGTGCCAAGAGCCATTTTTGATCCTGGTGGCCAGAGGTTCGAACCCCAGCTCTGCCAAAATTTTTTTTTTTTTTTTCTTTTAATTTATTTCTATCATTTTCTTTAATTATTATCATTTATTCTTATGTCATTGGCCAATTTCAATATACTTTAAAGATGTACAAGACATTTTCATGGGAAAGATTTCGGTATCATGCTATATCTTTGATGGCTTTGGCTGCGCGCAAGAGCCGCGTATGGCTGTTTCTGAACAGCGAGTAAAACTGCTACAAATGATTGGGTAGTTGTGAGAGCCAAGTTACAGTTCTTGTCTATGTATTTAGAAGAAAGGGTAGGGCAAAAGTCAGTTTTCTTTTTCTTGCTTATGCAACAGGAACCGGTTGCTTCCGAAAGCGTCGGAAGTCAATAATATGTTTTTGCGGGCACGCAAAGGTCATGTACATGCGGTTAGTTTTTGGGACCGATTTAATGTTTCGGGGGCCCTAGTAAGAGAAAAAGGGGAAAAAAAATTGGGTTCCCATTGTTTGACTTATGCAACAGGTACCGGTTGCCTCCGAAAGTGTCGGAAGTTGATTGTATGTTTTCGCGGGCGCGCGAAGGTCATGTACATGCGGTTAGTTATTGGGACCGATTTAATGTTTCGGGGGCCCTAGTAAGAGAAAAAGGGGAACAAAAATTGGGTTCCCATGGTTTGACTTATGCAACACATACCGGATGCTTCTGAAAGATTCGTAAGTGGATTATATGTTTTCACGGGCGCATAAAGGTCATGCACATGGGGATAGCTACTGAGACCACTTTTATGTTACGGTGGCCCCAGTAAGAGAAAAGGGAAAAAATTGGTTCCCATTGTTTGACTTATGCAACAGGTAGCGGTTGCTTCCGAAGACATCATAAGTCGATATTTCATGTTTTCACGGGTGCGTAACCGGCACATATGAGTTGGTAGTCATCGTAACTACATTTCTTGTCTACATATGAAGAGAAATAATACAAAATATAGTTCCTTTTGTTCGACTCATGCTACAGGAACCAGTTGCTACAGAAATTTATCCACTTGTGACAATATTTTCTGGGGCTTTTACACTGTCCATTGATCATCTTAGGATATTCAATGTATCAATGTGCAGTGTGGAAGCCGGCCTGAACTAGAATGACAAATCGGATCCAGGGTTGTCAACCTGGTACTATGCTCGAAAACATATTACCAAGTTCTTCTGTCACCCTGTTTTCCTAATTTCTAGCCCAATGTCGGTAAATTCTGGCGTGTATGGATGGAGAATGCATCTCAATTCGCCAAGGTTTAAATATAAGCCTTCAAAGAAGACCTAAAAGCACTTTAAAACTTCCCTTATTGTTTAGATCGATGGTTTAGCCGCCATTTTGTTTTTCTTGGCCGCCATCTTGGATTTTTTTCTCCAAGGAATTATGGGAAGGGAGGGGGGATATGGCTATAGGTATATATAGCCAGACTAATTTCCAGTTGCCTCCATAGCACTGTGGGTAAGATCGCTGTGCCAAGAGTCATTTTTGATCCTTGTGGCCAGAGGTTCGAACCCCAGCTGTGCCATTTTTTTTTTTTTTTTTTTTTTTTCTTTTAATTTATTTCTATCATTTTCTTTAATTATTATCATTTATTGGCCAATTTCAATATACTTTAAAGATGTACAAGACATTTTCATGGGAAAGATTTCGGTATCATGCTATATCTTTGATGGCTTTGGCTGCGCGCAAGAGCTGCGTATGGCTGTTTCTGAACAGTGAGTAAAACTGTTACAAATGAGTGGGTAGTTGTGAGAGCCAAGTTACAGTTCTTGTCTATGTATTTAGAAGAAAGGGTAGGGCAAAAGTCAGTTTTCTTTTTCTTGCTTATGCAACAGGAACCGGTTGCTTCCGAAAGCATCGGAAGTCGATAATATGTTTTCACGGGCACGCAAAGGTCATGTACATGCGGTTACTTATTGGGACCGATTTAATGTTTCGGGGGCCCTAGTAAGAGAAAAAGGGGAAGAAAAATTGGGTTCCCATTGTTTGACTTATGCAACAGTTACCGGTTGCCTCCGAAAGTGTCGGAAGTCGATTGTATGTTTTCACGGGCGCGCGAAGGTCATGTACATGCGGTTACTTATTGGGACCGATTTAATGTTTCGGGGGCCCTAGTAAGAGAAAAAGGGGAAAAAAATTGGGTTCCCATTGTTTGACTTATGCAACAGGTACCGGTTGCTTCTGAAAGTGTCGGAAGTCGATTGTATGTTTTCGCGGGCGCGCGAAGGTCATGTACATGCGGTTAGTTATTGGGACCGATTTAATGTTTCGGGGGCCCTAGTAAGAGAAGAAGGGGAACAAAAATTGGGTTCCCATTGTTTGACTCATGCAACAGGTACCGGTTGCCTCCGAAAGTGTCGGAAGTCTATTGTATGTTTTCGCGGGCGCGCGAAGGTCATGTACATGTGGTTAGTTATTGGGACCGATTTAATGTTTCGGGGGCCCTAGTAAGAGAAAAAGTGGAAAAAAAAATGGGTTCCCATTGTTTGACTTATGCAACAGGTACCGGTTGCCTCCAAAAGTGTCGGAAGTCGATAATATGTTTTCGCGGGCACGCAAAGGTCATGTACATGCAGTTAGTTATTGGGACCGATTTAATGTTTCGGGGGCCCTAGTAAGAGAAAAAGGGGAAAAAAATTGGGTTCCCATTGTTTGACTTATGCAACAGGTACCGGTTGCCTCTGAAAGTGTCGGAAGTCGATTGTATGTTTTCGCGGGCGCGCGAAGGTCATGTACATGCGGTTAGTTATTGGGACCGATTTAATGTTTCGGGGGCCCTAGTAAGAGAAAAAGGGGAACAAAAATTGGGTTCCCATGGTTTGACTTATGCAACACATACCGGTTGCTTCTGAAAGATTCGTAAGTGGATTATATGTTTTCACGGGCGCGTAAAGGGTCATGCACATGGGGATAGCTACTGAGACCGCTTTCATGTTACGGTGGCCCCAGTAAGAGAAAAGGGAAAAAATTGGTTCCCATTGTTTGACTTAGGCAACAGGTAGCGGTTGCTTCCGAAGGCATCATAAGTCGATATTTCATGTTTTCACGGGTGCGTAACCGGCACATATGAGTTGGTAGTCATTGTAACTACATTTCTTGTCTACATATGAAGAGAAATAATACAAAATATAGTTCCTTTTGTTCGACTCATGCTACAGGAACCAGTTGCCACAGAAATTTATCCAGTTGTGACAATATTTTCTGGGGCTTTTACACTGTCCATTGATCATCTTAGGATATTCAATGTATCAATGTGCAGTGTGGAAGCCGGCCTGAACTAGAATGACAAATCGGATCCAGGGTTGTCAACCTGGTACTATGCTCGAAAACATATTACCAAGTTCTTCTGTCACCCTGTTTTCCTAATTTCTAGCCCAATGTCGGTAAATTCTGGCGTGTATGGATGGAGAATGCATCTCAATTCGCCAAGGATTACATATCAGCCTTCAAAGAAGACCTAAAAGCACTTTAAAACTTCCCTTATTGTTTAGATCGATGGTTTAGCCGCCATTTTGTTTTTCTTGGCCGCCATCTTGGATTTTTTTCTCCAAGGAATTATGGGAAGGGAGCGGGGGATATGGTTATAGGTATATATAGCCAAACTAATTTCCAGTTGCCTCCATAGCACTGTGGGTAAGACCGCTGTGCCAAGAGCCATTTTTGATCCTGGTGGCCAGAGGTTCGAACCCCAGCTGTGCCATTTTTTTTTTTTTTTTTCTTTTAATTTATTTCTATCATTTTCTTTAATTATTATCATTTATTCTTAAGTCATTGGCCAATTTCAATATACTTTAAAGATGTACAAGACATTTTCATGGGAAAGATTTCGGTATCATGCTATATCTTTGATGGCTTTGGCTGCGCGCAAGAGCCACGTATGGCTGTTTCTGAACAGCGAGTAAAACTGCTACAAATGAGTGGGTAGTTGTGAGAGCCAAGTTACAGTTCTTGTCTATGTATTTAGAAGAAAGGGTAGGGCAAAAGTCAGTTTTCTTTTACTTGCTTATGCAACAGGTACCGGTTGCCTCCGAAAGTGTCGGAAGTCGATTGTATGTCTTCGCGGGGGCGCGAAGGTGATGTACATGCGGTTAGTTATTGGGACCGATTTAGTGTTTCGGGGGCCCTAATAAGAGATAAAGGGGAACAAAAATTGGGTTCCCATGGTTTGCCTTATGCAACACATACCAGTTGCTTCTGAAAGATTCGTAAGTGGATTATATGTTTTCACGGGCGCGTAAAGGTCATGCACATGGGGATAGCTACTGAGACCACTTTCATGTTACGGTGGCCCCAGTAAGAGAAAAGGGAAAAAATTGGTTCCCATCGTTTGACTTATGCAACAGGTAGCGGTTGCTTCCAAAGGCACCATAAGTCGATATTTCATGTTTTCACGGGTGCGTAACCGGCACATATGAGTTGGTAGTCATCGTAACTACATTTCTTGTCTACATATGAAGAGAAATAATACAAAATATAGTTCCTTTTGTTCGACTCATGCTACAGGAACCAGTTGCTACAGAAATTTATCCACTTGTGACAATATTTTCTGGGGCTTTTACACTGTCCATTGATCATCTTAGGATATTCAATGTATCAATGTGCAGTGTGGAATCCTGCCTGAACTAGAATGACAAATCGGATCCAGGGTTGTCAACCTGGTACTATGCTCGAAAACATATTACCAAGTTCTTCTGTCACCCTGTTTTCCTAATTTCTAGCCCAATGTCGGTAAATTCTGGCGTGTATGGATGGAGAATGCATCTCAATTCGCCAAGGATTACATATCAGCCTTCAAAGAAGACCTAAAAGCACTTTAAAACTTCCCTTATTGTTTAGATCGATGGTTTAGCCGCCATTTTGTTTTTCTTGGCCGCCATCTTGGATTTTTTTCTCAAAGGAATTATGGGAAGGGAGGGGGGATATGGTTATAGGAATATATAGCCAGACTAATATCCAGTTGCCTCCATAGCACCGTGGGTAAGACCGCTGTGCCAAGAGCCATTTTTGATCCTGGTGGCCAGAGGTTCGAACCCCAGCTGTGCCATTTTTTTTTTTTCTTTTAATTTATTTCTATCATTTTCTTTAATTATTATCATTTATTCTTATGTCATTGGCCAATTTCAATATACTTTAAAGATGTACAAGACATTTTCATGGGAAAGATTTCGGTATCATGCTATATTTTTGATGGCTTTGGCTGCGCGCAAGAGCCGCGTATGGCTGTTTCTGAACAGCGAGTAAAACTGCTACAAATGAGTGGGTAGTTGTGAGAGCCAAGTTACAGTTCTTGTCTATGTATTTAGAAGACAGGGTAGGGCAAAAGTCAGTTTTCTTTTTCTTGCTTATGCAACAGGAACCGGTTGCTTCCGAAAGCGTCGGAAGTCAATAATATGTTTTCGCAGGCACGCAAAGGTCATGTACATGCGGTTAGTTCTTGGGACCGATTTAATGTTTCGGGGGCCCTAGTAAGAGAAAAAGGGGAAAAAAATTGGGTTCTCATTGTTTGACTTATGCAACAGGTACCGGTTGCCTCCGAAAGTGTCGGAGGTTGATTGTATGTTTTCGCGGGCACGCGAAGGTCATGTACATGCGGTTAGTTATTGGGACCGATTTAATGTTTCGGGGGCCCTAGTAAGAGAAAAAGGGGAAAAAAAATTGGGTTCCCATCGTTTGACTTATGCAAGAGGTACCAGTTGCCTCCGAAAGTGTCGGAAGTCGATTGTATGTTTTCGCGGGCGCGCGAAGGTCATGTACATGCGGTTAGTTATTGGGACCGATTTTATGTTTCGGGGGCCCTAGTAAGAGAAAAAGGGGAAAAAAAATTGGGTTCCCATTGTTTGACTTATGCAACAGGTACCGGTTGCCTCTGAAAGTGTCGGAAGTCAATTGTATGTTTTCGCGGGCGCGCGAAGGTCATGTACATGCGGTTAGTTATTGGGACCGATTTAATGTTTCGGGGGCCCTAGTAAGAGATAAAGGGGAACAAAAATTGGGTTCCCATGGTTTGCCTTATGCAACACATACCGGTTGCTTCTGAAAGATTCGTAAGTGGATTATATGTTTTCACGGGCGCGTAAAGGTCATGCACATGGGGATAGCTACTGAGACCGCTTGCATGTTACGGTGGCCCCAGTAAGAGAAAAGGGAAAAAATTGGTTCCCATTGTTTGACTTATGCAACAGGTAGCGGTTGCTTCCAAAGGCACCATAAGTCGATATTTCATGTTTTCACGGGTGCGTAACCGGCACATATGAGTTGGTAGTCATCGTAACTACATTTCTTGTCTACATATGAAGAGAAATAATACAAAATATAGTTCCTTTTGTTCGACTCATGCTACAGGAACCAGTTGCTACAGAAATTTATCCACTTGTGACAATATTTTCTGGGGCTTTTACACTGTCCATTGATCATCTTAGGATATTCAATGTATCAATGTGCAGTGTGGAAGCCGGCCTGAACTAGAATGACAAATCGGATCCAGGGTTGTCAACCTGGTACTATGCTCGAAAACATATTACCAAGTTCTTCTGTCACCCTGTTTTCCTAATTTCTAGCCCAATGTCGGTAAATTCTGGCGTGTATGGATGGAGAATGCATCTCAATTCGCCAAGGATTACATATCAGCCTTCAAAGAAGACCTAAAAGCACTTTAAAACTTCCCTTATTGTTTAGATCGATGGTTTAGCCGCCATTTTGTTTTTCTTGGCCGCCATCTTGGATTTTTTTCTCCAAGGAATTATGGGAAGGGAGGGGGGATATGGTTATAGGAATATATAGCCAGACTAATATCCAGTTGCCTCCATAGCACCGTGGGTAAGACCGCTGTGCCAAGAGCCATTTTTGATCCTGGTGGCCAGAGGTTCGAACCCCAGCTCTGCCATTTTTCTTTTTTTTCTTTTAATTTATTTCTATCATTTTTTTTAATTATTATCATTTATTCTTATGTCATTGGCCAATTTCAGTATACTTTAAAGATGTACAAGACATTTTCATGGGAAAGATTTCGGTATCATGCTATATCTTTGATGGCTTTGGATGCGCGCAAGAGCCGCGTATGGCTGTTTCTGAACAGCGAGTAAAACTGCTACAAATGAGTGGGTAGTTGTGAGAGCCAAGTTACAGTTCTTGTCTATGTATTTAGAAGACAGGGTAGGGCAAAAGTCAGTTTTCTTTTTCTTGCTTATGCAACAGGAACCGGTTGCTTCCGAAAGCGTCGGAAGTCGATAATATGTTTTCGCAGGCACGCACAGGTCATGTACATGCGGTTAGTTATTGGGACCGATTTAATGTTTCGGGGGCCCTAGTAAGAGAAAAAGGGGAAAAAAAATTGGGTTCCCATTGTTTGACTTATGCAACAGGTATCGGTTGCCTCCGAAAGTGTCGGAAGTCAATTGTATGTTTTCGCGGGCGCGCGAAGGTCATGTACATGCGGTTAGTTATTGGGACCGATTTAATGTTTCGGGGGCCCTAGTAAGAGAAAAAGGGGAACAAAAATTGGGTTCCCATGGTTTGACTTATGCAACACATACCGGTTGCTTCTGAAAGATTCGTAAGTGGATTATATGTTTTCACGGGCGCGTAAAGGTCATGCACATGGGGATAGCTACTGAGACCGCTTTCATGTTACGGTGGCCCCAGTAAGAGAAAAGGGAAAAAATTGGTTCCCATTGTTTGACTTATGCAACAGGTAGCGGTTGCTTCCGAAGGCATCATAAGTCGATATTTCATGTTTTCACGGGTGCGTAACCGGCACATATGAGTTGGTAGTCATCGTAACTACATTTCTTGTCTACATATGAAGAGAAATAATACAAAATATAGTTCCTTTTGTTCGACTCATGCTACAGGAACCAGTTGCCACAGAAATTTATCCAGTTGTGACAATATTTTCTGGGGCTTTTACACTGTCCATTGATCATCTTAGGATATTCAATGTATCAATGTGCAGTGTGGAAGCCGGCCTGAACTAGAATGACAAATCGGATCCAGGGTTGTCAACCTGGTACTATGCTCGGAAACATATTACCAAGTTGTTCTGTCACCCTGTTTTCCTAATTTCTAGCCCAATGTCGGTAAATTCTGGCGTGTATGGATGGAGAATGCATCTCAATTCGCCAAGGATTACATATCAGCCTTCAAAGAAGACCTAAAAGCACTTTAAAGCTTCCCTTATTGTTTAGATCGATGGTTTAGCCGCCATTTTGTTTTTCTTGGCCGCCATCTTGGATTTTTTCTCCAAGGAATTATGGGAAGGGAGGGGGGGGATATGGTTATAGGTATATATAGCCAGACTAATTTCCAGTTGCCTCCATAGCACTGTGGGTAAGACCGCTGTGCCAAGAGCCATTTTTTATCCTTGTGGCCAGAGGTTCGAACCCCAGCTGTGCCATTTTTTTTTTTTTTTTAATTTATTTCTATCATTTTCTTTAATTATTATCATTTATTCTTATGTCATTGGCCAATTTCAATATACTTTAAAGATGTACAAGACATTTTCATGGGAAAGATTTCGGTATCATGCTATATCTTTGATGGCTTTGGCTGTGCGCAAGAGCCGCGTATGGCTGTTTCTGAACAGCGAGTAAAACTGCTACAAATGAGTGGGTAGTTGTGAGAGCCAAGTTACAGTTCTTGTCTATGTATTTAGAAGAAAGGGTAGGGCAAAAGGCAGTTTTCTTTTTCTTGCTTATGCAACAGGAACCGGTTGCTTCCGAAAGCGTCGGAAGTCGATAATATGTTTTCGCGGGCACGCAAAGGTCATGTACATGCGGTTAGTTATTGGGACCGATTTAATGTTTCGGGGGCCCTAGTAAGAGAAAAAGGGAAAAAAAAATTGGGTTCCCATTGTTTGACTTATGCAACAGGTACCGGTTGCCTCCGAAAGTGTCGGAAGTTGATTGTATGTCTTCGCGGGCGCGCGAAGATCATGTACATGCGGTTAGTTATTGGGACCGATTTAATGTTTCGGGGGCCCTAGTAAGAGAAAAAGGGGAACAAAAATTGGGTTCCCATGGTTTGACTTATGCAACACATACCGGTTGCTTCTGAAAGATTCGTAAGTGGATTATATGTTTTCACGGGCGCGTAAAGGTCATGCACATGGGGATAGCTACTGAGACCGCTTTCATGTTACGGTGGCCCCAGTAAGAGAAAAGGGAAAAAATTGGTTCCCATTGTTTGACTTATGCAAGAGGTAGCGGTTGCTTCCGAAGGCATCATAAGTCGATATTTCATGTTTTCACGGGTGCGTAACCGGCACATATGAGTTGGTAGTCATCGTAACTACATTTCTTGTCTACATATGAAGAGAAATAATACAAAATATAGTTCCTTTTGTTCGACTCATGCTACAGGAACCAGTTGCTACAGAAATTTATCCACTTGTGACAATATTTTCTGGGGCTTTTACACTGTCCATTGATCATCTTAGGATATTCAATGTATCAATGTGCAGTGTGGAAGCCGGCCTGAACTAGAATGACAAATCGGATCCAGGGTTGTCAACCTGGTACTATGCTCGAAAACATATTACCAAGTTCTTCTGTCACCCTGTTTTCCTAATTTCTAGCCCAATGTCGGTAAATTCTGGCGTGTATGGATGGAGAATGCATCTCAATTCGCCAAGGATTACATATCAGCCTTCAAAGAAGACCTAAAAGCACTTCAAAACTTCCCTTATTGTTTAGATCGATGGTTTAGCCGCCATTTTGTTTTTCTTGGCCGCCATCTTGGATTTTTTTCTTCAAGGAATTATGGGAAGGGAGGGGGGATATGGTTATAGGTATATATAGCCAGACTAATTTCCAGTTGCCTCCATAGCACTGTGGGTAAGACCGCTGTGCCAAGAGCCATTTTTGATCCTGGTGGCCAGAGGTTCGAACCGCAGCTGTGCCAAAATTTTTTTTTTTTTTTTTCTTTTAATTTATTTCTATCATTTTCTTTAATTATTATCATTTATTGTTATGTCATTGGCCAATTTCAATATACTTTAAAGATGTACAAGACATTTTCATGGGAAAGATTTCGGTATCATTCTATATCTTTGATGGCTTTGGCTGCGCGCAAGAGCCGCGTATGGCTGTTTCTGAACAGCGAGTAAAACTGCTACAAATGATTGGGTAGTTGTGAGAGCCAGGTTACAGTTGTTGTCTATGTATTTAGAAGAAAGGGTAGGGCAAAAGGCAGTTTTCTTTTTCTTGCTTATGCAACAGGAACCGGTTGCTTCCGAAAGCGTCGGAAGTCGATAATATGTTTTCGCGGGCACGCAAAGGTCATGTACATGCGGTTAGTTATTGGGACCGATTTAATGTTTCGGGGGCCCTAGTAAGAGAAAAAGTGGAAAAAAAATTGGGTTCCCATTGTTTGACTTATGCAACAGGTACCGGTTGCCTCCGAAAGTGTCGGAAGTCGATTGTATGTTTTCGCGGGCGCGTGAAGGTCATGTACATGCGGTTTGTTATTGGGACCATTTAATGTTTCGGGGGCCCTAGTAAGAGAAAAAGGGGAACAAAAATTGGCTTCCCATGGTTTGACTTATGCAACACATACCGGATGCTTCTGAAAGATTCGTAAGTGGATTATATGTTTTCACGGGCGTGTAAAGGTCATGCACATGGGGATAGCTACTGAGACCACTTTCATGTTACGGTGGCCCCAGTAAGAGAAAAGGGAAAAAATTGGTTCCCATTGTTTGACTTATGCAACAGGTAGCGGTAGCTTCCGAAGACATCATAAGTCAATATTTCATGTTTTCACAGGTGCGTAACCGGCACATATGAGTTGCTAGTCATCGTTACTACATTTCTTGTCTACATATGAAGAGAAATAATACAAAATATAGTTCCTTTTGTTCGACTCATGCTACAGGAACCAGTTGCTACAGAAATTTATCCACTTGTGACAATATTTTCTGGGGCTTTTACACTGTCCATTGATCATCTTAGGATATTCAATGTATCAATGTGCATTGTGGAAGCCGGCCTGAACTAGAATGACAAATCGGATCCAGGGTTGTCAACCTGGTACTATGCTCGAAAACATATTACCAAGTTGTTCTGTCACCCTGTTTTCCTAATTTCTAGCCCAATGTCGGTAAATTCTGGCGTGTATGGATGGAGAATGCATCTCAATTCGCCAAGGTTTAAATATAAGCCTTCAAAGAAGACCTAAAAGCACTTTAAAACTTCCCTTATTGTTTAGATCGATGGTTTAGCCGCCATTTTGTTTTTCTTGGCCGCCATCTTGGATTTTTTTCTCCAAGGAATTATGGGAAGGGAGGGGGGATATGGTTACAGGTATATATAGCCAGACTAATTTCCAGTTGCCTCCATAGCACTGTGGGTAAGACCGCTGTGCCAAGAGTCATTTTTGATCCTGGTGGCCAGAGGTTCGAACCCCAGCTGTGCCATTTTCTTTTTTTTTTTTTTTTTTTTTCTTTTAATTTATTTCTATCATTTTCTTTAATTATTATCATTTATTGGCCAATTTCAATATACTTTAAAGATGTACAAGACATTTTCATGGGAAAGATTTCGGTATCATGCTATATCTTTGATGGCTTTGGCTGCGCGCAAGAGCCGCGTATGGCTGTTTCTGAACAGTGAGTAAAACTGCTACAAATGAGTGGGTAGTTGTGAGAGCCAAGTTACAGTTCTTGTCTATGTATTTAGAAGAAAGGGTAGGGCAAAAGTCAGTTTTCTTTTTCTTGCTTATGCAACAGGAACCGGTTCCTTCCGAAAGCGTCGGAAGTCGATAATATGTTTTCACGGGCATGCAAAGGTCATGTACATGTGGTTACTTATTGGGACCGATTTAATGTTTCGGGGGCCCTAGTAAGAGAAAACGGGGAAAAAAATTGGGTTCCCATTGTTTGACTTATGCAACAGGTACCGGTTGCCTCTGAAAGTGTCGGAAGTCGATTGTATGTTTTCGCGGGCGCGCGAAGGTCATGTACATGCGGTTAGTTATTGGGACCGATTTAATGTTTCGGGGGCCCTAGTAAGAGAAAAAGGGGAACAAAAATTGGGTTCCCATTGTTTGACTCATGCAACAGGTACTGGTTGCCTCCGAAAGTGTCGGAAGTCTATTGTATGTTTTCGCGGGCGCGCGAAGGTCATGTACATGCGGTTAGTTATTGGGACCGATTTAATGTTTCGGGGGCCCTAGTAAGAGAAAAAGGGGAACAAAAATTGGCTTCCCATGGTTTGACTTATGCAACACATACCTGTTGCTTCTGAAAGATTCGTAAGTGGATCATATGTTTTCACGGGCGCGTAAAGGTCATGCACATGGGGTTAACTACTGAGGCCGCTTTCATGTTACGGTGGCCCCAGTAAGAGAAAAGGGAAAAAATTGGTTCCCATTGTTTGACTTATGCAACAGGTAGCTGTTGCTTTCAAAGGCATCATAAGTCGATATTTCATGTTTTCACGGGTGCGTAACCGGCACATATGAGTTGGTAGTCATCGTAACTACATTTCTTGTCTACATGTGAAGAGAAATAATACAAAATATAGTTCCTTTTGTTCGACTCATGCCACAGGAACAGTTGCTACAGAAATAGTTGTCTTTCTAAATTTATCCACTTGTGACAATATTTTCTGGGGCTTTTACACTGTCCATTGATCATCTTGGCATATTCAATGTATCAATGTGCAGTGTGGAAGCCGGCCTGAACTAGAATGACAAATCGGATCCAGGGTTGTCAACCTGGTAC
This sequence comes from Tridacna gigas, assembly GCA_945859785.2. Lineage (NCBI taxonomy): Eukaryota > Metazoa > Mollusca > Bivalvia > Cardiida > Cardiidae > Tridacna > Tridacna gigas. The sequence goes on along the minus strand of OX244037.2, from coordinate 16,564,009 downwards.
TATGCTCGAAAACATATTACCAAGTTCTTCTGTCACCCTGTTTTCCTAATTTCTAGCCCAATGTCGGTAAATTCTGGCGTGTATGGATGGAGAATGCATCTCAATTCGCCAAGGATTACATATCAGCCTTCAAAGAAGACCTAAAAGCACTTTAAAACTTCCCTTATTGTTTAGATCGATGGTTTAGCCGCCATTTTGTTTTTCTTGGCCGCCATCTTGGATTTTTTTCTCCAAGGAATTATGGGAAGGGAGGGGGGATATGGTTATAGGTATATATAGCCAGACTAATTTCCAGTTGCCTCCATAGCACTGTGGGTAAGACCGCTGTGCCAAGAGCCATTTTTGATCCTGGTGGCCAGAGGTTCAAACCCCAGCTGTGCCATTTTTTTTTTTTTCTTTCTTTTAATTTATTTCTATCATTTTCTTTAATTATTATCGTTTATTCTTATGTCATTGGCCAATTTCAATATACTTTAAAGATGTACAAGACATTTTCATGGGAAAGATTTCGTTATCATGCTGTATCTTTGATGGCTTTGGCTGCGCGCAAGATCCGCATATGGCTGTTTCTGAACAGTGAGTAAAACTGCTACAAATGAGTGGGTAGTTGTGAGAGCCAAGTTACAGTTCTTGTCTATGTATTTAGAAGAAAGGGTAGGGCAAAAGTCAGTTTTCTTTTTCTTGCTTATGCAACAGGAACCGGTTGCTTCCGAAAGCGTCGGAAGTCGATAACATGTTTTCGCGGGCACGCAAAGGTCATGTACATGCGGTTAGTTATTGGGACCGATTTAATGTTTCGGGGGCCCTAGTAAGAGAAAAAGGGGAAAAAAAATTGGGTTCCCATTGTTTGACTTATGCAACAGGTACCGGTTGCCTCCGAAAGTGACGGAAGTCAATTGTATGTTTTCGCGGGCGCGCGAAGGTCATGTACATGCGGTTAGTTATTGGGACCGATTTAATGTTTCGGGGGCCCTAGTAAGCGAAAAAGGGGAACAAAAATTGGGTTCCCATGGTTTGACTTATGCAACACATACCGGTTGCTTCTGAAAGATTCGTAAGTGGATTATATGTTTTCACGGGCGCGTAAAGGTCATGCACATGGGGATAGCTACTGAGACCGCTTTCATGTTATGGTGGCCCCAGTAAGAGAAAAGGGAAAAAATTGGTTCCCATTGTTTGACTTATGCAACAGGTAGCGGTTGCTTCCGAAGACATCATAAGTCGATATTTCATGTTTTTACAGGTGCGTAACCGGCACATATGAGTTGCTAGTCATCGTTACTACATTTCTTGTCTACATATGAAGAGAAATAATACAAAATATAGTTCCTTTTGTTCGACTCATGCTACAGGAACCAGTTGCTACAGAAATTTGTCCACTTGTGACAATATTTTCGGGCGCTTTTACACTGTCCATTGATCATCTTAGGATATTCAATGTATCAATGTGCAGTGTGGAAGCCGGCCTGAACTAGAATGACAAATCGGATCCAGGGTTGTCAACCTGGTACTATGCTCGAAAACATATTACCAAGTTCTTCTGTCACCCTGTTTTCCTAATTTCTAGCCCAATGTCGGTAAATTCTGGCGTGTATGGATGGAGAATGCATCTCAATTCGCCAAGGATTACATATCAGCCTTCAAAGAAGACCTAAAAGCACTTTAAAACTTCCCTTATTGTTTAGATCGATGGTTTAGCCGCCATTTTGTTTTTCTTGGCCGCCATCTTGGATTTTTTTCTCCAAGGAATTATGGGAAGGGAGGGGGGATATGGTTATAGGTATATATAGCCAGACTAATTTCCAATTGCCTCCATAGCACTGTGGGTAAGACCGCTGTGCCAAGAGCCATTTTTGATCCTGGTGGCCAGAGGTTCAAACCCCAGCTGTGCCATTTTTTTTTTTTTCTTTCTTTTAATTTATTTCTATCATTTTCTTTAATTATTATCGTTTATTCTTATGTCATTGGCCAATTTCAATATACTTTAAAGATGTACAAGACATTTTCATGGGAAAGATTTCGTTATCATGCTGTATCTTTGATGGCTTTGGCTGCGCGCAAGATCCGCATATGGCTGTTTCTGAACAGTGAGTAAAACTGCTACAAATGAGTGGGTAGTTGTGAGAGCCAAGTTACAGTTCTTGTCTATGTATTTAGAAGAAAGGGTAGGGCAAAAGTCAGTTTTCTTTTTCTTGCTTATGCAACAGGAACCGGTTGCTTCCGAAAGCGTCGGAAGTCGATAATATGTTTTCACGGGCACGCAAAGGTCATGTACATGTGGTTACTTATTGGGACCGATTTAATGTTTCGGGGGCCCTAGTAAGAGAAAAAGGGGAAAAAAATTGGGTTCCCATTGTTTGACTTATGCAACAGGTACCGGTTGCCTCTGAAAGTGTCGGAAGTCGATTGTATGTTTTCGCGGGCGCGCGAAGGTCATGTACATGTGGTTAGTTATTGGGACCGATTTAATGTTTCGGGGGCCCTGGTAAGAGAAAAAGGGGAACAAAAATTGGGTTCCCATTGTTTGACTCATGCAACAGGTACTGGTTGCCTCCGAAAGTGTCGGAAGTCTATTGTATGTTTTCGCGGGCACGCGAAGGTCATGTACATGCGGTTAGTTATTGGGACCGATTTAATGTTTCGGGGGCCCTAGTAAGAGAAAAAGGGGAACAAAAATTGGCTTCCCATGGTTTGACTTATGCAACACATACCTGTTGCTTCTGAAAGATTCGTAAGTGGATTATATGTTTTCACGGGCGCGTAAAGGTCATGCACATGGGGTTAGCTACTGAGACCACTTTCATGTTACGGTGGCCCCAGTAAGAGAAAAGGGAAAAAATTGGTTCCCATTGTTTGACTTATGCAACAGGTAGCAGTTGCTTCCAAAGGCATCATAAGTCGATATTTCATGTTTTCACGGGTGCGTAACCGGCACATATGAGTTGGTAGTTATCGTAACTACATTTCTTGTCTACATGTGAAGAGAAATAATACAAAATATAGTTCCTTTTGTTCGACTCAACCCACAGGAACAGTTGCTACAGAAATAGTTGTCTGTCTAAATTTATCCACTTGTGACAATATTTTCTGGGGCTTTTACACTGTCCATTGATCATCTTGGCATATTCAATGTATCAATGTGCAGTGTGGAAGCCGGCCTGAACTAGAATGACAAATCGGATCCAGGGTTGTCAACCTGGTACTATGCTCGAAAACATATTACCAAGTTCTTCTGTCACCCTGTTTTCCTAATTTCTAGCCCAATGTCGGTAAATTCTGGCGTGTATGGATGGAGAATGCATCTCAATTCGCCAAGGATTACATATCAGCCTTCAAAGAAGACCTAAAAGCACTTTAAAACTTCCCTTATTGTTTAGATCGATGGTTTAGCCGCCATTTTGTTTTTCTTGGCCGCCATCTTGGATTTTTTTCTCCAAGGAATTATGGGAAGGGAGGGGGGGATATGGTTATAGGTATATATAGCCAAACTAATTTCCAGTGTCCTCCATAGCACTGTGGGTAAGACCGCTGTGCCAAGAGCCATTTTTGATCCTGGTGGCCAGAGGTTCGAACCCCAGCTGTGCCATTTTTTTTTTTTTTTTTTTTTTTTTTTTTAATTTATTTCTATCATTTTCTTTAATTATTATCATTTATTCTTAAGTCATTGGCCAATTTCAATATACTTTAAAGATGTACAAGACATTTTCATGGGAAAGATTTCGGTATCATGCTATATCTTTGATGGCTTTGATTTGCGCGCAAGAGCCGCATATGGCTGTTTCTGAACAGAGAGTAAAACTGCTACAAATGAGTGGGTAGTTGTGAGAGCCAAGTTACAGTTCTTGTCTATGTATTTAGAAGAAAGGGTAGGGCAAAAGTCAGTTTTCTTTTTCTTGCTTATGCAACAGGAACCGGTTGCTTCCGAAAGCGTCGGAAGTCGATAATATGTTTTCGCGGGCACGCAAAGGTCATGTACATGCGGTTAGTTATTGGGACCGATTTAATGTTTCGGGGGCCCTAGTAAGAGAAAAAGTGGAAAAAAAATTGGGTTCCCATTGTTTGAATTATGCAACAGGTACCGGTTGCCTCCAAAAGTGTCAGAAGTCGATAATATGTTTTCGCAGGCACGCAAAGGTCATGTACATGCGGTTAGTTATTGGGACTGATTTAATGTTTCGGGGGCCCTAGTAAGAGAAAAAGGGAAAAAAAATTGGGTTCCCATTGTTTGACTTATGCAACAGGTACCGGTTGCCTCTGAAAGTGTCGGAAGTCGATTGTATGTTTTCGCGGGCGCGCGAAGGTCATGTACATGCGGTTAGTTATTGGGACCGATTTAATGTTTCGGGGGCCCTAGTAAGAGAAAAAGGGGAACAAAAATTGGGTTCCCATGGTTTGACTTATGCAACACATACCGGTTGCTTCTGAAAGATTCGTAAGTGGATTATATGTTTTCACGGGCGCGTAAAGGGTCATGCACATGGGGATAGCTACTGAGACCGCTTTCATGTTACGGTGGCCCCAGTAAGAGAAAAGGGAAAAAATTGGTTCCCATTGTTTGACTTAGGCAACAGGTAGCGGTTGCTTCCGAAGGCATCATAAGTCGATATTTCATGTTTTCACGGGTGCGTAACCGGCACATATGAGTTGGTAGTCATTGTAACTACATTTCTTGTCTACATATGAAGAGAAATAATACAAAATATAGTTCCTTTTGTTCGACTCATGCTACAGGAACCAGTTGCTACAGAAATTTATCCACTTGTGACAATATTTTCTGGGGCTTTTACACTGTCCATTGATCATCTTAGGATATTCAATGTATCAATGTGCAGTGTGGAAGCCGGCCTGAACTAGAATGACAAATCGGATCCAGGGTTGTCAACCTGGTACTATGCTCGAAAACATATTACCAAGTTCTTCTGTCACCCTGTTTTCCTAATTTCTAGCCCAATGTCGGTAAATTCTGGCGTGTATGGATGGAGAATGCATCTCAATTCGCCAAGGATTACATATCAGCCTTCAAAGAAGACCTAAAAGCACTTTAAAACTTCCCTTATTGTTTAGATCGATGGTTTAGCCGCCATTTTGTTTTTCTTGGCCGCCATCTTGGATTTTTTTCTCCAAGGAATTATGGGAAGGGAGGGGGGATATGGTTATAGGTATATATAGCCAGACTAATTTCCAGTTGCCTCCATAGCACTGTGGGTAAGACCGCTGTGCCAAGAGCCATTTTTGATCCTGGTGGCCAGAGGTTCAAACCCCAGCTGTGCCATTTTTTTTTTCTTTCTTTTAATTTATTTCTATCATTTTCTTTAATTATTATCGTTTATTCTTATGTCATTGGCCAATTTCAATATACTTTAAAGATGTACAAGACATTTTCATGGGAAAGATTTCGTTATCATGCTGTATATTTGATGGCTTTGGCTGCGCGCAAGATCCACATATGGCTGTTTCTGAACAGTGAGTAAAACTGCTACAAATGAGTGGGTAGTTGTGAGAGCCAAGTTACAGTTCTTGTCTATGTATTTAGAAGAAAGGGTAGGGCAAAAGTCAGTTTTCTTTTTCTTGCTTAATGAACAGGAACCGGTTGCTTCCGAAAGCGTCGGAAGTCGATAATATGTTTTCGCAGGCACGCAAAGGTCATGTACATGCGGTTAGTTATTGGGACCGATTTAATGTTTCGGGGGCCCTAGTAAGAGAAAAAGGGGAAAAAAAATTGGGTTCCCATTGTTTGACTTATGCAACAGGTACCGGTTGCCTCCGAAAGTGTCGGAAGTCGATTGTATGTTTTCGCGGGCACGCGAAGGTCATGTACATGCGGTTAGTTATTGGGACCGATTTAATGTTTCGGGGGCCCTAGTAAGAGAAAAAGGGGAACAAAAATTGGGTTCCAATGGTTTGACTTATGCAATACATACCGGTTGTTTCTGAAAGATTCGTAAGTGGATTATATGTTTTCACGGGCGCGTAAAGGTCATGCACATGGGGATAGCTACTGAGACCGCTTTCATGTTACGGTGGCCCCAGTAAGAGAAAAGGGAAAAAATTGGTTCCCATTGTTTGACTTATGCAACAGGTAGCGGTTGCTTCCGAAGGCATCATAAGTCGATATTTCATGTTTTCACAGGTGCGTAACCGGCACATATGAGTTGATAGTCATTGTAACTACATTTCTTGTCTACATATGAAGAGAAATAATACAAAATATAGTTCCTTTTGTTCGACTCATGCTACAGGAACCAGTTGCTACAGAAATTTATCCACTTGTGACAATATTTTCTGGGGCTTTTACACTGTCCATTGATCATCTTAGGATATTCAATGTATCAATGTGCAGTGTGGAAGCCGGCCTGAACTAGAATGACAAATCGGATCCAGGGTTGTCAACCTGGTACTATGCTCGAAAACATATTACCAAGTTCTTCTGTCACCCTGTTTTCCTAATTTCTAGCCCAATGTCGGTAAAGTCTGGCGTGTATGGATGGAGAATGCATCTCAATGCGCCAAGGATTACATATCAGCCTTCAAAGAAAACCTAAAAGCACTTTAAAACTTCCCTTATTGATTAGATCGATGGTTTAGCCGCCATTTTGTTTTTCTTGGCCGCCATCTTGGATTTTTTTCTCCAAGGAATTATGGGAAGGGAGGGGGGATATGGTTATAGGTATATATAGCCAGACTAATTTCCAGTTGCCTCCATAGCACTGTGGGTAAGACCGCTGTGCCAAGAGCCATTTTTGATCCTGGTGGCCAGAGGTTCGAACCCCAGCTGTGCCATTTTTTTTTTTTTCCTTTTAATTTATTTCTATCATTTTCTTTAATTATTATCATTTATTCTTATGTCATTGGCCAATTTCAATATACTTTAAAGATGTACAAGACATTTTCATGGGAAAGATTTCGGTATCATGCTATATCTTTGATGGCTTTGGCTGTGCGCAAGAGCCGCGTATGGCTGTTTCTAAACAGCGAGTAAAACTGCTACAAATGAGTGGGTAGTTGTGAGAGCCAAGTTACAGTTCTTGTCTATGTATTTAGAAGAAAGGGTAGGGCAAAAGTCAGTTTTCTTTTTCTTGCTTATGCAACAGGAACCGGTTGCTTCCGAAAGTGTCGGAAGTCGATAATATGTTTTCGCGGGCATGCAAAGGTCATGTACATGCGGTTAGTTATTGGGACCGATTTAATGTTTCGGGGGCCCTAGTAAGAGAAAAAGGGAAAAAAAAATTGGGTTCCCATTGTTTGACTTATGCAACAGGTAGCGGTTGCCTCCGAAAGTGTCAGAAGTCGATTGTATGTTTTCACGGGCACGCGAAGGTCATGTACATGCGGTTAGTTATTGGGACCGATTTAATGTTTTGGGGGCCCTAGTAAGAGAAAAAGGGGAACAAAACTTGGGTTCCCATGGTTTGACTTATGCAACACATACCGGTTGCTTCTGAAAGATTCGTAAGTGGATTATATGTTTTCACGGGCGCGTAAAGGTCATGCACATGGGGATAGCTACTGAGACCACTTTCATGTTACGGTGGCCCCAGTAAGAGAAAAGGGAAAAAATTGGTTCCCATTGTTTGACTTATGCAACAGGTAGCGGTTGCTTCCGAAGGCATCATAAGTCGATATTTCATGTTTTCACAGGTGCGTAACCGGCACATATGAGTTGGTAGTCATCGTAACTACATTTCTTGTCTACATATGAAGAGAAATAATACAAAATATAGTTCCTTTTGTTCGACTCATGCTACAGGAACCAGTTGCTACAGAAATTTATCCACTTGTGACAATATTTTCTGGGGCTTTTACACTGTCCATTGATCATCTTAGGATATTCAATGTATCAATGTGCAGTGTGGAAGCCGGCCTGAACTAGAATGACAAATCGGATCCAGGGTTGTCAACCTGGTACTATGCTCGAAAACATATTACCAAGTTTTTCTGTCACCCTGTTTTCCTAATTTCTAGCCCAATGTCGGTAAATTCTGGCGTGTATGGATGGAGAATGCATCTCAATTCGCCAAAGATTACATATCAGCCTTCAAAGAAGACCTAAAAGCACTTTAAAACTTCCCTTATTGTTTAGATCGATGGTTTAGCCGCCATTTTGTTTTTCTTGGCCGCCATCTTGGATTTTTTTCTCCAAGGAATTATGGGAAGGGAGGGGGGATATGGTTATAGGTATATATAGCCAGACTACTTTCCAGTTGCCTCCATAGCACTGTGGGTAAGACCGCTGTGCCAAGAGCCATTTTTGATCCTGGTGGCCAGAGGTTCGAACCCCAGCTGTGCCATTTTTTTTTTTTTTTTCTTTTAATTTATTTCAATCATTTTCTTTAATTATTATCATTTATTCTTATGTCATTGGCCAATTTCAATATACTTTAAAGATGTACAAGACATTTTCATGGGAAAGAATTCCGTATCATGCTATATCTTTGATCGCTTTGGCTGTGCGCAAGAGCCGCGTATGGCTGTTTCTGAACAGCGAGTAAAACTGCTACAAATGAGTGGGTAGTTGTGAGAGCCAAGTTACAGTTCTTGTCTATGTATTTAGAAGAAAGGGTAGGGCAAAAGTCAGTTTTCTTTTTCTTGCTTATGCAACAGGAACCGGTTGCTTCCGAAAGTGTCGGAAGTCGATAATATGTTTTCGCGGGCATGCAAAGGTCATGTACATGCGGTTAGTTATTGGGACCGATTTAATGTTTCGGGGGCCCTAGTAAGAGAAAAAGGGGAAAAAAAAATGGGTTCCCATTGTTTGACTTATGCAACAGGTACCGGTTGCCTCCGAAAGTGTCAGAAGGCGATTGTATGTTTTCGCGGGAGCGCGAAGGTCATGTACATGCGGTTAGTTATTGGGACTGATTTAATGTTTTGGGGGCCCTAGTAAGAGAAAAAGGGGAACAAAACTTGGGTTCCCATGGTTTGACTTATGCAACACATACCGGTTGCTTCTGAAAGATTCATAAGTGGATTATATGTTTTCACGGGCGCGTAAAGGTCATGCACATGGGGATAGCTACTGAGACCGCTTTCATGTTACGGTGGCCCCAGTAAGAGAAAAGGGAAAAAATTGGTTCCCATTGTTTGACTTATGCAATAGGTAGCGGTTGCTTCCGAAGGCATCATAAGTTGATATTTCATGTTTTCACGGGTGCGTAACCGGCACATATGAGTTGGTAGTCATCGTAACTACATTTCTTGTCTACATATGAAGAGAAATAATACAAAATATAGTTCCTTTTGTTCGACTCATGCTACAGGAACCAGTTGCTACAGAAATTTATCCACTTGTGACAATATTTTCTGGGGCTTTTACACTGTCCATTGATCATCTTAGGATATTCAATGTATCAATGTGCAGTGTGGAAGCCGGCCTGAACTAGAATGACAAATCGGATCCAGGGTTGTCAACCTGGTACTATGCTCGAAAACATATTACCAAGTTCTTCTGTCACCCTGTTTTCCTAATTTCTAGCCCAATGTCGGTAAATTCTGGCGTGTATGGATGGAGAATGCATCTCAATTCGCCAAGGATTACATATCAGCCTTCAAAGAAGACCTAAAAGCACTTTAAAACTTCCCTTATTGTTTAGATCGATGGTTTAGCCGCCATTTTGTTTTTCTTGGCCGCCATCTTGGATTTTTTTCTCCAAGGAATTATGGTAAGGGAGGGGGGATATGGTTATAGGTATATATAGCCAGACTACTTTCCAGTTGCCTCCATAGCACTGTGGGTAAGACCGCTGTGCCAAGAGCCATTTTTGATCCTGGTGGCCAGAGGTTCGAACCCCAGCTGTGCCATGTTTTTTTTTTTTTCCTTTTAATTTATTTCTATCATTTTCTTTAATTATTATCATTTATTCTTATGTCATTGGCCAATTTCAATATACTTTAAAGATGTACAAGATATTTTCATGGGAAAGATTTCGGTATCATGCTATATCTTTGATGGCTTTGGCTGCGCACAAGAGCCGCGTATGGCTGTTTCTGAACAGCGAGTAAAACTGCTACAAATGAGTGGGTAGTTGTGAGAGCCAAGTTACAGTTCTTGTCTATGTATTTAGAAGAAAGGGTAGGGCAAAAGTCAGTTTTCTTTTTCTTGCTTATGCAACAGGAACCGGTTGCTTCCGAAAGCGTCGGAAGTCGATAATATGTTTTCGCGGGTACGCAAAGGTCATGCATATGCGGTTAGTTATTGGGACCGATTTAATGTTTCGGGGGCCCTAGTAAGAGAAAAAGGGGAAAAAAAATTGGGTTCCCATTGTTTGACTTATGCAACAGGTACCGGTTGCCTCCGAAAGTGTCGGAAGTCGATTGTATGTTTTCGCGGGCGCGCGAAGGTCATGTACATGCGGTTAGTTATTGGGACCGATTTAATGTTTCGGGGGCCCTAGTAAGAGAAAAAGGGGAACAAAAATTGGGTTCCCATGGTTTGACTTATGCAACACATACCGGTTGCTTCTGAAAGATTCGTAAGTGGATTATATGTTTTCACGGGCGCGTAAAGGTCATGCACATGGGGATAGCTACTGAGACCGCTTTCATGTTACGGTGGCCCCAGTAAGAGAAAAGGGAAAAAATTGGTTCCCATTGTTTGACTTATGCAACAGGTAGCGGTTGCTTCCGAAGGCATCATAAGTCGATATTTCATGTTTTCACGGGTGCGTAACCGGCACATATGAGTTGGTAGTCATCGTAACTACATTTCTTGTCTACATATGAAGAGAAATAATACAAAATATAGTTCCTTTTGTTCGACTCATGCTACAGGAACCAGTTGCTACAGAAATTTATCCACTTGTGACAATATTTTCTGGGGCTTTTACACTGTCCATTGATCATCTTAGGATATTCAATGTATCAATGTGCAGTGTGGAAACCGGCCTGAACTAGAATGACGAATCGGATCCAGGGTTGTCAACCTGGTACTATGCTCGAAAACATATTACCAAGTTTTTCTGACACCCTGTTTTCCTAATTTCTAGCCCAATGTCGGTAAATTCTGGCGTGTATGGATGGAGAATGCATGTCAATTCACCAAGGATTACATATCAGCCTTCAAAGAAGACCTAAAAGCACTTTAAAACTTCCCTTATTGCTTACATCGATGGTTTAGCCGCCATTTTGTTTTTCTTGGCCGCCATCTTGGATTTTTTCTCCAAGGAATTATGGGAAGGGAGGGGGGATATGGTTATAGGTATATATAGCCAGACTAATTTCCAGTTGCCTCCATAGCACTGTGGGTAAGACCGCTGTGCCAAGAGCCATTTTTGATCCTGGTGGCCAGAGGTTCGAACCCCAGCTGTGCCATTTTTTTTTTTTTTTTTTCTTTTAATTTTTTTCTATCATTTTCTTTAATTATTATCATTTATTCTTATGTCATTTGCCAATTTCAATATACTTTAAAGATGTACAAGACATTTTCATGGGAAAGATTTTGGTATCATGCTATATCTTTGATGGCTTTGGCTGCGCGCAAGAGCCGCGTATGGCTGTTTCTGAACAGCGAGTAAAACTGCTACAAATGAGTGGGTAGTTGTGAGAGCCAAGTTACAGTTCTTGTCTATGTATTTAGAAGAAAGGGTAGGGCAAAAGTCAGTTTTCTTTTTCTTGCTTATGCAACAGGAACCGGTTGCTTCCGAAAGCGTCGGAAGTTGATAATATGTTTTCGCGGGCACGCAAAGGTCATGTACATGCGGTTAGTTATTGGGACCGATTTAATGTTTCGGGGGCCCTAGTAAGAGAAAAAGGGGAAAAAAAATTGGGTTCCCATTGTTTGACTTATGCAACAGGTACTGGTTGCCTCCGAAAATGTCGGAAGTCAATTGTATGTTTTCGCAGGCGCGCGAAGGTCATGTACATGTGGTTAGTTATTGGGACCAATTTAATGTTTCGGGGGCCCTAGTAAGAGAAAAAGGGGAACAAAAATTGGGTTCCCATGGTTTGACTTATGCAACACATACCGGTTGCTTCTGAAAGATTCGTAAGTGGATTATATGTTTTCACGGGCGCGTAAAGTTCATGCACATGGGGATAGCTACTGAGACCGCTTTCATGTTACGGTGGCCCCAGTAAGAGAAAAGGGAAAAAATTGGTTCCCATTGTTTGACTTATGCAACAGGTAGCGGTTGCCTCCGAAGGCATCATAAGTTGATATTTCATGTTTTCACGGGTGCGTAACCGGCACATATGAGTTGGTAGTCATCGTAACTACATTTCTTGTCTACATATGAAGAGAAATAATACAAAATATAGTTCCTTTTGTTCGACTCATGCTACAGGAACCAGTTGCTACAGAAATTTATCCACTTGTGGCAATATTTTCTGGGGCTTTTACACTGTCCATTGATCATCTTAGGATATTCAATGTATCAATGTGCAGTGTGGAAGCCGGCCTGAACTAGAATGACAAATCGGATCCAGGGTTGTCAACCTGGTACTATGCTCGAAAACATATTACCAAGTTCTTCTGTCACCCTGTTTTCCTAATTTCTAGCCCAATGTCGGTAAATTCTGGCGTGTATGGATGGAGAATGCATCTCAATTCGCCAAGGATTACATATCAGCCTTCAAAGAAGACCTAAAAGCACTTTAAAACTTCCCTTATTGTTTAGATCGATGGTTTAGCCGCCATTTTGTTTTTCTTGGCCGCCATCTTGGATTTTTTTCTCCAAGGAATTATAGGAAGGGAGGGGGGATATGGTTATAGGTATATATAGCCAGACTAATTTCCAGTTGCCTCCATAGCACTGTGGGTAAGACCGCTGTGCCAAGAGCCATTTTTGATCCTGGTGGCCAGAGGTTCGAACCCCAGCTGTGCCATGCTTTTTTTTTTTTCCTTTTAATTTATTTCTATCATTTTCTTTAATTATTATCATTTATTCTTATGTCATTGGCCAATTTCAATATACTTTAAAGATGTACAAGACATTTTCATAGGAAAGATTTCGGTATCATGCTATATCTTTGATGGCTTTGGCTGCGCGCAAGAGCCGCGTATGGCTGTTTCTGAACAGCGAGTAAAACTGCTACAAATGAGTGGGTAGTTGTGAGAGCCAAGTTACAGTTCTTGTCTATGTATTTAGAAGAAAGGGTAGGGCAAAAGTCAGTTTTCTTTTTCTTGCTTATGCAACAGGAACCGGTTGCTTCCGAAAGCGTCGGAAGTCGATAATATGTTTTCGCGGGCACGCAAAGGTCATGTACATGTGGTTAGTTATTGGGACCGATTTAATGTTTCGGGGGCCCTAGTAAGAGAAAAAGGGGAAAAAAAATTGGGTTCCCATTGTTTGACTTATGCAACAGGTACCGGTTGCCTCCGAAAGTGTCGGAAGTCGATTGTATGTTTTCGCGGGCGCGCGAAGGTCATGTACATGCGGTTAGTTATTGGGACTGATTTAATGTTTCGGGGGCCCTAGTAAGAGAAAAAGGGGAACAAAAATTGGGTTCCCATGGTTTGACTTATGCAACACATACCGGTTGCTTCTGAAAGATTCGTAAGTGGATTATATGTTTTCACGGGCGCGTAAAGGTCATGCACATGGGGATAGCTACTGAGACCGCTTTCATGTTACGGTGGCCCCAGTAAGAGAAAAGGGAAAAAATTGGTTCCCATTGTTTGACTTATGCAACAGGTAGCGGTTGCTTCCGAAGGCATCATAAGTCGATATTTCATGTTTTCACGGGTGCGTAACCGGCACATATGAGTTGGTAGTCATCGTAACTACATTTCTTGTCTACATATGAAGAGAAATAATACAAAATATAGTTCCTTTTGTTCGACTCATGCTACAGGAACCAGTTGCTACAGAAATTTATCCACTTGTGACAATATTTTCTGGGGCTTTTACACTGTCCATTGATCATCTTAGGATATTCAATGTATCAATGTGCAGTGTGGAAACCGGCCTGAACTAGAATGACAAATCGGATCCAGGGTTGTCAACCTGGTACTATGCTCGAAAACATATTACCAAGTTTTTCTGTCACCCTGTTTTCCTAATTTCTAGCCCAATGTCGGTAAATTCTGGCGTGTATGGATGGAGAATGCATGTCAATTCACCAAGGATTACATATCAGCCTTCAAAGAAGACCTAAAAGCACTTTAAAACTTCCCTTATTGCTTAGATCGATGGTTTAGCCGCCATTTTGTTTTTCTTGGCCGCCATCTTGGATTTTTTCTCCAAGGAATTATGGGAAGGGAGGGGGGATATGGTTATAGGTATATATAGCCAGACTAATTTCCACTTGCCTCCATAGCACTGTGGGTAAGACCGCTGTGCCAAGAGCCATTTTTGATCCTGGTGGCCAGAGGTTCGAACCCCAGCTGTGCCATGCTTTTTTTTTTTTTCTTTTAATTTTTTTCTATCATTTTCTTTAATTATTATCATTTATTCTTATGTCATTGGCCAATTTCAATATACTTTAAAGATGTACAAGACATTTTCATGGGAAAGATTTTGGTATCATGCTATATCTTTGATGGCTTTGGCTGCGCGCAAGAGCCGCGTATGGCTGTTTCTGAACAGCGAGTAAAACTGCTACAAATGAGTGGGTAGTTGTGAGAGCCAAGTTACAGTTCTTGTCTATGTATTTAGAAGAAAGGGTAGGGCAAAAGTCAGTTTTCTTTTTCTTGCTTATGCAACAGGAACCGGTTGCTTCCGAAAGCGTCGGAAGTTGATAATATGTTTTCGCGGGCACGCAAAGGTCATGTACATGCGGTTAGTTATTGGGACCGATTTAATGTTTCGGGGGCCCTAGTAAGAGAAAAAGGGGAAAAAAAATTGGGTTCCCATTGTTTGACTTATGCAACAGGTACTGGTTGCCTCCGAAAGTGTCGGAAGTCGATTGTATGTTTTCGCAGGCGCGCGAAGGTCATGTACATGTGGTTAGTTATTGGGACCAATTTAATGTTTCGGGGGCCCTAGTAAGAGAAAAAGGGGAACAAAAATTGGGTTCCCATGGTTTGACTTATGCAACACATACCGGTTGCTTCTGAAAGATTCGTAAGTGGATTATATGTTTTCACGGGCGCGTAAAGTTCATGCACATGGGGATAGCTACTGAGACCGCTTTCATGTTACGGTGGCCCCAGTAAGAGAAAAGGGAAAAAATTGGTTCCCATTGCTTGACTTATGCAACAGGTAGCGGTTGCCTCCGAAGGCATCATAAGTTGATATTTCATGTTTTCACGGGTGCGTAACCGGCAGATATGAGTTGGTAGTCATCGTAACTACATTTCTTGTCTACATATGAAGAGAAATAATACAAAATATAGTTCCTTTTGTTCGACTCATGCTACAGGAACCAGTTGCTACAGAAATTTATCCACTTGTGGCAATATTTTCTGGGGCTTTTACACTGTCCATTGATCATCTTAGGATATTCAATGTATCAATGTGCAGTGTGGAAGCCGGCCTGAACTAGAATGACAAATCGGATCCAGGGTTGTCAACCTGGTACTATGCTCGAAAACATATTACCAAGTTCTTCTGTCACCCTGTTTTCCTAATTTCTAGCCCAATGTCGGTAAATTCTGGCGTGTATGGATGGAGAATGCATCTCAATTCGCCAAGGATTACATATCAGCCTTCAAAGAAGACCTAAAAGCACTTTAAAACTTCCCTTATTGTTTAGATCGATGGTTTAGCCGCCGTTTTGTTTTTCTTGGCCGCCATCTTGGATTTTTTTCTCCAAGGAATTATGGGAAGGGAGGGGGGATATGGTTATAGGTATATATAGCCAGACTAATTTCCAGTTGCCTCCATAGCACTGTGGGTAAGACCGCTGTGCCAAGAGCCATTTTTGATCCTGGTGGCCAGAGGTTCGAACCCCAGCTGTGCCATTTTTTTTTTTTTTTTCTTTTAATTTATTTCTATTATTTTCTTTAATTATTATCATTTATTCTTATGTCATTGGCCAATTTCAATATACTTTAAAGATGTACAAGACATTTTCATGGGAAAGATTTTGGTATCATGCTATATCTTTGATGGCTTTGGCTGCGCGCAAGAGCCGCGTATGGCTGTTTCTGAACAGCGAGTAAAACTGCTACAAATGAGTGGGTAGTTGTGAGAGCCAAGTTACAGTTCTTGTCTATGTATTTAGAAGAAAGGGTAGGGCAAAAGTCAGTTTTCTTTTTCTTGCTTATGCAACAGAAACCGGTTGCTTCCGAAAGCGTCGGAAGTCGATAATATGTTTTCACGGGCACGCAAAGGTCATGTACATGCAGTTAGTTATTGGGACCGATTTAATGTTTCGGGGGCCCTAGTAAGAGAAAAAGGGGAAAAAAAATTGGGTTCCCATTGTTTGACTTATGCAACAGGTACCGGTTGCCTCCGAAAGTGTCGGAAGTCGATTGTATGTTTTCGCGGGCGCGCGTAGGTCATGTACATGTGGTTAGTTATTGGGACCGATTTAATGTTTCGGGGGCCCTAGTAAGAGAAAAAGGGGAACAAAAATTGGGTTCCCATGGTTTGACTTATGCAACACATACCGGTTGCTTCTGAAAGATTCGTAAGTGGATTATATGTTTTCACGGGCGCGTAAAGGTCATGCACATGGGGATAGCTACTGAAACCGCTTTCATGTTACGGTGGCCCCAGTAAGAGAAAAGGGAAAAAATTGGTTCCCATTGTTTGACTTATGCAACAGGTAGCGGTTGCTTCCGAAGGCATCATAAGTCGATATTTCATGTTTTCACGGGTGCGTAACCGGCACATATGAGTTGGTAGTCATCGGAACTACATTTCTTGTCTACATATGAAGAGAAATAATACAAAATATAGTTCCTTTTGTTCGACTCATGCTACAGGAACCAGTTGCTACAGAAATTTATCCAATTGTGACAATATTTTCTGGGGCTTTTACACTGTCCATTGATCATCTTAGGATATTCAATGTATCAATGTGCAGTGTGGAAGCCGGCCTGAACTAGAATGACAAATCGGATCCAGGGTTGTCAACCTGGTACTATGCTCGAAAACATATTACCAAGTTTTTCTGTCACCCTGTTTTCCTAATTTCTAGCCCAATGTCGGTAAATTCTGGCGTGTATGGATGGAGAATGCATCTCAATTCGCCAAGGATTACATATCAGCCTTCAAAGAAGACCTAAAAGCACTTTAAAACTTCCCTTATTGTTTAGATCGATGGTTTAGCCGCCATTTTGTTTTTCTTGGCCGCCATCTTGGATTTTTTTCTCCAAGGAATTATGGGAAGGGAGGGGGATATGGTTATAGGTATATATAGCCAGACTAATTTCCAGTTGCCTCCATAGCACTGTGGGTAAGACCGCTGTGCCAAGAGCCATTTTTGATCCTGGTGGCCAGAGGTTCGAACCCCAGCTGAGCCATGCTTTTTTTTTTTTCCTTTTAATTTATTTCTATCATTTTCTTTAATTATTATCATTTATTCTTATGTCATTGGCCAATTTCAATATACTTTAAAGATGTACAAGACATTTTCATGGGAAAGATTTCGGTATCATGCTATATCTTTGATGGCTTTGGCTGCGCGCAAGAGCCGCGTATGGCTGTTTCTGAACAGCGAGTAAAACTGCTACAAATGAGTGGGTAGTTGTGAGAGCCAAGTTACAGTTCTTGTCTATGTATTTAGAAGAAAGGGTAGGGCAAAAGTCAGTTTTCTTTTTCTTGCTTATGCAACAGGAACCGGTTGCTTCCGAAAGCGTCGGAAGTCGATAATATGTTTTCGCGGGCACGCAAAGGTCATGTACATGCGGTTAGTTATTGGGACCAATTTAATGTTTCGGGGGCCCTAATAAGAGAAAAAGGGGAAAAAAAATTGGGTTCCCATTGTTTGACTTATGCAACAGGTACCGGTTGCCTCCGAAAGTGTCGGAAGTCGATTGTATGTTTTCGCGGGCGCGTGAAGGTCATGTACATGCGGTTAGTTATTGGGACCGATTTAATGTTTCGGGGGCCCTAGTAAGAGAAAAAGGGGAACAAAAATTGGGTTCCCATGGTTTGACTTATGCAACACATACCGGTTGCTTCTGAAAGATTCGTAAGTGGATTATATGTTTTCACGGGCGCGTAAAGGTCATGCACATGGGGATAGCTACTGAGACCGCTTTCATGTTACGGTGGCCCCAGTAAGAGAAAAGGGAAAAAATTGGTTCCCATTGTTTGACTTATGCAACAGGTAGCGGTTGCTTCCGAAGGCATCATAAGTCGATATTTCATGTTTTCACGGGTGCGTAACCGGCACATATGAGTTGGTAGTCATCATAACTACATTTCTTGTCTACATATGAAGAGAAATAATACAAAATATAGTTCCTTTTGTTCGACTCATGCTACAGGAACCAGTTGCTACAGAAATTTATCCACTTGTGACAATATTTTCTGGGGCTTTTACACTGTCCATTGATCATCTTAGGATATTCAATGTATCAATGTGCAGTGTGGAAACCGGCCTGAACTAGAATGACAAATCGGATCCAGGGTTGTCAACCTGGTACTATGCTCGAAAACATATTACCAACTTTTTCTGTCACCCTGTTTTCCTAATTTCTAGCCCAATGTCGGTAAATTCTGGCGTGTATGGATGGAGAATGCATCTCAATTCGCCAAGGATTACATATCAGCCTTCAAAGAAGACCTAAAAGCACTTTAAAACTTCCCTTATTGCTTAGATCGATGGTTTTGCCGCCATTTTGTTTTTCTTGGCCGCCATCTTGGATTTTTTCTCCAAGGAATTATGGGAAGGGAGGGGGGATATGGTTATAGGTATATATAGCCAGACTAATTTCCAGTTGCCTCCATAGCACTGTGGGTAAGACCGCTGTGCCAAGAGCCATTTTTGATCCTGGTGGCCAGAGGTTCGAACCCCAGCTGTGCCATTTTTTTTTTTTTTTTTTTCTTTTAATTTTTTTCTATCATTTTCTTTAATTATTATCATTTATTCTTATGTCATTGGCCAATTTCAATATACTTTAAAGATGTACAAGAAATTTTCATGGGAAAGATTTCGGTATCATGCTATATCTTTGATGGCTTTGGCTGCGCGCAAGAGCCGCGTATGGCTGTTTCTGAACAGCGAGTAAAACTGCTACAAATGAGTGGGTAGTTGTGAGAGCCAAGTTACAGTTCTTGTCTATGTATTTAGAAGAAAGGGTAGGGCAAAAGTCAGTTTTCTTTTTCTTGCTTATGCAACAGGAACCGGTTGCTTCCGAAAGCGTCAGAAGTCGATAATATGTTTTCGCGGGCACGCAAAGGTCATGTACATGCGGTTAGTTATTGGGACCGATTTAATGTTTCGGGGGCCCTAGTAAGAGAAAAAGGGGAAAAAAAATTGGGTTCCCATTGTTTGACTTATGCAACAGGTACCGGTTGCCTCTGAAAGTGTCGGAAGTCGATTGTATGTTTTCGCGGGCGCGCGAAGGTCATGTACATGCGGTTAGTTATTGGGACCGATTTAATGTTTCGGGGGCCCTAGTAAGAGAAAAAGGGGAACAAAAATTGGGTTCCCATGGTTTGACTTATGCAACACATACCGGTTGCTTCTGAAAGATTCGTAAGTGGATTATATGTTTTCACGGGCGCGTAAAGGTCATGCACATGGGGATAGCTACTGAGACTGCATTCATGTTACGGTGGCCCCAGTAAGAGAAAAGGGAAAAAATTGGTTCCCATTGTTTGACTTATGCAACAGGTAGCGGTTGCTTCCGAAGGCATCATAAGTCGATATTTCATGTTTTCACGGGTGCGTAACCGGCACATATGAGTTGGTAGTCATCGTAACTACATTTCTTGTCTACATATGAAGAGAAATAATACAAAATATAGTTCCTTTTGTTCGACTCATGCTACAGGAACCAGTTGCTACAGAAATTTATCCACTTGTGACAATATTTTCTGGGGCTTTTACACTGTCCATTGATCATCTTAGGATATTCAATGTATCAATGTGCAGTGTGGAAACCGGCCTGAACTAGAATGACAAATCGGATCCAGGGTTGTCAACCTGGTACTATGCTCGAAAACATATTACCAAGTTCTTCTGTCACCCTGTTTTCCTAATTTCTAGCCCAATGTCGGTAAATTCTGGCGTGTATGGATGGAGAATGCATCTCAATTCGCCAAGGATTACATATCAGCCTTCAAAGAAGACCTAAAAGCACTTTAAAACTTCCCTTATTGTTTAGATCGATGGTTTAGCCGCCATTTTGTTTTTCTTGGCCGCCATCTTGGATTTTTTTCTCCAAGGAATTATGGGAAGGGAGGGGGGATATGGTTATAGGTATATATAGCCAGACTAATTTCCAGTTGCCTCCATAGCACTGTGGGTAAGACCGCTGTGCCAAGAGCCATTTTTGATCCTGGTGGCCAGAGGTTCGAACCCCAGCTGTGCCATTTTTTTTTTTTTTTTCTTTTAATTTATTTCTATCATTTTCTTTAATTATTATCATTTATTCTTATGTCATTGGCCAATTTCAATATACTTTAAAGATGTACAAGACATTTTCATAGGAAAGATTTTGGTATCATGCTATATCTTTGATGGCTTTGGCTGTGCGCAAGAGCCGCGTATGGCTGTTTCTGAACAGCGAGTAAAACTGCTACAAATGAGTGGGTAGTTGTGAGAGCCAAGTTACAGTTCTTGTCTATGTATTTAGAAGAAAGGGTAGGGCAAAAGTCAGTTTTCTTTTTCTTGCTTATGCAACAGGAACCGGTTGCTTCGGAAAGTGTCGGAAGTCGATAATATGTTTTCGCGGGCATGCAAAGGTCATGTACATGCGGTTAGTTATTGGGACCGATTTAATGTTTCAGGGGCCCTAGTAAGAGAAAAAGGGGAAAAAAAATTGGGTTCCCATTGTTTGACTTATGCAACAGGTACCGGTTGCCTCCGAAAGTGTCGGAAGTCGATTGTATGTTTTCGCGGGCGCGCGAAGTTCATGTACATGCGGTTAGTTATTGGGACCGATTTAATGTATCGGGGGCCCTAGTAAGAGAAAAAGGGGAACAAAAATTGGGTTCCCATGGTTTGACTTATGCAACACATACCGGTTGCTTCTGAAAGATTCGTAAGTGGATTATATGTTTTCATGGGCGCGTAAAGGTCATGCACATGGGGATAGCTACTGAGACCGCTTTCATGTTACGGTGGCCCCAGTAAGAGAAAAGGGAAAAAATTGGTTCCCATTGTTTGACTTATGCAACAGGTAGCGGTTGCTTCCGAAGGCATCATAAGTCGATATTTCATGTTTTCACGGGTGCGTAACCGGCACATATGAGTTGGTAGTCATCATAACTACATTTCTTGTCTACATATGAAGAGAAATAATACAAAATATAGTTCCTTTTGTTCGACTCATGCTACAGGAACCAGTTGCTACAGAAATTTATCCACTTGTGACAATATTTTCTGGGGCTTTTACACTGTCCATTGATCATCTTAGGATATTCAATGTATCAATGTGCAGTGTGGAAGCCGGCCTGAACTAGAATGACAAATCGGATCCAGGGTAGTCAACCTGGTACTATGCTCGAAAACATATTACCAAGTTTTTCTGTCACCCTGTTTTCCTAATTTCTAGCCCAATGTCGGTAAATTCTGGCGTGTATGGATGGAGAATGCATCTCAATTCGCCAAGGATTACATATCAGCCTTCAAAGAAGACCTAAAAGCACTTTAAAACTTCCCTTATTGTTTAGATCGATGGTTTAGCCGCCATTTTGTTTTTCTTGGCCGCCATCTTGGATTTTTTTCTCCAAGGAATTATGGGAAGGGAGGGGGGATATGGTTATAGGTATATATAGCCAGACTAATTTCCAGTTGCCTCCATAGCACTGTGGGTAAGACCGCTGTGCCAAGAGCCATTTTTGATCCTGGTGGCCAGAGGTTCGAACCCCAGCTGTGCCATTTTTTTTTTTTTTCCTTTTAATTTATTTCTATCATTTTCTTTAATTATTATCATTTATTCTTATGTCATTGGCCAATTTCAATATACTTTAAAGATGTACAAGACATTTTCATGGGAAAGATTTTGGTATCATGCTATATCTTTGATGGCTTTGGCTGCGCGCAAGAGCCGCGTATGGCTGTTTCTGAACAGCGAGTAAAACTGCTACAAATGAGTGGGTAGTTGTGAGAGCCAAGTTACAGTTCTTGTCTATGTATTTAGAAGAAAGGGTAGGGCAAAAGTCAGTTTTCTTTTTC
This sequence comes from Tridacna gigas, assembly GCA_945859785.2. NCBI lineage: Eukaryota > Metazoa > Mollusca > Bivalvia > Cardiida > Cardiidae > Tridacna > Tridacna gigas. Next base: position 16,541,833 of record OX244037.2, on the reverse strand, counting down.
TTGCTTATGCAACAGGAACCGGTTCCTTCCGAAAGCGTCGGAAGTCGATAATATGTTTTCGCGGGCACGCAAAGGTCATGTACATGCAGTTAGTTATTGGGACCGATTTAATGTTTCGGGGGCCCTAGTAAGAGAAAAAGGGGAAAAAAAATTGGGTTCCCATTGTTTGACTTATGCAACAGGTACCGGTTGCCTCCGAAAGTGTCGGAAGTCGATTGTATGTTTTCGCGGGCGCGCGAAGGTCATGTACATGTGGTTAGTTATTGGGACCGATTTAATGTTTCGGGGGCCCTAGTAAGAGAAAAAGGGGAACAAAAATTGGGTTCCCATGGTTTGACTTATGCAACACATACCGGTTGCTTCTGAAAGATTCGTAAGTGGATTATATGTTTTCACGGGTGCGTAAAGGTCATGCACATGGGGATAGCTACTGAGACCGCTTTCATGTTACGGTGGCCCCAGTAAGAGAAAAGGGAAAAAATTGGTTCCCATTGTTTGACTTATGCAACAGGTAGCGGTTGCTTCCGAAGGCATCATAAGTCGATATTTCATGTTTTCACGGGTGCGTAACCGGCACATATGAGTTGGTAGTCATCGTAACTACATTTCTTGTCTACATATGAAGAGAAATAATACAAAATATAGTTCCTTTTGTTCGACTCATGCTACAGGAACCAGTTGCTACAGAAATTTATCCACTTGTGACAATATTTTCTGGGGCTTTTACACTGTCCATTGATCATCTTAGGATATTCAATGTATCAATGTGCAGTGTGGAAACCGGCCTGAACTAGAATGACAAATCGGATCCAGGGTTGTCAACCTGGTACTATGCTCGAAAACATATTACCAAGTTTTTCTGTCACCCTGTTTTCCTAATTTCTAGCCCAATGTCGGTAAATTCTGGCGTGTATGGATGGAGAATGCATGTCAATTCGCCAAGGATTACATATCAGCCTTCAAAGAAGACCTAAAAGCACTTTAAAACTTCCCTTATTGCTTGGATCGATGGTTTAGCCGCCATTTTGTTTTTCTTGGCCGCCATCTTGGATTTTTTCTCCAAGGAATTATGGGAAGGGAGGGGGGATATGGTTATAGGTATATATAGCCAGACTAATTTCCAGTTGCCTCCATAGCACTGTGGGTAAGACCGCTGTGCCAAGAGCCATTTTTGATCCTGGTGGCCAGAGGTTCGAACCCCAGCTGTGCCATTTTTTTTTTTTTTTTCTTTTAATTTTTTTCTATCATTTTCTTTAATTATTATCATTTATTCTTATGTCATTGGCCAATTTCAATATACTTTAAAGATGTACAAGACATTTTCATGGGAAAGATTTCGGTATCATGCTATATCTTTGATGGCTTTGGCTGCGCGCAAGAGCCGCGTATGGCTGTTTCTGAACAGCGAGTAAAACTGCTACAAATGAGTGGGTAGTTGTGAGAGCCAAGTTACAGTTCTTGTCTATGTATTTAGAAGAAAGGGTAGGGCAAAAGTCAGTTTTCTTTTTCTTGCTTATGCAACAGGAACTGGTTGCTTCCGAAAGCGTCAGAAGTCAATAATATGTTTTCGCGGGCACGCAAAGGTCATGTACATGCAGTTAGTTATTGGGACCGATTTAATGTTTCGGGGGCCCTAGTAAGAGAAAAAGGGGAACAAAAATTGGGTTCCCATGGTTTGACTTATGCAACACATACCGGTTGCTTCTGAAAGATTCGTAAGTGGATTATATGTTTTCACGGGCGCGTAAAGGTCATGCACATGGGGATAGCTACTGAGACCGCATTCATGTTACGGTGGCCCCAGTAAGAGAAAAGGGAAAAAATTGGTTCCCATTGTTTGACTTATGCAACAGGTAGCGGTTGCTTCCGAAGGCATCATAAATCGATATTTCATGTTTTCACGGGTGCGTAACCGGTACATATGAGTTGGTAGTCATCGTAACTACATTTCTTGTCTACATATGAAGAGAAATAATACAAAATATAGTTCCTTTTGTTCGACTCATGCTACAGGAACCAGTTGCTACAGAAATTTATCCACTTGTGACAATATTTTCTGGGGCTTTGACACTGTCCATTGATCATCTTAGGATATTCAATGTATCAATGTTCAGTGTGGAAGCCGGCCTGAACTAGAATGACATATCGGATCCAGGGTTGTCAACCTGGTACTATGCTCGAAAACATATTACCAAGTTCTTCTGTCACCCTGTTTTCCTAATTTCTAGCCCAATGTCGGTAAATTCTGGCGTGTATGGATGGAGAATGCATCTCAATTCGCCAAGGATTACATATCAGCCTTCAAAGAAGACCTAAAAGCACTTTAAAACTTCCCTTATTGTTTAGATCGATGGTTTAGCCGCCATTTTGTTTTTCTTGGCCGCCATCTTGGATTTTTTTCTCCAAGGAATTATGGGAAGGGAGGGGGGATATGGTTATAGGTATATATAGCCAGACTAATTTCCAGTTGCCTCCATAGCACTGTGGGTAAGACCGCTGTGCCAAGAGCCATTTTTGATCCTGGTGGCCAGAGGTTCGAACCCCAGCTGTGCCATGCTTTTTTTTTTTTTTTCTTTTAATTTATTTCTATCATTTTCTTTAATTATTATCATTTATTCTTATGTCATTGGCCAATTTCAATATACTTTAAAGATGTACAAGACATTTTCATGGGAAAGATTTTGGTATCATGCTATATCTTTGATGGCTTTAGCTGTGCGCAAGAGCCGCGTATGGCTGTTTCTGAACAGCGAGTAAAACTGCTACAAATGAGTGGGTAGTTGTGAGAGCCAAGTTACAGTTCTTGTCTATGTATTTAGAAGAAAGGGTAGGGCAAAAGTCAGTTTTCTTTTTCTTGCTTATGCAACAGGAACCGGTTGCTTCCGAAAGTGTCGGAAGTCGATAATATGTTTTCGCGGGCATGCAAAGGTCATGTACATGCGGTTAGTTATTGGGACCGATTTAATGTTTCGGGGGCCCTAGTAAGAGAAAAAGGGGAAAAAAAATTGGGTTCCCATTGTTTGACTTATGCAACAGGTACCGGTTGCCTCCGAAAGTGTCGGAAGTCGATTGTATGTTTTCGCGGGCGCGCGAAGGTCATGTACATGCGGTTAGTTATTGGGACCGATTTAATGTATCGGGGGCCCTAGTAAGAGAAAAAGGGGAACAAAAATTGGGTTCCCATGGTTTGACTTATGCAACACATACCGGTTGCTTCTGAAAAATTTGTAAGTGGATTATATGTTTTCACGGGCGCGTAAAGGTCATGCACATGGGGATAGCTACTGAGACCGCTTTCATGTTACGGTGGCCCCAGTAAGAGAAAAGGGAAAAAATTGGTTCCCATTGTTTGACTTATGCAACAGGTAGCGGTTGCTTCCGAAGGCATCATAAGTTGATATTTCATGTTTTCACGGGTGCGTAACCGGCACATATGAGTTGGTAGTCATCGTAACTACATTTCTTGTCTACATATGAAGAGAAATAATACAAAATATAGTTCCTTTTGTTCGACTCATGCTACAGGAACCAGTTGCTACAGAAATTTATCCACTTGTGACAATATTTTCTGGGGCTTTTACACTGTCCATTGATCATCTTAGGATATTCAATGTATCAATGTGCAGTGTGGAAACCGGCCTGAACTAGAATGACAAATCGGATCCAGGGTTGTCAACCTGGTACTATGCTCGAAAACATATTACCAAGTTTTTCTGTCACCCTGTTTTCCTAATTTCTAGCCCAATGTCGGTAAATTCTGGCGTGTATGGATGGAGAATGCATGTCAATTCGCCAAGGATTACATATCAGCCTTCAAAGAAGACCTAAAAGCACTTTAAAACTTCCCTTATTGCTTAGATCGATGGTTTAGCCGCCATTTTGTTTTTCTTGGCCGCCATCTTGGATTTTTTCTCCAAGGAATTATGGGAAGGGAGGGGGGATATGGTTATAGGTATATATAGCCAGACTAATTTCCAGTTGCCTCCATAGCACTGTGGGTAAGACCGCTGTGCCAAGAGCCATTTTTGATCCTGGTGGCCAGAGGTTCGAACCCCAGCTGTGCCATTTTTTTTTTTTTTTTTTTCTTTTAATTTTTTTCTATCATTTTCTTTAATTATTATCATTTATTCTTATGTCATTGGCCAATTTCAATATACTTTAAAGATGTACAAGACATTTTCATGGGAAAGATTTCGGTATCATGCTATATCTTTGATGGCTTTGGCTGCGCGCAAGAGCCGCGTATGGCTGTTTCTGAACAGCGAGTAAAACTGCTACAAATGAGTGGGTAGTTGTGAGAGCCAAGTTACAGTTCTTGTCTATGTATTTAGAAGAAAGGGTAGGGCAAAAGTCAGTTTTCTTTTTCTTGCTTATGCAACAGGAACCGGTTGCTTCCGAAAGCGTCGGAAGTCGATAATATGTTTTCGCGGGCACGCAAAGGTCATGTACATGCAGTTAGTTATTGGGACCGATTTAATGTTTCGGGGGCCCTAGTAAGAGAAAAAGGGGAAAAAAAATTGGGTTCCCATTGTTTGTCTTATGCACAGGTACCGGTTGCCTCCAAAAGTGTCGGAAGTCGATTGTATGTTTTCGCGGGCGCGCGAAGGTCATGTACATGTGGTTAGTTATTGGGACCGATTTAATGTTTCAGGGGCCCTAGTAAGAGAAAAAGGGGAACAAAAATTGGGTTCCCATGGTTTGACTTATGCAACACATACCGGTTGCTTCTGAAAGATTCGTAAGTGGATTATATGTTTTCACGGGCGCGTAAAGGTCATGCACATGGGGATAGCTACTGAGACCGCTTTCATGTTACGGTGGCCCCAGTAAGAGAAAAGGGAAAAAATTGGTTCCCATTGTTTGACTTATGCAACAGGTAGCGGTTGCTTCCGAAGGCATCATAAGTCGATATTTCATGTTTTCACGGGTGCGTAACCGGCACATATGAGTTGGTAGTCATCGTAACTACATTTCTTGTCTACATATGAAGAGAAATAATACAAAATATAGTTCCTTTTGTTCGACTCATGCTACAGGAACCAGTTGCTACAGAAATTTATCCACTTGTGACAATATTTTCTGGGGCTTTTACACTGTCCATTGATCATCTTAGGATATTCAATGTATCAATGTGCAGTGTGGAAACCGGCCTGAACTAGAATGACAAATCGGATCCAGGGTTGTCAACCTGGTACTATGCTCGAAAACATATTACCAAGTTTTTCTGTCACCCTGTTTTCCTAATTTCTAGCCCAATGTCGGTAAATTCTGGCGTGTATGGATGGAGAATGCATGTCAATTCGCCAAGGATTACATATCAGCCTTCAAAGAAGACCTAAAAGCACTTTAAAACTTCCCTTATTGCTTAGATCGATGGTTTCGCCGCCATTTTGTTTTTCTTGGCCGCCATCTTGGATTTTTTCTCCAAGGAATTATGGGAAGGGAGGGGGATATGGTTATAGGTATATATAGCCAGACTAATTTCCAGTTGCCTCCATAGCACTGTGGGTAAGACCGCTGTGCCAAGAGCCATTTTTGATCCTGGTGGCCAGAGGTTCGAACCCCAGCTGTGCCATTTTTTTTTTTTTTTCTTTTAATTTTTTTCTATCATTTTCTTTAATTATTATCATTTATTCTTATGTCATTGGCCAATTTCAATATACTTTAAAGATGTACAAGACATTTTCATGGGAAAGATTTCGGTATCATGCTATATCTTTGATGGCTTTGGCTGCGCGCAAGAGCCGCGTATGGCTGTTTCTGAACAGCGAGTAAAACTGCTACAAATGAGTGGGTAGTTGTGAGAGCCAAGTTACAGTTCTTGTCTATGTATTTAGAAGAAAGGGTAGGGCAAAAGTCAGTTTTCTTTTTCTTGCTTATGCAACAGGAACCAGTTGCTTCCGAAAGCGTCAGAAGTCGATAATATGTTTTCGCGGGCACGCAAAGGTCATGTACATGCGGTTAGTTATTGGGACCGATTTAATGTTTCGGGGGCCCTAGTAAGAGAAAAAGGGGAACAAAAATTGGGTTCCCATTGTTTGACTTATGCAACAGGTACCGGTTGCCTCCGAAAGTGTCGGAAGTCAATTGTATGTTTTCGCGGGCGCGCGAAGGTCATGTACATGCGGTTAGTTATTGGGACCGATTTAATGTTTCGGGGGCCCTAGTAAGAGAAAAAGGGGAACAAAAATTGGGTTCCCATGGTTTGACTTATGCAACACATACCGGTTGCTTCTGAAAGATTCGTAAGTGGATTATATGTTTTCACGGGCGCGTAAAGGTCATGCACATGGGGATAGCTACTGAGACCGCATTCATGTTACGGTGGCCCCAGTAAGAGAAAAGGGAAAAAATTGGTTCCCATTGTTTGACTTATGCAACAGGTAGCGGTTGCTTCCGAAGGCATCATAAGTCGATATTTCATGTTTTCACGGGTGCGTAACCGGCACATATGAGTTGGTAGTCATCATAACTACATTTCTTGTCTACATATGAAGAGAAATAATACAAAATATAGTTCCTTTTGTTCGACTCATGCTACAGGAACCAGTTGCTACAGAAATTTATCCACTTGTGACAATATTTTCTGGGGCTTTTACACTGTCCATTGATCATCTTAGGATATTCAATGTATCAATGTGCAGTGTGGAAGCCGGCCTGAACTAGAATGACAAATCGGATCCAGGGTTGTCAACCTGGTACTATGCTCGAAAACATATTACCAAGTTCTTCTGTCACCCTGTTTTCCTAATTTCTAGCCCAATGTCGGTAAATTCTGGCGTGTATGGATGGAGAATGCATCTCAATTCGCCAAGGATTACATATCAGCCTTCAAAGAAGACCTAAAAGCACTTTAAAACTTCCCTTATTGTTTAGATCGATGGTTTAGCCGCCATTTTGTTTTTCTTGGCCGCCATCTTGGATTTTTTTCTCCAAGGAATTATGGGAAGGGAGGGGGGATATGGTTATAGGTATATATAGCCTGACTAATTTCCAGTTGCGTCCATAGCACTGTGGGTAAGACCGCTGTGCCAAGAGCCATTTTTGATCCTGGTGGCCAGAGGTTCGAACCCCAGCTGTGCCATGCTTTTTTTTTTTCCTTTTAATTTATTTCTATCATTTTCTTTAATTATTATCATTTATTCTTATGTCATTGGCCAATTTCAATATACTTTAAAGATGTACAAGACATTTTCATGGGAAAGATTTCGGTATCATGCTATATCTTTGATGGCTTTGGCTGTGCGCAAGAGCCACGTATGGCTGTTTCTGAACAGCGAGTAAAACTGCTACAAATGAGTGGGTAGTTGTGAGAGCCAAGTTACAGTTCTTGTCTATGTATTTAGAAGAAAGGGTAGGGCAAAAGTCAGTTTTCTTTTTCTTGCTTATGCAACAGGAACCGGTTGCTTCCGAAAGCGTCAGAAGTCGATAATATGTTTTCGCGGGCACGCAAAGGTCATGTACATGCCGTTAGTTATTGGGACCGATTTAATGTTTCGGGGGCCCTACTAAGAGAAAAAGGGGAAAAAAAATTGGGTTCCCATTGTTTGACTTATGCAACAGGTACCGGTTGCCTCCGAAAGTGTCGGAAGTCGATTGTATGTTTTCGCGGGCGCGCGAAGGTCATGTACATGCGGTTAGTTATTGGGACCGATTTAATGTTTCGGGGGCCCTAGTAAGAGAAAAAGGGGAACAAAAATTGGGTTCCCATGGTTTGACTTATGCAACACATACCGGTTGCTTCTGAAAGATTCGTAAGTGGATTATATGTTTTCACGGGCGCGTAAAGGTCATGCACATGGGGATAGCTACTGAGACCGCTTTCATGTTACGGTGGCCCCAGTAAGAGAAAAGGGAAAAAATTGGTTCCCATTGTTTGACCTATGCAATAGGTAGCGGTTGCTTCCGAAGGCATCATAAGTCGATATTTCATGTTTTCACGGGTGCGTAACCGGCACATATGAGTTGGTAGTCATCGTAACTACATTTCTTGTCTACATATGAAGAGAAATAATACAAAATATAGTTCCTTTTGTTCGACTCATGCTACACGAACCAGTTGCTACAGAAATTTATCCACTTGTGACAATATTTTCTGGGGCTTTTACACTGTCCATTGATCATCTTAGGATATTCAATGTATCAATGTGCAGTGTGGAAGCCGGCCTAAACTAGAATGACAAATCGGATCCAGGGTTGTCAACCTGGTACTATGCTCGAAAACATATTACCAAGTTCTTCTGTCACCCTGTTTTCCTAATTTCTAGCCCAATGTCGGTAAATTCTGGCGTGTATGGATGGAGAATGCATCTCAATTCGCCAAGGATTACATATTAGCCTTCAAAGAAGACCTAAAAGCACTTTAAAACTTCCCTTATTGTTTAGATCGATGGTTTAGCCGCCATTTTGTTTTTCTTGGCCGCCATCTTGGATTTTTTTCTCCAAGGAATTATGGGAAGGGAGGGGGGATATGGTTATAGGTATATATAGCCTGACTAATTTCCAGTTGCCTCCATAGCACTGTGGGTAAGACAGCTGTGCCAAGAGCCATTTTTGATCCTGGTGGCCAGAGGTTCGAACCCTAGCTGTGCCATGCTTTTTTCTTTTTCCTTTTAATTTATTTCTATCATTTTCTTTAATTATTATCATTTATTCTTATGTCATTGGCCAATTTCAATATACTTTAAAGATGTACAAGACATTTTCATGGGAAAGATTTCGGTATCATGCTATATCTTTGATGGCTTTGGCTGCGCGCAAGAGCCGCGTATGGCTGTTTCTGAACAGCGAGTAAAACTGCTACAAATGAGTGGGTAGTTGTGAGAGCCAAGTTACAGTTCTTGTCTATGTATTTAGAAGAAAGGGTAGGGCAAAAGTCAGTTTTCTTTTTCTTGCTTATGCAACATGAACCGGTTGCTTCCGAAAGCGTCGGAAGTCGATAATATGTTTTCGCGGGCACGCAAAGGTCATGTACATGCGGTTAGTTATTGGGACCAATTTAATGTTTCGGGGGCCCTAGTAAGAGAAAAAGGGGAAAAAAAATTGGGTTCCCATTGTTTGACTTATGCAACAGGTACCGGTTGCCTCCGAAAGTGTCGGAAGTCGATTGTATGTTTTCGCGGGCGCGCGAAGGTCATGTACATGCGGTTAGTTATTGGGACCGATTTAATGTTTCGGGGGCCCTAGTAAGAGAAAAAGGGGAACAAAAATTGGGTTCCCATGGTTTGACTTATGCAACACATACCGGTTGCTTCTGAAAGATTCGTAAGTGGATTATATGTTTTCACGGGCGCGTAAAGGTCATGCACATGGGGATAGCTACTGAGACCGCTTTCATGTTACGGTGGCCCCAGTAAGAGAAAAGGGAAAAAATTGGTTCCCATTGTTTGACTTATGCAACAGGTAGCGGTTGCTTCCGAAGGCATCATAAGTCGATATTTCATGTTTTCACGGGTGCGTAACCGGCACATATGAGTTGGTAGTCATCGTAACTACATTTCTTGTCTACATATGAAGAGAAATAATACAAAATATAGTTCCTTTTGTTCGACTCATGCTACAGGAACCAGTTGCTACAGAAATTTATCCACTTGTGACAATATTTTCTGGGGCTTTTACACTGTCCATTGATCATCTTAGGATATTCAATGTATCAATGTGCAGTGTGGAAACCGGCCTGAACTAGAATGACAAATCGGATCCAGGGTTGTCAACCTGGTACTATGCTCGAAAACATATTACCAAGTTTTTCTGTCACCCTGTTTTCCTAATTTCTAGCCCAATGTCGGTAAATTCTGGCGTGTATGGATGGAGAATGCATGTCAATTCGCCAAGGATTACATATCAGCCTTCAAAGAAGACCTAAAAGCACTTTAAAACTTCCCTTATTGCTTAGATCGATGGTTTCGCCGCCATTTTGTTTTTCTTGGCCGCCATCTTGGATTTTTTCTCCAAGGAATTATGGGAAGGGAGGGGGATATGGTTATAGGTATATATAGCCAGACTAATTTCCAGTTGCCTCCATAGCACTGTGGGTAAGACCGCTGTGCCAAGAGCCATTTTTGATCCTGGTGGCCAGAGGTTCGAACCCCAGCTGTGCCATTTTTTTTTTTTTTTCTTTTAATTTTTTTCTATCATTTTCTTTAATTATTATCATTTATTCTTATGTCATTGGCCAATTTCAATATACTTTAAAGATGTACAAGACATTTTCATGGGAAAGATTTCGGTATCATGCTATATCTTTGATGGCTTTGGCTGCGCGCAAGAGCCGCGTATGGCTGTTTCTGAACAGCGAGTAAAACTGCTACAAATGAGTGGGTAGTTGTGAGAGCCAAGTTACAGTTCTTGTCTATGTATTTAGAAGAAAGGGTAGGGCAAAAGTCAGTTTTCTTTTTCTTGCTTATGCAACAGGAACCGGTTGCTTCCGAAAGCGTCAGAAGTCGATAATATGTTTTCGCGGGCACGCAAAGGTCATGTACATGCGGTTAGTTATTGGGACCGATTTAATGTTTCGGGGGCCCTAGTAAGAGAAAAAGGGGAACAAAAATTGGGTTCCCATTGTTTGACTTATGCAACAGGTACCGGTTGCCTCCGAAAGTGTCGGAAGTCAATTGTATGTTTTCGCGGGCGCGCGAAGGTCATGTACATGCGGTTAGTTATTGGGACCGATTTAATGTTTCGGGGGCCCTAGTAAGAGAAAAAGGGGAACAAAAATTGGGTTCCCATGGTTTGACTTATGCAACACATACCGGTTGCTTCTGAAAGATTCGTAAGTGGATTATATGTTTTCACGGGCGCGTAAAGGTCATGCACATGGGGATAGCTACTGAGACCGCATTCATGTTACGGTGGCCCCAGTAAGAGAAAAGGGAAAAAATTGGTTCCCATTGTTTGACTTATGCAACAGGTAGCGGTTGCTTCCGAAGGCATCATAAGTCGATATTTCATGTTTTCACGGGTGCGTAACCGGCACATATGAGTTGGTAGTCATCATAACTACATTTCTTGTCTACATATGAAGAGAAATAATACAAAATATAGTTCCTTTTGTTCGACTCATGCTACAGGAACCAGTTGCTACAGAAATTTATCCACTTGTGACAATATTTTCTGGGGCTTTTACACTGTCCATTGATCATCTTAGGATATTCAATGTATCAATGTGCAGTGTGGAAGCCGGCCTGAACTAGAATGACAAATCGGATCCAGGGTTGTCAACCTGGTACTATGCTCGAAAACATATTACCAAGTTCTTCTGTCACCCTGTTTTCCTAATTTCTAGCCCAATGTCGGTAAATTCTGGCGTGTATGGATGGAGAATGCATCTCAATTCGCCAAGGATTACATATCAGCCTTCAAAGAAGACCTAAAAGCACTTTAAAACTTCCCTTATTGTTTAGATCGATGGTTTAGCCGCCATTTTGTTTTTCTTGGCCGCCATCTTGGATTTTTTTCTCCAAGGAATTATGGGAAGGGAGGGGGGATATGGTTATAGGTATATATAGCCTGACTAATTTCCAGTTGCGTCCATAGCACTGTGGGTAAGACCGCTGTGCCAAGAGCCATTTTTGATCCTGGTGGCCAGAGGTTCGAACCCCAGCTGTGCCATGCTTTTTTTTTTTCCTTTTAATTTATTTCTATCATTTTCTTTAATTATTATCATTTATTCTTATGTCATTGGCCAATTTCAATATACTTTAAAGATGTACAAGACATTTTCATGGGAAAGATTTCGGTATCATGCTATATCTTTGATGGCTTTGGCTGTGCGCAAGAGCCACGTATGGCTGTTTCTGAACAGCGAGTAAAACTGCTACAAATGAGTGGGTAGTTGTGAGAGCCAAGTTACAGTTCTTGTCTATGTATTTAGAAGAAAGGGTAGGGCAAAAGTCAGTTTTCTTTTTCTTGCTTATGCAACAGGAACCGGTTGCTTCCGAAAGCGTCAGAAGTCGATAATATGTTTTCGCGGGCACGCAAAGGTCATGTACATGCCGTTAGTTATTGGGACCGATTTAATGTTTCGGGGGCCCTAGTAAGAGAAAAAGGGGAAAAAAAATTGGGTTCCCATTGTTTGACTTATGCAACAGGTACCGGTTGCCTCCGAAAGTGTCGGAAGTCGATTGTATGTTTTCGCGGGCGCGCGAAGGTCATGTACATGCGGTTAGTTATTGGGACCGATTTAATGTTTCGGGGGCCCTAGTAAGAGAAAAAGGGGAACAAAAATTGGGTTCCCATGGTTTGACTTATGCAACACATACCGGTTGCTTCTGAAAGATTCGTAAGTGGATTATATGTTTTCACGGGCGCGTAAAGGTCATGCACATGGGGATAGCTACTGAGACCGCTTTCATGTTACGGTGGCCCCAGTAAGAGAAAAGGGAAAAAATTGGTTCCCATTGTTTGACCTATGCAACAGGTAGCGGTTGCTTCCGAAGGCATCATAAGTCGATATTTCATGTTTTCACGGGTGCGTAACCGGCACATATGAGTTGGTAGTCATCGTAACTACATTTCTTGTCTACATATGAAGAGAAATAATACAAAATATAGTTCCTTTTGTTCGACTCATGCTACACGAACCAGTTGCTACAGAAATTTATCCACTTGTGACAATATTTTCTGGGGCTTTTACACTGTCCATTGATCATCTTAGGATATTCAATGTATCAATGTGCAGTGTGGAAGCCGGCCTAAACTAGAATGACAAATCGGATCCAGGGTTGTCAACCTGGTACTATGCTCGAAAACATATTACCAAGTTCTTCTGTCACCCTGTTTTCCTAATTTCTAGCCCAATGTCGGTAAATTCTGGCGTGTATGGATGGAGAATGCATCTCAATTCGCCAAGGATTACATATTAGCCTTCAAAGAAGACCTAAAAGCACTTTAAAACTTCCCTTATTGTTTAGATCGATGGTTTAGCCGCCATTTTGTTTTTCTTGGCCGCCATCTTGGATTTTTTTCTCCAAGGAATTATGGGAAGGGAGGGGGGATATGGTTATAGGTATATATAGCCTGACTAATTTCCAGTTGCCTCCATAGCACTGTGGGTAAGACCGCTGTGCCAAGAGCCATTTTTGATCCTGGTGGCCAGAGGTTCGAACCCTAGCTGTGCCATGCTTTTTTCTTTTTCCTTTTAATTTATTTCTATCATTTTCTTTAATTATTATCATTTATTCTTATGTCATTGGCCAATTTCAATATACTTTAAAGATGTACAAGACATTTTCATGGGAAAGATTTCGGTATCATGCTATATCTTTGATGGCTTTGGCTGCGCGCAAGAGCCGCGTATGGCTGTTTCTGAACAGCGAGTAAAACTGCTACAAATGAGTGGGTAGTTGTGAGAGCCAAGTTACAGTTCTTGTCTATGTATTTAGAAGAAAGGGTAGGGCAAAAGTCAGTTTTCTTTTTCTTGCTTATGCAACATGAACCGGTTGCTTCCGAAAGCGTCGGAAGTCGATAATATGTTTTCGCGGGCACGCAAAGGTCATGTACATGCGGTTAGTTATTGGGACCAATTTAATGTTTCGGGGGCCCTAGTAAGAGAAAAAGGGGAAAAAAAATTGGGTTCCCATTGTTTGACTTATGCAACAGGTACCGGTTGCCTCCGAAAGTGTCGGAAGTCGATTGTATGTTTTCGCGGGCGCGCGAAGGTCATGTACATGCGGTTAGTTATTGGGACCGATTTAATGTTTCGGGGGCCCTAGTAAGAGAAAAAGGGGAACAAAAATTGGGTTCCCATGGTTTGACTTATGCAACACATACCGGTTGCTTCTGAAAGATTCGTAAGTGGATTATATGTTTTCACGGGCGCGTAAAGGTCATGCACATGGGGATAGCTACTGAGACCGCTTTCATGTTACGGTGGCCCCAGTAAGAGAAAAGGGAAAAAATTGGTTCCCATTGTTTGACTTATGCAACAGGTAGCGGTTGCTTCCGAAGGCATCATAAGTCGATATTTCATGTTTTCACGGGTGCGTAACCGGCACATATGAGTTGGTAGTCATCGTAACTACATTTCTTGTCTACATATGAAGAGAAATAATACAAAATATAGTTCCTTTTGTTCGACTCATGCTACAGGAACCAGTTGCTACAGAAATTTATCCACTTGTGACAATATTTTCTGGGGCTTTTACACTGTCCATTGATCATCTTAGGATATTCAATGTATCAATGTGCAGTGTGGAAACCGGCCTGAACTAGAATGACAAATCGGATCCAGGGTTGTCAACCTGGTACTATGCTCGAAAACATATTACCAAGTTTTTCTGTCACCCTGTTTTCCTAATTTCTAGCCCAATGTCGGTAAATTCTGGCGTGTATGGATGGAGAATGCATGTCAATTCGCCAAGGATTACATATCAGCCTTCAAAGAAGACCTAAAAGCACTTTAAAACTTCCCTTATTGCTTAGATCGATGGTTTCGCCGCCATTTTGTTTTTCTTGGCCGCCATCTTGGATTTTTTCTCCAAGGAATTATGGGAAGGGAGGGGGGATATGGTTATAGGTATATATAGCCAGACTAATTTCCAGTTGCCTCCATAGCACTGTGGGTAAGACCGCTGTGCCAAGAGCCATTTTTGATCCTGGTGGCCAGAGGTTCGAACCCCAGCTGTGCCATTTTTTTTTTTTTTTTTCTTTTAATTTTTTTCTATCATTTTCTTTAATTATTATCATTTATTCTTATGTCATTGGCCAATTTCAATATACTTTAAAGATGTACAAGACATTTTCATGGGAAAGATTTCGGTATCATGCTATATCTTTGATGGCTTTGGCTGCGCGCAAGAGCCGCGTATGGCTGTTTCTGAACAGCGAGTAAAACTGCTACAAATGAGTGGGTAGTTGTGAGAGCCAAGTTACAGTTCTTGTCTATGTATTTAGAAGAAAGGGTAGGGCAAAAGTCAGTTTTCTTTTTCTTGCTTATGCAACAGGAACCGGTTGCTTCCGAAAGCGTCAGAAGTCGATAATATGTTTTCGCGGGCACGCAAAGGTCATGTACATGCGGTTAGTTATTGGGACCAATTTAATGTTTCGGGGGCCCTAGTAAGAGAAAAAGGGGAACAAAAATTGGGTTCCCATTGTTTGACTTATGCAACAGGTACCGGTTGCCTCCGAAAGTGTCGGAAGTCGATTGTATGTTTTCGCGGGCGCGCGAAGGTCATGTACATGCGGTTAGTTATTGGGACCGATTTAATGTTTCGGGGGCCCTAGTAAGAGAAAAAGGGGAACAAAAATTGGGTTCCCATGGTTTGACTTATGCAACACATACCGGTTGCTTCTGAAAGATTCGTAAGTGGATTATATATTTTCACGGGCGCGTAAAGGTCATGCACATGGGGATAGCTACTGAGACCGCATTCATGTTACGGTGGCCCCAGTAAGAGAAAAGGGAAAATATTGGTTCCCATTGTTTGACTTATGCAACAGGTAGCGGTTGCTTCCGAAGGCATCATAAGTCGATATTTCATGTTTTCACGGGTGCGTAACCGGCACATATGAGTTGGTAGTCATCGTAACTACATTTCTTGTCTACATATGAAGAGAAATAATACAAAATATAGTTCCTTTTGTTCGACTCATGCTACAGGAACCAGTTGCTACAGAAATTTATCCACTTGTGACAATATTTTCTGGGGCTTTTACACTGTCCATTGATCATCTTAGGATATTCAATGTATCAATGTGCAGTGTGGAAGCCGGCCTGAACTAGAATGACAAATCGCATCCAGGGTTGTCAACCTGGTACTATGCTCGAAAACATATTACCAAGTTCTTCTGTCACCCTGTTTTCCTAATTTCTAGCCCAATGTCGGTAAATTCTGGCGTGTATGGATGGAGAATGCATCTCAATTCGCCAAGGATTACATATCAGCCTTCAAAGAAGACCTAAAAGCACTTTAAAACTTCCCTTATTGTTTAGATCGATGGTTTAGCCGCCATTTTGTTTTTCTTGGCCGCCATCTTGGATTTTTTTCTCCAAGGAATTATGGGAAGGGAGGGGGGATATGGTTATAGGTATATATAGCCTGACTAATTTCCAGTTGCCTCCATAGCACTGTGGGTAAGACCGCTGTGCAAAGAGCCATTTTTGATCCTGGTGGCCAGAGGTTCGAACCCCAGCTGTGCCATTTTTTTTTTTTCCTTTTAATTTATTTCTATCATTTTCTTTAATTATTATCATTTATTCTTATGTCATTGGCCAATTTCAATATACTTTAAAGATGTACAAGACATTTTCATGGGAAAGATTTCGGTATCATGCTATATCTTTGATGGCTTTGGCTGCGCGCAAGAGCCACGTATGGCTGTTTCTGAACAGCGAGTAAAACTGCTACAAATGAGTGGGTAGTTGTGAGAGCCAAGTTACAGTTCTTGTCTATGTATTTAGAAGAAAGGGTAGGGCAAAAGTCAGTTTTCTTTTTCTTGCTTATGCAACAGGAACCGGTTGCTTCCGAAAGCGTCAGAAGTCGATAATATGTTTTCGCGGGCACGCAAAGGTCATGTACATGCCGTTAGTTATTGGGACCGATTTAATGTTTCGGGGGCCCTAGTAAGAGAAAAAGGGGAAAAAAAATTGGGTTCCCATTGTTTGACTTATGCAACAGGTACCGGTTGCCTCCGAAAGTGTCGGAAGTCGATTGTATGTTTTCGCGGGCGCGCGAAGGTCATGTACATGCGGTTAGTTATTGGGACCGATTTAATGTTTCGGGGGCCCTAGTAAGAGAAAAAGGGGAACAAAAATTGGGTTCCCATGGTTTGACTTATGCAACACATACCGGTTGCTTCTGAAAGATTCGTAAGTGGATTATATGTTTTCACGGGCGCGTAAAGGTCATGCACATGGGGATAGCTACTGAGACCGCTTTCATGTTACGGTGGCCCCAGTAAGAGAAAAGGGAAAAAATTGGTTCCCATTGTTTGACCTATGCAACAGGTAGCGGTTGCTTCCGAAGGCATCATAAGTCGATATTTCATGTTTTCACGGGTGCGTAACCGGCACATATGAGTTGGTAGTCATCGTAACTACATTTCTTGTCTACATATGAAGAGAAATAATACAAAATATAGTTCCTTTTGTTCGACTCATGCTACAGGAACCAGTTGCTACAGAAATTTATCCACTTGTGACAATATTTTCTGGGGCTTTTACACTGTCCATTGATCATCTTAGGATATTCAATGTATCAATGTGCAGTGTGGAAGCCGGCCTGAACTAGAATGACAAATCGGATCCAGGGTTGTCAACCTGGTACTATGCTCGAAAACATATTACCAAGTTCTTCTGTCACCCTGTTTTCCTAATTTCTAGCCCAATGTCGGTAAATTCTGGCGTGTATGGATGGAGAATGCATCTCAATTCGCCAAGGATTACATATCAGCCTTCAAAGAAGACCTAAAAGCACTTTAAAACTTCCCTTATTGTTTAGATCGATGGTTTAGCCGCCATTTTGTTTTTCTTGGCCGCCATCTTGGATTTTTTTCTCCAAGGAATTATGGGAAGGGAGGGGGGATATGGTTATAGGTATATATAGCCAGACTAATTTCCAGTTGCCTCCATAGCACTGTGGGTAAGACCGCTGTGCCAAGAGCCATTTTTGATCCTGGTGGCCAGAGGTTCGAACCCCAGCTGTGCCATTTTTTTTTTTTTTTTTCTTTTAATTTATTTCTATCATTTTCTTTAATTATTATCATTTATTCTTATGTCATTGGCCAATTTCAATATACTTTAAAGATGTACAAGACATTTTCATGGGAAAGATTTCGGTATCATGCTATATCTTTGATGGCTTCGGCTGCGCACAAGAGCCACGTATGGCTGTTTCTGAACAGCGAGTAAAACTGCTACAAATGAGTGGGTAGTTGTGAGAGCCAAGTTACAGTTCTTGTCTATGTATTTAGAAGAAAGGGTA
Source organism: Tridacna gigas (assembly GCA_945859785.2). Lineage (NCBI taxonomy): Eukaryota > Metazoa > Mollusca > Bivalvia > Cardiida > Cardiidae > Tridacna > Tridacna gigas. Next base: position 16,523,912 of record OX244037.2, on the reverse strand, counting down.
GGGCAAAAGTCAGTTTTCTTTTTCTTGCTTATGCAACAGGAACCGGTTGCTTCAGAAAGCATCAGAAGTCGATAATATGTTTTCGCGGGCACGCAAAGGTCATGTACATGCGGTTAGTTATTGGGACCGATTTAATGTTTCGGGGGCCCTAGTAAGAGAAAAAGGGGAAAAAAAATTGGGTTCCCATTGTTTGACTTATGCAACAGGTACCGGTTGCCTCCGAAAGTGTCGGAAGTCGATTGTATGTTTTCACGGGCGCGCGAAGGTCATGTACATGCGGTTAGTTATTGGGACCGATTTAATGTTTCGGGGGCCCTAGTAAGAGAAAAAGGGGAACAAAAATTGGGTTCCCATGGTTTGACTTATGCAACACATACCGGTTGCTTCTGAAAGATTCGTAAGTGGATTATATGTTTTCACGGGCGCGTAAAGGTCATGCACATGGGGATAGCTACTGAGACCGCATTCATGTTACGGTGGCCCCAGTAAGAGAAAAGGGAAAAAATTGGTTCCCATTGTTTGACTTATGCAACAGGTAGCAGTTGCTTCCGAAGGCATCATAAGTCGATATTTCATGTTTTCACGGGTGCGTAACCGGCACATATGAGTTGGTAGTCATCGTAACTACATTTCTTGTCTACATATGAAGAGAAATAATACAAAATATAGTTCCTTTTGTTCGACTCATGCTACAGGAACCAGTTGCTACAGAAATTTATCCACTTGTGACAATATTTTCTGGGGCTTTTACACTGTCCATTGATCATCTTAGGATATTCAATGTATCAATGTGCAGTGTGGAAGCCGGCCTAAACTAGAATGACAAATCGGATCCAGGGTTGTCAACCTGGTACTATGCTCGAAAACATATTACCAAGTTCTTCTGTCACCCTGTTTTCCTAATTTCTAGCCCAATGTCGGTAAATTCTGGCGTGTATGGATGGAGAATGCATCTCAATTCGCCAAGGATTACATATTAGCCTTCAAAGAAGACCTAAAAGCACTTTAAAACTTCCCTTATTGTTTAGATCGATGGTTTAGCCGCCATTTTGTTTTTCTTGGCCGCCATCTTGGATTTTTTTCTCCAAGGAATTATGGGAAGGGAGGGGGGATATGGTTATAGGTATATATAGCCTGACTAATTTCCAGTTGCCTCCATAGCACTGTGGGTAAGACCGCTGTGCCAAGAGCCATTTTTGATCCTGGTGGCCAGAGGTTCGAACCCTAGCTGTGCCATGCTTTTTTTTTTTTCCTTTTAATTTATTTCTATCATTTTCTTTAATTATTATCATTTATTCTTATGTCATTGGCCAATTTCAATATACTTTAAAGATGTACAAGACATTTTCATGGGAAAGATTTCGGTATCATGCTATATCTTTGATGGCTTTGGCTGCGCGCAAGCGCCGCGTATGGCTGTTTCTGAACAGCGAGTAAAACTGCTACAAATGAGTGGCTAGTTGTGAGAGCCAAGTTACAGTTCTTGTCTATGTATTTAGAAGAAAGGGTAGGGCAAAAGTCAGTTTTCTTTTTCTTGCTTATGCAACAGGAACCGGTTGCTTCCGAAAGCGTCGAAAGTCGATAATATGTTTTCGCGGGCACGCAAAGGTCTTGTACATGCGGTTAGTTATTGGGACCAATTTAATGTTTCGGGGGCCCTAGTAAGAGAAAAAGGGGAAAAAAAATTGGGTTCCCATTGTTTGACTTATGCAACAGGTACCGGTTGCCTCCGAAAGTGTCGGAAGTCGATTGTATGTTTTCGCGGGCGCGCGAAGGTCATGTACATGCGGTTAGTTATTGGGAATCGATTTAATGTTTCGGGGGCCCTAGTAAGAGAAAAAGGGGAACAAAAATTGGGTTCCCATGGTTTGACTTATGCAACACATACCGGTTGCTTCTGAAAGATTCGTAAGTGGATTATATGTTTTCACGGGCGCGTAAAGGTCATGCACATGGGGATAGCTACTGAGACCGCTTTCATGTTACGGTGGCCCCAGTAAGAGAAAAGGGAAAAAATTGGTTCCCATTGTTTGACTTATGCAACAGGTAGCGGTTGCTTCCGAAGGCATCATAAGTCGATATTTCATGTTTTCACGGGTGCGTAACCGGCACATATGAGTTGGTAGTCATCGTAACTACATTTCTTGTCTACATATGAAGAGAAATAATACAAAATATAGTTCCTTTTGTTCGACTCATGCTACAGGAACCAGTTGCTACAGAAATTTATCCACTTGTGACAATATTTTCTGGGGCTTTTACACTGTCCATTGATCATCTTAGGATATTCAATGTATCAATGTGCAGTGTGGAAACCGGCCTGAACTAGAATGACAAATCGGATCCAGGGTTGTCAACCTGGTACTATGCTCGAAAACATATTACCAAGTTTTTCTGTCACCCTGTTTTCCTAATTTCTAGCCCAATGTCGGTAAATTCTGGCGTGTATGGATGGAGAATGCATGTCAATTCGCCAAGGATTACATATCAGCCTTCAAAGAAGACCTAAAAGCACTTTAAAACTTCCCTTATTGCTTAGATCGATGGTTTAGCCGCCATTTTGTTTTTCTTGGCCGCCATCTTGGATTTTTTCTCCAAGGAATTATGGGAAGGGAGGGGGGATATGGTTATAGGTATATATAGCCAGACTAATTTCCAGTTGCCTCCATAGCACTGTGGGTAAGACCGCTGTGCCAAGAGCCATTTTTGATCCTGGTGGCCAGAGGTTCGAACCCCAGCTGTGCCATTTTTTTTTTTTTTTTTCTTTTAATTTTTTTCTATCATTTTCTTTAATTATTATCATTTATTCTTATGTCATTGGCCAATTTCAATATACTTTAAAGATGTACAAGACATTTTCATGGGAAAGATTTCGGTATCATGCTATATCTTTGATGGCTTTGGCTGCGCGCAAGAGCCGCGTATGGCTGTTTCTGAACAGCGAGTAAAACTGCTACAAATGAGTGGGTAGTTGTGAGAGCCAAGTTACAGTTCTTGTCTATGTATTTAGAAGAAAGGGTAGGGCAAAAGTCAGTTTTCTTTTTCTTGCTTATGCAACAGGAACCGGTTGCTTCCGAAAGCGTCAGAAGTCGATAATATGTTTTCGCGGGCACGCAAAGGTCATGTACATGCGGTTAGTTATTGGGACCGATTTAATGTTTCGGGGGCCCTAGTAAGAGAAAAAGGGGAAAAAAAATTGGGTTCCCATTGTTTGACTTATGCAACAGGTACCGGTTGCCTCCGAAAGTGTCGGAAGTCGATTGTATGTTTTCGCGGGCGCGCGAAGGTCATGTACATGCGGTTAGTTATTGGGACCGATTTAATGTTTCGGGGGCCCTAGTAAGAGAAAAAGGGGAACAAAAATTGGGTTCCCATGGTTTGACTTATGCAACACATACCGGTTGCTTCTGAAAGATTCGTAAGTGGATTATATGTTTTCACGGGCGCGTAAAGGTCATGCACATGGGGATAGCTACTGAGACCGCTTTCATGTTACGGTGGCCCCAGTAAGAGAAAAGGCAAAAAATTGGTTCCCATTGTTTGACCTATGCAACAGGTAGCGGTTGCTTCCGAAGGCATCATAAGTCGATATTTCATGTTTTCACGGGTGCGTAACCGGCACATATGAGTTGGTAGTCATCGTAACTACATTTCTTGTCTACATATGAAGAGAAATAATACAAAATATAGTTCCTTTTGTTCGACTCATGCTACAGGAACCAGTTGCTACAGAAATTTATCCACTTGTGACAATATTTTCTGGGGCTTTTACACTGTCCATTGATCATCTTAGGATATTCAATGTATCAATGTGCAGTGTGGAAGCCGGCCTGAACTAGAATGACAAATCGCATCCAGGGTTGTCAACCTGGTACTATGCTCGAAAACATATTACCAAGTTCTTCTGTCACCCTGTTTTCCTAATTTCTAGCCCAATGTCGGTAAATTCTGGCGTGTATGGATGGAGAATGCATCTCAATTCGCCAAGGATTACATATCAGCCTTCAAAGAAGACCTAAAAGCACTTTAAAACTTCCCTTATTGTTTAGATCGATGGTTTAGCCGCCATTTTGTTTTTCTTGGCCGCCATCTTGGATTTTTTTCTCCAAGGAATTATGGGAAGGGAGGGGGGATATGGTTATAGGTATATATAGCCAGACTAATTTCCAGTTGCCTCCATAGCACTGTGGGTAAGACCGCTGTGCCAAGAGCCATTTTTGATCCTGGTGGCCAGAGGTTCGAACCCCAGCTGTGCCATTTTTTTTTTTTTTTTTTTCTTTCAATTTTTTTCTATCATTTTCTTTAATTATTATCATTTATTCTTATGTCATTGGCCAATTTCAATATACTTTAAAGATGTACAAGACATTTTCATGGGAAAGATTTCGGTATCATGCTATATCTTTGATGGCTTTGGCTGCGCGCAAGCGCCGCGTATGGCTGTTTCTGAACAGCGAGTAAAACTGCTACAAATGAGTGGGTAGTTGTGAGAGCCAAGTTATAGTTCTTGTCTATGTATTTAGAAGAAAGGGTAGGGCAAAAGTCAGTTTTCTTTTTCTTGCTTATGCAACAGGAACCGGTTGCTTCCGAAAGCGTCAGAAGTCGATAATATGTTTTCGCGGGCACGCAAAGGTCATGTACATGCGGTTAGTTATTGGGACCGATTTAATGTTTCGGGGGCCCTAGTAAGAGAAAAAGGGGAAAAAAAATTGGGTTCCCATTGTTTGACTTATGCAACAGGTACCGGTTGCCTCCGAAAGTGTCGGAAGTCGATTGTATGTTTTCGCGGGCGCGCGAAGGTCATGTACATGCGGTTAGTTATTGGGACCGATTTAATGTATCGGGGGCCCTAGTAAGAGAAAAAGGGGAACAAAACTTGGGTTCCCATGGTTTGACTTATGCAACACATACCGGTTGCTTCTGAAAGATTCGTAAGTGGATTATATGTATTCACGGGCGCGTAAAGGTCATGCACATGGGGATAGCTACTGAGACCGCTTTCATGTTACCGTGGCCCCAGTAAGAGAAAAGGGAAAAAATTGGTTCCCATTGTTTGACTTATGCAACAGGTAGCGGTTGCTTCCGAAGGCATCATAAGTCGATATTTCATGTTTTCACGGGTGCGTAACCGGCACATATGAGTTGGTAGTCATCGTAACTACATTTCTTGTCTACATATGAAGAGAAATAATACAAAATATAGTTCCTTTTGTTCGACTCATGCTACAGGAACCAGTTGCTACAGAAATTTATCCACTTGTGACAATATTTTCTGGGGCTTTTACACTGTCCATTGATCATCTTAGGATATTCAATGTATCAATGTGCAGTGTGGAAGCCGGCCTGAACTAGAATGACAAATCGGATCCAGGGTTGTCAACCTGGTACTATGCTCGAAAACATATTACCAAGTTCTTCTGTCACCCTGTTTTCCTAATTTCTAGCCCAATGTCGGTAAATTCTGGCGTGTATGGATGGAGAATGCATCTCAATTCGCCAAGGATTACATATCAGCCTTCAAAGAAGACCTAAAAGCACTTTAAAACTTCCCTTATTGTTTAGATCGATGGTTTAGCCGCCATTTTGTTTTTCTTGGCCGCCATCTTGGATTTTTTTCTCCAAGGAATTATGGGAAGGGAGGGGGGATATGGTTATAGGTATATATAGCCAGACTAATTTCCAGTTGCCTCCATAGCACTGTGGGTAAGACCGCTGTGCCAAGAGCCATTTTTGATCCTGGTGGCCAGAGGTTCGAACCCCAGCTGTGCCATTTTTTTTTTTTTTCTTTTAATTTATTTCTATCATTTTCTTTAATTATTATCATTCATTCTTATGTCATTGGCCAATTTCAATATACTTTAAAAATGTACAAGACATTTTCATGGGAAAGATTTTGGTATCATGCTATATCTTTGATGGCTTTGGCTGTGCGCAAGAGCCGCGTATGGCTGTTTCTGAACAGCGAGTAAAACTGCTACAAATGAGTGGGTAGTTGTGAGAGCCAAGTTACAGTTCTTGTCTATGTATTTAGAAGAAAGGGTAGGGCAAAAGTCAGTTTTCTTTTTCTTGCTTATGCAACAGGAACCGTTTGCTTCCGAAAGCATCAGAAGTCGATAATATGTTTTCGCGGGCATGCAAAGGTCATGTACATGCGGTTAGTTATTGGGACCGATTTAATGTTTCGGGGGCCCTAGTAAGAGAAAAAGGGGAACAAAAATTGGGTTCCCATGGTTTGACTTATGCAACACATACCGGTTGCTTCTGAAAGATTCGTAAGTGGATTATATGTTTTCACGGGCGCGTAAAAGTCATGCACATGGGGATAGCTACTGAGACCGCATTCATGTTACGGTGGCCCCAGTAAGAGAAAAGGGAAAAAATTGGTTCCCATTGTTTGACTTATGCAACAGGTAGCGGTTGCTTCCGAAGGCATCATAAGTCGATATTTCATGTTTTCACAGGTGCGTAACCGGCACATATGAGTTGGTAGTCATCGTAACTACATTTCTTGTCTACATATGAAGAGAAATAATACAAAATATAGTTCCTTTTGTTCGACTCATGCTACAGGAACCAGTTGCTACAGAAATTTATCCACTTGTGACAATATTTTCTGGGGCTTTTACACTGTCCATTGATCATCTTAGGATATTCAATGTATCAATGTGCAGTGTGGAAACCGGCCTGAACTAGAATGACAAATCGGATCCAGGGTTGTCAACCTGGTACTATGCTCGAAAACATATTACCAAGTTTTTCTGTCACCCTGTTTTCCTAATTTCTAGCCCAACGTCGGTAAATTCTGGCGTGTATGGATGGAGAATGCATCTCAATTCGCCAAGGATTACATATCAGCCTTCAAAGAAGACCTAAAAGCACTTTAAAACTTCCCTTATTGCTTAGATCGATGGTTTAGCCGCCATTTTGTTTTTCTTGGCCGCCATCTTGGATTTTTTTCTCCAAGGAATCATGGGAAGGGAGGGGGGATATGGTTATAGGTATATATAGCCAGACTAATTTCCAGTTGCCTCCATAGCACTGTGGGTAAGACCGCTGTGCCAAGAGCCATTTTTGATCCTGGTGGCCAGAGGTTCGAACCCCAGCTGTGCCATGCCTTTTTTTTTTCCTTTTAATTTATTTCTATCATTTTCTTTAATTATTATCATTTATTCTTATGTCATTGGCCAATTTCAATATACTTTAAAGATGTACAAGACATTTCCATGGGAAAGATTTCGGTATCATGCTATATCTTTGATGGCTTTGGCTGTGCGCAAGAGCCGCGTATGGCTGTTTCTGAACAGCGAGTAAAACTGCTACAAATGAGTGGGTAGTTGTGAGAGCCAAGTTATAGTTCCTGTCTATGTATTTAGAAGAAAGGGTAGGGCAAAAGTCAGTTTTCTTTTTCTTGCTTATGCAACAGGAACCGGTTGCTTCCGAAAGCGTCAGAAGTCGATAATATATTTTCGCGGGTACGCAAAGGTCATGTACATGCGGTTAGTTATTGGGACTGATTTAATGTTTCGGGGGCCCTAGTAAGAGAAAAAGGGGAAAAAAAATTGGGTTCCCATTGTTTGACTTATGCAACAGGTACCGGTTGCCTCTGAAAGTGTCGGAAGTCGATTGTATGTTTTCGCGGGCGCGCGAAGGTCATGTACATGCGGTTAGTTATTGGGACCGATTTAATGTATCGGGGGCCCTAGTAAGAGAAAAAGGGGAACAAAAATTGGGTTCCCATGGTTTGACTTATGCAACACATACCGGTTGCTTCTGAAAGATTCGTAGGTTGAATTTTATGTTTTCACGGGCGCGTAAAGGTCATGCACATGGGGATAGCTACTGAGACCGCATTCATGTTACCGTGGCCCCAGTAAGAGAAAAGGGAAAAAATTGGTTCCCATTGTTTGACTTATGCAACAGGTAGCGGTTGCTTCCGAAGGCATCATAAGTCGATATTTCATGTTTTCACGGGTGCGTAACCGGCACATATGAGTTGGTAGTCATCGTAACTACATTTCTTGTCTACATATGAAGAGAAATAATACAAAATATAGTTCCTTTTGTTCGACTCATGCTACAGGAACCAGTTGCTACAGAAATTTATCCACTTGTGACAATATTTTCTGGGGCTTTTACACTGTCCATTGATCATCTTAGGATATTCAATGTATCAATGTGCAGTGTGGAAGCCGGCCTGAACTAGAATGACAAATCGGATCCAGGGTTGTCAACCTGGTACTATGCTCGAAAACATATTACCAAGTTTTTCTGTCACCCTGTTTTCCTAATTTCTAGTCCAATGTCGGTAAATTCTGGCGTGTATGGATGGAGAATGCATGTCAATTCGCCAAGGATTACATATCAGCCTTCAAAGAAGACCTAAAAGCACTTTAAAACTTCCCTTATTGTTTAGATCGATGGTTTAGCCGCCATTTTGTTTTTCTTGGCCGCCATCTTGGATTTTTTTCTCCAAGGAATTATGGGAAGGGAGGGGGGATATGGTTATAGGTATATATAGCCAGACTAATTTCCAGTTGCCTCCATAGCACTGTGGGTAAGACCGCTGTGCCAAGAGCCATTTTTGATCCTGGTGGCCAGAGGTTCGAACCCCAGCTGTGCCATGCTTTTTTTTTTTCTTTTAATTTATTTCTTTCATTTTCTTTAATTATTATCATTTATTCTTATGTCATTGGCCAATTTCAATATACTTTAAAGATGTACAAGACATTTTCATGGGAAAGATTTCGGTATCATGCTATATATTTGATGGCTTTGGCTGCGTGCAAGAGCCGCGTATGGCTGTTTCTGAACAGCGAGTAAAACTGCTACAAATGAGTGGGTAGTTGTGAGAGCCAAGTTACAGTTCTTGTCTATGTATTTAGAAGAAAGGGTAGGGCAAAAGTCAGTTTTCTTTTTCTTGCTTATGCAACAGGAACCGGATGCTTCCGAAAGCGTCGGAAGTCGATAATATGTTTTCGCAGGCACGCAAAGGTCATGTACATGCGGTTAGTTATTGGGACCGATTTAATGTTTCGGGGGCCCTAGTAAGAGAAAAAGGGGAAAAAAAATTGGGTTCCCATTGTTTGACTTATGCAACAGGTACCGGTTGCCTCCAAAAGTGTCGGAAGTCGATTGTATGTTTTCGCGGGCACGTGAAGGTCATGTACATGCGGTTAGTTATTGGGACCGATTTAATGTTTCGGGGGCCCTAGTAAGAGAAAAAGGGGAACAAAAATTGGGTTCCCATGGTTTGACTTATGCAACACATACCGGTTGCTTCTGAAAGATTCGTAAGTGGATTATATGTTTTCACGGGCGCATAAAGGTCATGCACATGGGGATAGCTACTGAGACCGCTTTCATGTTACAGTGGCCCCAGTAAGAGAAAAGGGAAAAAATTGGTTCCCATTGTTTGACTTATGCAACAGGTAGCGGTTGCTTCCGAAGGCATCATAAGTCGATATTTCATGTTTTCACGGGTGCGTAACCGGCACATATGAGTTGGTAGTCATCGTAACTACATTTCTTGTCTACATATGAAGAGAAATAATACAAAATATAGTTCCTTTTGTTCGACTCATGCTACAGGAACCAGTTGCTACAGAAATTTATCCACTTGTGACAATATTTTCTGGGGCTTTTACACTGTCCATTGATCATCTTAGGATATTCAATGTATCAATGTGCAGTGTGGAAGCCGGCCTGAACTAGAATGACAAATCGGATCCAGGGTTGTCAACTTGGTACTATGCTCAAAAACATATTACCAAGTTCTTCTGTCACCCTGTTTTCCTAATTTCTAGCCCAATGTCGGTAAATTCTGGCGTGTATGGATGGAGAATGCATCTCAATTCGCCAAGGATTACATATCAGCCTTCAAAGAAGACCTAAAAGCACTTTAAAACTTCCCTTATTGTTTAGATCGATGGTTTAGCCGCCATTTTGTTTTTCTTGGCCGCCATCTTGGATTTTTTTTTCTAAGGAATTATGGGAAGGGAGGGGGGATATGGTTATAGGTATATATAGCCAGACTAATTTCCAGTTGCCTCCATAGCACTGTGGGTAAGACCGCTGTGCCAAGAGCCATTTTTGATCCTGGTGGCCAGAGGTTCGAACCCCAGCTGTGCCATTTTTTTTTTTTTTTTTTCTTTTAATTTATTTCTATCATTTTCTTTAATTATTATCATTTATTCTTATGTCATTGGCCAATTTCAATATACTTTGAAGATGTACAAGACATTTTCATGGGAAAGATTTCGGTATCATGCTATATCTTTGATGGCTTTGGCTGCGGGCAAGAGCCGCTTATGGCTGTTTCTGAACAGTGAGTAAAACTTCTACAAATGAGTGGGTAGTTGTGAGAGCCAAGTTACAGTTCTTGTCTATGTATTTAGAAGAAAGGGTAGGGCAAAAGTCAGTTTTCTTTTTCTTGCTTATGCAACAGGAACCGGTTGCTTCCGAAAGCGTCGAAAGTCGATAATATGTTTTCGCGGGCACGCAAAGGTCATGTACATGCAGTTAGTTATTGGGACCGATTTAATGTTTCGGGGGCCCTAGTAAGAGAAAAAGGGGAAAAAAAATTGGGTTCCCATTGTTTGACTTATGCAACAGGTACCGGTTGCCTCCAAAAGTGTCGGAAGTCGATTGTATGTTTTCGCGGGCGCGCGAAGGTCATGTACATGTGGTTAGTTATTGGGACCGATTTAATGTTTTGGGGGCCCTAGTAAGAGAAAAAGGGGAACAAAAATTGGGTTCCCATGGTTTGACTTATGCAACACATACTGGTTGCTTCTGAAAGATTCGTAAGTGGATTATATGTTTTCACGGCCGCGTAAAGGTCATGCACATGGGGATAGCTACTGAGACCGCATTCATGTTACGGTGGCCCCAGTAAGAGAAAAGGGAAAAAATTGGTTCCCATTGTTTGACTTATGCAACAGGTAGCGGTTGCTTCCGAAGGCATCATAAGTCGATATTTCATGTTTTCACGGGTGCGTAACCGGCACATATGAGTTGGTAGTCATCGTAACTACATTTCTTGTCTACATATGAAGAGAAATAATACAAAATATAGTTCCTTTTGTTCGACTCATGCTACAGGAACCAGTTGCTACAGAAATTTATCCACTTGTGACAATATTTTCTGGGGCTTTTACACTGTCCATTGATCATCTTAGGATATTCAATGTATCAATGTGCAGTGTGGAAGCCGGCCTGAACTAGAATGACAAATCGGATCCAGGGTTGTCAACCTGGTACTATGCTTGAAAACATATTACCAAGTTCTTCTGTCACCCTGTTTTCCTAATTTCTAGCCCAATGTCGGTAAATTCTGGCGTGTATGGATGGAGAATGCATCTCAATTCGCCAAGGATTACATATCAGCCTTCAAAGAAGACCTAAAAGCACTTTAAAACTTCCCTTATTGTTTAGATCGATGGTTTAGCCGCCATTTTGTTTTTCTTGGCCGCCATCTTGGATTTTTTTCTCCAAGGAATTATGGGAAGGGAGGGGGTATATGGTTATAGGTATATATAGCCAGACTAATTTCCAGTTGCCTCCATAGCACTGTGGGTAAGACCGCTGTGCCAAGAGCCATTTTTGATCCTGGTGGCCAGTGGTTCGAACCCCAGCTGTGCCATGCTTTTTTTTTTTTTCCTTTTAATTTATTTCTATCATTTTCTTTAATTATTATCATTTATTCTTATGTCATTGGCCAATTTCAATATACTTTAAAGATGTACAAGACATTTTCATGGGAAAGATTTCGGTATCATGCTATATCTTTGATGGCTTTGGCTGCGCACAAGAGCCGCGTATGGCTGTTTCTGAACAGCGAGTAAAACTGCTACAAATGAGTGGGTAGTTGTGAGAGCCAAGTTACAGTTCTTGTCTATGTATTTAGAAGAAAGGGTAGGGCAAAAGTCAGTTTTCTTTTTCTTGCTTATGCAACAGGAACCGGTTGCTTCCGAAAGCGTCGGAAGTCGATAATATGTTTTCGCAGGCACGCAAAGGTCATGTACATGCGGTTAGTTATTGGGACTGATTTAATGTTTCGGGGGCCCTAGTAAGAGAAAAAGGGGAAAAAAAATTGGGTTCCCATTGTTTGACTTATGCAACAGGTACCGGTTGCCTCCGAAAGTGTCGGAAGTCGATTGTATGTTTTCGCGGGTGCGCGAAGGTCATGTACATGCGGTTAGTTATTGGGACCGATTTAATGTTTCGGGGGCCCTAGTAAGAGTAAAAGGGGAACAAAACTTGGGTTCCCATGGTTTTACTTATGCAACACATACCGGTTGCTTCTGAAAGATTCGTAAGTGGATTATATGTTTTCACGGGCGCGTAAAGGTCATGCACATGGGGATAGCTACTGAGACCGCTTTCATGTTACGGTGGCCCCAGTAAGAGAAAAGGGAAAAAATTGGTTCCCATTGTTTGACTTATGCAACAGGTAGCGGTTGCTTCCGAAGGCATCATAAGTTGATATTTCATGTTTTCACGGGTGCGTAACCGGCACATATGAGTTGGTAGTCATCGTAACTACATTTCTTGTCTACATATGAAGAGAAATAATACAAAATATAGTTCCTTTTGTTCGACTCATGCTACAGGAACCAGTTGCTACAGAAATTTATCCACTTGTGACAATATTTTCTGGGGCTTTTACACTGTCCATTGATCATCTTAGGATATTCAATGTATCAATGTGCAGTGTGGAAGCCGGCCTGAACTAGAATGACAAATCGGATCCAGGGTTGTCAACCTGGTACTATGCTCGAAAACATATTACCAAGTTTTTCTGTCACCCTGTTTTCCTAATTTCTAGTCCAATGTCGGTAAATTCTGGCGTGTATGGATGGAGAATGCATGTCAATTCGCCAAGGATTACATATCAGCCTTCAAAGAAGACCTAAAAGCACTTTAAAACTTCCCTTATTGTTTAGATCGATGGTTTAGCCGCCATTTTGTTTTTCTTGGCCGCCATCTTGGATTTTTTTCTCCAAGGAATTATGGGAAGGGAGGGGGGATATGGTTATAGGTATATATAGCCAGACTAATTTCCAGTTGCCTCCATAGCACTGTGGGTAAGACCGCTGTGCCAAGAGCCATTTTTGATCCTGGTGGCCAGAGGTTCGAACCCCAGCTGTGCCATTTTTTTTTTTTTTCTTTTAATTTATTTCTATCATTTTCTTTAATTATTATCATTTATTCTTATGTCATTGGCCAATTTCAATATACTTTGAAGATGTACAAGACATTTTCATGGGAAAGATTTCGGTATCATGCTATATCTTTGATGGCTTTGGCTGCGCACAAGAGCCGCGTATGGCTGTTTCTGAACAGCGAGTAAAAGTGCTACAAATGAGTGGGTAGTTGTGAGAGCCAAGTTACAGTTCTTGTCTATGTATTTAGAAGAAAGGGTAGGACAAAAGTCAGTTTTCTTTTTCTTGCTTATGCAACAGGAACCGGTTGCTTCCAAAAGCGTCGGAAGTCGATAATATGTTTTCACGGGCACGCAAAGGTCATGTACATGCAGTTAGTTATTGGGACCGATTTAATGTTTCCGGGGCCCTAGTAAGAGAAAAAGGGGAAAAAAAATTGGGTTCCCATTGTTTGACTTATGCAACAGGTACCGGTTGCCTCCAAAAGTGTCGGAAGTCGATTGTATGTTTTCGCGGGAGCGCGAAGGTCATGTACATGTGGTTAGTTATTGGGACCGATTTAATGTTTCGGGGGCCCTAGTAAGAGAAAAAGGGGAACAAAAATTGGGTTCCCATGGTTTGACTTATGCAACACATACCGGTTGCTTCTGAAAGATTCGTAAGTGGATTATATGTTTTCACGGGCGCGTAAAGGTCATGCACATGGGGATAGCTACTGAGACCGCATTCATGTTACGGTGGCCCCAGTAAGAGAAAAGGGAAAAAATTGGTTCCCATTGTTTGACTTATGCAACAGGTAGCGGTTGCTTCCGAAGGCATCATAAGTTGATATTTCATGTTTTCACGGGTGCGTAACCGGCACATATGAGTTGGTAGTCATCGTAACTACATTTCTTGTCTACATATGAAGAGAAATAATACAAAATATAGTTCCTTTTGTTCGACTCATGCTACAGGAACCAGTTGCTACAGAAATTTATCCACTTGTGACAATATTTTCTGGGGCTTTTACACTGTCCATTGATCATCTTAGGATATTCAATGTATCAATGTGCAGTGTGGAAGCCGGCCTGAACTAGAATGACAAATCGGATCCAGGGTTGTCAACCTGGTACTATGCTCGAAAACATATTACCAAGTTTTTCTGTCACCCTGTTTTCCTAATTTCTAGTCCAATGTCGGTAAATTCTGGCGTGTATGGATGGAGAATGCATGTCAATTCGCCAAGGATTACATATCAGCCTTCAAAGAAGACCTAAAAGCACTTTAAAACTTCCCTTATTGTTTAGATCGATGGTTTAGCCGCCATTTTGTTTTTCTTGGCCGCCATCTTGGATTTTTTTCTCCAAGGAATTATGGGAAGGGAGGGGGGATATGGTTATAGGTATATATAGCCAGACTAATTTCCAGTTGCCTCCATAGCACTGTGGGTAAGACCGCTGTGCCAAGAGCCATTTTTGATCCTGGTGGCCAGAGGTTCGAACCCCAGCTGTGCCATGCTTTTTTTTTTTCTTTTAATTTATTTCTTTCATTTTCTTTAATTATTATCATTTATTCTTATGTCATTGGCCAATTTCAATATACTTTAAAGATGTACAAGACATTTTCATGGGAAAGATTTCGGTATCATGCTATATATTTGATGGCTTTGGCTGCGCGCAAGAGCCGCGTATGGCTGTTTCTGAACAGCGAGTAAAACTGCTACAAATGAGTGGGTAGTTGTGAGAGCCAAGTTACAGTTCTTGTCTATGTATTTAGAAGAAAGGGTAGGGCAAAAGTCAGTTTTCTTTTTCTTGCTTATGCAACAGGAACCGGATGCTTCCGAAAGCGTCGGAAGTCGATAATATGTTTTCGCAGGCACGCAAAGGTCATGTACATGCGGTTAGTTATTGGGACCGATTTAATGTTTCGGGGGCCCTAGTAAGAGAAAAAGGGGAAAAAAAATTGGGTTCCCATTGTTTGACTTATGCAACAGGTACCGGTTGCCTCCAAAAGTGTCGGAAGTCGATTGTATGTTTTCGCGGGCACGTGAAGGTCATGTACATGCGGTTAGTTATTGGGACCGATTTAATGTTTCGGGGGCCCTAGTAAGAGAAAAAGGGGAACAAAAATTGGGTTCCCATGGTTTGACTTATGCAACACATACCGGTTGCTTCTGAAAGATTCGTAAGTGGATTATATGTTTTCACGGGCGCATAAAGGTCATGCACATGGGGATAGCTACTGAGACCGCTTTCATGTTACAGTGGCCCCAGTAAGAGAAAAGGGAAAAAATTGGTTCCCATTGTTTGACTTATGCAACAGGTAGCGGTTGCTTCCGAAGGCATCATAAGTCGATATTTCATGTTTTCACGGGTGCGTAACCGGCACATATGAGTTGGTAGTCATCGTAACTACATTTCTTGTCTACATATGAAGAGAAATAATACAAAATATAGTTCCTTTTGTTCGACTCATGCTACAGGAACCAGTTGCTACAGAAATTTATCCACTTGTGACAATATTTTCTGGGGCTTTTACACTGTCCATTGATCATCTTAGGATATTCAATGTATCAATGTGCAGTGTGGAAGCCGGCCTGAACTAGAATGACAAATCGGATCCAGGGTTGTCAACTTGGTACTATGCTCAAAAACATATTACCAAGTTCTTCTGTCACCCTGTTTTCCTAATTTCTAGCCCAATGTCGGTAAATTCTGGCGTGTATGGATGGAGAATGCATCTCAATTCGCCAAGGATTACATATCAGCCTTCAAAGAAGACCTAAAAGCACTTTAAAACTTCCCTTATTGTTTAGATCGATGGTTTAGCCGCCATTTTGTTTTTCTTGGCCGCCATCTTGGATTTTTTTTTCTAAGGAATTATGGGAAGGGAGGGGGGATATGGTTATAGGTATATATAGCCAGACTAATTTCCAGTTGCCTCCATAGCACTGTGGGTAAGACCGCTGTGCCAAGAGCCATTTTTGATCCTGGTGGCCAGAGGTTCGAACCCCAGCTGTGCCATTTTTTTTTTTTTTTTTTCTTTTAATTTATTTCTATCATTTTCTTTAATTATTATCATCTATTCTTATGTCATTGGCCAATTTCAATATACTTTGAAGATGTACAAGACATTTTCATGGGAAAGATTTCGGTATCATGCTATATCTTTGATGGCTTTGGCTGCGGGCAAGAGCCGCTTATGGCTGTTTCTGAACAGCGAGTAAAACTTCTACAAATGAGTGGGTAGTTGTGAGAGCCAAGTTACAGTTCTTGTCTATGTATTTAGAAGAAAGGGTAGGGCAAAAGTCAGTTTTCTTTTTCTTGCTTATGCAACAGGAACCGGTTGCTTCCGAAAGCGTCGAAAGTCGATAATATGTTTTCGCGGGCACGCAAAGGTCATGTACATGCAGTTAGTTATTGGGACCGATTTAATGTTTTGGGGGCCCTAGTAAGAGAAAAAGGGGAAAAAAAATTGGGTTCCCATTGTTTGACTTATGCAACAGGTACCGGTTGCCTCCAAAAGTGTCGGAAGTCGATTGTATGTTTTCGCGGGCGCGCGAAGGTCATGTACATGTGGTTAGTTATTGGGACCGATTTAATGTTTTGGGGGCCCTAGTAAGAGAAAAAGGGGAACAAAAATTGGGTTCCCATGGTTTGACTTATGCAACACATACTGGTTGCTTCTGAAAGATTCGTAAGTGGATTATATGTTTTCACGGCCGCGTAAAGGTCATGCACATGGGGATAGCTACTGAGACCGCATTCATGTTACGGTGGCCCCAGTAAGAGAAAAGGGAAAAAATTGGTTCCCATTGTTTGACTTATGCAACAGGTAGCGGTTGCTTCCGAAGGCATCATAAGTCGATATTTCATGTTTTCACGGGTGCGTAACCGGCACATATGAGTTGGTAGTCATCGTAACTACATTTCTTGTCTACATATGAAGAGAAATAATACAAAATATAGTTCCTTTTGTTCGACTCATGCTACAGGAACCAGTTGCTACAGAAATTTATCCACTTGTGACAATATTTTCTGGGGCTTTTACACTGTCCATTGATCATCTTAGGATATTCAATGTATCAATGTGCAGTGTGGAAGCCGGCCTGAACTAGAATGACAAATCGGATCCAGGGTTGTCAACCTGGTACTATGCTTGAAAACATATTACCAAGTTCTTCTGTCACCCTGTTTTCCTAATTTCTAGCCCAATGTCGGTAAATTCTGGCGTGTATGGATGGAGAATGCATCTCAATTCGCCAAGGATTACATATCAGCCTTCAAAGAAGACCTAAAAGCACTTTAAAACTTCCCTTATTGTTTAGATCGATGGTTTAGCCGCCATTTTGTTTTTCTTGGCCGCCATCTTGGATTTTTTTCTCCAAGGAATTATGGGAAGGGAGGGGGTATATGGTTATAGGTATATATAGCCAGACTAATTTCCAGTTGCCTCCATAGCACTGTGGGTAAGACCGCTGTGCCAAGAGCCATTTTTGATCCTGGTGGCCAGAGGTTCGAACCCCAGCTGTGCCATGCTTTTTTTTTTTTTCCTTTTAATTTATTTCTATCATTTTCTTTAATTATTATCATTTATTCTTATGTCATTGGCCAATTTCAATATACTTTAAAGATGTACAAGACATTTTCATGGGAAAGATTTCGGTATCATGCTATATCTTTGATGGCTTTGGCTGCGCACAAGAGCCGCGTATGGCTGTTTCTGAACAGCGAGTAAAACTGCTACAAATGAGTGGGTAGTTGTGAGAGCCAAGTTACAGTTCTTGTCTATGTATTTAGAAGAAAGGGTAGGGCAAAAGTCAGTTTTCTTTTTCTTGCTTATGCAACAGGAACCGGTTGCTTCCGAAAGCGTCGGAAGTCGATAATATGTTTTCGCAGGCACGCAAAGGTCATGTACATGCGGTTAGTTATTGGGACTGATTTAATGTTTCGGGGGCCCTAGTAAGAGAAAAAGGGGAAAAAAAATTGGGTTCCCATTGTTTGACTTATGCAACAGGTACCGGTTGCCTCCGAAAGTGTCGGAAGTCGATTGTATGTTTTCGCGGGTGCGCGAAGGTCATGTACATGCGGTTAGTTATTGGGACCGATTTAATGTTTCGGGGGCCCTAGTAAGAGTAAAAGGGGAACAAAACTTGGGTTCCCATGGTTTTACTTATGCAACACATACCGGTTGCTTCTGAAAGATTCGTAAGTGGATTATATGTTTTCACGGGCGCGTAAAGGTCATGCACATGGGGATAGCTACTGAGACCGCTTTCATGTTACGGTGGCCCCAGTAAGAGAAAAGGGAAAAAATTGGTTCCCATTGTTTGACTTATGCAACAGGTAGCGGTTGCTTCCGAAGGCATCATAAGTTGATATTTCATGTTTTCACGGGTGCGTAACCGGCACATATGAGTTGGTAGTCATCGTAACTACATTTCTTGTCTACATATGAAGAGAAATAATACAAAATATAGTTCCTTTTGTTCGACTCATGCTACAGGAACCAGTTGCTACAGAAATTTATCCACTTGTGACAATATTTTCTGGGGCTTTTACACTGTCCATTGATCATCTTAGGATATTCAATGTATCAATGTGCAGTGTGGAAGCCGGCCTGAACTAGAATGACAAATCGGATCCAGGGTTGTCAACCTGGTACTATGCTCGAAAACATATTACCAAGTTTTTCTGTCACCCTGTTTTCCTAATTTCTAGTCCAATGTCGGTAAATTCTGGCGTGTATGGATGGAGAATGCATCTCAATTCGCCAAGGATTACATATCAGCCTTCAAAGAAGACCTAAAAGCACTTTAAAACTTCCCTTATTGTTTAGATCGATGGTTTAGCCGCCATTTTGTTTTTCTTGGCCGCCATCTTGGATTTTTTTCTCCAAGGAATTATGGGAAGGGAGGGGGTATATGGTTATAGGTATATATAGCCAGACTAATTTCCAGTTGCCTCCATAGCACTGTGGGTAAGACCGCTGTGCCAAGAGCCATTTTTGATCCTGGTGGCCAGAGGTTCGAACCCCAGCTGTGCCATTTTTTTTTTTTTTCTTTTAATTTATTTCTATCATTTTCTTTAATTATTATCATTTATTCTTATGTCATTGGCCAATTTCAATATACTTTGAAGATGTACAAGACATTTTCATGGGAAAGATTTCGGTATCATGCTATATCTTTGATGGCTTTGGCTGCGCACAAGAGCCGCGTATGGCTGTTTCTGAACAGCGAGTAAAAGTGCTACAAATGAGTGGGTAGTTGTGAGAGCCAAGTTACAGTTCTTGTCTATGTATTTAGAAGAAAGGGTAGGACAAAAGTCAGTTTTCTTTTTCTTGCTTATGCAACAGGAACCGGTTGCTTCCAAAAGCGTCGGAAGTCGATAATATGTTTTCACGGGCACGCAAAGGTCATGTACATGCAGTTAGTTATTGGGACCGATTTAATGTTTCCGGGGCCCTAGTAAGAGAAAAAGGGGAAAAAAAATTGGGTTCCCATTGTTTGACTTATGCAACAGGTACCGGTTGCCTCCAAAAGTGTCGGAAGTCGATTGTATGTTTTCGCGGGAGCGCGAAGGTCATGTACATGTGGTTAGTTATTGGGACCGATTTAATGTTTCGGGGGCCCTAGTAAGAGAAAAAGGGGAACAAAAATTGGGTTCCCATGGTTTGACTTATGCAACACATACCGGTTGCTTCTGAAAGATTCGTAAGTGGATTATATGTTTTCACGGGCGCGTAAAGGTCATGCACATGGGGATAGCTACTGAGACCGCATTCATGTTACGGTGGCCCCAGTAAGAGAAAAGGGAAAAAATTGGTTCCCATTGTTTGACTTATGCAACAGGTAGCGGTTGCTTCCGAAGGCATCATAAGTTGATATTTCATGTTTTCACGGGTGCGTAACCGGCACATATGAGTTGGTAGTCATCGTAACTACATTTCTTGTCTACATATGAAGAGAAATAATACAAAATATAGTTCCTTTTGTTCGACTCATGCTACAGGAACCAGTTGCTACAGAAATTTATCCACTTGTGACAATATTTTCTGGGGCTTTTACACTGTCCATTGATCATCTTAGGATATTCAATGTATCAATGTGCAGTGTGGAAGCCGGCCTGAACTAGAATGACAAATCGGATCCAGGGTTGTCAACCTGGTACTATGCTCGAAAACATATTACCAAGTTTTTCTGTCACCCTGTTTTCCTAATTTCTAGTCCAATGTCGGTAAATTCTGGCGTGTATGGATGGAGAATGCATGTCAATTCGCCAAGGATTACATATCAGCCTTCAAAGAAGACCTAAAAGCACTTTAAAACTTCCCTTATTGTTTAGATCGATGGTTTAGCCGCCATTTTGTTTTTCTTGGCCGCCATCTTGGATTTTTTTCTCCAAGGAATTATGGGAAGGGAGGGGGGATATGGTTATAGGTATATATAGCCAGACTAATTTCCAGTTGCCTCCATAGCACTGTGGGTAAGACCGCTGTGCCAAGAGCCATTTTTGATCCTGGTGGCCAGAGGTTCGAACCCCAGCTGTGCCATGCTTTTTTTTTTTCTTTTAATTTATTTCTTTCATTTTCTTTAATTATTATCATTTATTCTTATGTCATTGGCCAATTTCAATATACTTTAAAGATGTACAAGACATTTTCATGGGAAAGATTTCGGTATCATGCTATATATTTGATGGCTTTGGCTGCGCGCAAGAGCCGCGTATGGCTGTTTCTGAACAGCGAGTAAAACTGCTACAAATGAGTGGGTAGTTGTGAGAGCCAAGTTACAGTTCTTGTCTATGTATTTAGAAGAAAGGGTAGGGCAAAAGTCAGTTTTCTTTTTCTTGCTTATGCAACAGGAACCGGATGCTTCCGAAAGCGTCGGAAGTCGATAATATGTTTTCGCAGGCACGCAAAGGTCATGTACATGCGGTTAGTTATTGGGACCGATTTAATGTTTCGGGGGCCCTAGTAAGAGAAAAAGGGGAAAAAAAATTGGGTTCCCATTGTTTGACTTATGCAACAGGTACCGGTTGCCTCCAAAAGTGTCGGAAGTCGATTGTATGTTTTCGCGGGCACGTGAAGGTCATGTACATGCGGTTAGTTATTGGGACCGATTTAATGTTTCGGGGGCCCTAGTAAGAGAAAAAGGGGAACAAAAATTGGGTTCCCATGGTTTGACTTATGCAACACATACCGGTTGCTTCTGAAAGATTCGTAAGTGGATTATATGTTTTCACGGGTGCATAAAGGTCATGCACATGGGGATAGCTACTGAGACCGCTTTCATGTTACAGTGGCCCCAGTAAGAGAAAAGGGAAAAAATTGGTTCCCATTGTTTGACTTATGCAACAGGTAGCGGTTGCTTCCGAAGGCATCATAAGTCGATATTTCATGTTTTCACGGGTGCGTAACCGGCACATATGAGTTGGTAGTCATCGTAACTACATTTCTTGTCTACATATGAAGAGAAATAATACAAAATATAGTTCCTTTTGTTCGACTCATGCTACAGGAACCAGTTGCTACAGAAATTTATCCACTTGTGACAATATTTTCTGGGGCTTTTACACTGTCCATTGATCATCTTAGGATATTCAATGTATCAATGTGCAGTGTGGAAGCCGGCCTGAACTAGAATGACAAATCGGATCCAGGGTTGTCAACTTGGTACTATGCTCAAAAACATATTACCAAGTTCTTCTGTCACCCTGTTTTCCTAATTTCTAGCCCAATGTCGGTAAATTCTGGCGTGTATGGATGGAGAATGCATCTCAATTCGCCAAGGATTACATATCAGCCTTCAAAGAAGACCTAAAAGCACTTTAAAACTTCCCTTATTGTTTAGATCGATGGTTTAGCCGCCATTTTGTTTTTCTTGGCCGCCATCTTGGATTTTTTTTTCTAAGGAATTATGGGAAGGGAGGGGGGATATGGTTATAGGTATATATAGCCAGACTAATTTCCAGTTGCCTCCATAGCACTGTGGGTAAGACCGCTGTGCCAAGAGCCATTTTTGATCCTGGTGGCCAGAGGTTCGAACCCCAGCTGTGCCATTTTTTTTTTTTTTTTTTCTTTTAATTTATTTCTATCATTTTCTTTAATTATTATCATTTATTCTTATGTCATTGGCCAATTTCAATATACTTTGAAGATGTACAAGACATTTTCATGGGAAAGATTTCGGTATCATGCTATATCTTTGATGGCTTTGGCTGCGGGCAAGAGCCGCTTATGGCTGTTTCTGAACAGTGAGTAAAACTTCTACAAATGAGTGGGTAGTTGTGAGAGCCAAGTTACAGTTCTTGTCTATGTATTTAGAAGAAAGGGTAGGGCAAAAGTCAGTTTTCTTTTTCTTGCTTATGCAACAGGAACCGGTTGCTTCCGAAAGCGTCGAAAGTCGATAATATGTTTTCGCGGGCACGCAAAGGTCATGTACATGCAGTTAGTTATTGGGACCGATTTAATGTTTCGGGGGCCCTAGTAAGAGAAAAAGGGGAAAAAAAAATTGGGTTCCCATTGTTTGACTTATGTCAACAGGTACCGGTTGCCTCCAAAAGTGTCGGAAGTCGATTGTATGTTTTCGCGGGCGCGCGAAGGTCATGTACATGTGGTTAGTTATTGGGACCGATTTAATGTTTTGGGGGCCCTAGTAAGAGAAAAAGGGGAACAAAAATTGGGTTCCCATGGTTTGACTTATGCAACACATACTGGTTGCTTCTGAAAGATTCGTAAGTGGATTATATGTTTTCACGGCCGCGTAAAGGTCATGCACATGGGGATAGCTACTGAGACCGCATTCATGTTACGGTGGCCCCAGTAAGAGAAAAGGGAAAAAAATTGGTTCCCATTGTTTGACTTATGCAACAGGTAGCGGTTGCTTCCGAAGGCATCATAAGTCGATATTTCATGTTTTCACGGGTGCGTAACCCGGCACATATGAGTTGGTAGTCATCGTAACTACATTTCTTGTCTACATATGAAGAGAAATAATACAAAATATAGTTCCTTTTGTTCGACTCATGCTACAGGAACCAGTTGCTACAGAAATTTATCCACTTGTGACAATATTTTCTGGGGCTTTTACACTGTCCATTGATCATCTTAGGATATTCAATGTATCAATGTGCAGTGTGGAAGCCGGCCTGAACTAGAATGACAAATCGGATCCAGGGTTGTCAACCTGGTACTATGCTTGAAAACATATTACCAAGTTCTTCTGTCACCCTGTTTTCCTAATTTCTAGCCCAATGTCGGTAAATTCTGGCGTGTATGGATGGAGAATGCATCTCAATTCGCCAAGGATTACATATCAGCCTTCAAAGAAGACCTAAAAGCACTTTAAAACTTCCCTTATTGTTTAGATCGATGGTTTAGCCGCCATTTTGTTTTTCTTGGCCGCCATCTTGGATTTTTTTCTCCAAGGAATTATGGGAAGGGAGGGGGTATATGGTTATAGGTATATATAGCCAGACTAATTTCCAGTTGCCTCCATAGCACTGTGGGTAAGACCGCTGTGCCAAGAGCCATTTTTGATCCTGGTGGCCAGAGGTTCGAACCCCAGCTGTGCCATGCTTTTTTTTTTTTTCCTTTTAATTTATTTCTATCATTTTCTTTAATTATTATCATTTATTCTTATGTCATTGGCCAATTTCAATATACTTTAAAGATGTACAAGACATTTTCATGGGAAAGATTTCGGTATCATGCTATATCTTTGATGGCTTTGGCTGCGCACAAGAGCCGCGTATGGCTGTTTCTGAACAGCGAGTAAAACTGCTACAAATGAGTGGGTAGTTGTGAGAGCCAAGTTACAGTTCTTGTCTATGTATTTAGAAGAAAGGGTAGGGCAAAAGTCAGTTTTCTTTTTCTTGCTTATGCAACAGGAACCGGTTGCTTCCGAAAGCGTCGGAAGTCGATAATATGTTTTCGCAGGCACGCAAAGGTCATGTACATGCGGTTAGTTATTGGGACTGATTTAATGTTTCGGGGGCCCTAGTAAGAGAAAAAGGGGAAAAAAAATTGGGTTCCCATTGTTTGACTTATGCAACAGGTACCGGTTGCCTCCGAAAGTGTCGGAAGTCGATTGTATGTTTTCGCGGGTGCGCGAAGGTCATGTACATGCGGTTAGTTATTGGGACGATTTAATGTTTCGGGGGCCCCTAGTAAGAGTAAAAGGGGAACAAAACTTGGGTTCCCATGGTTTTACTTATGCAACACATACCGGTTGCTTCTGAAAGATTCGTAAGTGGATTATATGTTTTCACGGGCGCGTAAAGGTCATGCACATGGGGATAGCTACTGAGACCGCTTTCATGTTACGGTGGCCCCAGTAAGAGAAAAGGGAAAAAATTGGTTCCCATTGTTTGACTTATGCAACAGGTAGCGGTTGCTTCCGAAGGCATCATAAGTTGATATTTCATGTTTTCACGGGTGCGTAACCGGCACATATGAGTTGGTAGTCATCGTAACTACATTTCTTGTCTACATATGAAGAGAAATAATACAAAATATAGTTCCTTTTGTTCGACTCATGCTACAGGAACCAGTTGCTACAGAAATTTATCCACTTGTGACAATATTTTCTGGGGCTTTTACACTGTCCATTGATCATCTTAGGATATTCAATGTATCAATGTGCAGTGTGGAAGCCGGCCTGAACTAGAATGACAAATCGGATCCAGGGTTGTCAACCTGGT
Organism: Tridacna gigas; assembly: GCA_945859785.2. Classification (NCBI taxonomy): domain Eukaryota; kingdom Metazoa; phylum Mollusca; class Bivalvia; order Cardiida; family Cardiidae; genus Tridacna; species Tridacna gigas. The sequence goes on along the minus strand of OX244037.2, from coordinate 16,499,062 downwards.
ACTATGCTCGAAAACATATTACCAAGTTTTTCTGTCACCCTGTTTTCCTAATTCTAGTCCAATGTCGGTAAATTCTGCGTGTATGGATGGAGAATGCATCTCAATTCGCCAAGGATTACATATCAGCCTTCAAAGAAGACCTAAAAGCACTTTAAAACTTCCCTTATTGTTTAGATCGATGGTTTAGCCGCATTTTGTTTTTCTTGGCCGCCATCTTGGATTTTTTTCTCCA